>OU342760.1:9195351-10445351 GCA_910591435.1 Acronicta aceris | reverse complement strand
AAGATGATAAACAAACACTTTACCACTTAATCTTAATCGGCTACCGCAGCTTAGAGATGCCAGTAACTATAGTGTCATCTTGAGACCAGTAATTTCACTGACTTGTGAAATTACTCACATTGTCCTTCTAACAGAATCGAATCGCGAAAAATAAAACAGCCGTGCAATACATTTTGTCGAATTGAATAAATTTACCTAAATGTAAGGATTAGCTGAGTTTTTTTTTCGCGATTTCAAGGTTGGACCCATAGCATGGCATGCCATGCCATGGCCACTAAATTACTTTACAGTAAATGTAATATATGATAATGAAACGGTAACCAATACACCCCGTAGCTATTGTTAACATTTCATTGTCATACGATAGAACAGTACACAAATTTACTGGTGTCTGACACCAACGTGAATATTTAGACCTTGAAATAAAACGGAATTTACTTCAGAACTACTTTTCACGGAATTATATTTTACTAGCTTCTGGCCGCGACTTTGTCTGCGTGGACTTCAGGAGTGGGTCCGACCTAGATAAAAAGTAGCCTATATGTTATTCCAGGCTATAATCTCTCTGTGCGCCAAATTTTATCCAGAGAGAGTAACAAACATCCATACATACAAACATTCGCATTTATAATATTAGTAAGGATTGATTTTTTATAAAACCCCGACGGACGTTTCGGATCCTTTACACTTCCATGGTAACATAAATACATTAATGGAAGAAGACACCCGAAACGAAACAACAAAGGCCCGGAAATATCAAGATTTAATAATATCAGTGTAGTTAGTTCGACAAAATCCCTAAAAACAAATTTTATTTCAGTACTAGCTTTTGCCAGCGACTTCGTCCGCGTGGAATAGTTACTTTGTTCCCTAGTTCTTCGCCCGCGGTTTTACCTGCGTTGCCCCGTTCCTAAGGGTTGTAGCGTGATGTTTTATAGCTTGAAACCTTTCTCATGAATCACTCATTTTCCCAACATTTCCCTTCACTGCTCTGCTCCTATTGATCGTAGCGTGATGAAAAGTATACTATAACCTGCCCAGGAGTATGAAGAACAATTGTACCAAGTTTCGTTGAAATCCGTCGAGTGGTTTTTGTTTCTATAACGAACATACAGACAGTAGTAGCGTCAGTATCGATCACTAATCACCCGCTGATAGTTATTTTGGAAATATATTTCATGTACAGAATTCACCTCTCTACAGATTTATTATAAGTATAGATTAATTCAGAGAATTATTATTTACCCCGTGTGGAGACCCCGTGGGAGGCGTGAAAATATCTGACTTGCTCGGTGGTAGAACCTCTTGAGGTCTGACTGGCTGACGACCACCCTTACGTCGGAGTCTGTCGTAAAGCACCATGGTGTGTTGTTCCCCTCGGTCGCTACGACTCATGCAGTCTGCAGTCCGGAGGAGCTCATAAAGATCGACAACGCATCAGCAACTCCTCTGGTGTTGCAGGTGTCCACGATGACTACTTGCCACCAGGTGGCTTCTCAGCTCGTTTGCCGACTTAATCCATAAAAAAAAAGAATTAAGTATGGTACCTACACGTTCGAGTTCGCCCTGGGGCTTCATCACATGTGTATTTCACACACATCTCTGAATACAGTTTAATTCCAAAGCTTACGCCTTGAATACACGTAAATGAATCTTCGTTAGGAATTATTGTCTCCTGAATCATTTCTACAGGTCGTATGACAACGTACTTAGGGGAGCTAGGTACCTCTTGAATTTCACGAGAATTGTAATTAGATCTGTGTGTGGAATCGAAATGTTTTATATTAACTTAATACAGTTGACTTGCCTTTTAAGTTCGTGTAGAGTTAAATGAAAGTTCTACAAGTTTAGAGGTGAATTGAGAATTCAGATGCAAACTATATTTTCTTATAAATTTTACTACTGACAGTAGTTTATCTAGGTTTATATGGGAGTATTTTATATAGGAGCTAATAGTAAATTTTAATAAAAAGTTTTCTTTTTTGGGATTTAAGTTATATTATTTTTCATTTTTACCAAGAGAAATCCGTATTTACAGCAGATATAGTAGCTAGCCTTGAGGTCTTAAGGTTCCGGCGGAGCCTGAATTGCTCACAAAAACGTAATACACCACGTAATGTACCAAAACAATATTTTATCAAATTGTGTTATAAATCGGATTTGAATACCGTTAATCTAGGGTCCTACCGTACCATTTTATCTACTACTACAACCAAAAAAGCGTACCAAACTTCGTAAAGTTATCAAAAATTGCATTTCCTTAAATTTATTTCCAGTGAAGTATTTTGGACGAAATGGTAGAATAGGAACCCAGTGCAACGGTATCGGAATCCGAATTAAATTGATTAAATTGTTTGAACTACGATTTATTTTGGTATAACGTTTGTATGGGAAATGCGGTTTATTCGTAGAAAGTGACGGGTGGGCCATCGGTAAAGCCGAAATAAGAATGAGTCACGCAGACGAGATTTTATTAGCCAACACCTGTAAGTACCTATTATCACTCAAGCTTAATTGACTATCAATATTAAGGCGACGGCTCAGGGCGACGGTAACGTCTAAAGAATTGAGATCAAAGACTACAAAAAGGTTTCATTTTTAAATTTATTATTTATGGACACCAATTAAGTAGGTATCCACTTATAATATTGTTAAAAGCTCTATAATATAACAAAAATGAATTGTTTCTTCGATTAAAGAGTACAAAATTTCTACAATACTGAAATACAATTATGACAAGTAATTACATAATAACAATGCTTTTATTTCTCAAAACAAAACCCCTTGTGGAGACTTAATGAAGTCCTCAATACAATAAATGCGTCACGCGGCGCGATTTCATTTGCACGCACCTCATAGAGTGTCAGCCGATCTTAATTGACACGAATAAAAAGCGAACGTGCCATTTAATTATCACACGGACGCGTAAATTTTAATTACGAGAATAAAAATATTAATGAAATCACTCGACATATTTCTACAGGATAGGTGAACCTTTTTTGTTGGTATTTTTCGACCTGATTTTGGGTAAAGTCGTATAAAGGACATTCTAGACGGCGAACTCATGAATCTTCTACAGTAATATCATAGAAATACAGAATATATTTCTAAGATAAAAAATATTCCCTTAATATAATCTAGTAGTTTTTATAATAATAACTTCCTCGTGCGTTCAAAAATACAACAGGTTCATTTTTGATTACTAAAGTGAATATAATTTTCCATTTTGCGTATAATCGTACCGTTTATTTATCTCTAAATTTTTGGTTAAATTCTGTCTGTGAATAATTCACGGCGGCAGCAGATTTAGGTGAAATTAATTGTACAATAACGGGCATCTAGCCGCAACATACATTTTCCATCAAAGGGATTTGCGCGGAGAACACTCCCCGGGGTACCATTCTAAATGAACAATTGAACGCGTTCTAAACTCTTTTGTGTATGCAGCGCTTTTATAAGCCAGTTTTTACTACTATTGCTAGTTTTAGTACCTAGTTCTGCTTTATTGGTTTAGTGGATTCGATTTCTAGTTCCAGCATAATGTTGTTAAATATCTACAAAACATAATTCTGTATAAATAAAACTGAAATGCTGCCGGCCGTCTGTTGCGTTGCGAATGTTGCTTGCGCGATTCAGGATTTGTTTTGTCAAGTTCCTATAGCGCAATAGATTTCGCTACATATAGAGATGTGGTATCCCACAGAAACCCAACATCAAAACTAACTAACAAAACAAACAAACTAATAATAATCAACGTTAATAACTATGCAATTAAATTAGACATAACGATGGTGAAATATTTCACGACACAGTTGCTTACAGCGCCTTATTAACCGCAGAGCTGACAAACGATAACTATTATGACGTCTTAGATGGCGCTCTATTACTGCGCGAAACTTTACAAGTTATGCGAAACTGTTTCGAAGTACCAAATTTTTCTTTTGACACGGTTGCGTAAATTATAACGGGTTTTACCATCACGCCTGTATTCCCGAAGGGTTAGATAGAGGCGTACTAATATACACCCACAGTTCGCCGGTATGTTTAGGTCCCATGTTATAGGGGGCAAGCCTATAGCCATAAACTGGCCACAAATCTAGAATCCGAGCTGCTACTGAGAATTTCATAGAAAAACAGAATAACACTTTGCTCGACCTGGGGATAAAACCCAGGACCTCTAGCGTAGCCGTCGCGCTTGGGACCACTAGACTAATGAGGCAATATCTTTTTTAATGATGCTCCGTTAGAATTATTACTGTCAGTACAGTCAGCGTCAAATAGTTCGTGACAGCCAAAGTAACCAAAAAGTTTGTAGTTACAATGACCTTATTCAAACTGTAACAAAGACGTGTTGCGAACTATTGAACCACTTTTGACGCTGGCTGTATGTTATGTTAGTTAAAAATAATGTCATCTGCACTATCGCCTAAAGAATAAAACACAAAATACAAACATAATACGTAAATACAAAAGGCTTGTTTTAAAAACAATTTATTCGTCTAATTAAACGACAAACACGGTTGTAGTTGAACTGTTATTATTCATAAAGCTTCATAGTGCTACAAAGAGAACAAAAAGGCTGTTTTCAGTACAAAACAATAAGTAGCCGCGTGCGGGCGACAGTCGAGCGGCAAATTGTTCAGGGGAGCGATTAAAGCGTGGAAATTGTTTCACAACAATGGTGGTACCATCGG
Source organism: Acronicta aceris (assembly GCA_910591435.1). Taxonomy (NCBI): domain Eukaryota; kingdom Metazoa; phylum Arthropoda; class Insecta; order Lepidoptera; family Noctuidae; genus Acronicta; species Acronicta aceris. Next base: position 10,440,657 of record OU342760.1, on the reverse strand, counting down.
TGACACAGTTGCTAAGGATCACATTAAACCTTTTATCTTGTTTGACACCGACATTTTTTGTTTTTTTTTTAAGAAAATCGTTGCCCCACACTAGGATTTTCTCCTGTATCGTAGGTGCTTTTACAAACACAAATTCTCACGTACACTAACGCCCAGACCTGGAACAACTACCTGTAGCCCATACAAATATTTGCTTCGTGTGGGGCTCGAACCTACAACACGTGGCGCAGAAGCCGATTGCTCAGCAGCTACTCCAAACGTGCCGTCTAAATTATGCATGCAATTGGAATATAGCCACGGGTGGAATTAAAAACCTAAGTATACACTGTTCAACGTGCGTCATTAGTAGTCATTAGCCTAGTGATCCTGAGCGCGACCTGGCTATGCTAGAGGTCCTGGGTTTGGTCCACAGGTCGAACAAAGTGTTATTCGGTTTTTCGATGAATTTTCAGCAGCTCGGAGTCTGGATTTGTGCCAGATTAATGGCAATAGGCTCGCCCCCCGCTTTGGGGAATACAGGCGTGATGGTATGTTATGTTATTATGTGCACTGTTCAACAATTCGACGTTTCGATCTTTTTTTAATATAAATATTGAACAGAATGACAGATTCACTGACAAATTACCTATAAATTAATCCTTGCTTGGCGTCCCATGACACTCCAATTTTAGTAATACACCACAAAAATTAAACAAAACTAGATTAAAAATAAAGCAACTTAAGTTATGTTAAAGACTTTCAATGTCCGCCAACCTGGACTAAGCCAGCGTATCCTGCCTAAATAGACAGATGGCCCGACGGTAAGACATTCTTACATAAAACTATAAGTAACCGACGATGTACAAACCTATTATTACTTCTTAGATTACTCTAAGAAGTAATAATAGGTTTATTATATTAAACTTTTTTGGCGACAGTTTCGACCGTTTTGACCGATTTTTGCGCTAAGTCTATTGTCCGATCGTTTGAATTTTTTGGCATTTAGCACTTCCATAGTGATACGTATTGACGTTGAGCACTTAATTTATGCCGCATTTAACACCTTTTCATTCAAAGTTAAGTTTTAAACACAAATACTGGCTTCCACAAAGGGACTGATCAAGCGGAAGCAAAAAAAAACAAGTTTACGTAAGTTCTGAAAAGAAACTCACTCATAGTAAAAGACGCAGTTTATTGAAAACGTTTATTAATTTATTGAAAGTTACTGTAAGCGGAAAGAGTACACGATTCCCATGAGTCGCTTTAGATACAACTTTGCAAGTGATGCAAGCATTAATGATCTTGCATTCGATGCTTCGATGCATCTATAAAATAATCATAACACCTAAATTAAATAATATAATATCAGAGACCTGTATTCATACTAAACTTAAAATTGTGTGGTTTTTAACCACGTTTAAAGAAATAATTTCGAATTTAGAGTAATCTAAAACCTATCTGATAATACTTCTTCTAATACTTAATTTCTTAAAATCCATTACTTTTTACGGCTTTATTTAATTTCTGAAAATAAGAAATTGAAAGACCTGATCTATTTACTCTTCATAACTGACCATTGTGACTTTAATGAATCTAAAATCGTTTAAAAGTAGAAATTAGGTGGTAGTACTTAAGATTTAAATTGAAATGAATCGTCATTATTAATCTAATAATTAGTGTAGCAACAAAACATCATATTAACTAGTCATTGCCACATAGTTCTCATTGTATCAAGTAAGGCTGCAAAGTATGAAGTCTTGCATTAAGTTCCTAAGTCTGGCAAACGATTTTCGTGCTTTTTACAAAAACAAACAAACACATATTCTCACATAGTACACAAATTCACAAACCCAGAACCACTACCTGTAAATAAATATATGATCCGTGTGAGAATCGATACCACAACCCCTAACGCAGAAGCCAATCAAACAGCACTTCGTACAAAAAAATATCTTTACAATGACCATCAAATATTAGGTACCATACCACATACATACATACACTCACGCCTTTTCCCACAGGGGTAAGAAGTATCTATATAGCGCCACTTACTACGATTCTTGCATACTTCTTTTGCTTCTTCCACATTCGTACATCTTCTCATACATACGCACCGGTTAGGAGTACTACGCTCCTGACCTTTTTGAAGGATTTAGCCAATAAGATCGGCGTATGTCCTTCTACGGCAACCTCTTCCGAATATTCTCCACAATATATCAAATATTCTCCATCTATCAACTATTCTTCTTTAAAAACTACGTCGCTCTATATTTACCTTACAATATCTATAGCTATAACTTCAAACGTAATTAACCTTTCACTTATGCTATGAATATTTTACGTCCAGAAACGTTGCGCACACTCCTATAAAAATCTCTTTGCTTTCCTCCTTAGGAAAACTCAATTTGGATTGGAAAAATATGAAAGGGATCAACATCAATTGTAAGAATAGAAAAGTTTTTATGTCGTGGCAAAAATTTCGGAACGATATAAATTCTTGTATTTACATACCAATGGCTATGGGGCGGAGATATCCAATTTGATCTCTAAAAATATCTCAGCACTGTCCCAAATCCAAAAATCTTTTGTGTAATCACATTCTTATTGTTTTTTAAGATAAGAAAAATATATTTTATATCGAATAAAACCTCTATTTATGAGTATACAACACTAAAAATCAATATACATAAGTGTTTAATATTTACATTTTTATGTGACAATATGTAGGTACATGTTTTCGGTACACCATAAATAAAAGTACCTACACACAGACAATCACGCCGGTATATCCTGAAGGGTAATGCAGAGGTGTACAATTGTACACCCATAGTTTGGCAGTATGTTTAGGTCCTACAATAGAGGGCAAGCCTATTGCCACTATCCAGGCAGAAATCAAAACTCTGAGCTGCTACTGAGAGTGTTATAGAAAAATCCAATAAGTTGTTGACTGAGAGCCATGCTTCGGTACGAATTGGTCGGCTCGACCGGAATGATACTACGGCCTCACAGAAAACCGGCGTTAAACAACGCTTACGTTGTGCTTCACCGAGTGAGTGAAGTTACCGGAGGCCCAATCCTCTTTTAAAAGGTCAGCAACGGACTTGTGACTCCTATAGTGTTGGGGGTGTCCATGGGCTAGACTAATGAGGCAGCTTAAATAAAAGTAAGTAACAAAAATAAATCAGAGCCAACATCGACATTATCAAAAATCTTACCGATCCTGAATATTGAGAATAATAATGCTCTCATCAAAAGTTACTCGTCGTACTCCATAAAAGTCAAAATATGTAACACTCATTAGGTATTTTAACTTTTATGTTTATTTGATTTGCTAAGTCAAGTTTGTTTCGACTTAGGAATTGTTACAAAGAATGCGACGATCAGTTCTGAAAGTCGCAATATAACAAATCGCAGAAAGTTTCTTGTCATCTATATCTTTATTATCATTGTAACAGGCCGATGTCTGCACATTATGGATATTAAAGAAAAAGTAATATGGGGGGTCTTTGTTAGAGCAACAGACGCCAAAATAACAATTTTTGTCCGTCTGTATGTTTGGACGTGCATCACGCAATAACTACTGCATGGGATTTAATGCAGTTTTCATCGATGTATTGCTTGATGCATAGTTTATATGACCTATTTGGGACGTGAGTGAAACTGCGGGCAACTGCTAATAATAAAATAAAATTGTGTGAGTATTATACCTATATATTACGCCATTTACTAATAACTTTATATTTTGATATAGTTTTGTTTTGTCAGAAATGGGAATCAAACCCGAAACAGTCAAACAGAAACAGTCAAATTAAACCCGAAAATACAAATGGAAATTAAGCGACTCTGGCGAATTCCACCCAAATATCTAGCTTGCCATAACAAACAAACGTAAAGTACCTACGTGAACTATAAATAAACAAATCCAACAATATTTCACTGCAGATATAGTGTAGTAAATACAAAACTGGAACTTTAATGGAAAAATTAATAGTTATTTTAGTAAAGGAAAAATTCAATCGCGGGCAGGATTCGAACCTGCGTCTCCTGGTTAGATACACCAGACGCTCTGACCGCTAAGCCACCGCGAGTCCCACCCGCTTAATCGAAATTTGCCTTCACATTCTGAATTTACGTCATAAGGTGACGTTGGCGACATCTATTGAAAAGCAAGTTACCTTGCTCGTCAACCGATAAGACTTACTTTACAGTTCGATATCGTACGATGCCACCTTACCTTTTAACTACCTTTTTGTGATTTTTTTTTTTGCATGCTAAGATTATAAAGTTATTTTAGTAAAGGAAAAATTCAATCGCTGGCAGGATTCGAACCTGCGTCTCCTGGTTAGATACACCAGACGGTCTGACCACTAAGCCACCGCCTAAAAATTAATAGGTCAAAATGCCTTCAAGCATTTATCGCTTCAAAACCCAGTAAAATATTATTTTGAATATCGTTTTGTTTCAAATAAATCCTTATTACAAAAAAAATCTAAATTAAAAACATTATTTTTATCTCCGGACTTAATGGCCCAGTATTATAATTATTTCCTTTTTAAGCGCCTTAAAACATAATTAACCAGATGGTTTACTTTATAATTGAAAATGGAATCAAATCGCGTTTTCATTTTTGTTTTACTGGCTTTGGCTAAGAAATTGTTACCGTTTATTTTGTAGCATTGCAGATGTGAAAATTGACTTTATGTAAGTACAAAAACCTACAACATTTTTAATATGGCCTATGTAATTTAAAATAACAAAAACAAAACATATTATCACGCCTGTATTCCCTGAAGGGTTAGGCATAGGCGTACTAATTGACACTAACATTTCGCCGGTAAGGTCGGTAATGTATACCCACATTTCGCCGGTATGTTAAGGTCCAATGTAATAGGGGGGCGAGCCTATTGCCATTAACCGGGCAGAAATCCCAAACTCCAAGCTGCTTCTAAGATATTCATAGAAAAACCCAATAACAGTTTACTCGACCTGGGAATGGAACCCAAAATCTCTAGTTTGGCAGTTAGGTTATGAGGAACGGATAGCGCTATTTAATGTGTATAGCGGCATCCCTCTCTTTCAATCGCAATAACATGTCATGGTACGGCCTCTGTTTCAGATTTAGACAATATAAATCAATGACGTCATCACTACACACGCGTTGATGCATAGTAGGTACTCGTCAACGCCCGACATGCTCGACACGGACAATGATCACAGTTACATGAATATATGAATAAACTAGTATTGAATTTCGCTCTAATTCGCTACATGTGCAATATTCGGTATGTTAGCAGCTTTTCATGATCGTCTGCATTACGCAATCTTTTCTATTCGATTCTGCAAAGCTAAACATACCTCTTTTGATAAAACTTTTTTTGACAAATGGGTTCCGCCCGTGGAGACTTGCAACACCAAAGAGTTGCTGATGCATTGCCGAGCATTAAGAAACCCTACGGACTGCACACTGAATCATAAATTATGATTCACGTCTGCCTGAGAGGCTGTATGTATTCTAAATATGAATTTATTTGAGAGGATAATTAGACCATTCTTAAGGGTTTCGCGAATGTAGTAGGATCTGCGGACACGCTACTATTGGCGTTAACACTTTACGATAACTGCGATCACGTGTGATTTGACTTTTGCAAACAATATATACAATGATGTAATAAATGTAATTTTTGTGTCCGGCGGAGCTTGAATTTCTCACAAAAACGTAATACCGACATAAATCCAGACAGTATTTTATCAAATTATCTTATTATTCAGATTTGGATACCGTTAATCTAGATTCCTACGGTACTATTTTGTCTACTACTACTTCACTAGAAATAAAAGACCGGAAAATCGTTCCTTGGTAAAGGAAAAACTAACTTGGTAAAGTTATCAAAAATTGCATTCGCTTACATTTATTTCCAGTGAAGTATTTTGGATGAAATATGAAAAATGAAATACCTAGATTAACGATATCGGAATCCGAATAAAAACAGAATTTGATTAAATTGTATTTGAACTGCCATTTATTTCGGTATTACGTTTGTAAGAGAAAATCGGTCCGCCGGAGTCTTAAGACTTTCATCTTCAACATAATAGAAACACTAAATCTACCTGCGCATAAAGAAACTACAAGTACCTACCAGCAAATAAAAACGAACGGATATATAAAAAGGGGAACTGATAAATAGATAAGCGGCCTCAACAAAGGATATCTTTTGATGGACATCACACTAACAACTGCGTCTACAAACGGGATGCGCGAAAAACATTTTCCCGTGTTTTTCTTTTTAATCTTGGAAGCCAAATGAGGGAAAGCTCGAAACGACCATTAATCAGATGTCAACACACATGTTCCCGTATTGAATGAGGCGTGCTCTGAACTTACGTAAACCGCCCCAAAAGATAGTCGCAAAGAGAAATGTGTCACTTTGACCCGATAGCGAATCTTTCAATTGTAGAGGCGCATTGTACGCGAGAAATTTTGATGTGCAATTCTTCAACTAGAACTGCCTCTGGATTCGATTCCTAGGTCTCCAAAGTATTAGGAATCCAAAGTATTATTGATATTTTTAATGAAATTCTCAGTAGCAACTGCCGATAGGCTCGCCCCCTAAACATACTGTGGGTACTAATAAACATTAGTACCTACACCTTTGTGGGTAACAACTAGATTTTAATTTTTTTAAAGTAAGCAAGTAGGTACTTATCATGTAGGTCGCGACCCGTAGAAGTTATCTCACTTGTTCAACGTATCTGTGACTGCGTTCACAATAAACTTAATTGGCACAAACAAAAGCTTTAGCTTCACTTATGTGAATAAACTTGGGGAAGTAGTATTTGGACTCACGTTTCGCGAACTCATATGTGTATAACAAGATATGTTACTCTATATATCTACTGACTTATAATCTTCAATAGTTCAGTACATATGTACCTACTGGTTTCTGATATATTATTTAACCTACCCCTTAGTCTACCCGTGACCACAGATGCTGTAAAGGATCCAAAACGTCGGAAATTAAATAATAAAATCAATATACCGCGAAAAAATCCGTAAAAAGTAGTTTTATTTCAATACTGTCATAACTTGTGGCCATAATCAACAGACGATTAACATGAGGATTTTCATTTACTGGAATTATACAGCATTTTTTTATATTCTTTAAAGATTAGATATTAATAAGCTACCGATAAATGTAAGTAAGGTGTAATTTAAATCAAAACAAACATGTCAGCAGGTTTCTGATAGGCTATTTATTTTTTTATTAGTAGTAATCATTTTGTTCAACCAATGGAAACAGTTGCTGAAATAAACTGTTAGGTACTGGTAAACTAAGGTACATTGACTAATCGGAGATTTAAATGGGCTGTTGTGCAGTTCGTAACCGCCGATTTATCGGCAGCCTAACATATGTATTGTCAATAAAACATTAGCAATATTAAATTCCAGTGACAAATAAGCCGTGATCTATCCGGACGAGGCCGGACGTGTGCGGATAACGAGCGTCGATTATTAGCCGGGATTTGTCAAGCCGAGATTGTTTTGTCGGGCCCGAATATCGGAACTCGCTTATGCTATGTGCAGATAAATCCTAGAAATACATATAAGCAACTTCAGTAATCATAAAAACATAATTTCAGCCTAATAAGTGATAAAGAAGATTTATAAGACACATCTTATGATTCTTCGTAATCAGGCAGGTCAAACGGTCAGGCCGTTATAGAAAATGATAATACTTAATATAAAATGATGATGCACATTAAACGCTCAAAAGTCTATAAGAACGCTAAGGATTACATTGTTATGAACAGTACGAGCGAGCTCGATACAGCCAGTGCGTGTCACTTGTTAACGACAATGAATAGAAGGTCGTAAGTCAAACTAAACGTCAAGCTATTGCGTTGTGAGATTGCCTATAGACTTTTGATCGCTGCTGTACCTTTACATCGGCATCCCCCAAAGGGTACGTGTACTGATGTACACCCACTATGTGCCTTTAAAGGTAATATAGGAGTTAATGGTAATAAGATTCAATTTCAAACACTGCTGCTGCGACTTATAAAGAAAGTCCTTACCTGAATAACTGCTCTTACCAAGTGAACCGAGCATCTCATGCTCAGTAGGCACGCTTAAGAATACTACAACAACTGAGGTAGAAATTAAAATAAAAGAATAATACAAAAATTGTATTTTGCTAATAGCTAGTTAGTGAGCGTGCTTATATGTTATATTTTGGTGTTTATTGAGTACGCATTTTGGTCGCTCATTGGATGCTATAACGGGTGCCCTAAAATGACTACACAACGTGCCATGTACTTCCAGTATATGCTGGCCTCTGAGTTCACGAAAAGGTTATACAATATAAGGTCAGCTTAAACTGGCAATTTATGACCTGTTGTGGAGCAGTGTGAGCCATTTTAGTCTCCCTGAACTAAAAAATACCCACACCTTTCACGTATTCTGTTTGATAAAATGTGACCAATATTTCACGTCTCGTATCACATAAAATATTGTGTAATCTATACCTATAATAAAATCGTAACAGACCGATGCCCGTACATTAAAGATATTAAAGAACAACTAATACGGGGAGTCTTTATTAAAACAACAAATGCCAAGATAACAATTTTTGTCTGTCTGTATGTTTGTACGCGCATCATGCAAAAACTACTGCATGGAATTGAATGCAGTTTTCACCAATGTGTTGCTAGTGGTCTAACTTAAAATCTAGTGTATGTTTCATCTTGATACGCCGTATAGAATCGGACTTAGAGTATGTTAATATTTTGGGGACGTGAGTGAAACTGCGGACAACAGCTAGTTTTTCAATAAAACTATTCCACTAATATCTTGCAATACACATTCGGCTGACATCAGAAACATCACATCAACATTGCCTTCACAAAGAGGATACCATCTCAGTATTTGACAGATTTCCCATAGCACATGAGATATAACACAGATTCGAGAAGGACGACCCATATCGGAATTCACTTTGTATACCGTAGAGGTCTTTTATTTCCGAAATAGCAACGTATCCTTTATATGAATTGACAAATGTCATAGGCAGCGTTTTTGTTTCTTTGAAACCCGGCAAATGGAAGCTTTGAAGAAGACGAATAGCCCCACTTTGACGGAACGGAAAGGAATGGAATAGAATATAACAACTTTTCTGTTTATAAGTTGTGAACTATGAGATTTCCAACAGGTTAATAAAAAGCAATAATTATATTTATATGGTTCCGTACCTCACAAGGACAAAAAGAATACGATCACTTCGTTTTCCACTTGTCTATCAAGACACTTTTTTTAGGAACGCATAGAGGTATCAAATAGAAATTATAACAATTAGATACTGAGTTCTATGGTCCCTTAGAGCTGTAACAAATCAAGTTTCTTAGTCAACGCAATAAAAATATAGCCATTAAGGGTCCGGCGGACCGAATTGCCCGTACGAAATCGTAATTCAAACAGAATTTAATCAAATTGTATTATTATTCGAAACCGAATACCTACCTATCTAGGATCTTATCCTACCATTTCGTGCAAAATACTTGACTGGAAATAAATGTAAGTGAATGTAATTCTTGTTAATTTTACAAGTTTTGACCGATTTTTCTGTCGTTTATTTCCAGTAAAGTAGTAGTAGACGAAATATAGGGTAGAAACCTAGATTAACGGTATTCGAATCCGAATATAAACACAATTTTATTAAATTCTGTTTGAATTACGATTTACTTCGGTATTACGTTTGTCCGGCCAATTCGGTCAGCCGGACCCTTAATGCCTACCTCATATTGCGACGGTTTGGTGTTTCCATAGTTTATGAATTTTAGTAATGTTAATGATATTGATACAAATAGCAAGTTCGTACGGAAGCCTCGGTGCGCGAGTTTATCATACACGTTTTCGGTGTTTTTTTGAGCCAATCTAATTGTAGATTATAATTTTCCCACATAACCTAACCAACCAACCAACCAACCAACCTAACAACTCGAGGCACCCAATCGCTCAGCCACTACTTCAAAAATGATATAAAAGATTTTATTTATTTTCCATCACTTTAAAAATAAACATGCAATATTGACAGAAATACTGGTATTTCTTTCATTTTTCTTATCTTAAAAAAATATGATTAGCGAAATATTGATGGGGCACGTGGGTGTGCCTCTGTCTTCTATTAGGTAAGTGACATACTTTTCTAGCGAGATTTTCCGTTCCTGTGTTGTTATTCTAAGGTAGGGATAAACTTGGATTTTTTAAAAATTCGTCCTCTTTTATTTAACAAGCCAGGTTGTTTTCACGTACCTAGCATCTCAATGAAACACACATACATATTTAACCAGAGAACAGCTACAATGCGGCTCTCTGTCTATATAAATATTTAAAATGGCACCTAAAATATTTAAATCCAGTAGATTTACTCAGGCTGCCGTGAGTTTTCTAGTTGGCCTCTCATCCATGAATGCAGTAGGGAAATCATTGCGGGCGTCGAAAAATTACGAATTCTTGTCGAGGAAAAGCATTTCCTTGGGGGACACTCGAGTGTACGGGGTCATGATTGGAATCCAACTGACCAGCCCATAATCAGACCTTGACGGTTTATATATAAATACCTGTGTACTTCTATTTATAGGTACCTGCATTGTTTATAGTGTCCAAAAATGTTATGGGCAAAATTTTCAAAATGTATTTCTTTTTACTGAGTTGATCGATTCTTTTCCAGATATCATACAACAATGAGTCTAAAATTTGTAAACGGGACATATATTACGAAAAAAAGTCATTTAAACTCGGGACAGGAAAACGGGACCTAAGAACCGTCGATAGCGTAGACAGGGCACGTATTTCGTTAAGTTTCCGTGGAAGTTGAGCAAAACATTGTAAAGTTCGTAATCACGGGTAAAATAAAACTCAGGGTGGCTTTCCACACAGAAACAAAGAAAGGAAAATAAGTTATTTGGCACGAAAGTCCCTTATAGCACTCTTAAGTCTGAGGAGAGACTTTGCCTCTCTGTGCGTGTTCTACCGTTTGTACAATGGGCACTGTTCTGAGGAATTGTTTGAAATGATGCCAACAGCTACTTTCTATCATCGCACTTCTCGCTATCGGCGTGGAGTTCATTCATCCACATACCTTAGAACCACTCTTGTCTCACACTATGCGATTCCAGAGGAATTTCCTCTCACGCACAGGGAGTTGATTCAGGTTGTGGAATCAACTCCCCGCCGAGGTTTTCACAAATAAAAGGACTACAGCATGGGGTTCTTCAAAGAGAGTGTAAAAAGATTTTTAATGGGTCGGCAACGTGATACGCCTGGTGTTGCAAACATCCATAGGCTACGGTAACCGCTTACCATTAGGCGGGCCATATGCTTGTTTGCCACCTTAGTGGTATAAAAAAAACGAAACACTACACAAGCAATGTGGAACTAAAAATAAAAATGTGAATAATAAAATAATATATTTATGTATGTGTGTATAGCCTAACCCTAACTAACTAACTCTGGAAGAGACCCGTGTGCAGCAGTGGGTTGGTGATGATATGTGTGTGCCCAACAGAGACAAGTTCGATGAGAAAATTCCATTAATCATAGTTACCTTACATAGTTGTTCGAATTTGTTCGAATCGAACTCGAAAACGTCTAGCATATTCGCATGTGGAAACTAACTAGCCATAAAACTACCCTGTGACAAACATCACTACAAATACGAAATTTCATGTAAATGTAACATAATACCACTTATTCGCTTCGATGGAAGATATGAAGGTAATAGTAAAAGAAATCCCGGGCCTCGAAAGAGGTTTCACAGAAAGCCATAGGCATAATTGTGGTTTTATATGCAAAGGTTCGTATCAACGTAGAAAAATCTTGTTTTATGTACCGTAAACAATGGAATGGCGGCTCTTTTTAAGGCATAATATGTTTTGTATGATACTATCTTGTTAGGTAAAATAGATTCATATAAAAACGAACACGTCTAAATATTTATGTAGTCCAGTGAAGCAGAAAAAGGTTTTACTATCTTTGATGCTTTTAAGAAAAAATAGAAATACGCGTAGGTCAAACAGCGAAAACCTAGTGGTATGACTAACACTGTAACTGTAACTGTAACATTATCCTTTGGTGAAGAAATGAAAAGAAGGAAATAACGCAAGGAAAAGAAATCTTATTATTATTATTGACAAGTGTTACAGCCATCATTATTACTTTGCAAAATAAAAGAAATGGTGCTATTGCTCGTGCAGCTCCATCTCTCTCTCGCACTGAAACCATACCGACTCGTTCTAACACATCATAATACGACCCTCGGCCTTAAAACATGCACGTAAGGAGCAACCCTGTTTATCAAACCTTGCGTAAACATTAGATATGGATGGAATAATATTACTTTAGACTCGTGTTCCTACCCTATAAGTACCTACAAGTATAACCTGTTTGTTTGTTACTCAATCACGTTCCATTGGACGACAAGGAAACTTTGCACAAAGGAGGCTGACGTCACAAAAAGACACGTTTTACCTCCAAAGGATAAATAGTTCCACTGAAACATAAACCGGGACAGCTAATCAAGTTACGAAGAAATGAGTAACATGAAACATGCCATTTTACTTAAGTACAAGGCTTCAACAAGTCGACTACCTAAACAATGTAAAAGTTTGAGAAGCTTCTGACACCTATATAAAATAAACTCTAAATATTCCTATTATGACAAATAATTGGTCGACAAACAAGCTTGCTTTCCCAGCTAAACTCATTAACAAGTATTGCCATTGAAATAAATTCGTTTCACAGAAATTGTTTGCACACCAATATAGCATCTACAATTAAATTTACTTTTGTCGGTCACAACGAGGAGATGTGGGACACTGGGAGCTTACAACTCAATATCAAGCATCTAAGGACTGGAAAATCAATAAATAAGGTGGCGATCCAATAAACATGGCTGAGGCCCAACACTAAACTTAATTACGTTGTTTTCTGTCGAAGTTGGTTAATCTCAATGGGCCAGTTTGAGGAGCGTTGGGCGTCAATGAGCCCAGCGTTTTTGTCCCGAGTTCTTAATGAAGAGGGAGGATTATTGTAAAAGTTTTACACTGTCAGCCCTGAACTTCAGTTTTCAGTATTCATTATATACAGGTCCTGGCACCTTGTCAAAATAACTTATTTTTGTTATAAAAATAAGTTATTTTGACAAGGTGTCAAGACCGAGACATTGAATAATATGTGCCTCACAAAAAAAATATTAATTCTTATAGAAGGTCGCAAACACGGCGTTATGAAAACTTTAAAAGTCAATCCAAGTTGGAAAAATGATTGTAAGAATAGTTAATTAGGAAAAGTAAAACCGCCTAAACAGTTTCGAAAGTCGGTGGCAAAATCAAAAGACTCGATCAAATCAAAGGCACCGACTTCCGAAACTGTTTTGCACATTAATCCCCGTTAATCTAGGTTCTTGCATTACTATTTCGTCTACTACTACTTCACTGGAAATAAAAGACCAGTAATCCAGGTATCCAAATCTGAATTCAAACAATTTATCTCGGTATTACGTTTTTGTGGGCAATTCAAGGTCCGCTGAACCCTTAAGCTTTAGCATGTTTTTCCTTGAGTTATAAAATAACTAAAATTGAATCAATAAAGACGATCTACATAATAATAATAGCGGCGCTAGTTAATTTACTGCATTTTTCAAATAACTTCATTTACAGCCGATTTCCATCACCGGATACCTTTTAACTGAGGAATAAAATTGACGTTTGACAGATTTTGTATGGAAAAACTATCAAAAATTCGAATTTATTCCTCCGATAAAGTTATATGGCGATGGAAAAACCGCCCTTTAATCTCCATCAAGCCATTAGGGAATAAAAAAAATCTACGCTTTTGTTTGGAACTGTAGTTATAAATGTCATGTAAATAACGTAAATCTTACGTACTATATCATCTAATATTATCAGTAATTTATTTTAATACATGAAAAGATATTAAGATTTTTTTACTACCATCGTTCAGGTATTTCTTATAATTTTATTGGCATACCTTTGTAATGAAATTGTATTGAATGCTTTGATGCTGAATATTTGAAGTATTATTAATTTATTTTGTTTACTGTTACAGCTTTCTACATTCTACATTTTCGATTTTAATTTGCCTCAATAGTCTAGTGGTCCTAAGTACAACTGTTACGCTAGAGGTCCTCGGTTCAATTTTCAGGTCGAGTTTCGTTTTCTTGGGGTTTTCTATAAAATTCTCAGTAGCAACTCGGAGTTTGGATTTGTGCCTGGTTAATGGCAAAAGGCTCGGCGAACCGTTGGTGTTCATTAGTAAACCACTGTCTAACCCTTCGAGAAATACAGGTGTAATGGTATGTTTATATGTTAGATTTACATATTGATAATCCAGCATTTGGCCCGCCTGATGGTAAGCGGCAATGCTTGTAGGTGCCAGCAACACCAATGGTATTAATCACGCGTTATCATCGTGAGACCTCGTAAGAACTTCACTGGCTATATTAGCCTTTTAACCAAAATACAAATAAGATCATTATTACATAACGACATAATAATTGGCAATTGGTATAGGGATGGATTTTAAATACCAAGATACCTATTTTTTAACTAGGAGAATTTATTTTGCAAATTCCTATACCTTGCAACCTATTCTTTTACTCCTCACATGTATCACACTCACGTTTTGAAATAATGTCGATATATCGATATTTACCCTCGATAGTTATCGATAAAGTTTAAAAATATCGATTTTTTCATTTGCTCATCCCTATATAAGTAGACGAACTCAGTAGTAGAGTTCTACCACCTCAAATCTATTTGTACAACCGTATCTATACGGGTACTTCTTTGTCAAACAGTAAACCGCTAATCCCGCATGCCTCTATAAAATATTTAAATGGCGTCCTAAACTTCACAAACCCGAGTCAATACGCGAAGTCGCGAGTAAACTTTTTGTATGCTTTGTAAATTAGTTGGCTGGTACATTTTCAGTACGCAAATAGGTGTGGTATTCCGTAGTAGGTACATCATCAGTCGTAGACAAGTGATCCTAACGAGGCTTTAAACACGGTTCGTTAGACAAACCTGAGTACCTACGGACTGCGCGCCAGAACTAGGCTTTTAGAGGACGAGGTTAGGGTTGTCGAAACTTTTACAAAAGAGTTTACTCATAATTATTTAAAGACTACACGGTTTACTCACGCGCATTCTCGGGATCGCCCGACTAGTTTCAGACTCAATAGGAGTCCTTAATCATGAGCTGACGCGGCGCCGGTGGTGTCGCGAGTCGAACTGAGTTTACTTAGTTCGACTCGCCACACCACAACTCAGAGTTTACTCATTACTAATTTACTACTCAAGATATTTATAAAAATAATGTAAACTTATGATTTTTTGGAATATAATACTTAATTCTAATCAAAATTAAGTTTGTAATACTTTTTATATGTATGTACTACAATTTTATTCATTTACTACCAGAGATATCTTTGTAAAAATTGTGTGCCATATCTACTTAGGTTTTGGATTATTTATAATATAAAAACATTTTGGCGAAGTTTTGTTCAAGTCTCAGTCTACCCCATGGAAACATGAGTCTCTATATGTACACGTATGTTGGTGAAACTTAAGTTTATTACAGATGAAGCTGTATAGACGACGATAATAGACGGTCTCGTTTCAGAATTCGCTGGCAGCCCTAAAAGTTAACCGACGAGGTTGGCATGATTAATGCAAGGATAAATGACTGTAGATACGTTTCGGTTGAAAAATATTCGGTTTGCAACACTTAGCTCCCCCAGACTCATCATACAAGAATATTATGTAACAACGCAATGGAGCGGAGATTTGACTGATGCCTGCATAATTTTCACCGAAATTTTTGTACGCCAAAAATGTTTCCAGGACGGGTTCCGCGAAACCATAGATTCCAGATAGCCGTAGTCCACAACGGTAAGTTTTAGGTCCCCTCTAATAGTGGGCGAACCTATTATCATTAACTATTATCATCATTAATTAAATCTAAACTCCTTAGAAGTGCAGCCGAAATCGAACAGACAAAAGACCAAGCTGAATAATGCTGATTTTACCTTGTCCTGCCTTTACAGATCTTCCCGAAATCTCACACAGTAACTCACTTTCATACAATCAGTGAAATGAATCACAATGCCGAGGAAGTCAATATCAGCTAGTATGTTTCCATACATTAGTCGTGGCCGTTTGCGACGGAAGTTAAGCGGGAACTTAATGTAAAAGCAGTCGCCTGACGCCCTCCTTTGTCTATAAAACAAAGGATATGAAGTCGGTCGTGTAAACTTAAGTGTTCCCTTGTAATTAAATTTTAAGACACTTTTCATCTGACTTTTAAGTTGATTTCGGTTCGACTTAGCTGATTAATGTCTAGGGGAAGTATAAGTTGATTAATTTTTAATTTACAAATTAAATATAAGAGAGATCGTTCTTTATCATGTTTAGTATTGTGGAAGACTCAAAGACTTTAGAATTGATACCTACTTATGTAGTATTACTAATAATATTTTTTTTTAACATTTTGATATGTATTTACGTCAATTTCAAAATGTATTATTTTAATTAAACCAGTTATAAGCAGTTAGAAGAAGCAGTGATAGCTTAGTGATATGACCATAGGACTGCCAAGTCAAAAGTCTCGAGTTCGAATCCAAGGCATGCACCGCTGACTTTTCGAAGTCATGTCATATTAATAGCTAATTATCACGCAATTAAACGGTGAAAGAAAATATCGTGAGGAAACCTGCATGCCTGAGAGATTTTCTCGACGGCGTGTGAAGTCTGCCAACCTGCATTAGGCTAGATTGGTGGACTATAGCCTAATCCCTCTCATTCTGAGAGGAGAATGTAATGGATGATTATTATGTTATATAAGCAGTTAGAAACTAATTTTACCCATACAAAAAGCGAGTCTTGTGGAGAAGAACAGAGAAGATACTGCAATCTGAATTTTAGCGTATTATTATATTTCAGCGCGGGAACAGTGCTGTTGCTGTACAGATAGAAAGATTGAAAGCACCTACAAGAACTCCTAGATATGTTTTGTTTAATTAACATATTATAACAAAAGGTTTTTTTTGTAAGCATTCTATAAAATCAGCAAACCTTTTAGCTACAACTCTTTGTCTTCTGTCCAAATTCCGAGTTCATTTCATTAATCATTGGTGCAAGTAAATGAATAAAGGAGGAAGAAGGATGGAAGTGAAGGAAAAAGTTAAATCTAAAGACGAACGTTAATTAAAGTCAAGTTATATTTAACTACGCACAACTGATTACAATCTACAAGGGTTTTTAATTAAGTAGTTTGTTGAAGCATTACTTTCGTTGTGTCATTTTGAAAGAAGCAGAAAATATCATTAATATTTTTTATGAAAGTTTAGTTTTTATTACTATGTATAATAACTACTACATTTTTGTAACCATTGTGATGGCACGAATGACGTAGTGCAATCAGCTTGTCACGATTTACGGGTTTGATTCCACACGGAACAATGTTCGCTTCATGTAAAATACTTTTATTCAGCCGCATTTGGTTAGAATAGAAGCCGCCCTAATTGTGCTAACGTAATATTTACAAATAGGCTAGAATTATGCTAAAAAAAAACTTCAAAATATTTCAAATTCTCATTATTTCTAGCTCTAAAATAGGTACACTATTTTAATTTCAAATACCTTTGTTTCATTGCTCCAAAAAACATAATTAAAAATTAATGTTTCAAAACTAAATGCTTGTTATAACAATCCCAAAGTGGGCAATTGTTCTAACACATATAAACATTTATAAATTGTTCGCAATTAATGCAATTACGCACAGTGCTCATATGAATCCTTTGAATGGTCAAAAAATTATTATGAATGAAATTTATTCTCCACGATCGAATTTCTTGCCAATAATGGTAAAATAAATCTATCATTATGCAAACACATGTATATTATTGAAACAATATGTGCAGCGCGAACTCTGAAAGCTCAGACTTTACGTGCAAGGCTGAATATATTGGAAATGTGAATGAATAATACACGTAAAATACTGCACAATACCGAAAACTGATGCGAGTATTTCAGTTAACAAAACTAGTAACTACCCATGAAATGTCATGTCATGTCAATGAAAGGCCCACTGTTCATTGACATGGACTTTGAAAGTTAAGCTACACCAATTGTTGGACCACAGTGACGAAATGTCAATTTTGATAAGAAGAGACACGAGCCAGAAATGCTTACCACTATGGTTCAAGGAAACCGGAATTGAATTGTATGATGTCTTCGCCACTGATGGCATACTTCCCTTCATCCATCCACGTGGAGAAATTGAATTTGTGCTCGATACAAATCAAACTGCCTCTCAGCCTGCGCAAAAATACCTACTGACATCCTACCAGTCTTTTTCGAGTCATTAGTAACGCTTTTAACCAGTTGCAAGTTGGTAAAAAAATCAGACACCTATACAAACAGACTCTATATGTCAAAAAATATTTATTTTCCTCAACCTGAAAACACGAATCATAGTCAATTTGTGTCAGTGTATTTCAATAATTGCGCGAGTGTCATCTTGTCACCTAATCCAAACAAACAGAGCGTCTGGGCATGGCGTAAGGAACTGAGCAATATTTAAATTGAGCCAATTTTTGCGCCTACCTCTAAATGGGAACGTGACTCGTTTCAGAAATAATTTGTAAACAACATAGCGTTCGCATAATTTGATGACTTATCTCGACTTCAAGAGCGAAAATACTCAACGTAGATAAAAGAAAGGAAAATATATTTCTTTAGATCCAACAGTTATTTTTCAAGAAATCTTCGTTTGTGTAAACTCTGCCTTGTGTCAATGTGTAATGCGACAGATTCTTTTAAGCATTGCTAGCCTAGGTAGGTAGGACAACCACTGAACTAGGGTTTCGAGTTCAAAACCTGCACTTTTCGCAATCATGTGCGATTAATAATTAATTTTATTTCACTCACTTCAAATGGTGCTCGAAAACATCATGAGGAAACCTGCCTGAGAGATTATTGCGGCTGTCTCGCAATAGGTTGCCGTGGTGGAGTAGAATATAGCCTCTCTCACTCTGAAAGGAGACCCATGCCCAACAACGGGATAGTAAATGGGTTAAAGATGACTACATATTTTAGGAGCATTCTCGGCTAAAAGTTGTATTATTTAAATTTAAAAGTTTAAAAGATTTCAATATCCTTATTGTGTTACTTCAATCAAATACCTACTATTCTTTGTGTTAAAGGATATTCGTGGAATATTTCGAATGTACTCAGGCTGCATTCTTGTCTCGCATTCCCGCTCCGCTTTATTTATTTCCGGCACACTTTCCCTCGAATGAATCGTCGAGAGAAAAACAGTTCTCAGAGCTTAGTCTAATCCTGTCGTGTAGCGCAACATGAGCTCACTTACTGAGAGATTTACGAAAATTGCCGACCCACGAATATCTCCCCTTACTGATATGAAAGCTCGCTGTTTGAAATGACTATTCTGCGTTCAGTATTCATCTTGGGTACGGAACTGCTCTAAGTTTCGTTAAACATGAATAAACATAACTATATGTTGTATAACCTATACCAACGTATTTTTATTTCATACTATCAACTATACCTAAACATAACATGGCAAAAAAGGAATTGACCCTATTTCTAAGAAGAAAAAAACGCATATTTAACCATTCCTCTTGAATTAATTCATATTTATAACCCATAGGAACTCTTTAGGAATTTTCTAATATTAATCATATTATGATTCATCATCAGTGGTCATTTTAGCTGGTCACTAGTTATAAGTCGACAAATTTAATTAGAGATACTTTTATCATTTCGATATGGCAATGCAAACAGTTGTGTTAATCTAGTCCAATTAAATGCTTTTTTCTTGTCGTTGTGTGTCTGTTAAGAACGCAATAAAATCTTGCATTACTACGAATACATGTGAGGTTACGAGGCGACAAAACGACTTATATACTAAAAAGGCCATGTTGAACAATTCTACTATAAAATCAATTTTTCTACGTTTTTTATACCACTATGGTAGCACTAACAAACATACGACCCGCCTGATGGTAAGCGGTTACCGTAGCCTATGGACGCTTGCAACGCGCGAGTGATACTCTGGATCACTCGCGCGTTGCCGACCCTTTAAAAATCTTTTCACACCCTCTTTGAAGAACCCCATGCTGTAGTCTTTTGGGAAAACCTCGGCGGGGAGCTGAAAGGTCTACTTATATTTTGAATAGCAAATCCTTATTGATTCAGATTACAGAAAGCAGTTTTTTTGCCCAGTATTACGACTCTGCCTAACATACTAACCTTCATTACCTAACCAGGCATGCAATGTTATGTTATATTTTAACTATAATTTCATCAATACATACCAAGAGTTTGGCTAATGTATAAAAATCAGCCTGTAGCCTAATTTACTTAATCATTGTACAACGTTAATAACATGTCAAAACCAACGCGCCTTGTTAATTTGTTTCTACAAGCTTTACAAATTGAGACCGTACAGTTTATTACGTTGCTTAAATATTGAACATGATGTATTAGGTCTCTTGAACACACACCGTGCCAATTTTATACGGTTTACAATCCGTCCAGGAGTCCACTCGCCATGCATGGCCGTCAGAGTTGTATTTTTTTTAGGGCGGTCATGGGCTGTTGGTTCAGGGAATCTTGACAGCGTAACCGGACTTGGTGGCGAGGTAGCTACCGAATACCTCCAACTAAGAGTAATTTTTCAACTAAGCAACAGCAGCTCTAACGCTGTTGGATGGACAGCTAGGGATGACTGGATAGGTTTCATTATTTAGAGACGATTTTAAAGCTATTGGGTGTTCGAGGCGGTCGAGGAGCGGGGGAGTTAGTGAGCAAGTGTTGTATGGATCACTATGGAAGTTTGTTTATAGACACGGTGCTCTGGCACTGCGGTACGGCGAGTACAAGCCGGTCCGGCGTAGGTATACTTAGAAAGCGTGCAGTGAACAAGACCACATGCAAAGTTTTCAATTCAGAGGGGTTCAAGCTCTGGACCATGGAGTTTCTTGCCGGATTCTTCTCCATAGGAATAACTTTTTTGGAATTTGAACTTGGACCAGAGACGATTATTAACAAATTTATTTGAAACTAGCTTCAACCTGAGTGAGCTATTATAATATGGTCGTTGTCAATAAGATGTATGTGATGTGTAACACACTATATAACTACTTCCAACTATACAAAAATAGGTACTATAATAAAAAAAACCAAAGGTGTAAGCCTAAGCTATATGGTATGGTAACATATAATATGCATTAAGAGTAATTTTCAAATTTATAATAGTAGCCCTAAATTATATTACTTTGGTTTGCCAGGATATTTAAAAAAAATATTCCGTGCTAAAGTTTAAAGGAACTTATAATCGTAGCGTTCTTTTGTTTTAAAACAATTTGTTTAGTGAGTGAACACAATATATTTTAGTGGCGTTACCGTTCCGAGAGCCGCGACTATTGGTCAAACAAAAACACACTCCGTGCTCGCTCTCGAGCGTCCGCCTGATTGATGATTGCTCCGCCGACTTTTTTCGATGACATTATCTTCTCGATGAAATCGTTAAATAAGTTTAATGGTGCGAATATATTTTATTCCATTACACTCTTTTCACTTTAATCGTTTTGATATTCTGCTTTAGATTTATTTATTTCCGAAAACTACCTATAATTTCTCAGATTACTATACTTATCTTTAAAATTACTTGAGTAAACACAGTTTCAACAAAAATCCAGACATTAAATACTTTACTGTATAATTACTCCGGTTCAAACAATTCCACCTTGATATCAAATGCATTACAGTTACAAGTAAATAATCCTTGGTCCATTTTCCGTCAACTTTCAATTTCATTGTCTTGGCGGCGACAGCCCTGCCGGTATTACGCACGAAAGCGGCGGATTTTACGATCGGCCCAAAAGCCACATCTCTTTTCACACTTCCGCGGCGGAAAGCAACCCCTCCCTCGCCCACAAAAAAGCTCTTGACAAACATCCACAGCCGTATCGAATTCCGCCCAACTTTTGTCAATCACGCCTCAGACTAAGATAAGATTTTAAAATCGTCTTTGAGCACCGCGCGCCAGCGCTTTGTTCCTTCGCCGTTTCTCATTCTTATTTATGAGATCGGGGTCACATTGGAAAACGGCAGCTATATGGCTTTTCTTGGCACAGAATTATTTATATATATTGCTCCCACATCGCTCTATAATTTTGCAACGACACGCAAAATTTTATGCTGTCATGAAAAACAACAGATTTGGTCTTATTCTATCAAATTATAGCCTTCAATAGTCATTTCGCTTACTTCCAGAAACAAAACAAATGAATAACGTTTCCTTACCTACTTCAACTCTATGTCGTTTATGGTCCTTTATCAACGGAAAGGAAAATTTGTTTAGAAATCTGATGTTAACCCGGCCAGCATCCGGCGAGCGTGACACGTAGGTCGTCGGCTAGTAACATCCCGTCACGCGACACTGACAAATAGTCCCCAGCAACAAACGGCGCCATCCAGTAGAACCACATGACACCTGCCACACCGCCAGCCGATGTGGAGTTAACCGCTCTCATTAACATACATTAGCTCACCGACGTACTTCACACTCACATTAAGATAACACAGAAGATTAGTATGACACGTGACAGCCAAGTAAGATATTTTACATAAAAGATTTTATCTGATGAATTCCAGATGATTGACATACCCATATAGGATAGGTCTCAATTTTATAAATTGTTTTTTTTTAATAAATTGTTGGCATTTGGGTTTGTCCCGTATCCTCAAATAATGTCACAATAACATCTAGAACCAGACCAACCGTCATTATATAGGCCAGGCATAAAAGTATTTTTCGTCAACGGATATCACCATTGGTATCATCACCGTAAGAACAATTTTCGATTAAAGAGAATTCCTAAAACTTCATACAATCATGCCTGGATATAAGTAGATATATGTCACTTATAGGTAAAGCCACCGTCAACAATTCTTAAAAATATTATTTTTTACGATCATGTTTTGTTATCTTTTAACGTAATCGTGTATTGCAACTCTATTAAAACACTGATTTCCGCATTCCGACCTACCTCGTGACTGTAAGCGTGTCTGCACAATTTATTCGCTTCAGCTAATCCAAAGAACTCCTTTGATAAATGTTTAATAGGCACAATCCCGCTCAGAATATCCTTGTAACATTAATAGCTTAAAGTTTCCCTATGACGGGCAAAAGAGAAATTTTCATTTCACCAATTAATAAAATATGAACTGCTTCGTTTCAAGTAATGGACCCATAAAATTTCGAGTGAAAATTGAAAATGAAAATAAAGTACTGCATGCTTTGTGGTCCCGGCAATCAATGCTTCCTATACAAACTCATTATGAATTTTATCATTTTTCATCATTATTCCATAATAACGGCCAGTAGTCGACGCATAGCCTTTTGATTTAGAAAAATAAAACATTTTATTGAAACCATTAAGGGAAAATACATTTGCATTTCAATTACTAATATAAAGCTTTATTTACAATAACGTCTAATGTTATAAAACCTTGGTTTTTAAATATTATTTCGGTTAAATTACAAACAGATCTGGGAAGGCACAAATGCAATTACGGTGATATCTCATCTTATCTTGTTACCGTCGTCAGAATTTTGTACAGTGCTCCGCAAATAATTTTTACCCGTGGGTCTGCCAACGCTCCGTTCGTTCGCAATGTTGAGAAATAAAAATAAATTACATTGATAGGGTTGGCTTAAAACAATTGTCACCACTGAAAGGGTTAAGTGATAATTTTATAATCTGCGAGCGGCCGGACGCGTTGATGGTACTTCCATTATCTAAATAGCCAGTTTTAATTAAATTTCGTTCGTTGTTCTGAAAGAATAATTTCGCTTTAACAACTTCGTTTTTAAAAAGACCTTACTAGCAATGTGGGTCGCACATTACTAGTATTCTTATTAACCCCTCGTGCAAAGCTAAATGCTTGTATTACGAGTGGGTTCACGTCGGTAGTTCAATGGCTGAATTTCAAACCGGCAACCACATCATCGCAAGTCCGACGCCCTAGCCATTAGACTACCGCCGCTTCGATTTTTATTGATTTTGAATTGAAATTGATTTTGATTTATATATAGACACTTATAAATGTATATAGCTGTTGTGAATTTTAACTCCCGGTTAGTTACACTTATTATCGTTTTCCTTAATTTTAAAGGTTCCCCTCCCCAATGACATGCTACATAAACCCCCATCACATCCCAACATGATATTTGTCACGTCGTCGCCTTGACCACACACCATTGTACTGCATAACATCACGTCAAAATTGTAATTTGTTTCATGAACAATGCCATCCTAAAACCCTGAAATATATTGTTTTAAATTCTTCATTGTATAAAATGTTTTAGAAGAATTTTGTTGGGAACATTTGACCTGTGAACTTCGTTGGATTCCCAGCGATCCAGCATAAATATTTGTACGATAAAACTCAGTAGTTTACCAGTGGCTTTGAAATTCGTCCTCTTTACTTATATATAATCAAACATCGGGATCTGGGAAGTTTTATAATGTGACCCTTGTCAAATACCTTCGATCTATCACGTTCTACGCACATAGTAAGTCAGTATGGCCCATCTATACGTTACCGTAACGTAAACTGCGAGCGTGGCTTATCCTTACGAATATAAATTATTCAAACGAAAATCGTGTCCTCACATAATTTCGCTTTGATGTTTATTGGAAAAACAGCAGGAAAATTTTAAATTCCAGTTGGATTTCGGGTAAGAAAATCGTTGCTTGAAAACAAAATTGAGGAAATTGGTTAAAGGCAATATTTTTTACGAAGCGTTAAGTGAATTTCCATTTGATAAATCTAGCAGTCGCCTATTAAATAAAACTCAAAATTAAAAATTTTGAAGAAACCCACGACGTTTGTTTTCGTAAAAGTATTGAATAACATTTTCGAAACCCTAAACCCTACCTAAATGACTACTTACACATATTCACTTACCTACAAGAAAATCCGTCGGAGCTGCCATTCCCATTTCTGACATCAGTAGCTTAGAAATGCTATGATGTGTCTTGTAGAACTAAATGCAGCCCCCGCCTTTTCTTGTAGAGTAGATAAGTGAATATGTGTAGGTAGTCATTCGTTCTTACAACTCGTTTTGAATAGTCACTAATTTGTGTCTACTATTGCCAAATAATAAGCTAAGGTAAGCACATTATGCTCCAAATTAACACTACGCGAGAATAACCAACATATTGAAAACTTACAAAATTGAATATTCACTGGAAAATAAGTCACCAAAGTCGTTAAATTGCGTCATAACTCTTAGTTAATTTGGGTCCTATAACATTATCCCACAACGGCCGGCCAACTATTCCCATTTTGACTTTAAAAGCGCGCCAAAAACGCGTCTAATGGCGCTAAACGATAAACGAAGGGGTCTGTTGGAGAGCACATAAAGGGCAAGCTACCGATGGATAATTTAAGGGTGAAAGAATAATTCGCCAGCGCTATTAATCCATGGGGCCTAAAATGGCCACTTTTGAAGAATCATTATATTATTCACGGGTCACTACACGACGTACTTACCAGATATATCCAGAATAAGCTGACCTACCATCACACCTGTAAGCTCGGAAGTATTAATTAAGCAGAGGCGTACTAATGTACACCCACATTTCGCCGGTATGTTTAAGTCACATGTAATAGGGAGCAAGCCTCTGGCCACTAACCGGGCACAAATCCTAAACTCTGAGCTGCTACTGAATTTCATAGAAAAACCCAATAACACTTTGCTCGACCTGGGAATCGAACTCAAGGCCGCAGTCACGCTTGGGGTCGCTAGTCTAATCAAATTAGCTTATGCTGGAAACTTATGGTCCATTGTGTAGACGTGTGTTCGTGAATCATAATATTGTGAGTCATCAAAACTTCTTTTAACAAACAGTAGAACCGCCTTCAAAAACTAAAAAAATTAAAAATAATTTTAAGTACTAAACAGTTTCGGAAGTCGGTGGCTCGATTTGGTCTGGTCTTTTTTCGCCACCGACTTCCGAAATTTTTTTGCCCTTATACATTATTTTTAAGATTTTGTAGACAGTTGTTTTATTTCAAAATCGTCAAATATCAAATATCAAAATTTTAATGGCGAGTTTTTTTATGTACCTTCTAGACAATGTCATCATTTATTCGGTCCTTACGTGTGATAATAATATCATTTCGTTCCTGATTTTGTGATCAGATCTTCACCAAATTTTGAATGGGACCTTAGAAGTATACTCTTTTATATAAAAAAATAATTATTGAAATCGGTCCACAACTGACGAAAATATTGGTCAACATACATAAAAAAAACATACAGACGAACATAGAACATCCTCCTTTTTTTTGAAGTTGGTTAAAAATAGGGCATTTTAGCCTCCAGGCCGTTCGAGCCCGGGCGGCTTCGTTTGCGTCGTAAACAGACGTAATAAACGCTAATGTATCCGCGCAACGTTTTTAATATCGGAAATAATGTTTTATGCCCGATTCCGTAGTTTGGCCCGATATCGATTGCGCTTTAGCTGTAGTTGATCGGAAAAATCGATATTACGAAAACGACTAAGTAGTTTATTGTAGCCTAATCTGTTCCTAAGCGCTAATGCTACGCTAGAGGTCCTGGGTTGTATTCTTTTTTTTTAAGGAATAGGGAGGCAAACGTACAGACGTATCGCCTGATGGTAAGCGATTACCGCCGCCAATGGACACCCGCATCACCAGAAGAGTCACAAGTGCGTTGTCGGCCTTTTAAATGGGGATTGGGCCTCCGGTATCCTCACTCACTCGGTAAAACAAAACGTAAGCATAATTTCACGCCGGAATCTGTTAGGCCGTATCCACCACCATCATCTCCCACGATCAAGTATAAGTATATAAGTATATTCTCAGGTATAAGGCAGAGTGTTATTGAGTTTTTCTATGAAGCTGCTCGGAATTTATTTTTATAAATAAAAAAAAATATATAACAATACATAACCTGTGGGTGTACATTAGTACACCTCTGCTTAAGCATTTCCGGGATTACAGGTGTGATGGTGTGTTAAGTTATGTTGTATGTGTTATCATACTTATAAATAAATAGAATACAGTTGGTCTGTTAACAATGACTGTTTCCATAAACTAGTACCTATAAGCTGTGGTTTTATTTAATGTCGTAACATCATCTCTGCCTTGTTTACTTAAATAGTTTATTTAAATAAATTTTCCCCATGTTTATCATTTCAACGGGAACAACAGACGATGTTAAAACCGCTTTGCACTACACCTTTTTTTTTTTGTACGGAAAATCCTCATGGATCGTCTGCCACCCTGGGAGGCGGCAGGGTATGTCGGACTCGTACCGACTAAAAACCGTACATGCCTTGCTTTGCATTACACCTACTCGTACCAATAAATATTAATTCGGTATCGATCGATTCTTTCCGGTGAGTACCGACGCTGTCATCATTTCTGTTATCGATTATGTTAAGCCCGAGTTTCGATAAGTAAATAACCTTCTTTTAGTACTCATACTTATGGATTCAGAACATTCTGATGTATTTATGGGCAAATGCAATTGTTTATATACGTTTGCTATTTGCCGAAATGTTTATCCGCTAATATATATTGGTTTTAAAATTCGTCTTTTAACTAATGGGCAAGGTTTCTCTCATCATTAGAGGGGTTAGGCTATAGTCCACCACGCTGCGCCGGCCTAGTACGTGTGAGCAGACTTCGTAGATACGCCTTCGCCATTGAGAAAATCTCTCAGGCATGCATGTTTACTCACGATGTTTTCTTTCACCGTTTAAGCGAGTGATAAGTAATTGATACGCACATGATTTCGAAATGTGAGAGGTGTTTTGGGTTCAAACTCAAACCTCTTCACTCGGCAATCCAATACTTATACGTATCACTAAACGATCACTACTTTTTTTTAATACCTTAGTGTACTCTCTAGCTAGATAGACAATCTCCACGTATAATCTAGAATCACCTTTCCTTTCCTGTAACACATCTACTATACTACTCACAATATAACGACATTTTCCATTTCCATAGTTGCCTACAATAAAAAGAAATAAAAAATTTACCGCATCTGTTCTCCGCCATCGGTGTAAAATACGAAAAAAAAATCTTGAATACGGCTCCATATACCACTTTATGCACTCTGAACACCATTTCACGTGCATTTATTGTACGCAGCCATGCCGAAAAAAAATATATCTCAATAGTGCATTAACATAATGTATTTAGAGGGTACAAAGAATAAGATTTCGGAAATATGAGGTTACATAACAAAAACAGGTGGTAAAAAAATAATTCGGATTAATTTATAACCATCTGTTTTTTAGTCTGTTATTGAAATTAACGGAGTAATATGGGTGCATATTATATACAGATACACCCATAATATTATTACATATTAATACATTACATTAATCACAGCAGAACGAATATTTATTCATTTTATAAAGTAACACACATGTTGGGCCTAATAAAGCCGATTTTATGAAATCATAATTTAACATAATGATTCACTTACGGATTCTAAATATGAATTGATTCTAGAGGAATTGCTAAATATGGTCTTTTAACCTCCGTATTATATATTTGTCATTCAACGAGAAGCAAAAATGTTTACGTTTTGTTATGAATTTACGTTGCGTACATAATGTAACAAGCTGTACCGTATGAACAGGGTTGATGTATTTTACACGAGCCAAATATTCCCAAACAAGGAACAATTTTCCCCATCGGACGTACTCTTATTTGGTGATTGATCGAACACGATTAGCCTTCGGGGATACCGCGGAATATTCGAGAATAAATTGAAAAACAACAGATCAAAGAATTTTGAGGGAAATTCCCATTGTTTTAGATTTGTTCAATTCCAGGCTACGTTATTGCATCGATATTGCAAGCTTTTTATCCGCTGCTTCCATTATGAAATTTCGGGTTATGACGAATGTTTATTTTAATTTTCCTGTTTTTGTATACCTATTGGAATGAGGCAACGGTTTTTAATTGTTATTAATATTTACTTTTCATTATTCATTGTTGCCAGGAAGGAAAAATATTGACGCAAATATACACTTACTAGCTGTTCCATGCGATTTCATCGGCGAGAAACGTTTCTGCTTCGCCTCCATAGGTCGTAGTGTGATCTTAAATACCCTATAACCTTGTTCAAGAATTGGGCTATGAAATGCAAAAAGTTTTTTTTTAATAATATTGATACTTCCACAGTTTAGGGCGTCTAACGAAACAAAAAAACTTATGACTCACTACCAAGGTGGCCAGTCAGAAATCCTTTCCCTATCAAAGCCAAAGAGTTACGCAAAGCTGATGTAAACACAGTATGTAGGTGTGTAAAAAAGTGAGATATGCTGATGTTATGGTTAGTACCTATGTGCTGTTTAATTCAAAATACGAAGAACCTTGTGACACTTCGCTATATTTAACGTGATTTAATAATGTTAATCTATCGCTATAAATTTTTATTTCAACCGTTATTAATTTAATTTCTTAAAAAACTCATAAAAAATATAATTGACTGACTGCCTTATTAGTCTAGTGGTCCTAAGCGTCTAAGGTCCTGGGTTCGATCCCCAGATTGAGCAGTGTTATTGGGTTTTTGAAATTCTCAGTAGCAGCTCTGAGTCTGTTATGCTCGGTTAATGGCTGTAGGCTCGCCCGGCCTCCTATAATATGGGACCTAAATATACCGGCGAACTGTGGGTGTAAATATAAAAGACGTAATATGACGGGCAAGTTGTAGTCGTAACATGTTTTATTTATTCGCACTTATTGTCGTAACAGGACGTTGTAGCGTGGTAGTGCTAGCTATGAAAAAGTCGGGCGATCGCCGACAATAATACTTTACTAAAGTTTATGAAACATTTTTACGAGACGAATTGCTACACGTATTTCATATTTGTTTTGTAAGACGTTATTATACTCACTTATGAACCGTCCTCGTGGTACAAGCGTGGGTTTTTCAGCGTGAAGTCCCAGGTTACGTTGGATTTTGCTGGGTTTATAGCGATAGGCATGATATCCGCGTGGATGATCGATTTTAGTTTTTCATTATTCTTTGTTAAGAAACTGTTAGCAATTCTGTTAAAAATTGCTAAAATATAATCCATACTATATTATAATAAAATTGTAACAGGCCGATGTCTGTACATTAAACAATAGAAAAACGAATATCAATCAATCAATCAATCAATCAATCAAATCAGCCTATTGCCGTCCACTGCTGAACGTAGGCCTCCCCCAAGGAGCGCCAACCATCCCGGTCTTGAGCAGCTCGCATCCATCCGCTGCCAGCCACCTTCTTCAAATCGTCGGTCCATCGCGTCGCAGGGCGTCCCACACTACGCTTGCCCAAACGCGGTCTCCACTCTAACACTTGTCGGCTCCATCGGTCGTCTGTCCGTCTGCAGAAACTAAAAACTAATATGGAAGGTCTTTATTATAGCAACAGAAGGCAAAATATCAATTTTTAGATTTTTTGTATCATGTAAATCATCACGCAAAAACTACTACATGGAACAGAATGCAGTTTTCACCAATGTTTTGCTAGAGGTGTAACTTATAATCTGGAGCATGTTTCATATTGATACGCCGCCTAAAATCGGATATATAGTGTGTTAATATTTTTGGGACTTGAGTGGAACTGCGGGCAACAGCAACTACGAGTAGTATAACATAACATACCATCACGCTTGTATTCCCTGAAGGGTTAGGCAGAGGCGTACGTAATGTACACCCACAGTTTGCCGGTGTGCTTAGGTCCCATATGATAGGGGGCGCGGCACAAATTCCGAGCTGCTACTGAGAATTTCATAGAAAAACCCAATAACACTGCTCAATCTGGGGATCGAACCCAGGCCCTCTAGTGTAGCAGTCTCGCTTGGGACCACTAGACTAATGAGAAAGTCACGAGTAGTATTTAATTATAAATACAGGTAATTGACCTATGGGAAGTTGAATTAGCCACTTATAATTATTCATGTAGGCTACATATCGTGCTTTAAATTGCCAGTATCATCATTGCGTATGGCATTCATCCTGTGTGGATCAAATTCCTATATCCAAGTTCTTTATCCAAATGCCCACTTCGCAATGCACTTCGTTTTCTCGGTGGAATGTCGGAAGTCCACAAATATACACCTGCCGCCGCAAGCTGGCTACAAATCTTGGATTGCCAGTAAGACCTGTTATTATACAACATACCATCACGCCTGTATTCCCCGAAGGGTTAGGCAGAGGCGTACTTAATGTACACCAACTGTTCGCCGGTATGTTTAGGTCCCATGTTATAGGGGGCGAGTCTATGGCCATTAATCGGGCACAAATCCAGACTCCGAGCTGCTACTGAGAATTTCATAGAAAAACCCAATAACACTTTGCTTGACCTGGGGATCGAACCCAGGACCTCTAGTGTAGTAGTCGCGCTTGGGACCACTAAGACTAATGAGGCAGTCTAGTGGTCTACAATATATTAAATACAGTAAAATACCTACATTAAATAAAATATTGTATATTGTATAGCTGGGCTATTAAGCAGTGATAGCCTAGTGGTATGACCGTTGGACTGCCAAGTCAAAGGTCTCGAGTTCGAACCCAAGGCACGCACCTCTGACTTTTCGAATTCATGTGCGTATTAAATAGTTAATTATCACGCGCTTGAACGGTGAAGGAAAACATCGTGAGGAAACCTGCATGCCTGAGAGATGTTCTCGATGGCGTGTGAAGTCTGCCAACCCGCACTAGGCCAGCGTGGTGGACTACAGCCTAATCCCTCTCATTCTGAGAGGAGACCCGTGCCCAGCAGTGGGACAATATAATGGGTTTATTATGTTATATGTTATGGGCTATTATGACAAAACAAACTAGCGCTAATTAATATTTGTACATAATTTATGTTTTCATCGTTGTTATTTTAAACAGTCGGTATTGTGTTACCGCTTCATTGCTGTACCTGCTCAATTTAGGATTTAATTTTATACATCAAAATTCGAAACTATTTGCCTTTTTTAAGTGAAATTTATGAATACGGCATACATTTTGGTTTATATAAATACGATATTGAAATGTAAAATATAAACAATAGTGCATTAACTATCGACCTAATTACCACGAACTTATAAAAGAAACTTTAAAAAATTATTTGCAAATTTTCTGATTGTTTGTTTTAATACGGCTCACGCATTAAGGAGCAAGCTCACAAAGGGCTTTAGAAACATAGATACAGGGACTCTAAGTACACCCAGATTAAAAACAAATAGTGTATATAGCCGAATAGAGCCGTCATAGAACGTGGGCCAAATGGGTAGGCGGCAGGGTATGTCGGAATTCTATAGTCAAGGCCACGCGGAAGTGGCTACTTTATAGAAACGTGCAGTCAAATATCTCCATTAAAATTTCTTAAACATCAGAGTCTACCCGACGGGAATTAAATAATATCAATACAACAACATCAATATAATTTTATTTCAATTCCTTAAACATCGCAAAGTCTACGTTTAAGAATATATATTTCTTTAACTTTTTAACTACGAATTTTTCCCCGTGTGAGGACGGGTTAAAATACAGTTCCTCACTGCCATTCAGATAGGCCTCTCGTAAGAGCCGAGAAAATATCTGACTTGCTCGGCGGTACGACAACTCGGGGTCTGACTGGCTAGCGACCACCCTTACGTCGGAGTCTGTCGTAAAGCACCTTAGTGTGTATTTTTGTCTTTTGCGCGTAAGAGCCAGTTCCTTCTCCGTTGCTGCGGCTCTGGCAGCTTGCAGTACATAGGGGCTCTTAAAGCTCCGCAACGCATCAGCTACTCCTCTGGTGTTGCAGGTGTCCATGGGCAGCGATGACTACTTACCATCAGGTGGTTGGTGTGCTCGTTTGCCAACCTAATCAATAAAAAAAAGAATACTGACATATTTTTGTAACTTCTGTAGACTCTGCGTCTACAGAAGTTACAAAAATATGTAAAGTTTAAACTCGAATAATTTCACGCACGCGTAAAGTGTAACAACTATACTAGAGAGAAGCTATCAACGCAAAAGGCAATCACAATAACGTTGTAGCTTTCCAGGTAAACTGCACCATCTAAACCCGGATAGAACTAATATACATAATGGCGGATTACAAGCAAGATTTATTTTTAAATCTGATTATAGTTTCAATTTACCTAAACTGCAGGCCGGCTTCAGCAAAACAGAGTGCATTGTATTGCGCTCGGCATTTGCATTCTCATTAGAATATTTCTCTTAACACCCTTCAGCGCTAATGTACAAGGAAATTCCAAATTCCCGTGCACGTTTCAATGCACGGTCGAGTGTGGGATTATAATTTAATTGGACGCAACAAATTTGCGTAATAGGTTTAATAAAAGCCGGGCCTAAACGTATTGTATGCAAATTACTTCGACGATGGCAAATGTATGATGCACGCCCTATAATTATCCTGAACGTTAACAGCAACTAATTATAATGTTGTGTGGGGATAGCATTATATTAAAAAAATAACGCTAATCATACTTTGTAAAAAACATGATAATTAGATGGTATGAAGAAAAAAAGCCTTAATTATCAAAGAGCACAGTATACTTAAACATTTTTTATAATCAGCACAAGGTAAATGGAAGAGGAAAAGCTTGTATATAATATTTTCCTGGATAATGTCGCAGTAACACAACATTCCGAGCTCAAAGCTCACTAACAGGAAAAAGTTTTTAGCGAAAAAATGTAGTACAAATTGCCGCGTTCAAGTGTAGTTATTACCCCATTAGAGTGAGTGACTGCGGCGCGTCGCCCCCGCCGCCGCGCCGGCTAAAGTAGCGGAGATTGAAGGAATAAATCTCGCAAACTATGTTACAGTGCATTGCGACATGAGCGAAACTCATTGCGGCACACCGCAATTGCTCAAGTTTCGGCTGTCTCGGTGTCGTAGGAGAATTTCTTTTGACGCGAAATTTAACTTCACCGAAATGGATGCAGCTTCAACTACGACTTTATGTAGATAAATAACATATCTAGCCTTATCTCGAAAAAGAATACGGTTTTTTTTTTTCTATCAGCCGTCATGCCATTACTTACTTCCTTATCAACTACCTACCTTTCACAATCAATCCATTTTTTCCATTATCTCCATCCAACCTCATGCTTATAACCTTTCTCGTATTATAACCTTCATCCCTGTTTATCACATGTCTATACCATTGCAAGCAGTTGCTACAAATGTTTTCAATCACTAGCATTAGTAACAAAATAGTTTTATATCTTATTATGTGCTCAGTCTCATCAAACGCACATTATTCGTGCAATATATTTTATTACAGTGTGTGTTTCTACACTGATTATATTCATGATAAATAATCAAAGGACAGTTCTTTTATCAGTAAAGCAACCACAATATGTATTGTAGGTCAAGAGAATGCTCATATTTCCGAACCTTTGAGCTCAAAGCCCGTAATGGACACTAGCCCTAATAACATTTACGCCCTTTGTATGTTTGTCGACTAATGTTCTAAGAAGACAAAAGAAATTGAAGAAAATTCTAAGAAGAAAAGAATTGTGAGAGACAAAAACAATACCGGTCAAATAATGAAACAAAACATAATTATCTCTATCACCACGACTATTATTCGTATTGAAACTAAATCATAATTACCCAACTTGATAGCTGTCAATATCTTGTCTAACGCTCGCAATAATTAATATAGTACCTATACAAAAAAGTTCAGATTGTTAAGTAAAATTTTAGTAAATAGTACCGAAATGTTACCAATTTACTCACCTTTCTCGTTACTTCCGTGGGGGGGATCTAATATAATATTAATATGCCCATTTAACTCCTACAATAATAGGAACAAAAGCTTCCGCAATTTCACCGTCATTTGGGAGCTGCGTCCGCATCGAGCCACGCCAATATACACCGTATATTGCGATACAATCACCAATCCTCTGCGCGCTGTTGTTATTGGCCGAATGCCAAATTCTATATCTAAAATTTTCAGTTCCGTGTAAAGTTAGTTTGTTTGCTATTACTACTTTAACTCCGTTTTGAATCTATACTTATAGTTTCACGTTACTTAGAAAAGAAGACAAATTAATACAAACAAAAGACAACCAACTTTGAAATTCTTCTTCAATCATATAACATTACGCTTATATGCCCCGTAGGATGAGGCTGATAAGTTGATATGTTTTTCGTCTTAAATAATAGTGGGAGAATTGGGTACGGATCAAAACTTCAAGCTGATACAGAGATTTCCATAATAAAACCCTTAGTAGCCGTGCCACCCCTACATTAGTAAGACAGATATATCATACATACAAATAAGCACTGGCAACTGTCTAATTAACCCTCAAATTACAATTCTAATTTGGAATAGCAAATGAGACCAATCTAGGCACATGCACTGTATAAATTGTAGGTCTTAACAACGAATGAATATTAAGTTATTTAATAGTAAAGGAAAAAATTCAATCGCGGGCAGGATTCGAACCTGCGTCTTCTGGTTTGATATACCAGACGCTCTGACCTCTAAGCCACCGCGAACCCTACCTGCATGATTGAAATTTTGCCTTCACATTCTGAATTTACGTCATAAGGTGACGTTTGGTGACATCTATGAGAGGCAAGTTACCTTACCTCTCAACCGACACGACTTACTTTACAGTTAGTTCAGTGTCGTACGATGCCACCTTACCTTTTAACTATCTTTTTGTGATTTTTTTTTTGCATTTTCCATGCTAAGATTATTAAGTTATTTAATAGTAAAGGAAAAAATTCAATCGCGGGCAGGATTCGAACCTGCGTCTTCTGGTTTGATATACCAGACGCTTACCAGACCTTATGACGTAAATTCAGAATGTGAAGGCAAAATTTCAATCATGCAGGTAGGGTTCGCGGTGGCTTAGAGGTCAGAGCGTCTGGTATATCAAACCAGAAGACGCAGGTTCGAATCCTGCCCGCGATTGAATTTTTTCCTTTACTATTAAATAACTTAATAATCTTAGCATGGAAAATGCAAAAAAAAATCACAAAAAGATAACGAATGAATAGTTAATTGAATTGGATAACAGATCATACTATTTGATATTTACCTCTTACATAAGAATATAAACAAGAGTAATAAGTAGGTAGGTAAATGCAAACGAATTTCGGAAGATTTCAGTCGCGGGAGGGGTACATTGGATAGGACATACTATTGTTCTCTCAGTGTATCTCAGTATTTTGATAACCTGAAAACGAATTACGTTATGGACATTCCCCAAAACCGGTCATAAGTAGCACAAAAAATCCGATTCCCGTCATCAAACTATTGACTGTTCCACAGCTGGGTACGGGTTTACTCTCAATGTGAAAGGAGTAGGTTATAGTCTACCGAGCTGGTCTAGTGAAGGTTTGGTAGATCTGCCTACCAAGCTGCCTGAAGCCTGCCGACTTCACACGCCAACGAGAAAATCTCTCAAGCATGCAAGTTTCCTCACGCCACGTTTCATCAGAGGTGCGTACGTTTTTCTTCTTGCGATAAGAATTGGACAGCTATGATTTAGTAATCTATATATATAAAATGCTTTATCTTGAATATGACTGACTGACGGATCCACGCACAGCCTAAACCGCTGATCGTAGAGACCTGAAACTTGGAGGGTGTGTTCTTTGTATGACGTAAGGCATCCGATAAGAAAGGATTTTTGGAAATTTAACACCTAAGGTGGTGAAAAAGGGGTGAAGATTTGTATGAAAGTCCGTCATTTTTAGCCGGTGAAACCGCGGGGTACAGTTAGTAATAAACGATCCTTAAAAATCTTTATATATTTATATTTATCTTTTTGTGATTTTTTTTTGCATTTTCCATGCTAAGATTATAGGAGGAATATAAAGTTATTTTTTAGTAAAGAAAAAAATTCAATCACGGGCAGGATTCGAACCTGCGTCTCTTGCTTGGATTCACCAGGAATATTTATATTTTATCATGCGTACCGATGAAATGTGCAATGCGTTTCCCAAGTGGGTCTTCCCCGATAGATATAATCTGGGTGTCGTCAAATCACCAGTGAATCGATTTCTTCTAGATAAGCGCATTGCATCGTAAATCGCAGTATCGCATAACATCAGGCGAACGGGCGGTCAAGCGTAAGCCAATAATAAAAAAAGCAATAAAAAAAAAGTCCCTGAAATAAATAAACCATTGACGCCACCATCGCTCGTGAAATCTAATACCACTACGTATATTAGGTGCCTAAATAAATAGACGGACTTGGCCGCAGTCTCGGTTGACTAAACAATTCATCAGTCACATTAGAAACGATCTATATTTAGCTATGGTGAGGGAAAATCGCCGAGGATCCAGCGGATAATTATGAGCCAAGCAGTGATTCATGATGACAGAAAATCCCGACGGGATCGTTGAATTAGTACATTGGAAACCTATCCGGATCTATGCCGAAATCTTATCAATGTAACTATTATAGAATCTTTTGAGACTAAGCATGGATATTTGCTATAATAGTAGATAAGTACATTGTAATCGTATGCTTTTTAAATTCGAAAGTGAGTTTTTCTGTCTGTGTTATTTATTCAAGGCCTCATATAATATTTAAATATCTTTGTTCAAGAGTTTTGGAATGAATTATTTTATTTTAAATTATTAGAATTTAATGTTAAATGTAAAATGTTGTGTCAATTTGAAGCGGCGGTAGCCTAATGGCTAGGGCGACGGACTTGCGATCATGTGGTTGCCGGTTTGAAACCCAACCATTGCACTACTGACGTGAACCCACTCGTAACACAAGCATTTAGCTTAGCACGAGGGAATAACAAGAATACTAATAATGAGCGACCCACGTTGCCAGTAAGCTTTATAAAAAAAATACGAAGAAAAATGTGAAAAATATACTTGTTCATATTTTGTTTAATAGAGGCAAATCGAAGTCAAAGTCAAAATATTATAGTTCAATTAGACCACTAAATAGGTACTTTTGAAAAATCAAGACCAGTTGCACGTTTCCAAAAAGTTTGTCTTATCAAGAAAAGCCGGTAAGGAAGTCCATAGATAACTCTTTAAAAAAATAATCATGATTACAATATTAAGCTTTACAACTTTGTTTTAAATCGTTGCTGATAATTATGTAGTTTTATGTGTAAGATTTTTTTTTTTCATTATATAAAAAGGATTGCCACAATATTGAAATGCAATATTGGTAATGTAAACAAAATTGCAACTGCACTATTATTAGTGAATAAATATCCACCGTGCATAGGGCGGTACAGTAAATATGTTTCAAAAGTTTGCAACATATTCACATTGCTTTTATAATGCGGACACACACTCAGGATGAGAAATTCAACCATAAGTGGGTAAAAGGGTTAAAATGCGTTTTCCCGGACGAAGGGACGGTCCAAATAACAAAACCATTTTTACGATGACTTCAGTACCCACTTCCTTATTACCTGAATTTAAAGGGACTTACCGTGGAAGGCCATATATACTCCGACTCCGCACTTTATATATTTTTATTTCTAATAGTTTTTGAACATGTAGACAGAAAGAAAGTCACTAATTCCTTAGTGTATTTTTATTCACGATTGGTAACATAAGAAGCTGTGAGTTTTACGACAGGAAAGAATACTTAATAATAAAAATCTTCTAATTACTCTTTGAAGCAAAAAACTTCGAAGTAATTACGTTTGTTTGTTAGCCTAATTACCTATGAATAAAAGAGCTTTCATTTTTTAACAATTTTCTTTTATTTCGGCTAGGGATGAAACGAGCAAATGAAATATCATGCGGTCGCATATTCAAACTATATCGCGCCTTGTTGCTGACTTGCACATTCTGACATTTGCAAAGAAGCTTAAAGCTTAGCGTACTGAGGATGATTTGCGAAAGATCCGACACTGCCGAGACCGTTGAGCTAACTGTGCTGTACTCGCTGTGTCTGGTGGCTTCTTTTTGTTTTTTTACTTTTTAATTACCAAAATTAGTTATAAGTGCCTATGGACTTTTTTGTCTCAAATAAATTATTTTTATTTTTGTATTATTTAATTTATTAAGGACCGTCATGCAAAAAAGCATGAAATTCAATTTCAGAAAAAAATACATACATACAGTAGTTTTATGTCTTAGTAGTCATGTTTTAGTTAATGATAAACTGAGCCGTGCCAACAAAAGACATGTCAAGACATTTTAAAAACAGTTGTAACACATCTTTTGATCTATGCGGTAAACTGCCACGCATACATCGATCATTACTCAAATACCGATTTCCGTAGTAGCATTTTTACCTAATCGGTGTGAGTCGCCAAGAACCTAATAGCTGAGCCATTTCTTTAGCGATTTCCGCCATTTGACAGGTGACAGGGAGTGCGTTAGCGTGCCACCTTCCGATCCCCACGTAAATGTTTCCGACTGAACTGTTAGCGACTGATAAACAATTACTTACCTGCCACATGGGGCTTTTGTATGACGCGCCACCGCCTGCCACCACGCTGTTTCCCCTGAAACAAATTGACAGAATCGTTTAAGTTTCGGTAAATAAAGATATTGGTACAGTTCCATTTCCAGAATAGCTCATTTAGACTCGTACTTCGCGTCTCGTCTCGCCACTCGCGCAGGAATCTAAATTATCCATTAATGTTACGTAAGTCCAGATACTACGATACTGGCGCCAATTAATTCGTTCGCTTTTGATGGAAATCTTACTATCAGGGTATTAGTTTGGTAATTTGTGTTGTTGTGTTCTAAATCTCTACTAGTTCCTAATCTACCACCTGCACTCGAGGAACTATTAGGAATATTTAGTCATAATTCGTAGAATTATTTATTATTAACTGAGGTATATACAGAAGTTGTTAATTCGGGGGTTTCCATATTTTTGTCATATTTACCATACATTTTAAATAATACCATTAGGTACCATTCAATGTCATCTTGCCACGTGATAGTTTTATTTATAGCTGAAAATGTTAATGACTAAAATATTGTGCCAAAAATATTTGAAATCGAATTATAAAGTTCTAAGATACAAGGATTAAGATATTTTGTGTCCTTTTCACAAAAGTTTTAAAACAAGTGTTAGAATAGAATTTTTATGGCACACAAGACATGACGACATCTCTCGCTGAAGTACGCTGATTGAAATGCTAATAACTTCCTTATTTAATTATTTTTGAACCAACTTTAATTCTGTTTATCGAATCTATATATGGGCAACATTGACTCATAACCAGCCTATATGCATATAATACGGGCTATATTGGAGAATGATGGTATTATTAGTCAGTGTGTTACCAGAAATTCCTTTGGCGTTCCCCAATTCATCGAAGCATTAACTGGAAATAAGCATTATTGCTCGCTTCACCAAACCTCTTGACAGAACGGGGAAGCTTGATATGATCTCCAAATATTGGATAAAGATATGCGCCCTAGATAGGTCTACAATCAGGATTTCTCAAAGTGGGTGAAAACGTCAACTTGTGGGTGTTGGAAGCTTTTAAGGGAGCAGTATCTTTATTATCGTTAATAATTATTAATTCACGTTAAAAATAACTGGCTAATTCTTTTAGCAACACGACTGAGGGTCCTGAATGCGATTCCCATGTCGAGCAAAGTTTTATTGGATTTTCTTCTTAAATTATCAGTCGCAGCTCGGAGTTCGGATTTGTACTCAGTTAATGGCAATAGGCTCGCACGGGATGGAAAACATACCGGTAAACTGTGAGTGGACAGCATTCCACCTCTGTCTAACCCTTTGGGAAATAATATTTTAGTATCTGTGACTAATGTACACCCACAGTTCGGTATGTTTAGGTCCCATGTAATAGGGGGCGAGCCTATTACCATTAACCAGGCACAAACGCAAACTCCGAGTTTCTACTGAGAATTTCATAGAAAAACACGCAACGATAGCGGTAGGCGACAAAAGTTTTAGAACCTGTGGTCTACATGATATATCGGACGCGGTACAACGTATAAATGTTTTATAGAAACTATTGGATGAATAAACATTTAGTACATCTATTCGGGACATTCAGAGTGGAATACATAAATTTCTACATGTGATTTATGTATCACTCAGACGTGAAAATAACACAAATAAGCTTTTGTGTTGGATTTTGCGCTCATGATAAATGCTTTTAACACACTAGTAACTATTTTTATTAAAGCAAGATTCGAATCTATTAGTAAATATTTGAACACATAAAATGCATGAAAGACATACGTCAAGAACAGCTAACCTAGATTAACAGTATCAGAATCCGAATAATAACAGAATTTGATTAAATTGTGTTTGAATTACGATTTATTTCTGTATTACGTTTGTAAGGGAAATTTGGTCCGCCGGACTCTTAATGGCAGGTTAGATTAAATTGTGTGTTTACAGCGTACCGGCTGGTCGGTAACAGTGCTGGTTGACCGACGCAGCAAATATTTGTGTATGCAAAATCAATCACCGGTCCGGTCTCGGATTGTTGACTGCAGTGTGCTTCAGCACTGGTTGCATTTAGCTTATAATGATTATTATTTATGGATCTTTCTATACCTAATCTATATTAATATAATATTATAATATAATATACTATATCGTTTATAATATAATATAATATTATAAACGATATAGTTAGATAAAGTTTGTGAGTAGGGATGTATTGGATGTTTGTTACTCTTTCATTGGATTGGATCTGAATGAAATTTGGCACAGAGATTATAGTCTGGAATAACACATAGGCTACTTTTTATCTAGGTCGGACCCAATTCTGAAGTCCACGCGGACAAAGTCGCGGGCAGAAGCTAGTATAATATAAAAAAGCTAAAGGGTTTGTTTGTTTTGTTTGAGCGCTAATCTCTGAAACTATTAGTTACATTGTAAAAATCTTCTTTGCATTTGATAGCCTAATTCTTGAGAAAAGTTGAGCGGAAAAGAAGAAAAAAGTCAGCACAGCTAATTTTTAAAATATTTGCCAACTTATAGCTCAATATAACTATAATTTATAATAGGTACATATAAATAGTAAAGAAGGCTGGCTACGTAATTAATTTATCAATTTAGTAAATTATAAAAAGTAAGATAAACCAATCTTAACAACGGAATGAAAAATCATAAAGACCGATTGTAAAACATACATTAAAAACTTCATGCTGCAAATAGCTGTTCTTGCCTGTCAAAGAAACAGCTAGGGGTGCCAATAGGTATACGCGTCATGAAAAACACTGGTTTCAGCATTAATTAACAACAACATGGCCAGTACCATTACATCAAAGGGAACTTGATGACAAAAAGGAAGATTTACAAGAACATAATTACAGCGGTTACGTTCTACCTACATATAGTATGAAATGATCGGTTCCTATATATATATTCCTTAGATATTTGATCCGTGTTCGGCAACGACTTCATATTTCCTCCCTATCTTACGTATAAACGTGAAATATATTTATCTGCTCTATCAAAATAAGTATGGATACGATAGCAAGTCGGCGATGCGCGCGAACCCGAATCTATTTCAGAACGATTGATACGATGGAGGGAAGGGCGCCCTAACCGCCACAATTAGTCCGTTACGCTTAATTGCACGGATATATTTCTTCACCCACCGCCGATAAATAAGACAAATGTCTGTAAATAGGATTATCATAAGCCTCTCGAGGCTTTGCCACAAATCTATCGATTTACGACCTTTAAGTGACATTGCCATGGGCTTTGAATTAGGAATCCTGATTGGAATTAAACATTAAACTGTTTCTAATGTTTCCAATATTTTTATAAGAGCTTGATCGGGGCCATATTGGCTACTGTGTAACAGGTTATGGATTTAATTCCCGTCTGAAATATAATATTTATTGCAACAAATATTTTTTGTAGGTCTTTTTCTTTGTCAATACATTTCTACTGTACAAATAATTTTTGTACAGTAGAAATGTAACGTTGTTGTTTGAAAAAATACGATAATTAATATTGTATGTTGATACCAAAAGCTGTAGTTATTCGGAAACAAACTTTATGTGAATATTATTGGTACTTGCTTATCGAGGCTCGAAATTGGATTTTGTTGTGTTAAAAAAGAACAGAATAAAATCAAACTGAATTTTTTTCACTGCTGTGAATTTGTATTATATCTTTGGCTTTATGTCATGTAACTAAAGGGATTCAAATCTTATTCTACATTCCAGGATTCGTTGAAACATTTCCCCAATGAGGAAAGAAAAAGCGGAAAATAGGTCAAGAATTCAAATAAAATATTGTTCTGCTGATCCGCTTGTTTCGATATTCGCAACACAATACAGGTCATGCCTTGTTATAATTATTAGACAATCTGCAGGTCGATTGCAAATGGTGCTTAGCGAGAGGATTCTAGTAGAGGCTCTTTTAACGCAGCAAAAGAAATTATGCATGATAGGGGGGCAAACGAGAAGGCGGATCGCCTGATGGTAAGCTATTACCGCCACCCATGGGAGTGTCCATAGGCGGCTGGAATCATAACACCAGAGGAGTCACAAGCGCGTTGCCGGCCTTTTAAAAGGGGATTGAGCCTCCGGTATCCTCACTCTCTCGGTGAAACACAACGTAGCGTTGTTTAAGCGCCGGTTTTCTGTGAGACCGTGGTATCACGCCGGTCGAGCCGGCCCATTCTTGCCGAAGCATTGCTTTCCCACGGTTAAAAGTTAGTACGTCAAGTCGCCGGCTAGGATTATCATGGTAAAGAACATCAATGGTTTTATATTTTCAATCAAAATAAGCTGTATAATAACATCTATCATCACAAATTACCTACGCAAGATTATTATAATATATGAATAACTATGATGTGCGTGTTGGATATACTTACACGTTAAGGGTTCGCCTGTCGAGACCGCTCGTTAAAACTTTACGGCTGATTTGATCTATATCCACTAATGATGAACAGCCGACAGAATATGAGAATATCAAAAATATCACGTTTCTTTCCTAGCGTGATGGTATAATAATAATCACAATTTAGGTCATTTGAGAAATTAGAACCTTCAAAGATACTGATTTAAGTGAGTATAGTTCGAGGTTTATAGTAACCAGGTACAGTCGACAAAAGAGATATACCGGTAGCCAATGAAGTCTGCGTCGTGACAA
Source organism: Acronicta aceris (assembly GCA_910591435.1). NCBI lineage: Eukaryota > Metazoa > Arthropoda > Insecta > Lepidoptera > Noctuidae > Acronicta > Acronicta aceris. The sequence goes on along the minus strand of OU342760.1, from coordinate 10,396,458 downwards.
AGATTGCGTTATAGGTAATTAACTATCTGCCGAAGAGTTGGGCATGTAGGCAGCTCACAACAGAAGTGTTATTACACAATTGTAAAAACACAAATATTGTTAACTGCCTAACTATTTTGTCAATTGTATCTTGTATAAATTATACTTCTTTGTTTATATTAAATATACCTAATTGCTTCCATGAAAATCATTACAAAACAAAATGAGATAGATACACGCACAAGCATCGAATGATACCTACATGCAGATTTGATCTCAGGGTAGGTATATATTGATGAATATTCTATGCTTTCTGTTATCCCAAATTTAGCTACGGTGCCTGTATCTGCATAAAATATTCTGAAAACCAAATACGAAAAAGAATCTTAACCGCTTTTGTAAATCGTAATTCTTTTTCTTCAGTGGACATTTGTAGGGCGGAAAAAACAAACTGGCAGTGTTTCCATTATTCGATTTCCTTTCACTTCCGTATAAATTCCAAAATAAATTACTGCTGCATTTTAAAATGGGTCGTCGTTTTTCCTTGTGGGGGAGTTGCGAAATAGCTACGGTTCATAACATTTATAAAACAATATATATCGGGGGGAACAATATATAGGAACTGGGAGCGAAGTGTTCAAGCGTGGCTAGAGATTGCAACGGACGCTTTTCACTATATCCATCGGAGCGCGAAAATGCCACCGATAGCGCGGCATACACGCCCCGCGCCCGATGCTACTAGTGCTGCGATTAGCATACGGGGACACGGGAATTTTATTAAAATGTACACTGTATTTTAGCTCAATGCAGTGAAAGTCAGTTTTACTTTTGTACGATATTGCTAATGTTATCACGAAAGTAATTAAGGTTTTTTAAGTCGAACTACGAAGCTGATATTTTCCTGCCACCAAAGTATTTCAGACCCGACGATTAACTCTATAGTTCGAATCGATAGTTTTATTTTAATGACTAGTACTTTGTTATATGACATCAATATAATACTTAAATCGTAATATAATTGTGATTCGTCATTTGATTTTCGTAGTAGGCATCACGCTACGAGATGACTGACCTGCTGCAAACACGTAGGCCCAGAACCGCGTAGCAATTCTACTACGATAGCGTAGCTGCCGTAGCTATGGCATCTTCAGCAGCGCTAGCATGCGTGGGTTAAACACGTGCCACGAAAGAATTTTGTCATCGCTTATCTCGTAGCGAACCTATGGCTTAAGACGAGATAATGTAACGACAAAATTATGTTGCAGCGTATGTATGATGTGAAGTTTATATGGCTACGCCAGCTTCGCAATCGTAGTACAACTGCTACGAGTTACATAGATTCTAACATTAATAAAACATTGTTTTGAATTTTCTCAATTTGAGGTTTATTTAGGGACCTAATAGAAAACTTATTTTAGTAAGTTTGAGCATATTTTATGAGTTATGAGCCAAAACATTGAAGTTTCGAAATGTATAGAATAGATTAATACTCGTATAATGATTGTTTTATCTTCTATTGAATAAATTTGGAAATGATGTTATTTTACACTTTGACTTATTAGTCCATGTATCAAAGTATTGAAATACGACTTTATAAAGTTATTTTAGTAAAAGAAAAATTCAATCGGCAGGATTCGAACCTACGTCTCCTGGTTGGATACACAAGACGCTCTGACCTCTAAGCCACCGTAACTTAACTGTAAAGTAAGTAGTGTCGGTTCAGAAGCAAGGTCAACGCCAACGTCACCTTATGACGTAAATTCAGAATGTGAAGGCAAAATTTCAATCAGGCGGGTGGGGTTTGCTGCGATGGCTTAGAGGTCAGAGCGTCTGGTGTATCCAACCAGGAGACACAGGTTCGAATCCTGCCCGCGATTTAATTTTTCCTTTATTAAAATAACTTTATAATCTTAGCACGGAAAATGCAAAAAAATCACAAATGATAGTATAACTTTATACTGAGATTCATCTCTAAATAAATAATCCCGATATTAATATTTCTTATCCCGGACGGTGCACGGGTCGATCACACTATTATTAACTTTATTGTACACCCAATTAAACATATGACAGGACATCGTGAAACAAAACACATACAATGGGTGGCCTTATCACTAACTGCAATTTCTTCCAGACAACCTTAACCTTAGACATATGTGAACTGAACTTACACAATATGACAAGAAAAATTAAAAATGTTCGTAATATTCTTATTCTCTGTCGTCTTACGTCGGTATTCGAACTTTTACAGGGCACTGGATGGACATCACTACACCGATTCACCCAACAAGTTATGCCATTGCGATGTGCTTTTGTTTTGCGATATGCTACCCTTTGTTTCGCATTTGCATGTACCTCGCGTTTCGCTTGTAATTCTCACAGTATACTTATAACGTATTACAATCACACATACGTACGTATTGAAACATAAGTTAAACATTAAAACACATGCTATATTTGTTGCCAATTGTATGGCTTTCGAATAGAAATACAAATAAATACTCGCTCGCCCCCTATTTCATGGTAAGATTTAAGCATACCGGCGAACTGTGGCTGTACATTAGTACATCTCTGCCTAAGCCTTCGGGAAATACAGTGATTTAAATTATAATAAATTTAACATTTCAATTGTTTTTTGTGTACTTAACCCTGCTGATGCTCGCGGTCGCATAGGTTCGTGAAATACGTGTTGCGGTTACCGTACGGGCGATTGTACCAGGTAATATTAGTAAATGTTATTATAAAAATAAATTCTGAAGAATATAATTAATGTTGAACTCACTGTCTTTTCTTTCACGTTAATTTTGCATTTCCTTTCCTTTCATACCTCCATTTATAACATCAATATTTTACAAAATATAATGAAAATATTTCTACCGTGTTCTTCCTGAATCCAAGCGAAACCTATACTGTACAATCACAAATAAAAAATCAAGTGATTTTACTTAGTAATAATATAGAAATTTCCAACTTTATACTGTCCAGACATTATTCCTGCTACAAACCCTTACCGTGGGCATTCTATTACTATTTAATCCAGGTCATTATTTACTCTTCGCCTAAGGTACGGCGGGGTTAGATGGTCCATTGGCTGAGTTACACTCTCCTTCCTTAATATCTAAGTGGAATGCAAAATAGAAGCGAGAACGAGCCTGAACTACAGACCGGGATCACGAGAGGTCGTTAATTCTTACGTAAATTTATCCTTCCACAACATAATATCGATATAAATATACTAGCTCAACCTGGCAACTCACTCTGGCTCAGTTTATTTTCACTACAGGTATAGCTTATTACTTTTTTTGCAAAAAAAAGAAAATAGTTAGGTACCTTACGGATATACAGAAAGAGAGCTGGTTCAACACATTTTAGTCATGAAGACCGAGTTACTGGTGCTGATTTTCGACAAGACCCTTTATTTATAGGCTTTATTTAAATATCGTATTATATAAGGAGAACTATATATATTGCTGGCTTTGTACCTGCAAGTCTTCACGGTCAGCATCTGAGCTTGCCAATGAGATAATTATATAGATAAGTACCTATATATAATACACACACAGCAACACTTAAGTTTTTCATTAGTCTATGAAAAAACTTGCTGAAACTGAAAGGAATTGCTGCTGTCGTAATTAAAAACAATGTAAGTGCATAGTTAGTATGCATAAATACATTCTCCACAAAATTTTACAGTTCTGGGAACAAGAATAAACTTATCATATAACTGTGTAACTTTATTACTTGTGTATGATTCTATTAAGGAGGTTAGCTCATAGCTTATATGTTCTAGCAACTACAAGACAGCGTATTTTGATATAGTTTCTTCGAAGCAAGACCAAGAAGACTTCAAGAAAGAAGTGTTATTGAGTTTCTCGACAAAATTCTCAGTAGCAGCTCATAGTTTGCATTTTTGCCCGGGGAATGGCAATAGTGGAAATAAAAAATAGGAAATTCACCCCTATTATAGGGCCCTAAAAATTTATACCGGTGAACTGTGGGTATACATGGTTATACCTCTGCAAACGTTACAATATGTTACGAAATTTTGTAGAAAGACAAACTGAAAAAAGGATGACGTCACGGGAAGAACTCATAACTTGACAAAATAATTAAAGACAGCCACACATCAACATGGCTTCCAAAACAATCTTGGCATTTCGTCAACAGAGTAAAGTGGTTGTAATTATATCCACGTCACAATATAAGCGGCGAGACAGTTTCCGAAATTGCTCTTAATAAAGTACCATGAACCAAAGTGAAACGTAGTTGGTAATCTCGCAGCAAAATTACCAATTGTGGTGTTCTGGAGGTCCTGGACTCGATTATCAGGTTAAGTAAAGTTTTTTCTAGGAAATTCTCAGTAGCAGCTCCGACTTTGGGATTTGTACCTTGTGCCCCATCTGTGCCTTTTCGACTCCTATTACATGGGACCTAAACGTACCAGTGATATGTGGGTGTACATTGGTACACCTATGCCTAACCTTTCGGAGAATACTGGCGTCCATGTTCATACGTCTCGTCACACTATTTATTTTTACATACATGTTTTATCTTAAGATTTTGTAAACCTAATTATACATGCCTCAATTATATTTTTCAGGACCGCATAATGATATATTCAAAGATTTATTTTCCAAAACTGACAATCAGACTTTAAGTTTTGTAACATACAGAGGTCTTTCGGTGTAAAGATTAAAAACAATATCAACAAATAGTACTCGTATAAAGATTTTCTTAGTTTTTCTAGAATATACCTTATATTGTGCGTACGTAGTTATATTGTCCGGCGATACACGACGTAGAGAAGAAAGGGTCCTATTTATGATTTTCCTACGTGGATAAAATTCTGGATCACCCGATATAAGTGACACTATAGCTAGAAAATATACAGCTCAATTTCCCGTCAGATGGGACGAACGATACTAATATCATCCTCACTTTTTCCGGTAACATCTTTCCATGTGAATAAGTAACAAAAATTGTTTTAACCCACCTAACGGCTTTCATCTACGCATCATCATCCCATTTACTACCACCAAAAAGAAAAGTAGCTACTTAGCTTTATTATCTTTTACCGTCCTACTATTGGACAGAGATTTCCTTTGAGAATAAGAGGGTTATGGACCCCCATCATGCCGCAGCTTGATGGACTATGGAGTCCATCAAGCGGCGGTGGACTTTACACACCGAGAAAGTCTCTCGGGTACGCAGGTTTCCTTTTTATTTATTAGGTATATTTTTATAATGTATAAAGTAATTACAAGTATATATATAGTATATATTTTTTTCTCATTTAAATTAATTATTATTACGCAAATGATATTTAAATGTTATTGGTGCTTGCGGCATATCACTGGGCTATCACTGTCTAGTGTAGGTAGGTATGCAGCTCAATTTATATCTTTGTTTATAATATTGCAAAAGTCCGTTGCTGTAATAGAGTGGAGCGTAGCATCCTGGCGCAGACAGACCGAATAAGGAACTTCGTGCTACGCCGAAGATAGATCGCCGCCAATACCCAAAAAGCTGCCAAGATTAAGTAAGACTGTGCCGGACACATTTGCCGCATAGCCCACGAGTTATAGCCCAATTAATGTACCAATGAGGTTCAGTCAAACGGCATCGTGGCCAAACTAACGACTACTTCACACAATACATTTATATAATTTTTCTATGTTACTATATTACAATAGGTAACTCATTTATTTATTTAGATACTAATTCTGTTTTGTTTTGTGTAAAATTGATTTCTTTTTTAAACGAAACCCCATACAAGGATTTTCTCCTGTATCGTATCTGTCTTCTGTATGGTGCGCTTACAAATACAAATTCTCACATACACAAACGCCTACCTGTAGATCATACAAATATTTGCTCCGTGTGGGGATCGAACCCACAACACGTGGCGCAGAAGTCGATCGGTCAGCCGCTATGCCAAACGAAATATATCAAAATGTAAATAAAAACTCATGTAATTATTAATTTATAATTGGACGATCGGACATACGTAAGTAATGTTATGACCGATTGACATTAATCCCCTTCTGTAAAAAAAACTGCTTAAAGTACGAATAAAAAACAAAATAAATCATTGATATAGAATTAAATATCGTCCACAGATAGTATACGTCTTTTACTATCTGAATTGTATTCCACCTAAAGTATACAACGTGTTATTAGTAGCTGTAAAACCATGAGTTCCCTGCAGACTTCGTGTTTACTGCCTCACTGTGCAAGCTAGAACAGCGCTCACACATGGCTCCCTAAGCTTGTTGTTACAACGGATACTGTGCCTACCATTATCCAACACAGAAACGTTTCACGAAATAGTACCCTGGTTAGTTGGCAGTAATCCTCAGATATAAACGATCTTAGATGATGCTTAATATAGAATATCGGATTAGGGTGCTACCGCTGATTATAATCGAGTGACTGTCAATCCGGATGATATTTCATGACGAGGATTTATGGAGTGAAAGCTCGATATCAGCAGTAAATTATTTACCGACCATCGATCCCGGCTCAGTGATTAATGCTCTCGAGTAATGTAAAAACGTTACAATGATACGACGATCGTTACAATTTTAGGGTGTTATTACTGCGTGTGTATTAAAAATTTAATTTGGGCTCATAATTCCTTGAGCACATATCGTAACATCGCGTTTTATTACGCACGCTGTTAAACCGCTACAGATATATGACAACATTAACTCACTTTTAAGCTACGTAGCACCTATTCAATTGCTAATAACGCGTATTCGCGTTATGTGTCATTAATTTTATTTTCACGAAAGAAATATGATTGGTGTGTTTATTTGAGCGAGACAATATAGGAAACAAGAGGATTCGTGGAATATTTATTTACAGATACTGGAAATATTATACAAAAAATTACGTTGTGTAATAGTAGCTTGATATAAAATATGTATACATAACAGTGTGCGGACACTCGGTTAGCGATGCAGGTCGTAGAAATTCAGTGGCGAATATATTGTAACCGCATATCACTTGCAACATGCATTCGTGTTGGACACTTGGCTAATCCTCACAAAATGTTATATTCCAGTCGGAGAGCTGGTTTTATCGGAGCGGAAGTTGCAGTCAGTGACAGTCAGTGCGGCTAGCCGCGACACGCTTCACCCCGGGGACGTTTTAATTAGCCCCCCGACATAGTCGGATCAATTGCTAACTACCCGCCGTCACTAGTTAAATGCAGTTTCTACGCTAAAAACAACTGGGAAAGTTGCTTTCGGCAAACTTTATAAAAACCCTTTCCAAACTTCCTCATTTTCCTCTAACAAAATAAAGTTTCTACAGCTCCAACTTTAATCGACTTTTAACAAAAGGCATAACTTGGATATTTTTTAAAGTTTAAGTGGTAACCGACAGCCTTATATACAGAGGTTTCTACGAATAATTCGAACATCGCGAAAAGTACTCGAGAAGTTCTACCACTTCGTTCTTAACTAAAGTTGCAATGAGATACTTAAAGCAGATAACTAGATGACCCGCTCTCCAACTACAAAAGTTCTTTTTCAATTCCGAAAGTTAAAAATGGAACTTCCTAAAAGCAATTCAGAAAAATCTGAAGCCTCGCTGTTCACTGACAACGCGAACGAAGTTTCGTCACCGATTAAAAAAGTTTTAAAATGTTCCCTACTATTTGCTCTCGGTTTTTTTTAGATTGACATTGACGCCATTAAAGGAGGTGAATATAAAAAGTGCAAACAAAAAGCTCATTTAAACATTGAAGCTTGAGCAGCCTGAGGCATAAAAGTTTTCTGTCGCAACTACTGAAATAAGTTCCAGAGAGTATCAAATTAAGTTAGATAAAGTTGTTTAACTTATATCAAAGAGATGCAATTTAAATTTAAGTAATTACCTTCGAGCCTGGAAACAAAACTTTTTCCTTTAGATGTCCTATAGTTCACAGACATACTCGTATATTTTATAAACTAGCTTTTGTCTACAATCTCATTTATGTAGTTGTTATAATATCTACCTATTTATCAGTAAAATAATGTTCGAATCGGCTCTTTAGCCCCAGAGATTACCCCTATATCCCAACACAAACCAACAAATTTTAAATATAAATAAGGCATTTACTTATATAACATAATGATGGTTTATAACATTGTCACAAACACTATGGTTATAAGTATACTAGCAATCCGCCTGCGGTTTCATCCGCGTTGCTCGGCTCCTATTGGTCGTAGCGTGATTTTAAATAGCCTAAATGGAGGAAGGTTCCTCGATAAATGGACTATCCAACACAAAAAAAAAATTAATTATCACCACTAGTTCCTGTGATTAGCGCGTTCAAACAAACAAATTCTTCAGCTTTATAATATTCGTATATATATTTTATTTTTTTATTTATTTGCTGTAACATGTGTGAATTACAATACAAAATGACATGCATGTAATGGTGTTAAAAATAACGTTGAGCTACATGTTAAACAAACAAATATTAAGATTTAGTCAGTTTAAAATACAAGCAAATTATAAAAAGCTTAAACTATAACAATCAAAATTTACTTTTAAAAACGATTATTTTAAAGTAAAGATCAAGAATGTTTTAATATTCTTGATAAAGTAATATTTCCTAATACATAAACTCAAAATGATCACGTATTCAATATATGGATATAATAATAATTTAAAAGTGTTCATAAGGTAGTTTAAATGCATGTCGGGCACTATAGGGTTATATCTCAAGCGACCGCTCCCCGACTGCACAGTAACTGGCCGTTAAAATGTAAATTTATATTACAAGCAATGTTGCACAAGTTTCCAGGATCCTTCAGTGTACATAATTAATACAAGGCATGAACTATTCACTCATTATATACCGACATATCATCACGCCTGTATTCCTCAAATGATTTTTTTTTAATTCTTGATAGGGTTACGCTTGCCCGCCAGTTCGCCTGATCTTAAGCGTCACTGCGATCTACTAAGAAGCGCACTTGTTTAGAAGAAACTGATTCACTCGTGATTTACCGACACCCAGATTATATCTATGGGGGAAGACACACTCGCGAAATGCATTCCAGATTTCGACGGTACGCATCGTAAAAGTGGTCTTAAAGCATTTCGTTCAGGTTTTCGGAATGTCCACCATGAATCGATAACGCTTCTTTGTGCTTCTGGTCGTCCAGTCGTCGTCTTCGTGGTGGAGATCTGATGCACACAGAAGTTACGCAGAAGTTTACTAAGTAATGTAAATCCAGAGTTCGGTGATATGTTTGTCTCATGTAGTGGTGGGCGACCCCATTGCCATTAATTGAGCACATATCCAAACTCCGAGTTGACGGAGAATTTCATTGACGCAATCCAATAACACTTTGCTCGGCCTGGAAATCGAACCCAGAACATCGTAGTCGCGCTTAAGACTTTTAAACTAATGAGGGAGTCCGCCCGTATCGCCAACAAAAAATGTTGAAAATCCCTGATCAAGAGCATCAGAACTCACAAAGTAACTCCTAATACCTAGTTAAGAAGTCCGTGGGAATTATCTAAAGTATTTTCCAAGTTCGCTGGTGATAGCGTTATGCTTTTAGCGCGCTAAGTAAATCTGGATGAACAGGGATTGAAGCGATTTCATCTCATAACTTTCGCCAATGTTGTTATATTCATTTTACACGTAGAAGTGTAATATTGAAGTATAATATTTATTTTACGTATATTGTATAGGTAAGTAACAGTGTTTGGTAGAATGAGGCTGCTAGTAGCCAGTGAAATTACTAGGCAAAAGAGGTTTAACAACTGACCTTTCCAGGTGACAACGCGCGAGTTACAAACTGCTGTTGGCATTGGTTGCAGCTTATCATCAGGTTTGCTTGTTTAATTTTGTTTGTTAATTTGCTATCAATAAAAAAACGTTTTGTAACTATGTGTTAAGCATGGAATTACAAAAGAGAAAAGAGCATTGCAGTAAAATTTTCAAAAGTAAGTAGTTATTTTTATATTACTAATATAAACATGTTTAAAGATTTACATACTTTTTTTTCAATAAAATTTATATCTTTAAAATTATAATATATATACTTTTAAATGTATATATATGTATATATAATAGAGCAAAGAGAAGCTAATATATAATATTAAATACTCGTATATATGTTTTTAAAAACCAAATATTTCAGATGGACTCCATAAATTACTTTTACCGAAAGGCGTTGAAACAGTCTATTTTTAAATTAACAAAATATAGTTGTCCTTTGTAAAAAAACGGTTACGTGACCAAATGGAGAAAAATTCTGTAGCAAAATATGTAGTGGAGTTCAGAGCATTATGTTTATGCACAGTACACAACAATGTTTTAGTTAGCAACAAACTCGCCGTCCAAGGAGGTCATTCCGTGCTCCCTGGATGCAAACTGTAACAATATTAGCGAGGAATATTAACAATATTGCAAGTCGCCACGGCATAGCCGCCAGGTGAGAGACTCAACTATGTATATTACTGAAACCCTCCCTTTGAAACTAAACTGGACTATGAGCGCAAGTTATGTTGCAGGCTTATAGTACGTTGCACACAAAATTTTACCAATTACTAGTTTGAGATGTTTAGGGTCTTCTTACGCAGTAATGAAAACTGTCAACAAAAATAATTTAAACTGAATGTGACAAAAAAATTAGTAGTGTGCAATAAAAAGGAAATATAAAAATAAAAAGGCGTGACTATAAGGCACAAATCTTTAACCGACTTCAAAAATGAGATTTTCATTTCGATTGTATTTTTTGTGTTTGTTAGGCGCTACCTTCGCCGGCCGTGAACAAGTTTTAGGGCCACTTGCATCAACTTCATAAATATGTTTAAATTTTATTTAAATACCAGTTCCCGTGCGCAACTTCGCCTGCGTACTTAGGTAATTTTCGTTTCTAAAATATGCTGTGCCCACTGTGCCTACACCATGGAGGTTTCATATCATAAAATATATTAAGTCTAATTTTTAAGGAAGAAAACAATTGTCAAAATGTCAACAGCGAATGACAGCAGTGCATATCCATATCTTGACGATGTCATCTTTTATTATTGATGTATATTTGTACGTCAAACGCATGGTAATGTGTGCGGATTGTCATACAAACTTTCACCCCTTTTTCACTACCTAAGGGCTTGAATTTCCAAAAATCCTTTCTTAGTGCTCGAATACAGTGCAAAAGGAACCAGCATGCAAACTTTCAGGAATCTAACTCCAGTAGTTTCGGCTGTGGGTTGATACGTCGGTCAGTCAGTCAGGTTCGTCTATTATATCTCAAGATAATAGTTCATTAAAAATTTTGTGTTTAAATACAATTTAAAAAGTTGTGTGGCCCTGAATGGCCCATAATGTTTCTTTTATCTGATAAAATGTTATTCCTAGTGCAATATTTTCAACCATTTGCTCTGAAGATACACCACAAATGTTTCGAAGTCAGTTATCTTTTTCTAAAAAGTTAACTTTATAAGACTTATTTCTTGTTGTGTAAGCAACATATCGACTTGGATATCAATCATTAATGTGGAAGCTTGACACTGGGTGTTTCACGTCACACCTATGATTTATGCCGAACATGACAGGACGCGTCTAAAGCTTTTTACGACATCACATTTTTTGCAATCATAACATTTCGGCTTCATTTCAACGTTTCTCTTTACGAAAATATTAATAAATACCTTATAACCGGTAATTTTTCTTCCAAAAGGGGAGACGAGGAGATATATCAAACCGACTTTGATTAATATAAAGGATGTTTGCGCGCCTGTGTTATCAACCAGGTGTCTGCGACCAAATTAAATTTCTCTCACCGGAAAGAGAGCGGGAGTTCCTTATACCTACACGTCACAACAAATCATGTTATATTATTACTCCAATATCCTCCATATTTGAGAAAAACTTTATAACGATGCTGGCGGTAGTTATAAGGTTTCCTTTTTATAAATAAAAGTAAATGGAAAATGTTTTTCAATTTTGTTTTATTAGGTAATTTAGTTATAGGTATCTTGGAAATGTATATAATTTACACATAATTCATGTTTCGCGAACTCATTGTTTGTTTCATCAACTAGTAAGAACAAGATAAGAATAATAACTGCCTCATTGGTCTAGTGGTCTTAAGCACAAGAAACTGGAGGGGAGTTATTGTTTTATTGGGGTTTTTCTATAAAATTTTCAGTAGCAGCTCGGATTTTGGATTTGTGATTGACTGCTGGACGTCAATGGCACAATGGCAATAGGTTCGCCCCTATTACATGGGAATTAAACATACTGGCGAACTGAGGTATTAGTGCACTTCCGTCTAACCTCTCGGGGAATACAAGTCTGATGGTATATTAAAAATAAGATAAGTACTAAAAGTTTCGCTAGACCAGCGTGTGACCTAGAACAATCACACAAACATATACTTATGTGTCCTTTGTGCCCGAACATCTCCACGAAAGAGAATATTTACGCGGCCACGTCTAATGCCGGCTGTACATGCTCGTCGAAACACTACGAGACAGGCCGAGTATGAGTGTGTACATGGTGTGCTCTCGTGTTGAGCCTCTACGCGACAACAGGTACGCGAGGCGATTAGACGAGATGGAAGGAGCGTGTACAGCCGGCATAATGATGCATTTATTTTCTCTCATAACGGATACATTGTAAATTACAAATATTATAGCTCAGCCAGCCAGCTCTCAAATGAGAGCTGGTGTCTGTACTAGGTCTAAGACCTGTATTACAAATCAACAGGCTCTGCCCTAATTGTTACAAGTAAACAGATATAATACAGTAACTAGGTAGTGACGTTAAACTGTAAAAAATAAAAAAGGTTCACAAAAATGTATAATAAATGTGAGTGAGAGAAGATCCTTTACACGCTATGGAAGCGAAGTTTTAGTTCGGGGTTGTTCCCCTATATAATTAAACACACATTTGCAATTTAAATCTTTACTGCTGTACTATCAGCGCACTGTGGGCCGAAATGGCCACTTTTTATAAATCACCTCGCATTGTACAGGCTTTGCGTACATTAAGAGATGAGCTTATACTGGAAATGTATGGCAAGTTGTGTACTCATGTGTCCGAGAATTGAGATAAATAATTGAATTGAATTGAAATAAAAATTGACATTTGAGCCCCCTGATCGATATTTGGTCACAGACATCTTCTGGGTGTGTTCGTTCCACCGTAGACCTCATCTTTCATCACCGAGAGGGAAGATGGAGGTTGATGAGGTTGTTCCGGATCTTAGTTTTTTCGCACGTAAGATTTGTGTTTATAAAAGCACTTACGGTACAAGAAAATTAGTGAGGAGCAGCGTTTTTTTTAATAGTACCTGCATATAAAAAAGTAAATTTAGTTTACACTTAATGTCCCAAACAGACTTGTATAACTCGGGCCACACGCAGGTTGCCGCGAGTGGCCCGAGTATACAAGTGGGACTTGTGCCAAAGCAGTTGCGTCAAACCACCTCCACTATAATGCATTTATAATTGATATGAATATCATCATTATCTGAAAACACTGCTCAAATCCACATTTATCTACACAATTTCCTCCTAGCGTTATTACAGAGTAGAGTTTCTTTTTATAACATACGTAGGTTGCATCAATATACATAACAAATACGATATCAAGTAATTTCCAAATGTTTTTGAAACTCATACTTAGATACATTTATTTACATGCCTTGAATATTTTATTTCTTTTTCATATTTTTAATGGTATACCAAAAATAAATTTATAATAGAACCTGAAGATATTAAGGAAATAATTATTAGTAACATAAGTAACTAACTAAAATAAAACTAAATAAATATAACTAAATATAGCGGAGGAGTTCTTTGATGCCCTAAAAAAGGGCATCAAAGAACTCCTCCGCATCGTTATCAGCCGGAAGGGTGCCCAGAATGCTGGCCGCATTGACATCCCATCCTAATAATTTTATTTGTAAAAATAGTTAAGTTTTGTACGTAGTAGTATTAGAAGTACCTACTTTTCATTACATTAATCTGTAAGTAAATACGATATAATTATCTAAAAAATACTCTTGTTTCAGTCGTCTCAAAACACTAGTGTTGTAAATATGAATGATTTTTGCAGCAGGAAAAACGAATACTAAAAGAAGTCTTTATCAAAGTTTCGACCACACATCATAACCGTATATTCAGAATCCAGAATCCCAGAAGAACAGACTCTAAGTTTCTATCCTAAAATAGGTGCGCGTACGGTAGTCGGTAGGTGCCCAAGTTATTGTCGGCCCGAGAATTATTGTTCTGACCCACTACTAAATTGTATTAGGACGCTTTTATGTGCAAAACTTCCACATTCAGAGAAAGCATTGTTCTGCCAATTGATGCCTCGCACACGCGTATTTCACGAAAATGGTTATATTGATTGAGCATTTCTGACAGGTCATTGGGATAGAAGTTACCACCTTACTAAATCAGCCATGTCAAATCCGACTGACTAACAATGGAGAGCTTAAACCGGTGGGTCAAGAAGCATGAAAGTAAAGGGGTTCATATACCAGTAACGTAATTGATGACTAAGAGGGGATTTTGGGATATTCTCACAGAATTGGGAAAGGTGTATCTGCCAAGCGTGGCTTTTAGTCGGCACAAGTCCGACGTAACTTGCCAGCTTCCCAAATGGCAGACGATCCATGAAGATATCAAACAAAAGGAAAGAGTAGAGTGGTAGGCAGGTGGTGGTAATCTATTATTATACATTGAAGTAAGAAGTTATGTAGTTTCGTTATATTTTATAATCTGTCTACATATTATATGACAAAAAGGTGTATCAGTATCAGTGTTCAATTTTTATTAAGTAAATATTTATTGCTACATAATCAACCCATTACATTGTCCCACTGCTGGGCACGGGTCTCCCCTCAGAATGACAGGGCTATAAGTCCACCACGCTGGCCTAGTGCGGGTTGGCAGACTTCACACGCCGTCGAGAAAATCTCTAAGGTATGCAGGTTTCCTCACGATGTTTTCCTTCACCGTTTAATCGCGTGAAGAACTATTAATACGCACATGACTTCGAAAAGTCAGAGGTGCGTGCCTTGGACTTGACAGTCTTATGGTCATATCACTAGGCTATCATTGCTGTTGTGATCGCGACAAACGATTGAAACTCACTTTGTAGCCGTTACTCAACAACTTATAGAGTAATAACTTACTCCGCGATGTTATCTCTAGTACCTACCTCATTGTGCCAAATAGCACAAATCGACCTTGTTAGTTTGTAATGGCACATACTTTTTTCCAAAGAAACTGTGATGAGAACCATTCCAGTTTATTAGCCGATTAGCTAGAGCAATTAGAAGTAGAAAAGAAGATAATGATCGACGATGTTTGATAACGCGATGGTGTGTCTCGTAAATCGTGTGCCAGGGGGTGGAGGGTTTTTGTTATGTAATTATAATAATTCATTGAATTAGTGTCTCAGACTGCCACAGTCAAAAGACTGCCTCATTAGTCTAGTAGTCCCAAACGTGACTACTATGCTAGAGGTCCTGAGTTCGGTTTATTATTAGGATGTTCTATAAAATTCTCAGTAGGAGCTCGGAGTTTGATTTGAGCCCGGTTAATGGAATAGGCTCGCCCTCTATGACATGGGACCTAAACATACTAACGGACTGTGGGTCTATATATTACTATACCTACACCTCTGCTTAACCCTCAGGGAATACAGGCGTGATTTATGTTTATATAATTATTGTATGTTACATACCTACAAAAGGCATTATAATTCACTATTTGGATTGTGTTTTTATTTCTTTAGTGTGTAATACTGGATAATTTCAAATAATACTTCAATAGATCTTTCTCCTTGCCAATCAGCTCTGTTTAAACTAAATTTATATATTTTATTAGTTTATTATCATATTAATAAATATATGTATGTTAAATATTGAACACACACAATAATAATAAAATGTTAGCATAATTCATTTTTAGTATTTTCCTTTATAAGTTAATGTTCAACGCATAATATAATCATTGAAAATTTCGTTCTACATCAAATATATATTAAAATAATATTCGAAGGAGATCTAGACCCAACTGGATGGTCGGGGTAATAAAATATGTGGAGAACGTGGGCAGTTTTATCGAGGATAGGTACCGGGATTTAAGACGCGATAGTATTCGACAAAACTTAGATTAAGTATCCAGCTGATTCAGCGCAGTTCGGCAAAAAAGGTTTCCTTTCAATATTCCTCTTATATTAATGATAACCGTAAAATGAAATGCTGATAATAATCAGCATCAATATGGCATACCTAATTTGGGCTGAAAGGGTTTAAAAAATAAAAGGTCAGGTCCTATTTCTCAAGAGATGCGCTCATAAGAAACATGACTGAAACAATGTGGGATCGCGAGAGAGCAAAAGCTTAGAAGGACTTTTTATACATTTTTTAAATTTCTAACCACCTGCAACTGTCGCGTTAGCCTAGTGGTCTTGTTCGCGACTGCTACGCTAGATGTCTTGGGTTCGATTCCCAGGTCGAGTAATGTGTTATTGGGTTTTTCTATGAAATTCACAGTAGCAGCTCGCAGTTTGGAATCTGTGCCCGGTTAATGGCAATAGGCTCGCCCCCTATTACTGGGACTTAAACATACCGGCGAACTGTGGGTACACCCACAATTACGTGGAATGCAGCCGTGATGGTATTTGTTACCCGCGTGCAGCTTCGTCTGTGTAAATGTTCCCATAGGTATAAATGTTCATACAAACCATGTCACGGTAATTACGAATACACCAAAAGAACATCTGTCAAATCAGTTAGTACATAGATTGATATATATTTTTATAGGTACGTCACAGAAAAATAACAATCACCGTTATTTAATAAAAAATAGCATATTAACGTACTATAAAGTAGTTATATGTACAATCAAAGTTGGTATATATGTAGTATACTTTAGATTGTATACATATAAGATAGATTTTTCATAACAGTATTTGTAGGACCTAATACTCACAATAGATTAAGGGGATGGCCCAAGTGTTAACAAACGGTAAAGATATATGGAAGCATAATACAATCTACCTACCTATAATAAAATGATAGCAAGTTGGATTTATTTACCGCCCCTATCAAAGAACAATCATATAACGCAAAAGTTACTCTTTGTCTTAACTTAGTAACCCACAACAACCTCAACATCACTAAACTGTCGAATTTAATCAGTTGTTTAACTGAACTTGATTACATTGGACTAAAGCCGTCGGCGTCTTTGTGCGAGCTGTAACAATTTTACGACAGGATAAACTAAATTTGACTAGCCTAACTAGTACTAAACTAAAACTCCAAAGGTCAATCCCGAAAGGTCAAATTGATATTTAGGCCACCAAGTGGGCTTTAAATTACCTAAAATAATTATTGGGAACACTAAAATGAAGTTTGTGTGTTGGTTTTGGACTCGACAAAAGCTAGTTTAGGTAGTAAGTATAAATTAATGGGCTTCGTTAAAATTAATTTTGAGTAAACGTTCTGAATTGAACAAAAACAATTCATCGTGTCGATACATATACTGAATGTACACAAACGCAATAAATCTACGATACCAAACGAAACTTATGTTGAATTTACCTTATGTGGTCTAGCGGGGCGGGAGGCCTCAGGGTATGTTAGACTCGTACCGACTTAAAACAACACTTGAAACCATGTGGAATGCGCTTCCCGAGTGGGTATTCCCCGATAGTTATAATCTAAGTGTCTTTAATAATAAAAATAACGAGTGAATCGCTTTCTTCTAGGCAAACGCGCTCCATCGTAGAGCGCAGTATCGCTTAACATCAGGCGAACTAGCGGTCAAGCATAAGCCTATCACTGAAAAAAAAAGTTTCTTTTTCCCTATAGCCATGGATTCATGACGGATGCTCATTTGCTGCTGAATTGAATCCCATCTCAGATCATTTTCCATGCTAACATTATAAAGTTATTTTAGTGATGGAAAAATTCGACTGCGGGCTGGATTCGAACCTACGTCTTCTGGTTAGATACGCCAGACGGTATGAGTTTGAGGTTATGCTCTTTGAATCAAACCTTTATTTATCGAAATGAAATAGTCAAAACTCTCAACAGAGGGCCGCAGAAGATGCTGCATCGAGACAAAGAAATTATAAGAGGAAAAAAATTGATTTCCATTAGTTACGTATTTTTTTTATTGATAAATAGAATATGTACATACTTACTGGTTTACCACTTAAGCAAATATAAGAAATTGAAATAAAACTACATTTTTACGGATGCTATTGTATTATTGTTATGGACTAGCTTCTGCCCGCGACTTTATCTGCGTGGACTTCAGAATTGGGTCCGACCTGGACAAAAAGTATCTATCTCTGTGCCAAATTTCATCCAGATCCAGAGTAACGAACATCCATACATCTATCCATATTCACAAACTTTCACGTTTATAATATTAGTAAGGATAGAATACTGATAGAATATAATTCCAATGGAACTCGAAAAAATACAGTTGAATGGAAAGTTGAAAATGTACTGTAGTAACGAAACACAATTTATTTCACGTAGTTGCACGGGAGCATCCGTGACGTAAGCGACACGACAATGTCTGGCATACCATGATTCTTTAGATAAAGAAGTCGGAAATAGTTGTACGGTGCGTTAGATGGCTTTGCAAATAGTTGGCAAACTTTAGCGTCTTACGTGTGCCTGTTTCGGGTGATGCGGGTTCTTACACACATCTACTGAAGAATCGAGAACTTTCTACAAGATTTCCTTGATCACTTTATCACCTTTATAGGTAGGATGTGTGGTTATGTAACAACGGCTGATCAATCGGTCTTACAATAAAGTCATCGCTGTTTTTATTTACAATTTCAACGTACACCAGATTACAGCCAAACAGTTAAACTGTATCCCGTAGTTCATAGGTACTTGAGAGTGAGAGTCTGAAGTGGTATTTTCTTGAATCAGTTACTTCATCTTAGTCTTTTGTGCTTTTCATCCAACCATCATACAAACAGGCCTGTATTCCTCAAAGGGTTAGGCAGAGGCATACTAATTTACCTACTCCCACAATTTGCTTATATATTTAGGTCCCATATAGACAAGAGGGAGCGAGCCTATTGCCATTAACCGGGCGCAAATCCCAAACTCCGAGCTGCTACTGAGAATTCCATAGAAAAATCCAATACCATATTGCTCATGCTCAGCCTGGATATCGAACCCAGGACCTCAATCGTAGCAGTCGCGCTTGGGAGCACTAGACTAATGAGGCAGTTTTGACGTGCTTTTCATTAGAAAAAATATCAAATTACAATAAAAAAAATAGGTTAAATGTCCAAGTTGCGACGAACAATCATAAATTATATCATCACTATTATCCTATTTATATCACTTCAATTCCCTTTAATACCAATTTTCCTAAATATTTTCACGTTTCCTAAACCTTTTTGCCCTTCACAATGTAAGTAAAAAGGGTTTGGTATTCGATTGAATTTTACGAATTCTTAGAAAGGTGTCCTAAACATTTTTATTAAAGTGGTCCGTGAATACCAAGTAGGATAATTAGAATTTTTCAAGGTATCACTGATTGATTCATTCTTTTCTAGAACAGAACACTAATTTAGACACAATGTAGGTATAGATATTGAAAATCAATGTAAATTATTAGAGTTCGCATGTTTATATCAAAATAAAATAAAAATAATTGGCTACGTAATAAAGCAAATAATATAAACGTGCTGATACTTTCTTTTCATCCTACTTTCAACGGGGTGGGATCATAACAATTTAGACAAGCATCTTGCCGCATGCGTTAGGATGGGTATGCATATGGTGGGTAAGCAGATATCCGCAATTATTTCAAGTAAACCAATAAAGACCCAACTTATTCTTTTAAAAAAAACTTACATAAAGAATGAAGAAGTTCGAAATGTATTTTAATACCTACGAAAATTTAATTAAAACTTGGAATTGGCCGTTTAGGTAATGAAGAGTGGTATCAACTGGACAAGACTGCTTGGGTACTAAAATTACCATTATTTTTGTGGCAATTATTTAGCAAAAGATTTTTTTATACTACTAAGGTGGCAAACAAGCATACGGCCCGTCTGATGGTAAGCGGTTACCGTAGCTCCATAGGCTACGGTAATCGCTTGCAACACCAGAGGTATTACACGCGCGTTGCTGACCCTACACCAGACGCTCTGAATTTCTTAATTTACGTCATAAGGTGACGTTGTGATCCAGAATGTGAAGGTAAATTTCGATCAAGCGGGTGGGACTCGCGGTGGCTTAGTGGTCAGAGCGTCTGGTGTACCTAACCAGAAGACGCAGGTTCGAATCCTGCCCGCGATTGAGTTTTTCCTTCACTAAAAAATAAAAATCACAAAAAGATGGATAAGAAATGTTCATCTATATCTTCATCAATCACATGAGAAATTTCACTGTAGGTAACCCAGCGACTTGCGTACCCGTATATACATTTAAGCGATAATATCTCAGATAAAACTGATAACTCCCCGCGAGCTAACAGAACGATGCTGACAATGCAGAAAGGACAATTGTGGCAAAAATAACTAATTGAGAATATTAGATCAATGACATGCAACAACTCACCGTCTCAAAGTCTGCGCTGCCGATTTCATATACATATATCACTATCTACACAGCACAATCACTAACAAGTTTGAGGGAATAATTCTAGAATTAGACTCAATAACGTTTCATAAACGCTTGTAAAAGCTTATTTGAAATAAAAACATTTTGAACTTGAACTTGAACTTAAATATTCTAGAGTAACACATAGCAATATTCCTCTTTCGAAGGATCTAATACACCGCCTCCCGGACGCACACTCAGTCAAAGCACACGTCAAAGAACTAGATTATTTTTTTATGTCAACGTGTTTCAAAACTACCCGCAAAGTACTTATAGTTAGTGCGTTCGGAAACGCCAACAAATTACAAGTTGTAAGGGTTGAGATATCAAATATGTCAAATGTGTCATGAAGATTGGGTTTTATGCACTAACTTAACCAGAGGTGTACTAATGCACTTATAATTCGCTGATATGATTCTAGATCGCATCTAATTGCCATTGCCTATGCACAAATCTAGTTGCTAGCTTATCGGTTTTTTATCGGATACGTCTCGGAGAGTGTACATCAGATCTCCACGATCTTATTCCCCCTAGTCCTTTCTATTATTGGACGACCAGAAGCACGAAAAAGCGACATCGATTCATGGTGGACATTCCGAAAACCCGAACGAAACGCTTTAAGTCCACTTTTATCAGGCGTACCGCTGAAATGTGGAATGCGCTTCCCGAGTGGGTCTTCCCCGATAGATTTAATCTGGGTGTCTTTAAATCATGAGTGAATCGGTTTCTTTTAGGCAAGCGCGCTCCATCGTAGATCGCAGTATCGCTTAACATCAGGCAAACTGGCGGTCAAGCGTATACCTGTAACAAGTTAAAAAAATGTGTTTTTAGAAAAAACTCAATCACACTTTGCTTTATCTGAAAATGAAACCTCTGGCTCCATTGCGACCACTACATCAATAATACTATTTCATTATTTTCTATAAAACTTACCATGTCCATATTCCCCTAACGATACAATATAACAGCAAAATACTGAATTGAGAACTAAGCAAACATTCACGGCTACCTCTCGACGATTTATGAGGCCGATGGCTAATTTGGCCCTGAAAACCGCGGGTTGTAAATCGAAGCGGACGGGGGCATTAATCACAGGGTAGACGATTTAAGCCTCGCTCCACGATTTAACGCCCGGTCATTGCGAATATCAATGCACGAACTATCGCTACGGTATATATGTATAGACTGCGGCTGACCATTTGGCTTGCTTTGTTAATGTCAGAGGTAGAATTTAAGTAGGTTTAATTTATTTATAAATTGTGGACCAATTCATAACGGCTTTACCTGCTCTCTGAGGTACGGAAGGGTCTCGTGTTAATAAAATAGTCACCTTGCAGTTTGATGAGCATATTCCGAGTCCCTCTTCTTTGTAAGTTTTTCGTGGGTCGTAAAAAATCGTTTGTCTATACTTTGTATTTCCATACATTTACTCATTTAGTAGTCAATGAGCGAGTAAAAACTTTGCTAATAAATTATAAGGCAATAAATTATATTTTAAGTATATCTACATCTATAGGTACCTATAACAAAATTGTAACAGGCCGAATCTTTTTGCGACGTCAGTGAAACTGCGAGCAACAGCAACTAGTATATAATATATTAATTAGTGTATAACTATATAATGTCATTGGTGTATAGTACTTTGTTGGTTACTAATTGAATCCTGCACGATATTTGTCAAAGATTCTTCTTACAACGTTTAGCAGCTGTTCTTTGAGTATGACACTGCCTCCCATCCCGACAACCGATGCCTGTTCACGGCGAGACTTCAGATTTGTTCTGCGTCCGGGCTGATGATGCTCGGAATCACTCGGCGTATCGTCCAACAATTTCAAAGATTTCATAGCTGCTACGTGCTGCATGAACAAAAGCCCTGATGGGTTCTTATAACATTTACCTAAGGGCTGTATTGTCACATCTACGGCAAAAAAAAACAATGGTATTATCACTAGCCCAAAATTGCAGTATTAGATATATCAACTGAGCATAATTTATTCTTTCTTTGCCGTCCTATCAAGCACCTGGCAATTCTCCTTATCATGTCAACTGCTAAACAATTTTCGATATAAATGCTTCTGCAGCCGTAGAAGTGACGACCATGACCACTCTATCTAGATCATATGAACGAAGAATAATAAATAAAACATATCACACAGTTTGATCATGTAACATTTTCACACATAACACGATACTTACTTACTCCAGCAGCACAGGAGAATAAATCAATATGACAATGGTTAATCATAGGTCTGAAGGTGTAGGAAAGCATGTTCCGCTGCCAAATCTGTGCGCACGCAGGCTCGTACGTGTCAGTGCAATATGTGGGACACGAGTGGTTGCAAACCTGGTGTGCGCCCACTATGCCAAAGTCATTTAAACGACGACTGTCAACTTGGTAATCGTCATATCCCTCTGTCATCATCTTATTCTCCTGTATATTGCACAGGTCATCCGCTACTTGTTTAATTACTAAAAAAATAGTTATTATTAATTAATTTTCCTTAGTCTTTTGGAAATTATGAGAGTATGAATAATTTAATTAATTATTATCA
The DNA here is from genome assembly GCA_910591435.1 of Acronicta aceris. Taxonomy (NCBI): domain Eukaryota; kingdom Metazoa; phylum Arthropoda; class Insecta; order Lepidoptera; family Noctuidae; genus Acronicta; species Acronicta aceris. The sequence goes on along the minus strand of OU342760.1, from coordinate 10,373,306 downwards.
CCGTGAAGGAAACATCGTGAGGAAAGATGCATGCCTGAGAGATTTTCTCGACGGCGTTTAAAGTGTGCCAACCTAAGTTGGACCAACGTACGGGGTTCCTCTCATAGTTCTGAGAGGAGACCCGTACCCAGCAGTGGCTCTAGCTAGACACTACACAATATGACACATTATGATAAATTCTCTGGTACAGTCAGCGTCAAATAGTTCGTGACAACCAAAGCGGCCAAAAACTTTGCAACACGACCTTATTCTTGCGAACTATTTGGTCACTTTGGTTGTCACGAACTATTTGACGCTGACTGTACCATCTATATATTTATATTGTAGGGAGATGTAAGCAATCGGAGTCAGTTGGCAATGGTGATGACCACTAAATAATAAAAACCGAACGCGAGCAAGTGATAACAACATACCCATGCCCTAGCTTTACCTCATTTCTTTGCGTGGATGGTGGCCCACTCAGTTCGCGCGACGTGTTGGAGAGAAATAGATGTATGAAAATTTAAAGTTTATTAGAAGAGCTAAGCAATAAATAGTTCATTCATAGATTTGATTTTATTTCAATTCTCGCTTAAGTAATCCCTATTACCTACATCTCCCCTGGTTATATTGAATTGAATAACGATTTTATTTTTTTACGATGAAAAATACGCATACAACGTCTTTGATGGTTAGCGGTAACAGTAGCCTAAGGGTGTGAACAAGACCGGAGGCGTGATGTTACATTTGCCTTATTATTTGCTGACTACTAACCGAACATAAATATAATAACAATAGCTGTGGTGACAAAGACTTTTTGAGACAAAAGCTAACCGATGTCCTTCTCCATGGTCCAATTAGAGAAAAGCTAGCCTATGTCCTTGTCCATGGTCCAATCACTCAAAAGCTAGACTATGTCCTTCTCCGTGGACCAATCTATCTTTATACCACAATATCATAATTGGTTCAGTAGTTTATGTATGAAAAGGTAACAGACAAACAAATAGTGTTACTTTCTTATATCAATCGTTATACGTTTATATAGTACTAGCTTCTGCCTGCGACTTTGTCTGCGTGGACTTCAGAATTGGGTCCGACCTGCCTATGTGTTATTCCAGGCTAAAATCTATCTGTGTGCGAAATTTCATCCGTACAGCCATTCTAGCGTGAAAGACTAACAAACATCTATAAATCCATACATCCATCCATACTCACAAACTTTCACGTTTATATTATTAGTAAGGATGGAATCATGGATGAGCATACTTCTGCTCACAGAAATCACTACCCACCCAGTTAAACTCAGCAGCACCACAAAAAAAAATTTCAATAAAAACATTCTTATATGTATATAGTTACATCTTGGCGAAGAACGCAAGACTAATAAAACTTGCCACCCTCAAATATCGGTTTCAATTTGAGTATATATGGAAATCTCGCCATAAAATCCGCCAACAATTTCGTTTCTGTCTCCAAATCCAATTGAATATAACTCGTAATTCACATAAAAAAAATGAATTGTTAAAATATCAAACGAACCAAGGAATTCATCCAGCTCGCAGGCTTTCTTCTTCATGAAACATATATTTTGATATTTCATTATAATTTGAGTGCCGTCCTCTAACTCCGCCATTCCACAAACGTCGTCAAACACATTAGCGCATATTATGTCGTCACAATTTTCTCCTAATATCGAGATTATCAACAACACTGAAAATAATTTAAGACGTATCCTTTTGTGTTTCTCTCATTCCTAATTCTGTATCATTGCGTATTACTTCCTCTTCATTTACGGTATCTTAATATTTTTACAATCTTAACAAAAAAGAGAAAAATAGAGCGAGACACTATGATTTAATTTGCAATAGAAGTAAGAAGGATGTATGCAAGTGTATGATTACATTTTTCATTAAATTTTACGTGCGCTACAGGCTAAAAACCGCTCGTAGAAAAGATTTGCAGTATGAATCCTTTGAGAAATAAAGAATACACTAATATTTGTACTTGCAGAAAAAGGGGACTAACCTACGTGTAAACAAAAGAACTCTAAGATTTGGTTTTGTATTTGGACTGTCAAACATTCTTGAATCAAAATCAAAATCTGAAAATTTACTTACTCAACACAAAATGTGAAATTATCATTTCTCAAAGTCATTTGAAATTAATGTAATATTTGTTCAATCTTAACATAAACTATTGGAGTACAGTCATGGTTGTATGGACGTGGCTCCGAGCTACCGTGTTATTGGAATTACTTTTTAATGTTCGCAAGAGATTTACTTACGTTAAAAATTTAATTAAAATCGCAATCCGTCAGCCTGATAACACATTTATCTTGGGATGGGAATTTTGGGGACACGGTTTCGAGTCGTTAGTGCGTTCGTATTTATTTTGGGAGTAGGAAATTATTTTTTCGTATGGGGTGGATCGCATGGGACAAGGATATGCTGATTTATGGTTGGACGTTAACTTTGGAGGCTGGGATATTAGCGGCGAGTGATTTTAGCTGCATTTTAGCACATTTTAGCCGCATTGCTAGCTTCGTCGAATCGTGCCAACTCACAAATTCTAATTTAACAGGCGTTGTTAGGCACGACACTAATATGCAAATCATCCTTTAACTAGTACTCCGTATTAGGCGATTAAGGTCGAATTTTTCGAGATATAAAAATAGCGTTTGTGCTTAGGCACTAGCTTATTTTCCTGGGGCTAGGCTTATTTATGGGGCGTATAACAAGTATAATATATACAAAAGTTACTCGACTGAAAATTTGCTTAATTAATCTAAAACTTATATAAAAAATAAGACCTCTTTTATGCGATTACAGCATAAATTTATATTGACGAAGTAAACGGTGATGAAATTTCTATATTCAACGAAAAAACAGTCAAAATTCTTAATAAAAATTTTAGATAATATTAAATTATTGTTATTATAGTTCTTGTAATCTCTGGCGTCACTTTATGGATTCGGATTCCAGTGAAATGAAGCGTTCCATAATTTATGATCTTTAAAATTACAATATTTTCCGAGCACACCGTAACTCACATTAAAATGTGTTTTTCCACTCTCTGCATAACACAAATGTAATAAAAAGCTTGCGTTGCTCCGAAGATAGAAAAGAATGAAGATAGCATGCAAATGAGATGGAAGTTTGTAGGTACCTATAGAACTAAAAGTTTATGACTTTTATTATATTAAAGTTACGTGAAAGAAGCTATATACATAAATCAGTAGCCTTAGCACGAACAACTTGCGAAAAAGTATTCGTATCGTCACGATAGAGGCGCTGGTCCATATCTCATACAAATTGGTCTCCATGACGATACGAATACTTTTTCGCAAGTTGTTCGTGCTAAGGCTACTGAACAGTAGCCTTAGCATCGTCATGGAGACCAATTTGTATGAGATATGGACCAGCGCCTCTATCGTGACGATACGAATACTTTTTCGCAAGTTGTTCGTGCTAAGGCTACTGTAATATTAGAATAAATTTTACCAAGTATATACAAAGTTCTTTTTACATAGCTTACTGGCAATGTGGGTCGCACATTACTAGTATTCATGTTAATCCCTCGTGCTTGTGTTACGAGTGGGTATTAGTACGGTAGTGCAATGGGTGGGGTTCGAACCGACAACCATATGATCGCAAGTCCGACGCCCTAGTCATTAGGCTACCGCCGCTTTACCACTTCACTTGGGTCTAGACCCCAAAATAAAGAGAATCCTAGTTTGAGTTACAGAAATACTATTATAGGCACCTACATTAGTACTGGATTTTTTTAAAAACATATGTAATTAATTATATACCAACTGGATTAATTATATAACAACTATTGGTCCCCGCAGATTGTGAAATATCTAGGGTCGACGTTTGAATTTGTGACTGGCTGATAGCTGGCTGACTGGCTACCCCTTATTTCATGTGACCTAAAAACCTGGCGAATCAGCGTGTACAACATAGGTAAGTGCCTACATGGGTACTTCTCTGCCCAAATCTGATGGGGAAAACAGGCGTGATGATGTAGGTGTAGAAGTAGTAAATTATAGAAACTTATAAATGATTTGTTAGGTAGAAATTATTTGTTGAATTTTTGATCTACTACATTTTTTTTTCGTGATGATAGATATTATAAAGCTACAATGAGACAGCTCACACCGAAACAAAGACAATATTGATTTTTTTTTAACAAATTAATGCCAATATTAATTAATAAAATGTAATACTCAATCACGACGATAAGATGTGTACAGCAACGTAAAATAAGAGTAGGCAGTTGTGAGGATCTGAAACAATTGACATTCATTAAAAAACTGTATGGTCCATGCCATACAGTTCAAATTCGTATAGTATCGTCATAGATGTAGTACGAACTGAACGCACTAACCCAATTAGATACAGAGACTAACGTTCAAAAATTAAAGAAATACAGTTAGGTACGTTTAACCCCGTGTGGGGACGGGTTAGAATACTGTTCCTCACTGCCTTTCAAATAGGCGTCCCGTAAGAGGCGTAAAAATGTCTGACTTGGTCGGTGGTAGGACCTCTTGAAGTCTGGCTGGCTGGCGACCAGTCGGATTACGTCGGAGTGTGTTTGGTGTTTATTCTACTACTTTTGCGCGTAAGAGCCAGTTCCTCTCGGTTGCTGCAGCTCTGGCAGTCTGCGGACCGTAGGGGCTCATATGGGTCGGCAGCTCCTCTGGCGTTGCAGGTGTCCATGGGCGACGATGACTACTTACCACCATAAAAAAGGTAACACGTACTCAGTGTTACAATCTATACTTATAATAAATCTGTAGAGAGGTCAATTCTATACATGAAATATATTTCCAAAATACCTATCAGCGGGTGATTAGTGATCGATACTGACGCCAAAAATGCCATCAGTAAAATTTGTGTCTGTCTGTCTGTCTGTCTGTATGTTCGTTATAGAAACAAAAACCACTCGACAGATTTCAACGAAACTTGGTACAATTGTTCTTCATACTCCTGGGCAGGTTATAGTATACTTTTCATCACGCTACGATCAATAGGAGCAGAGTAGTGAAGGGAAATGTTGGGAAAATGAGTGATTCATGAGAAAAGTTTCAAGCTATAAAACATCACGCTACAACCCTTAGGAACGGGGCAACGCAGGTGAAACCGCGGGCGAAGAACTAGGGAACAAAGTAACTATTCCACGCGGACGAAGTCGCTGGCAAAAGCTAGTATAACATAATTATATATCCAGGGAATTCTTATGTTGAACGCAGACGTCAAAAGACAAGGCTTAGAAACACTAAACTAATAAAATAAATAATTATGTTTCAGTAATCCCTTTTTTTTAATACAAATTTTATATACCTAGGTATCATAAGAAATTTTTGTTATTTTTATTAAAATGTTTCGTGTTTTGTATTACAGTCTGAGACTCACGCATCGTTCACATGAACATCACAGATACTCGTAGTTGTTGGAGAGGTAGGTAGGTTATTAAAGAGAGACAACGCTCACAGGTTTCCACTGAAAGCCGCTTTGGATCTTTATCCAAAAAGCCATTCCAGGCGTCGCCTTGCATTTTATCTCATATATCTGCTACTTCTTTGTCTGGACTTTAAAAGAGACACTGGTTCTCTGAGTTTGTTTCGATGTTTCTTCTCAAAGGAAGAACGAGAATTAGGAATGGCCGGTGCCATCTAGTTAAAAAAAAAGTAAAGCAGTGACTTGTAAAAGCGTCTCGAAAATATCTATTTAGGTACAGATTTTATAGACTGAGCTACTCTATTGTACTGTTATATTTTTCGGGTAACAAAAAACCTTCAAAGTGAATACTCACTGAGCTATATGTAATCATTGTGATAGATCGGAATTTGAGCGCTGTGAAGTACAAAGGCCTCTGCGACCTGCAAACAAAAGTGACTTCAACACAACTTTATACACACAGTAAACCACACTCGTTTCCTGTTAGCGGATATTTGAACTCTTCGTATAAAATGCCACGTAACAAAGGCATCAATTCCCGTAAATAGATATAGATACTTCAGTGTTCTAGCCCAGAATTAAGTGGGTACAACATTGCTCAAGAACTTCGTTTGCTTACAATTAATTACTTTACACCGCGTGCCATTTATAAGTAAAACACGAGATGAAACTGTTAAATAACCGTGTTATATGAATGAAGTACGTGAGTCATTACGTTAATAAGCAAATAAGGCTGCTTGCAAAATAAACTCAAAGAGCCTTACCTTTGGAGCACCACGAGCATCGCGCGCCGACATCTCGTGTTGCTTTTATACCATCCGCTTTCGTACACCGCGTCGGCTACACCTATGCTCTGGAATGTTCATTGAAAAACACACTAAAAATATTTTCACGTCTGTTGCAGTTTGCATGTTCAAACAAATTTTCTTTGAGTGTAGGAAAAGTTAGTGGTGTGTTTTTGCGACTCAATTTTCGTATCACCACCCTGTTTGTTTTGGGTACAATGTTATTTTTATTAATTTAATATTTATATTTTTACATGTTATTACATTAATTTCATTTCAATATTGTAATTATTGTAGGAAATATAATGGTACGAACACATCGTTAACATTTACATATGAATGAGAAATAAACCTTTTTTTTATAATTAAGTTTTAAAGCGAGGCGCGAGAATCTTCTCTTCTATTAATGTAGATAATTAAAACAACTGGTAGTGGTACTCACCGCCCTGTAGATATCGTCTGCATACCAGCAGACAATCCCCATTTGTGTCAAAGCTGCTCCCAGATAAAACTTATTACTCATTTCCATCCATGAATCTAGAAACTACAAAGTGAAAGAAATAAGGCATGTTTATATGACAATATAAACAAATACCTAAACATATCTTATTCATCCCTTCACGCCTGGATCACCGAAAAATTAGGCAGAGCAGAGGTGGAGGTACAGTTCATCGCATTATTTTTTAACTTTAATCTATGTAATGCCTATTGCCAAATGCAACCTACGAACTGTTATTGAGAATTTCAACAAAACACCAATAACACTTTCCTCGACCTGAATCAAACCCAAGACCTCCCACTCCAGACGATCAGTGACTATAAGACCAATGTAGCAGTTTTAGTATAATTACTTACCACAATAGTGAACATCACACAGCAAATGTTTACTGAACTAAGTAACACGTTGATAAGATTCACTACTGAGAAGGCGTCCTCCAAATCGTTGATATAGCTAAAATATAAATGATATGACATAGTTGAAAGAGTATAAGAAAATAATATAATATAATGGTAGATTTGAATGGATTAGAAATTACTCCGAGATGATTAATCTGAGATGTAAAGAGTAAAAGTCTATCTTCAGCTATCATATTTGTTAATTTTTAGAATTGTCTTACGCATTGCCTTTATATAATGTGGACAATCCTCACAGATTCCGCCGGAGCAGACGGCAAAGCCATTCCTTCCTTTGATCTACTGTCAAGACCATAGGACTCTTAATTATAATCACCACGACACCGACAAAACAGCCAAGGGGTCCTGCCCTTTCGAGCAGCCCTTTCAAGTTGTAGTCGGACATGTGGCAATCACACAGAGTTATTACTATAATTTAAAAAGCGACTAAATTTATATAAGTACCAGCTTCTGCCCACAAATTTGTCTGCGTGAGCTTCAGGATTGGGACCGAACTGGATAAAAAGCCTATGTATTATTCCAAGCTATAATCTATCTGTGTGCCAAATTTTATCCAGATGCGTGAAAGAGTAACAAACATCCATACATCCATACGTCCATACATCCATACATCCATACTCACAAACATTCACGTTTATAATATTAGTAAGGAAGTAAGGATTATCAACCTAGCGGAACGAACTTGACTCGTACTGCGGGGGTTGGATGCTGAAAGTTCTCAACCGGGAAGAGTGGAAGAAGAAAAAGGAGACCTTTGCCCTGCAGTGGGACGATCACGGCTAATAATAATAATAATAAATTATCAACCTGATAAGCCTCTGATGTATTTTGACAACGGCGACGATATCGTTATAGCAGTCATTGTACTCAGCGTCAGATGAGGAGTCCTCGCTCTTGGTACCCAGGTGACGTATCTGATCCTGCAGCTGACGCAACAGCATGCTGATGTGGCTGGCCATCGTCATAAACAGGAGGTCAGAGCCCAGCATACAGCACACAGAAATGCATCCTTAGAAGAGAATAGTTGTGTTACCGTGGGAGAACCATACTTCAGCACGAGTGGGCCGGCTCGCCGGAGTGATCCATGGCCTCACAGAAAACCGGCGTGATACAATGCCTACGTTGTGTTTCGCCGAGTGAATGAGGATACCGGAGGGGTGGCCCAAACCCTTTTTTAAAGACTGGCAACGCACTTTGCAACCCCTCTGGTATAGACACGCGGGTGTCTATGGGCTCCGGTAATCGCTTACCATCAGGCGATTCGACTGCTCGTTTGCCCCCTATCTCGTAAAAAAGTAGATTGTTCACCAGAGGGAAAAAATGACACATTACTAAAGAATGTGCATTTGAGCACCACACAAGCTTGTAATATGTACTTTCCCCGAATGCAGCATAGTACTTTATACTACACCTACGAGCAAAATAAAAATAAGTAAGTATGTACTCGTATTTATCTGAAAATAATTAGAGCTGCCTTTGTGAGACTTTCATTCCACATAAAAAGAATACTTAGTTATACTTACTTTTTTTATTACATATAGGGCATACTACGTATTTGTTGTGAAGATGTTATGCGATATCCTTCATAACTAATAACTTAATTATATTTTGCAAGTTACAAGAACATAAATTAATAGGAACATAAAAATCAATAACAAAACCCTATACATCACGCTCAAAGCGCGCGAATCAACACTGATTCTAATTTTGAATTTTTCAATTCCCTACTACCTCAGCTGGAGGTTTATTATCTAAATTTAAACAAAAATGCATTTTAAAAGTCAAGTAAAATATTTGTTCGAAATTCAAATTTAGCAGACCTCAGTCAATCAAAATTCTATAGTTAGCTGTATTAAAAAAATTCAAAAAGAAAGTAGTAATGGGTCACTTTCCGAGTAGGTGAAATAAAAAATAACTATTAACTTTTTTTCGGCTTTTAGAGTATGAGAATCGATTTTTAGGTCCAGCTACTTATTATTAGTTTCTCTTGTTACGAAATCCTTAATTAATTCTTCTGTAAATATGTTATTTCAACTCAAGCTTCAAAGCATATTTCTAGTTTAAAAGCACTTCAAGAAATACAAACCCGAGCACGTTTCAAAAATATATACGAAGACGTGAATGGCGGGATGGGTTTTATCAAAAGGGTAAGCCATCTGCCACACGTAGCCTAGGCCTGACGGAATGCCACGTATTTTACGGTACAGGAGCACAGCGATCGGTGTCAGGTTATATAGCCACACTCCCAACACATTCCAAAAGGCATACACTGAAAAAGATTAAAATGACGATACCTAATTATTTAACATACCATCACGCCTGTATTCCCCGAAGGGTTAGGCAGAGGCGTACTTAATGTACACCCGCAGTTCGCCTGGTATGTTTAGGTCCCATGTTATAGGGGGCGAGCCTATACTCCGAGTTGCTACTGAGAATTTCATAGAAAACTCAATAACACTTTGCTCGACCTGGGGATCGAACCCAGGACCTCTAGCGCAGCAGTCGCGCTTGAGACCACTAGACTAATGAGGCAGTACCTAATTATTTTTACCTAAATAATCTTATAATACCATCACGCCTGTATTCCTCGAAGGGTTAGGCAGAGGCGTACTAATGTTCATCCACAGTTCGCCAGTATATTCAGGTCCCATGTAATAGGGGGCGAGCCTATTACCATGTCGAACTCTGCAACATAAAAATTGACAGAGCTGAATTAATTATGTTCGCAGATGATACTGTCATTCTATTTCATGATGATACATGGAACTCCCTTAGAACTACTACTGAAAAGGGGTTACTTATGTTAACGCAATGGTAAGAAAACAGTCTACTACACCTTAATGCTAGGAAATCAAAATATCTATGTTTCAGCATTACGAAATCAGGGAGCCCGAAGGATACATTCGCTATAAAGAGCCACACAAACCCGTGTAACATAAATACATACTCTGATAACGGTACAAGCTGTACGTGTCCCATATTATCGAAAGCAGCGACTATTAAGTATTTAGGTTTCATAATAGACGATAAATTGAGTTGGGATGCACACATACGTTCAGTAGCAGCTAGAACAAGAAAGTTGATAGTAGTGTTTAAAAATCTGCGTGAAGTGGCCGGAAAAAATCTCCTGGTACAGACATATCTAGCTCTCAGTCAAAGTGTCATTAACTATTGCATCTCTGTCTGGGGTGGGGCCCGTTTAACAAATATGATGGTTCTTGAGCGCGCACAGAGATCATTGCTAAAGGTTGCTTTCAAATTTCCATACCGCTACTCCACCAAAGATCTCTATTCCGAAACCAATGTCTTGAGTGTTCGTAAACTTTATGTATATGAGGTTTTACGCAGATACCACATACTTGTTTTCCCGACATTACCCAAATCTACTAAAAGAAAAGTGCGATGTCCAGTGCCTAGAGTCAACACAAAATTTGCTAATAGAAATTACGACTTCCTGGCACCACGTCTATATAATAAAATATCTCTCTCCATACATAACATCAGATCGTTCAATAACAATCAAGTTAAAAGTAAAATTATTGCTTGGCTACATGACATGGACTATGAAAGCATTGAATCACTATTTGTTATAACGGTATGACACACAACGAACGTACAGACGCACACACACACACAAACACAAACACTTACACACACACACACATACACACTCATTTTTATTTTCAAGAATTTCTAGTATTAGTTTATGTTAAATTCTGAGTTTTACTAGTACCAATGTCTTGGATACTCTAAATTAAAATTATGGACATAGTATTTAAAAACACTATTGTGAAGGGAAGGAACTGACCTTCAAGATACAGTATTTTTACTAGTTTGGAGGTCAGGGTCTCACCTGAAAGACGCACATGTAAAATGTTCATAATAAAGATTATTATTATTATTATTATTTGTCAGGCACAAATTCCAAACTCCGAGTTGCTACTGCGAAATATTTGTATGATCTAGATGTAGTTGAGAATCTTACGGGAAAACCCAGTAACACATTGCTCGACCTGGGAATAAAACTTCAACAACTCTAGCTCAGCAGTAACATTTCTACCATTAAACTAATCAGACAGTATTTTTTTTAAATGGCAGTTGCATTTACATTTGAGACCTAACGAATACAAAGAGGCATAGACAGGAGGACACAGAATACTTCAAACCTAATACTAATCTAATAATTCTATTTAATTTTGTCAGGATTTTCAAAATCTCGTAACATCAGAATCCTAAAACCTAAAACGAGATTGAAAATGTAATTTCTTTTAAAAGTGGGATGTTACAGTGGTTAGGTAAAGCGAAAATCGAGGCAGCTGACGGCGAAAAAGATAAAAGAATTTCACTGCGTAGGGGTGTGTTATGTAAAACAAGTTTAAGAGAAATCTGTCTACATGTACCTATTTAAACTTGGGTTTATTTTATAACGTAAACATCCGCTTAGAAAGGATTTTTAGAAATTTTAATTTTAAAGGGGAAATGGATAAATAGCTCTGTAGTTAGAATCAAAATAATACGTTTCAGGATATTTTTTTATAGGATAGGGGCAAACGAGCAGGCGTATCGCCTGATGGTAAGCGATTACCGCCACCCATGGACCCGTAACACCAGAGGAGTCACAAGTGCGTTGCCGGCCGGCGTTAAAAGGGGATCGAGCCTCCGGTAACCTCACTCACTTTGCAAAACACAACGTAAGCGTTGTTTCGGACCGGTTTTCTGTGAGGCCGTGGTATCACTCCAGTCGAGCTGGCCCAATTGTGCCGAAGCATGGCTCTTTCACGACAAGCTAAGATATTCACAATTTAACGGAGGGGGTGATTGTTTGTATAGAGAGTATAGGTTTTTTTTTTAAGTTTTGAACTTGAAAACGATATTATTTAATTGAATATTTAAAATTACATAATTTTAGGTCGCGAGTGAATCCGCAAGAAACAGCTAATTTAACGTAGACTGGGTCCCAGACAGATTTACCAGTATTGCCAGCAAGCGTTTGTTTCCGAATATAGGTAAGCAAGTATGTTTCTTTCTCTGTATTGGGTTTTTATTTGTGTCTAAATGCTTTTTCTATGAAATTTTCAAATTTTTCGCCCGGTTAATGGCAACAGGCTCGCCCTCTATTACAAAAAAACCTAAACATACTGGCCAACTGTGTGTATTCATTACTACATCACTGCCTCATTCTTCAGGGAATACGAGTGTAATGGTATGTTAAATTAATACATGCAAGTAGGTTTCATTCGTATCAGACTCACAAATCTGTCTATGTTTCAACGCTGATAAACTGTTGCGTTTCATCTCGGCAGCCTCCTTGTCTTTGATTGAAACCGGCCATATCTCTGCCAGCTCACCCACCAGTTGCCTGAATGTATGCCTCTTATACCAAATGGTTAGCAATTTGCCAAAACCTGAAATTCAAATCATATATCACTATAATTTATTCAACAAATCTCATATTGTGGGCCTCGGACACAACACAAGAACAATGTTATGGATTTTGCATTGTGTCTGTTATTTGTTACTTGAAAACTTAACTAAATCCTGTAAAATACCTGTATTATGATTACAGCAATCAAAATAAGATAACTACAAGAACAATGTAAAATAATTAAAATTAACCGTTTTTTTCGACGCTACGAGTTGATAAGTAAAGAATACTTCAAGATAAACGAGCAACCGTACTACCCTTCGCAGAAAAATCTTTACTAGTAGATATAATACGCTACCTAACAATAATGACAATACATTTTATTAAAGAGAACTATAATATGTTCCTAAGAAATGAGAGGATTTATTTTATGCACTGTTCAGGATTGATATGCCTGGGGGACGTCCCCGGTCCCCACCGGAGTGCCCTTATAGGCTAACATTGGGGATAGAAGACACTATTTTAATGCTTATGCAAGAATGTTATGCCTACCTATGCATATATTTTAGTTCAAAAGTTAATCTTTGACAAAAATCCATATGACAAAGTTATGAAAGTTCAATAGCAGTCGTTTCGCGTTAAGTCGCATATGTTTAAAAAAGCAAACAAATAAAGGATAAAAAACGGCTGGAATGACGTGATACTTAGGTACAAAAATATTCAGAATAGCTGTAACTAAAACATTCCGTATTTGCATAACGCTGGGTGTATTTCAAATGTCCTGATTTTACGACGGTCATCTACCCTTTACACTCTAAATATTACTTACTTATTCCGTCTGACTTTGAGCTCCCGTCTCTCCGAGGCTGTTAGTGAGTGCGATTCAAATGTACTACGAATAAGTCGGATACTGTGGTCCTTTTTGCATTTACATTGAAATACCTATAAGTATACTAATACATCAAGCTATTAACTGATCGGTTAAATTATTATCGACCGTAGTGATAGGGTTTGCTTTACATGGAGCGACTTTCGTTGGACATCCGCAAGCCATTTTTTCAGAGCAATTCACGATATCCTCAGGATAAGGCTGTCAGGATTTTCTTGTATATTGATCGTCAAATATCAATTCATTATTACAATATTACAGATGAAATCCGTACTTGCGGAATACGCAAGGAGGTGCGTGCTCTTTTTATCTAGATAAGAACTGTGCTCAGCCAATATCTCGACTAATAAAAATACTTGAGAGGTGTCAAGGGACACCCGGATGGAACGAAGTTAAAAAATTAAATAAAAAAAAAATAAAAAAAATATAAATAAAAAAAATTTAATAAATAATATTTTTTTTAACTTTTTTTTAAATAAAATTTTATTACAATTCCTTCACTAATTAATCGAAAGGAACTACTATCTTATTAGAGAGAGAGAGACAGACAGAGAAACATGCGCACGCCCCACAGCTTACAATAGCTTACTATAGCAAAAGTGTCGTGACAACTTTTCGTAAGATTTTTTTCCGTCTAGCCCCCTTTCACAACGCGCGATAAGGAACTTCGTTCCAATAAGTAATAATAATGTGACCGAGAATTAATATTAATGTACGTTGGGTTTGTGACTTGAATTGTACATTATTTCTCGTTTTGCGAGAAACTTCCCGATTAAACTTATACAAGCCGACATGCGATTCTTTTACGACGTAAATGTACGTACATTGTATTGAATATACTCACTCATAGTATCGTAACCAGCGATGTGTAAATAACTACCGACAAATTCTTCTATAGACGCGGCATTAATCATCTGGCCGGCCACATAGGCTATCTCACCAGCCAACATCAAAACCAACAGAGAAGACGACACTATGAACGACATAAAGACCGCTAGCTTGTCATACAATGTCTTCGGTATTTCGTCTATAAAGGATAGCCCTATCCGCCGAATACAAAAATTGCAAAGCCTCAACGTTTCGTGAATTTCCTTCCGAGCTTCATTTTTATCTTCTCGAGACATTTTCAATTACGTATCAAAACGAAATCATATGGAATACTGCGACAAATACGAAATGAAATAACTTTTATACATATTATGTTATTCAATTATTAACAAAAGTAAGTATAACTGGTACAAAAATCTCCGCAAAGATACCGTACATTAGCGACCTTCAAAGTTTGTAATAACCGGGTAGAAGGTTCCTTGGAAAGTTTTTCCGTCACTCCCAAATCTCAATCTTCCAAACATTTTTATTTCTCAAAAACTTTTCCACATTTACTTTCGTAAAGTAATTTCAGATATAAATTATTCTATTACCATTCTCGTTATTACAATAATATATGAATTATTTATACGTAATTATACAGCCTTATATAGTAGAATTGAAATATGACGTGTTACAGTCCTAAACTAAATCGAAATAGATAAAATAATCATAAAAATGTTTTTTTACATTAGTGCAATGATAACCGCTTGTATAGGTTATGACAGTTACTGTTTATCAACACGAGGTAAACATATAGGCAATATATATACGTAATAAGGCCACCACTGCAGTATAACGAACCAATTACCATTTCAGCGTTACAGTCTGCTTGATTTCTGACTTAATTATTCCAATTTCGCCGCAAACGATGTCAACTGCAATCATTGAATTCATCATGTGCAATGGCGACCAGCACACTGGATCTACATTGATAATACTATTGAAGTAGGGCTTCTTGAAACATCGAGAATCATCATACACTGGTTACATCGAGATTAAAACGTGACTCTGAAACAATGCAATTAGTATGGAACACGCATGATATATCGACTTTTACTTTCATTCTACCAATGGAACAGTCGTAAAATATCTTAATAGCCTCCTATGTCATAGTCTAAGTTGAATAATAGAAATTATTTCTTCTGGTTCCAATTAAGTTCGTAGAGATAATGTCACTCAAGGACCGACGAATGAGATAATAACTTCAAAGATATCTTAATTTCGAACCAGGCGCGCGAGTAATGCGGTTCCTGATACGCATTCTTGTAAAATGAAAATGAATGTATAATGAAAGCTATTTACAGATAATACCCATTACAATTCCATGGGACATAAATAGGACATTTTCCCAGCAAAAATCTTTGTGATTGTCAGTTTTAATAAAACAAGTGTAACAACAATATTTTGCGGGATGTTGGAACGGTAGGAAGGAGTAGAAGCGTTGGCAAGTTGTGATATATGTCAAGCCGTAAGCTATTCTCGACATACATTATTAGTTACAAGAGCTAACACCTCCCGTCTCAACGTCGGACGCCCAACTGAAATTGCATTTCGCGCACATCGCTATAGCTAAAGGCAACTTATCGCAAGCACGCCATCCTCCTTTGAGGTAAACTAAGTTTGGATATTAATAAAGTTGCGCCACAAACAGACACCTTCCTAATAATAATGTGATCCGTCAAATATAGTTCAAAATAACCGACGAATACGTGACTTTGTAATTAAATCACGGACCACAAATTTAATATCGGGCCTACCTTAACTCAGAAAGAACTTTGTAATAGAAATCACTTTATAGTCCCTACCCAATATTTACAACAAAGTTTACCAAACATAAATTAGTTGACAACCTATTTACACTAGGTACATATCGGTTCTGAAGCTTGCATAGGCTCAGAATACAAACAAACTATCGACCCCAAATCCTCATAGTGAAGCACAGCGACTCACCTGTCCCCGGGATTATTCGAGGCCTGCGTGTAGCTGGCTTTGCGGGATTAGGGAACGATGCGGGATCTCGCGAGTGTAAGTAGCCGGATGCCCGTTTATCCACTGACAGATCTTTACTTTGTTTTACTTTTCAAGTCACGAATCGCGGGACTGCTCCCAAGGTGACCCTTGTAGTACACTGTACATTTGTAACTTTGCCCAAATTCCACAGCAAATTGTTGAATTTTGTGGATTAACGTCGACTTTTTTTTATAAGACTACAAGTTTTGTTCCTAAACAATGACATCACTGAACTAATAGTTATTATTGTATTATGCTTCGTCGTGGAGTTGCGGAAAACAGCCCGCTATACCATACCATACCTACCTATTATTGTATTATGAGTACCTAGGTACGTTACTCTTCATAATTATGTAATTATATTATTTACCTATACAGTTTTCAGACGTAAAACTTAAATTCATTTTTTTAAAGACGGTTTTGCAGTAAAAGAAGTAAACCATTTCGACAAACCAAACAATTTTATAGGTACGCAATTGACCGTGTATTGCAATGCCTCTTTATGATTTTTTATTTGTGAAAATCCTTCGCAGGACCTACGCCACCTAGGTACTCACCAAAATTTCATAGATATATATCCAATTTTTATTTATTAGATAAACTACTTTTGTCCAATTCCAGAAATTACGTCTACAAGTGTAGCTTTAGAAACAGAATTCCAATTACATATCACATGAGTATTTTAAAGGGAGTCTCATTGGCTTTGCACTTGTACCCAAGTCAGTGACGCAGGAAAAATGTAGGGGCTCCGTGAAGCTTATCTCTTTACGAGACCGTCGCGGAAGCCTGCGAGACATTTTAAAGGATTACACTACTTCTGTACCCGGTGGAGATTTTATTTTTAAATGATAATAATATCCCGTTCGAGGAAATGGGTGACACAAATAGAGAAAACCATCATAGTAGGATTTCGAAAGAAAACTTTTACTAATTAAGTTACGTTAATAACAAAGTAGGTATGGTTCGCTGGTTAGTTGTTGCTCATTCGGCTTAATTTAATTCAACCACTAAACATCCCGTAATTTATATTGATAAATTAACAAATAACTGAAGAATTAGAATTAATTAACTTACATTGTAAACAAATTGACACCAATCTCTTAATTATTTAGATATAAATAAAGTCTACAACATTTACTACAAATATTAGTAAATAAAAAAGTGAATTTACCTTTAACACAATTTTATAAGCTGATTATAAAATATCCAAACCTTATTACCCAGTTAACATACCTACTATTTTGTACAAATAAAAAACGGATTCGTATTGAATTAACTTCATTATCTAACTAACTTTTATCATAAAACATTTCACCGAACTACAACATTATCATAATAATATCACAACAAGTACACATTATTATTGTATAAATTCATAAAAATAATTATTTTCACTTGCAGAAAATACAGCACTGCAAAAAGCTGCATAAGCTGTCATCTGTCAAACGCAAGGCAAAATAAAGAACCACATAAACAATAAGCGGCATGCATATGAAAAGGAAATCTATCTGTACTCTTATAATTTATTTATATATTCCAGTCGCTATCGTTCCCGTCTGAAATTGCACTTAGCACGAATTTCAGTAGCATCTGCAGCGCATAGCGACTGACCATTAGGGGAGATCCGAAGATATCTTAATAAGGACGCGCGCCAGCCGGGCGAACCAAAACCACTAACGTACCTAGTGCTGCAAGCGCTTAATTAAATATCTTAACCACCTAGTTGCACGAGTATTTTATAGAAACTTCTAGTTTTAACAAAGATTTTTTGTTAACTGTCACTTTTTGGAATGTTACCAGTTGTAAGTACCTATTTACTACTAAACTAGGGCTTGAAGTTATCCTAATTGAAGCAGGCATTATGCCTCCTTTATTAAAATAATAACTTCTAGGTATATCCTACCTACTTCCATAAGATAGAAAAAAAAATGACACGTGATTTAAAAATTAACATAAAATAGCAAAAAGAGCCTGATTAAATCAGCGCGTCCGTCGCCTGCAGTGGCCGCCGACCGCCGCCGCCGCCATGCCACGCGGAGTGGTCGCCTCCCGTCTACGTCACCACTTCAATTTGCGTCCAACCGTACTCCCAACAGAATTCAATTACCAGTACATGAATAAACATTCCTTTTTTCCTTTGCACGCCAACTTTGTTCGGATACATATCGAGTGTAAGTGGAAGACACTAATTGAGTGAAAAAACCGCACTCGTTTTAAATTCTCTGTTTACGTTACGAATTTCAGTTCAGTTCAATATTCATTTTTTATTTTTCATTCATAAACATTGCAAAACAAGCTTTATGGTACAAATATTTTTTGATAGAAAAGTAGGTACAATAGGAAAATTTAAGGTCGTTTACACCTCCATAAAACCAACGATGCCATACATCAGGAAAACAATAACCCTGGTGTTTCACAGTGAAGTAGACATATGGGAAATGGACAAAAAATATATTCGAGCCAAACCGTTGGAATTCTAAAGCAATCCATTACGTGAAGCAAAAGCAAATCCCGACGAACGATGCGCTATAAATTCACAGTCGATGACAGATCTCGCGCGCGCGCAGCACTGCCACACTGCCTTTTAACACTTCATATGAAAATGTTAAATTGAACTTGATTTACAACGACGCCGTAAGTCATGTCCTCTTATTTGCATAACGTATGTACTGCATCATATCGTGGATTTATGCAAAAGTTATTTTATCCGAAATAACTGGGAATTCTGACAGTTCTCAAAACGCGATAAATTTATTCAAGAAAAGGTTTTATTATTTATTCAACAGTACCTATAGAAATTATCAGCGGTGATAACTTAATAAAAAAATGTGACTTTAAAGTGACAAGAAGATCTCGATTATTTATAACCTATAAATAAATATATATGTAGATATTTTGCTTTTACTGCAAAACAGTAGTAGCAGTAAAGTTCACAAATTTTGGGCAGGATTCGAACTGGTATCCTCCGTTTTGGTAAACCAAACGTTCTAGTCGGCTAAGCTACCGAGATCACAGCCTGTAATAACGCTAATAATTATAAATATGAACTTACAGTAAACTAATTGCTAAATCCTCCTAGACAGAAATATTTCACATACGAGCTTGCAAGGATTTTTTATACGTGTTATAACTGACTAAAGGTCCACTCGCCTGGGGCGTAGTCGTCTATTTTTCAGCTGACTTTGCATTGAAAAATCTCGGGTAACCAATGCCAAGTCGCCTTTGAACTTGCTGAATTCAAATGTCATCGCGGTTTGCAAGACATTCGTTCAAGAAAATCGGGGCGTTCAGAATCATTTGTTACATTTGGAATACGAATATTTTACCATCGACCAAGTTCATTCTTCCCAAAAAAAAAACAATTAAAATATCGATCATCACCAAGAACCCTAATTAGGTCTTCCTAAAATAATAACAGTACCTATTAATTTGGTACCAAAAATATTGAAATTAACAGTTCCTCTACTTCACGTCACTAAATTCACCTAAATATCGCTAGAAATTTCATCTGCTACAAGCCGGAATGAATCGTTGTAGACTACAGGGCACACACACAGCTAAAGACGTCGAAAACGAACATGGAAGCCACTTCATCGTAACCAGAAGCTAATGGCATGCGGCTGTGGGTACTCTGTGTACTCAGTGCTCACTTAATTAAGTCACTAGTGAACGAGTTGCGAGCCACATGTTGCGAATACTCAACTGTTCACACCACTACTCGCTAAGTACCGTAATAAAGAACATTCTACTTTATACACTGACTTCACACCGTCAATAATTGTAAAGTTCCCTTAGAAAGCCTCAAAGTTTGCTGTTATATTTATACACGTCTTTGTTGTATTCAAGCCCTTCCGAGAAAACTGAAGTCCGATGTTTATTCGTAGAATGCGCTACACTCATAAATAAAGTAATACTTGGTTTTAGGTATAATGTTTGTGGAGGCCCGGACGGATGGCTTCATGCCTCCTTACTACAGCGTGGGAGAAGTAGTTGCAACGGTATCCTGCAGATGATTGTTACTCGGGTGGATTGCCCAATCCAACACAAATGTAGGCGTGTTACGATGGGTGTTGTCAAAATCTTATATATCTACAAAATAATCTTACAAAATCTTATAAAGTAACATAGTTTATATGATTTCACTAACACTAAATATTGTAATTTTATTTTATTTATGTGTAATTTATTAATTGTGTGATTTAAAATAGTATGGATTATTTAAAATCAAATAAATCAATCAATAAATAAATCAAATAAATAAATAATAAAAAACATAAACATACCATCACGCCTGTATTCTGGGTTAGACAGAGGCGTATTTAATGTACACCCACTGTTCGCCGGTATGTTTAGGTCCCATGTTATAGGGGGCGAGCCTATAGCCATTCACCGGGCACAAATCCAGACTCCGAGCTGCTACTGAGAATTTCATAGAAAACCCCATAATAACACTGCTCGACCTGGGGATCGAACCCAGGACCGCTAGTGTAGCAGTCGCGCTGGGGACCACTAGACTAATGAGGCAGTTAAATTAATATTAATAATAATAGATGAGCTCATTTTGAGAGGTACTGGGCCCCTATACCTCTTTCTGCAGTAATGTTACATACCTACATAATTTTGGCAAAAATTGGGAAAATCATGGACTAACGTTTGCAGAACCGTTTTTATCGTAATCCATATAACTGGCCTATCTAACAGACATGCCACCGCCTGAAAATAAAATTTAAAGAAATATAATTATTGACATATTGAGCAGTGATAGCCTAGTGGTATGACCGTTGGACTGCCATGTCAAAGGTCTCGAGTTCGAACCCAAGGCACGCACCTCTGACTTTTCGAAGTCATGTGAGTATTAAATAGTTAATTATCACGCGCTTAAACGGTGAAGGAAAACATCGTGAGGAAACCTGCATGCCTGAGATATTTTCTCGATGGTTTGTGAAGTCTGCCAACCCGCACTAGGCCAGCGTGGTGGACTATAGCCTAATCCCTCTCATTCTGAGAGGAGACCCGTGCCCAACAGTGGGACAATATAATGGGTTGATTATGTTATGTTATAATTATTAACACATTTCCACGCAATCAATCACAACGCTACCTACATACGAGTATATCTAGAGTTAACGTCATGTGCTAATTTTTCGATAAGCAGCGAAGCAACGCAGCAACATTTCCCGAGACGTAAACAAAATCGATTATCGATGCTATCTTTATTGTAGCTACTGGTAGCATAATCGAATATGTCTGGTAATTACAAGTTGCTAATCGCATTAACCTACATTCTATATAAGTAGAGTCGACGCGTTGAGTGAGTCTGCGGCCTCATCTTGCCGTCGACCTGTGATTCTGTAGTACTGTGTACTCGAGTGTCCTAATAAAACCCGCGTAAAACCCTCGGAGCCAACGAGTTAATTTACTCGAGTGATGATGTTTACCTTTTTACGGCTAGATGCTTTTTTCAAGCCTCTTTAAGTGCGGACCGCTTTTATAACGTTTGCGTAAGCACTACGTCGGTTTGGCACTCTGTGCAAAGCATACCTGTATCTGGTTTTTCTTTTTTCTGAATGTCTCTAAAGCTTTTTTATGTTATTTTTAATAGACAAAGTAATAATTTAAAAGTGTTGAATCACAAACAAAAAGTTTAATTACAAAAAAACACAAATATGTCAGTCAAGTAGTTCTCCGTCGTCTCTAGGAAATGATAGATAAAACCTCAGTAGCGCAATTTGCATTGATACCGGCATCACGACCCGTAGTTGCCCTGAGCGCAACTGCTACGCTTGAGGTCCTAGGTTTGATTCCCAGGTCGAGCGAAGTGTTATTGGGTTTTTCTATTAAATTCTCAGTAGCAGCTCGGTGTTTGGAATTTGTGCCCAGTTATGGCAATAGGCTCGCCCCATATTACATGGGACCTAAAAATACCGGCGAACTGTGGGTGTACATTAATAACCCTCTCCCTAACCCTTCTGGGAATACGGGCATGATGGTATGTTATGTTTATCATGAGCTTGCCTTGATAAACAAAATATTCCATGCTACTACTGCAGCGTTCCGAACAGGTAACAGTAAATCGTTCTCTCCATCGGTACGTGACGCTATAAATCGCATTCTAATCGAACGATTCATTTCTCACTGCTAACGCCCGATTCTCTTATTTAAATCCACCCTTGTCTGTAAGCAGCAGTAGTAGCAAGCCCACTTACGCAATATTTTTTCACGGCCTCCACTTTAATTAGAAATGGGATTCAAGTTAATCTCCCTTTTTGTAGCGCTGAGGGCATTATCAATCTTTTAAGTTTGACTGTTTCGTTCGACATATAAGTACCTATATAGGTAAACTTATGTTGACCAGTTTTAGTCTCACAGTTTGTGTAAAGCCGCCTCTTACTGAGCTCCCTTTTGCCACTATAACGTGCCACTCACGTTTAAATATTGTCATTATTAATGCTTCATAAAGGAAGGTTCGAATCCTGCCCCCCGTCGAATTTAATTAATTTTTTCTTTCAGGGTAATTTAATTTAGAAAAGTTATAAAGTTATTTAACGGAAGGAAAAATTCTACCGAAGGCAGGATTTGAACCTGCGTCTACTAGTTAGATACACCTGACGCTATGGCCTCTAAACCATCGCGAGCCCCACCTGCCAGATCGAAATTTGCCTTCACATTCTGAATTTACATCTAACTTAAGACGTAAATAAAATTGTAGTTGCTTTGTGTACATAAAAAATAACTATTTTTAAAGCATTCCGACACTGTACTTTATCGAAAATCTACATAAATCTAATTAATACAGATACGCGCACAGTTGTTTATTCGAGGGACCCATTCACAGAATCGTATACTCACTTACTTCCTTTTCTCTAACGAGAGCAATCACTGCGATCCGTTGAGGACGTGTCACGTACGATGTATTGGATTAGGACCGCTCGAAACAAACTTTCCTTTCTGCTCTCATACATCCATTTTCGAAAATTCTCATGAGACAATGAGTTACATTGGCGTAGCTAAGATTTCAGGGGACTAGCCCCTGGCTTCTTTATGAAATAATTATTTCATACTAATTCATACCAATATAATTAAATTGTAACCTGTTCAGTATTATGCGCAGTGTTGTAGGTGCTGACAAGTTAAAAGTTGACTTATGCCTTTATGCTAGAAGGGTGCTAAGTACTAGATACTTGCGAGTTGATATAATGATATTTTTTATAAAATATAAACGTATAATTTTGAAAACATTAGCCGACATTAAATTTGGAGCTTCTAATCTCAATAAACCACATCGCTTCGGCTTCACATAAAATCTCAGTAGCGCAATTTGCATTGATACCGGTGACATTTAGCATCACGACCCGTTAACCTTCAACCGCTCCTGTTTTACGGTTTCCACTAAAATTACCGAACCTGCGGCATTCTTTTTAGAAGAAAGTCTCTTAAGTATTTAAATGAGGACAAATCCCCGACGGACTGCGAAGGAAATAAAATAGTCTCGAACCTCTAAAGTTTTTACGGTATAATGAAAGCAAGACGTCGCTGATGTTCAGGGAATTATTTGACAGGTTAAAGTATTGATTTAATACGGTTCAAGAAAGAAGGAAAAAGGCTGACTACCATTCAAATCTTACTCTTAGTTAAACAAGATAATTTTGTCATACAATAACATACCATCACGCCTTTATTCCCCGAAGGGTTAGGCAAAGGCGTACTAATGTACACCCACAGTTCGCCGGTATGTTTACGTCCCATGTAATAGGGGGCGAGCCTATTGCCATTAATCGGGCACAAATCCAGACTCCGAGCTGCTACTGAGAATTTCATAGAAAAACTCAATAACACAGCTCGACCTGGGGATCGAACCCAGGACCTCTAGGGTAGCAGTCGCGCTTGGGACCGCTAGACTAATGAGGCAGTAATTTTGTCCTAAAATAAAAATATACCAATATGGGTAGGTACATACCTAATACCTATATTATTTTATGGGTATGGCTATACTTATGTACATTGCAATGTTTAAGTAGGTATAGCAGACTCGTTCCCTCCGAATATACATAGATATAACGAACGCCCCATGTATTTGCATCTTAAAAGAGCAAAAGTTTACCCATAAAAACGACTGAGTTTATAAAGGTTGATAACGCTTAGGGTACACTTAGTGTAATGAAAATGGGGGCTAAAAAGCCACGTTCTCGTATGTTCATCATAACCGGTTGATTTTAGCCTTGCAAAGTACAATAGGGTTGATGACTGGATTAAAAAAATGACATTATATTCGATCCGTCAGTTAAATTATCCAAAAATATCGGACACGTGTTTTTTGCTTTATCAAAATAATAAGAATTAACTAACATAAAGAGAATCAAAGTTCCGGAGTGGGAGGTTATGACGTCACTATTTTATTTTATTATTATAACTATTTAATTATCACGATTCAAATAGTTTAATTTAGATAACACAAAGCCCCTTAGGGGCTTCTTTTAGAACAATGCATTGAACTAAATGCAAGTTGAAAATTCTCTTCGTATTATCTCACTACTAGGTATGTTAGTCAAACTCTCTGTAGTATTTATAATCGTCACAATAACCTTAGCGGGCACAATTTTGTCATCACGTTCGTAAACAAAATAGCCTTGAATAGTGAGGAATGAAAAGAGGGCAGTAGCCCTTTGCCCTGCAGTGGGACGACACTAGCTCAATAATAATAATAAATAAACATAATAGTGCGTTCTAGACCTAACACAGGGTCAGTCACGGAAGCGTGGTGGACGCAAAAAGTTACTCTAGCCAGCATTATCACGTCTGCGTGCCTCCCGCGTCCGTACAAGTTATTATAATCTGACGACCCATTCAAATGAAAGCTGTGCCCGAGGGAGGGGCTGGATACATATAAAGCTGTGAAAATCTTGCGGGCACCCCGTGGGAGAACAATCGAGTGCCTGTCCCTTCTAGAGCACGTGTGATTTGGACCTCATTGTACTACGTTATAAAAAGGTTCTTTTTGTGTATTATGAAAACCCAAAGCCCTTTTCTGGAGCGCTTTGGAAGGAAAGGTCCAAGCGATTTTTAAGGGCCAGAATATCAGATGAATGATATTATATCAGAGGATGGTACTACCTACGTCTAACAAATGATGTCAGATACAAAATTATGTTTAAATTGGATCATACTAATGTTACAAATTCAATTAGAGAAAAATCACAATGTAAAAATACATGTGTACCGATAATTATATATATAATTTCCACTAGTTTAAACAAGAGACATAACCGCTCATTCGATTTAGACCGTATTTATGAACAAAGAGGAGTTTATATTTCACCTCAGTTGTGAAGGTGTCGTGTCGTGCCTGCTATAGACGCGAGGCATAAAAGCGCTCTCGACATCTAAATAAAATCAAATGCCTGCAGTTTAGGCTTCGACGCGACTCGTGAACTACGGAGATGCCTGCAGCGTCACATTGTTGTTAATTTTTTTAATATCTTTCTTTTTTAAGCTCTCTTTCATTTCAACGTCTACAATCTCAAGTTCTCCTGGAATGTAACGAGCAAAAAGAATTATCTCTAGTTACTTACTACTTATTCAGTAGTGAATAATCCTTAGTAATATTATAAACGTGAAAGTTTGTGAGTGTGGATGTATGGATGTTTGTTACTCTTTCACGCCAGAACGGCTGAACGGATCTGGATGAAATTTGGCACAGAGATAGATTATAATCTGGAATAACACATAGGCTCTTTTTATCCAGGTTGGAACCAATTCTGAATCGCGGGGAAGAAGATAGTGTTTTCAGCATCCAAACCGCGACTGGTTGCGTAGGTACAAGCCGATTGCTCATCCAGTACCCCAATGATACCGCCAAATTAGGTGGCATTGTCATGAAATGTTCACCACAGCTGTAGAATACTAGGGGGCTTTCTTTAGTCGACAGTTGGATTTCAAATGAACGTGAACGGCAAGGTAAATAAAATCGTACAATTGAATCTCCACGATATTTGAGAAAGGACTGATACTCTTGTAGAATAAATATCTATTTTACTGTCTTGTATTTAAAGTCTGTTTTTGTTGATCTCTATTTGGTCGATATAGAAGATTGCAGTAGATTGCGAAGAAGGAAGCCCGCTAAAGGCTTGATCCCAAAAATAACTTATAGCTTGACACAATATAATTATTTAGGTATATATATATATAGTTTTACCTAGGATTGTGGGAGAGAAAGTTAAATTTCATGAGCACTTAAGTAACTGCCTATAGTGACACTTCTCTCGGTGTCGACACTAAGGCTTGGCTTAATATGATTATATTTTACACTATCTATCATCATGAGTGCCTGAGGCGATTGCGAAGGGGTTCCCTGACACAAAAAAATAAATTATGACATATTTTAAAGTTATTAAGGCGGATCGTTTCGCTGTGCCCGCGAAATTCAAATTTCGAGTGGTTTTTCGCTGTTTGTAGGTCTATAACAAGTTCTAGATTCATGGTAGTTGTAATTGCGACATCAACTATACAACATTCACAACTGAGAACTAAAACCTTTACTAATAAATCCTTATCAAGCCATAAACTTGGCGCAATCTGTGTAATTGGTCAAAATTGACATTTTACACTACTTTTAGCTCCAATAATGATTTTTAAGCAATGGTTTTAGATAAAAATTGTGAATTTTGTATAGTTAATGTCGCAATTACCATTACCATGAATGCAGAACTTATTATAGACCTACAAACTGCGAAAAACCACTCGAAATTTGAATTTCGCGGGCACAGCGAAACGATCCGCCTTAAAGTCACATTTTGAACAAATACTTGGGGCGTCTCGGTTATTTTCTAAAAATGTCAAGAGCCTTGTCAATGAATTTAGTAAAAAGCAAAAAAAAAGGAGAAAGGAATCAATATATAGGTAAATTAATAGAGTTGATATCAAAGCAACCCTTTTTTAAGCATTTCTTATAGACACTAGCATACAGAAGCCATATAGGCGAAGACAGATGCCCCTCCCTAAAGATACCTAATCCTGTGTAAGCATCCATATTCATGGGGATATTCATTAACAATTGTTTTCCCATAAAAATTACATTAAAAACCCTTGTTTATTTAATGTTTGAAATGAACAATTGTGTTCCTCACATCGCCCACTTAATAAGACCTTCGCATACATTATATTAGGCTAAAACAAACATGCTCAAACTTTATTGAATAATCACGACTCCTCGTGAAAATAACCGTGAATATATATTACCATCGAATACATCATAATGTACGTGTAAAAATAACAAACGAAATCTCACCATTTTATTTTAAACTAGCTTCTACCCGCGACTTCGTCAGGCGGACTTCATAATTAGATCCTACCTGGATAAAAAGAGATATTTTATTCCCGACTGTAATATATCTCTGTACCAAATTTCATCCAGATCCTATCAGATCTCAAAAACTTTCACGTTTATTATTAGGATGCTGAACTTTTCTACTGTATATTTTCAAAGTAACACAAGCCGCTCACACAGTTATGTGGTTCTATATTTAGTCCCTAAGGAGTGGACCACTTTACTGGCGTCAGAAGGTTTACTGGATCAATATTGATTAAATTTTCCCTGCAATTAATAATTAAATTACCTCATTAGTCTAGTGGTCCCAAGCGCGACTGCTACACTAGAGGTCCTGGGTTCGATCCCCAGGTCGAGCAGTGTTATTGGGTTTTTCTATGAAATACTCAGTAGCAGCTCAGAGATTTGTGCCCGGTTAATGACTATATCCCCTGTAACATGGGACCTAAAAACATACCAGGCGAACTGTGGGTGTACATTAATTACGCTTCTGCCAAACCTTTCGGGAAATACAGGCGTGAGGGTATGTTATGTTATGTTGTAATTTGCCTCATTAGTCTAGTTGTCGTAACGTAAGCGCAACTGCTATGCTAGAGGTACTATTTTACTACGAAATTCCCAGTAGCAGTTTGGATTTTGGATTTGTGTCCGGTTAATGGCAATAGGCTCGCTCTCTATTATATATTATTATTATTTATTATGTACATTAGTACACCACTGCCTAAACCATAGGAGAATTCAAACGTTTTGATGTTTATGAGTAGATACCTACTAGTCTCTAACGGCCTACTGTAGGTTGGTTGACATTTATGAAGTTCCATATATATAAATTAAAAAATTTAATATCTACCCTGCATAAAATATTATGGGTACCCACATGGATATTTGTGCTCATACAAAAATATTGTGTGTGTTAAAATGTATACTTTTTGCTAAAAAACTGCCTGTTTTAAGATGCCTATTTTGACTAGTCACAGTGCCTTAAGTACTCGTAATAACCATCACAACAATTCACACGATATCCGTAATACCTACACTAACAATTCCAATTTTCATAAATTCAATAAAGTTGACAGAAGCTCGAATAGAACCCCAAATAATTCTATTAGTATACCTTTTATGTCCAATTTTAATACCGTAGAGTAAAATACATTTACTCGCAAATGGACAGCCGGCGCTATTTCATACCGCTTTTATATTTTATAGGAATATAATACTCGTATTTTTTTACTCTCCAAATTCAATTCCATAATTCTCACTTTGGAGAAAAAAAAAATACCTAGCTCTAAATTCGGCACTCGACATTGTATCTATTGTCACACTAGCATTTAGTTCTAGCCTCTTATATGTCAGTCTTATGAGTGGTCGAATAATATCTATTCATTAACAATATTACGTAGTTTCCATAAGCAGCGGCAAATTTGACTTTTATGTGAGGGGAGGCTTAAAATAGCCAATACAATAGAGGTTAGTATAGCCAAACTTGAACACCTTGTCGCCTTGTCGCCTTTGGACACCGGCAACACAAGAAGACTTTTTGCCTAGCCTTATAAAACCTACGGACTGCAGAGGGCGGGGGCCAAAGCATCCGAGGAACTTGCTCTCAAGCATATACATAAGTCGGAACACACACAACGATGCATTACGACAGACTCCGGCCACAGGATATAAAGGTAGCCAGTTACACTCCCAAGAGGTCTCACCATGTAGGTCTGTGTGGGTTTTTTTTTATGGAATAGGGGGCAAACGAGCAGACGGATCGCCTGATGGTAAGCGATTACCGCCGCCCATGGACACCCGCAACACCAGAGGAGTCACAAGTGCGTTGCCGGCCTTTTAAAAAGGAGTACGCTCTTTTCTTGAAGGTTTGAAGGTCGTATTGGTCCGGGTTTGTTGTATGATGATGTTGTACGCTACTGGTTTCTGACACTGATACGAATATTAGACTATATTAGACATTAAATAGTCTACCCGTGACCATGGATGCTGTAGGATTCGAAACGTCGGGAATTAAATAATATGAGTAAAAACCGTAAAAAGTAGTTTTATTTCAATAGTTATTTGAAGCATATACTCGTATTTCCTTACGATAGGTATCTTTTGACATAATTTCTATGCCTATACCAAACATGAGAGACTGTTACGCCCCCGGAAGTCGGGAATATAAAAAATAAATACTTTGATAAACTCCGACAAATGAAATGCCTTAGGCTTCGACACACACACGTTCCTCTTTGCTATAGAAAATCTATTTCTTCGTGAATTAGATCGTTTGTCATTCTGCAAGCGGAAATTAGTTTTTTTATTAAGATCGAGTTTTTGTCGGTCACTCCGTCAGTCTTCTGCTGAGGATTTCTCCCCTCTATTCCCTCTATATCGAAAAAATCGAGCAATTTTACCATTTAAAAAGTCTCGAAGGATTAATAAATTAATAATAATAAATTAGTAATAATAAATTAATAATATCGTAACATACCATCACGCCTGTATTCCCCGAAGGGTTAGGCAGAGGAAGAGGAAGAAAAATATTTTTTTTCGCAAATTGTAGGTCTATAACACATTCTAGGTTCATGGCAGTAGTAATCATAACATAACATACCATCACGCCTGTATTCCCCGAAGGGTTTGGCAGAGGTGTACTTAATGTACACGCACAGTTCACCGGTATGTTTAGGTCCCATGTTATAGGGGGCGAGCCTATAGCCATTAACCGGGCACAAATCCAGACTCCAAGCTGCTAATGAGAATTTCATAGAAAAACCCAATAACACTTTGCTCGACCTGGGGATCGAACCCAGGACCTCTAGTGTAGCAGTTGCGGTTGGGACCACTAGACTTATAAGGCAGTCTTAATATAATCAATTACATTAATAATATCAATTTATATTAAGGGTCCGGCGGAGCTTGAATTGCCCACAAAAACGTAATTCCGAAATAAATCGTAATCCAGACAATATTATATCAAATTATGTTATTATTCTGATTTGGATACCATTAATCTAGGTTCCTACGGTACGATTTCGTCTACTACTAGTTCACTGGATATAAAAGACCGAAAAATAGTTCCAAACTTTGTAAAGTTATCAAAAATTGCATTCGCTTACATTTATTTTCAGTGAAGTATTTTGGACAAAATGGTAAAGTAGGAACCTAGATTAACGGTATCCGAATCCGAGTAATAACAGAATTTGATTAAATTGCGTTAGAATTATGATTTATTTCGGAATTACGTTTGTAAGAGAAATTCGCTCCTTAATAATAAAATAAGGAAGAATTAATATTTTCTTATTTCGGTTCGTAATTTTTCACTCGCATCATCACGCATCATCACTGTTCGAAACTTTTGCGAATGATATTGATGCAACATCTAAATCTAAATATATATAAAACTCAAAGGTGACTGACATAGTGATCTATCAACGCACAGCCCAAACCACTGGAGGGATCGGGCTGAAATTTGGTATGCAGGTAGATGTTATGACGTAGGCATCCGCTAAGATAGGATTTTGATAAATTCGGGTAGAATTTATCAAAATCCTTTTTTAGCGGACACGCGGAACAAAGTAACTATTCCACGCGGACGAAGTCGCGAGCAAAAAGCTAGTTCATATATAAAAGCTTACGTAAGTTATGTTAGCCTACGAATCTCAAAGTTGTCGATGAAATTACTTTTTTTTTAGAAAAACGTTGCCCCACTCTAGGAGTTTCTCCTGTATCGTGGGTGCGTTCCCAAACATAAATTCTCACATTCATAAACGCCCAAACCCGGAACAACTATTTGCAGATCATACAAATATTTGCTCCGTGTGGGGATCGAACCCATAACACGTGACGCTACGCCCAACGTGTCGTCTTTCGTCGCCATTTCCCACAAAACATTGCATTTCCATAAAAAAGATTTGTATATAAGTACTTATTAACCCGGAGTTCCCGCGGGAACAGAACATCTAGTAATTATCGGATTAATATCAGAATTAACCGCAGCGAAGTGAGGTATAAAAACACAAAGATGCATATCACTTCTATTCCACCTTCTCTACCTATATATATATTTATACCACTACAAGAATTTCATATTTACATACCTCGAAACATTATTATTATAGAACTTCCTACAAGTACCCGTAAGCGTAGGTAGATACTAAGTAAACATTACGCTTCGTAGCACATGTTATAAATACAACAACGTTATAATCACATAATTTTATTTAAATCTTCGCATACAATTTAATTAAAATTAATTAGCCAGATAAGTAATTTTAACCAAATTGTATGCATAGCTATTTTCTTTTTTCCGGACTTAATTAAACTTGAAGTAATATTCCAAAAACTATGCCACCTGTATACTGGATTTTTGGCATTATTGTAGCTCAACTCAGCTGTGACTGTGACTGCCTCATTAGTCTAGTGGTCCCAAGCGCGACTGCTACGCTAGAGGTCCTGGGTTCGATCCGCAGGTCGAGCAGTGTTATTGAGTTTTCTATGAAATTCTCAGTAGCAGCTCGGAGTCTGGATTTGTGCCCGGTTAATGGCTGTAGGCTCGCCCTCTATAACATGGAACCTAAACATACCGGCGAACTGTGGGTGTACATTAAGTACACCTCTGCCAAACCCTTCGGGGAATACAGGCGTGATGGTATGTTATGTTATGATTACTACTGCCATGAACCTAGAATGTGTTAAAATCCTACAATTTGCGAAAAAAAATATTTTTCTCAAATCTTCCTGAATATTGCAAGATGCAACATATTTTTTTAATATTGGGTTTTTCTATGAAATTCTCAGTAGCAGCTCGGAGTCTGAATTTGTGCCCGGTTAATAGCTATAGGCTCGCCCCCTATAACATGGGACCTGAAAACATACCGGCGAAATGTGGTGGTAACGTAAAACGTACGCGTAAAACGTACACGTAAAAAGTGATGGTATGTTATGCAACATTGAATTGTAAGATTTGAATTATTTGAATGATTGAATTGCAATGCAATGGTCGAGGTTACACATCTCGTTTTCTACCTTCCTACAGAAACAACTTATTTTTCTGTCTCGCATTGTAGAACCGTCAAGCATCGTGAAGTTTATACATCAATTTTGCCGTAAGGTTATTCCGGCTCTGGACACAGCACCACTTACACAAGTTTTTAGCCTCAGCCGTGCAGCGAAGTACCTACCCCAAGATGTTGACAAACCAAGATCGTCAAGATAGAGCACGCTGTCGCACCGCCGCGTCGCGAGTCGTGCTGACTCGCCGAATGGAAATACAAGTACTCTTCACGATGGAAAAACCTCCTTTATATAAATCAGAATTCCTTGAGATTTTATCTTGGGAATTTTAAAACAGAAGTTACGGTTATTCTTCACATTTTTTCCCGAGTTTCGCCCTAAAATATCCTGTTTTTTTTAGATTTAGTTTAGTTCATAATAAAATAAAATATCGGAATATCGAATTATCTATGCGTAATGCTGAGGGCATGGTAGAAGAAAATTTTATTGTTCTACCATGGCTGGGAGTAATTTGTAATTTATGTAATGACAATATGACGTCAACCTTCAGTCTTGCTGACATTGTTACCATGACAGCAGCGTTGTTGCCGATTATTCTTAAAATAATAATTATTATCATTTCAAGGCCCCGTCAGGATCATAGAGTGCTCTTAGTTCTGTGGATAAGTTTGTGGTGCTTTATTATTACCTATGTCCTTCTATTTGGAGCAGTCTGCATTAATAACTAAAAACCGTATTATCTTATCTTAAATCGATGTATGTCACACCCAGTGTATACAACCTTTGCTCTTGTTGGGTAGCTAGTGTGAAGGGCTAAGCATTTCGCACATAACTATATTTAGAATATCTTACAAACGAAGTGTAGGTTGTCGGTTAATATTAAAACCAAAAAACAAATGTAACGGAAAATAAAGCAAAGGTTACCTGCTTCACCCAGCCCCGCTTACGCGTTATACAAGCTTGTGTCTTTTTCTTGAAACCTAGCGATAACTTCCTCGGTGTTGCGGGAGGGATAAGACGTCCGACAATAGATATTGAGGTTGATAACGTTTGATATCGATATTGAGAATATGATGATCTGGACTCGCTCGCGAAACTACGGCTCACGCGAAATTGAAGGTAGTTAACAAAATAATTTCGTCCATAAACGATTTAAAATATAGGTACATACATAATTAATGAATGAATTTAGTATAAGTATAGCATCGATGAATTTTAAAGCAAAATCCCCTAAACATATTAGGTGCTTAAGTCGATTATGACAGGTTTTAAAAAATAAATTAAGTCTATACCTATTATATTTTATCTTCTCCGCTAAATAATCGAATAAGTATTGTTAGATTCAATCAGCTAATGTCATGAGAAACATCTATGCCTATAACAAAATTGTAACAAGCCGATGTCTCTACATTAAAGATATTAAAGAAAAACGAATATGGGGGGCAACTATATCACGCAAGAATTAATGCATTGAATTGAATGCAGTTTTCACCTATGTATTGCTAGAGGTCTAACGTAAAATCTGGTGCATGTTTCATCTGGATACGCCACCTAGAATCGGACTTATAGTAACAACTAGTAGGTCTTATTAAAATTATGACAGGCTGATGTCCATACATTATTAGTAGATATTGAAGAACAAGTCTTTATTAGATACAGCGTAGAAGCCAAAACATTGTTTTTTAGAATTTTTGTCTGTCTGTATGGATCACGCAAAAACTAGGTAATGCGATGCGGTTTTCACAGTCGTATTGCTGGAGGTCTAACTGAAAATCTGGTACATATATTTTCATCTTGATACGCCGTCGGTTATAATAAATCATTTTGGCAAGCGAGTGAAACCATGGGCGGCTAGTATCTAATAAAATTTATAGACAACAAATTCTTGCGTAGCAGTCTACTTTTTCTTTTAAAATAAAATAAAAACAGGTATGAAACCTATTTGATTTTATATCATCAAGAAGAAATTAAAATGACAGCCACCTAATTTGATAGATTTTTGGAAATGATTTATGTATTTCTAATGTTATTATAAAATACAAATATCCAATGCTCGTTCTATTGGCCTGCCATGGTTCTAACATGGCGACATATTACCAAAGTACTTATAATTATAGTGATTGTGCATCAAACATTGTCGTTAAAACAGACCCTGGTTGGGTCAGCTTTGTCAGCACCAAATCCTCAAGACTGGAGGGTAATAGAATCACTGGCAGAACAACATCCTTATGTGGTGGCCCTGTTAAGCGGCACCAGAGATTATATCTGCACGGGTAGCATCATTAGTAAGCGGTCAATACTCACGTCGGGCAGCTGCGTGTCATACGATCCTAAATATGTACTCGTAAGTGCAGCCATGTACAATAAAAAAATAAGCAACAGCACTGTATTTGATATCGCTTACACCAAGCTCCACGGGGACTATATATTTGATTTGAAGACATCGGACCCTAATGTCACTCGAATGCACAGCAATATAGGTCTGGTATTCATGAGCCGACCAGTTTTGGAAGTTTTTGTAAACGCAGCTGATATAGGAAACTATTATGCTTCGGAATTAAAAGAGAAAAGACTGATAGCTGTCGGTTATGGCAGAGTTGGTGCCGCAGATACGGTAGCACTACAGCATCAATCTTACCATCAAACTCCGTGCACGAACCCCAAGTGGTATTATTGTGTGTGCGGCATCGAATACTCTACTTACACAAACACGTACACGTATGAATTCGGCACAGGAGCCCCAGTTTTGTACGGTACTGAACTCGTCGGTATTACTGCTACTCCGTGCGGAACCCTTTCTATGAAAAATTTGGGGATCAAATACAATATCTTCACAGTCGTCGGTCCGTACATGCCGTGGATAGAAAAATCTCAAACGAATACAACTGTAGTACTAAAAATGCGCCAAAATAACGGTGCAATGCAACCAAGCTTGTTATTTAAAACTTTATTTACTCTATTAGTGGTTAGTAAAGCATTTGTGTGAAATAATGCCTTGTTTCTATTCAACGAATACTAGATTTAAAAGGTACAAATTAGCACGTGTTATGATGTGGACTCGCTAATATTCAATCGGAAATTAGCATATATTACGACCTAGTATTGGCAGCGACTGTAAACAATCATCACAAAAGTACAGCATAAATAAAAGTTAGAATTCTTCAGTAGCTCAAACATTGTTTGAACGAGATCGTGTAAGTACATATTCTGTTACAAGTCTAGTGGTATATAAGCGAAGTGTCTATTGCATTGTGTCAACAGTGCAATGCACTCTACACTATATTCAACAAATAATCTATACATAAGCGTGTCTTGTCTAAAGAACAGTAGTGATCCCAACACTAGCTAGAAAGTTCAACATTTCACTGGTATGTTACATTTAAAATTAAATTGCATCATATTCAAATTAATTACAAACACCTACTTACGGAAAATATCCGAATATGATACTAAACATCGCTAACACAACGATAATAAAAAAATTAAAACATATTTGACCTTTGACTTTAGTTTTCGATAAGACTAAGGATAATTTTACTCCCTAGTGAGTTATCTCAGAGCATCACATGTTTGTGAAGATCTCGTAATATGTTAGTGAAATTAGAAATATAATTTAAACGAAAATGAATCTTTGTAAGGTATTAGTGCGAAACATGAGCCAAGGGAAGAAATGGGAGCCTTTACGCAAAGTTGGGATCATTGGCGTGCCTTTCGAGAAGGGACAGAAGAAGTATGGTGTGAGCGTCGCGCCCGCCGCCTTGCGGTACGCCGGCCTTATAGAACAACTACAGGAAATTGGTATGTACGGTGTATGTACATTAATCCATTTGCTGCAAATGCCTGATTTTGATTAAAAGTAAAACCCAAATTACAGTTAAGTGATTAATAGGTGTTATAAATACTGTCGGTTTAGGTATTATTCAGTTTGTGGTGCCGTCAGTGGACTGTCAAGGAGATTCAGTCTCATAATAATGTGCAAGTCAAATAAAATGTTTTTCTATTCACACTTGCATAGCTCTACTAAGCAGATGTAATCTTAGGTATATCTTTTTCTATTGCTACAAGATTATCATAGAACCGAGTAGATATAAGTAACAAATGTAATGTTTTATCCATTTATACAAAAATACAATCACGCAAATTAGAAATAAAACATGTTTAATTATAAAAATACCAAGTGTAAAAAAATTAATTTTTGGGATAAATAGGTACTTAGTAAAAGATTTAACATCATTTAATTAAACTAAAATTAATTTCACAACGAAATGGCAGCGTTTTAAACCTACCTAAAATACCTTATTTCTTCAACATTTTATCTACCTACCTTTAATAAAATTGTAACAGGCCGATGTATGTACATTAAAGATATTAAAAAAAACTAATATGGTCTTTATTAGAGCAATAGAAGCCAAAATAACAATTTTTAGAATTTTTGTCCGTTTGTATGCGCTTCACGCAAATGTATCACTGCATGGAGTTGAATGCACTTTTCACCGATGTATTGCTAGATGGAACATGTATAGATTATTTTTAACTGTATTTCTAAGTATTGTGCAAATTTAAGAATCTTTAGTTAAGATTGGCATGTAACTAGCTTTTATCCCTAACAAATAAAATAAAATAAAAATTAAAAAAGGGAGGACTAACTTAAAATCATGTTTCATCTTGATACGCCGCCTAGAATCGGACTTATAGTATGTTAATCTTTTTGCGACCTGAGTGAAACTGCGGGCAACGGCAACTAGTTAGTAAAAAATAAAATAAAACTATCGCTAACTTGCAGACGGCCTCGACGTGAAAGATTATGGGGACATTGAAACGCCGGGGATTGAGGAGGTGAAGGTAAACAACATGGCACACTTGGCGCTGGTGTCGGCCTGCAACAAGCAGCTGTCGGAGTGCGTCTCCAAAGTCCTCAGGGACGACAGAGTGGTTGTCACAATAGGTGGTGATCACTCCATCGGAGTTGGTAAGATAATAAGTAGATAATGTAATAACCACCAAAGACAGTATACCTGGATAATATACCATCAAAGATAATTTATACCTAGTAAGATTTAAGTAAAACAAAAATTCGATCCCTTACATTCGAGCCCCCAGCTACCGCTAAGGATTGTCATGAGTGTTCGTATTACAACCGCGACTCGGAACCGACGATTTTACGTGCTCTCCGAAGCACAACGCATCCTCGGTGTGTTAAAAATGGTCATCTTGGAAATCGGTCGATCAGCGCAGTTGCATGCATGAGAAACAGATGAACATGCAAAAACACAGCGAATATTCCGAAAATTTAATTCATATTCGTTTGTTTCAACATTTCAGGCACAGTGGACGGTCACTACAAAGTCAACAATGACATGATCCTCATCTGGGTAGACGCCCATGCGGATATCAACACCAATAAAACTTCGGATTCTGGCTCTGTACACGGCATGCCAGTCGCACTTCTAGTCAAGGAATTCAGTAATTACTGGCCTTACTTACCGACAATGGACTGGCAGGAACCCGTGTAAGAATATTTACCTAAATAATAAATAGGTAAATAATGGCATAGGTATCTAGTCATTCTCTACTAGAGAATTTAAGTGGTAAAATCGATAGAAATTCATCGTTATGACAGTTGTCAATGCAGTATAAATTAACCAAGATCAAGATTAGGTACCTATACCGTGTCCGCTGCCAATTCAAATGCGATACAACGATACGATTCATTCATAGCTGACGGTAATGCATGCGTTTGTGTTACGTTACGCGACACTGCAAACTTTCAATGCACCGTGCGTTAGAAGCTGGCAGCGTAGATTTTTTATACCCACAACATGCTGTAGGGCCGATTTTTCCATCGCCCGATAACTTTAAGGGAGGGATAAATTCGAAATTTTGTCATTTTTCCATACAAAATCTGTTAAACGTCAATTTTTAGGCTATGGAAAAATCGGCCCTTACACACATAAACAGGTATATCTCCCGCTTTATACGAAGTAACATGGAAATTTATTTCCCTATTCCTTTTTTTAATAGATTTGTTTTTTTTATTCATGACTAGCTTTTGCCAGCGACTTCGTCCGCGTGGAATAGTTACTTTGTTCCCTAGTTCTTCGCCCGCGGTTTCACCTGCGTTGCCCCGTTCCTAAGGGTTGTAGCGTGATGTTTTATAGCTTGAAACCTTTCTCATGAATCACTCATTTTCCCAACATTTCACTTCACTGCTCTGCTCCTATTGATCGTAGCGTGATGAAAAGTATACTATAACCTGCCCAGGAGTATGAAGAACAATTGTACCAAGTTTCGTTGAAATCCGTCGAGTGGTTTTTGTTTCTATAAAGAACATACATACAGACAGACAGACAGACAGACAGACCGACAAAAATTTTACTGATTGCATTTTTGGCCTCAGTATCGATCACTAATCACCCGCTGATAGTTATTTTGGAAATATATTTCATGTACAGAATTGACCTCTCTACAGATTTATTATAAGTATAGAAGATATAGATAGGCTTACGCTTGACCGTCAGTTCGCCTGATGTTGCAGGTTTCTTGACAATTTCTCCATCGTCGAAAGACTGTGTAGTCGAGTTTTCTGGTTGTAAGAAAGGTTAAGTAGGTAGCGGAAAATAGAGAAAGTTGTTGAATTGCGAAATCATCCTAAACAATGAAAACCTGAAGTGAAACAAACCTTGGGAACCAAATAGGTAGATATTATAAAAGAGTTAAAATATTTTTATTTCGTCTTGCAGATTCTCTATAAAGAACTTAGCATACATAGGGCTTCGTTCCGTGGACCATTATGAGAGGCTTGCCATAGAGAAGTACAAAGTACCTACATTTGCTATGGAGGACGTTGAAGAGTGAGTATTTATCCATACTTAAATACATTAAAGATCAACTTATTGTCTTTTACGAATAAAGTTGTTGTCAATCTTTCCAGGTTTGGTATTAAGAAATCAATTGAACACGTTTTAAAGAAGTTGGACCCCACGAGTAGCAAACCCATCCACGTGAGCTTCGACATTGACGCACTAGACTCACTTGAAGCACCCAGCACTGGTACTCCAGGTTCGTATGATCCATCCATACATTCACGGCATTTTACCATAGGAGTGGGTAAAACCTTACTTGCTACGATTCTTACCTCTTTTTTCTTACCCGCATTCATACATCTCGACATACACATACGTCGGTTGGGAGTACCACTACCTTTATTGAAGGACTTCACCGATAAGGTTTCTTTCAAATGGTGATAGCACAGGCATTTTCGTGCCTAACACATTGCTTCGGTCATCTGACTCGTTCAGAAAACACTAATACCTAAATACAATTTTACAGTTCGCGGAGGTCTTTCTCTTCGTGAGGCGATCAATTTAATGGAAATAGTGCACGCAACTGGACGCCTGCGAGCTGTGGACCTCGTCGAGATTAACCCGGCAGTCGGGAACGAGAGCGACCGAAAACAGACCATCGAGGCGGGGTTGTGTGTTTTAAAGGCAGCGCTCGGATTTTCGAGGCGAGGCACAGCACCTCGTGGAATAGAGGACCTGCCCATACAAGACCCCAATGCAATGGCTTAGAAAACACGAGTGATTAGCACTTAATTTGAATGCTCGTTTGGCGCAGCGGTTGAGTGACTGGCTCCTGCACTACGTGTCGCAGGTTCGATACCGGCACGGAATAAATATTTCCTAACGATAATATTGTTCCAGATCTAAAAAACGCTTCACGACATCGGAAATATCCTAGGACACTTAAAATAATAACATTATATCGAAGTCCTACATATTGTAACTATGTTCCTATATTGAGCAAAATATGATTTTATTTACATAATATAAAATATAATGTTCTATATATTATCTAACAAAAAAAGCATACACACACCTATCTACTTACCTAATTATTTAGACTACGTGGGTACCTAGTAGATAAACTTAGGTACATATTGCGCTTTACTATGTGATGATTCCCTGCCAATTAATAAATCATTTAAAAAAGAACTAGAAGAATTTGTAATCTTCTTGTTCATTTCGAATGTGCGTTAATGTTGAAATAAAACTACTTTTTACGGATTTTATCGCGTCGTATTGATATTATTTGAATCCCATTATAGATTCTATTAAAACTAAATCCAAGTCCAAAACTGCAACACCAAAGGACACGGTGACCTCGTTCTGCGTGAATCGGATTGCCAATAAGTAATAAAAAATGTAAGGTAGCTGTTAGTAATTCTACATTACGTCCAATACCTCAGTCTACCTGTGACAATGAATGCTATAAAGGATCCCAAACGTCGGGAATCAAATAATATCAATACAACGCGATAAAATCCGTAAAAAGTAGTTTTATTTCAATGTCTAATATTCGCGTAAGTGTCAGAAACCAGTGTGCATTAATGTTACCTATATCTATACCAGTGATTCACAATAAAGTATTAAATAAAAATCTAGTTTTATTGCTAACGACCTAACCATTGAAACTTGAAAGTGCCAATTGTTTTAATCAGCGTAACGTACGTACGTATTCAAATCATAAGGTGAATTTTATGAGTTTTCCTGTTGATTTACCTTGTAGTCACGGTATTCAATTTTCTCAATGTCCTTTTCGACATGATTGTGATTCTGGTAAGTACCTTTACGTAAAGCCGAATGAACAAGTCAATGATTTTTACCCATACACCATGAAATTTAAATGGTTGTTGATAGTAAAAGTTGTTCGTATTCATTACTACGTTCGTTTTGCTGCGGGATAACAACCATTTAAATTTCACGGTCTATATTGTCATGTTGGTTTTATTTAAAATTAATTTTAGACTGCCCAAATGCCATTGGCATTGAATTTATAATGATTGTGCTGTCCCGAAAATCTACATAATTATCACTTTGACTGAAAAAAGTACTTTGAAACGGTTATAATAAACTAGGTATATATTGTCATTGATTATAATAACTTTTAAGAAAAAGTAAAACCGCCTTCACAAACATAAAAAATAATGTTATGCGCGAAACAGTTTCGGAAGTCGGTGCCTTCGATTTGATCGGATCTTTTGATTTCGCCACCTACTTCCGAAGTTTTTGAAGGCGGTTTTACTTTTTCTTGTTAGTTATTTTATTTCAACATTTTTAGTAGCGAGTAAAATTTTACGTATACCTAGACGACGTTATCATTTACTCAATCGTTAGGTGTTATTTATAAATTTTGTGATCAGATCTTGACCAATTTTTATTTGGATTTTTATGGGACCACCCTGAAGTATGATCTACCGATCAAAAAAAGAATCATCAAAATCGGTTCATAATTGACGGAATAAGCGCGTAACAAACATATTAAAAAAAACACAGTCGAATTGAGGACCACCTCCTTTTTGATGTCGGTTGAAAAGAGTTACTCATGTTAATGTGTTAATTGTAATCAAATTCCTTACAGATTATAACTTTGGTTACAGTGGCTAACTGCCTAGAACCGTTGGCACATAATGATATAAATGATGAAATAAAATCCATAATTGGAAAATACGTCAATAAAATACCCGATATAAAATCGCGCTTCGTTATCAACGATGAGTTATCAAGGGTGATAAATCACTATTTTAAGGGGAAGATAACCACATTGCCCCTGTATAAAATAAGTTTATCAATAGATAGGAAACCAGTGAAGATTCCGTGGACTTTAGACGCTATAAAAGAGCAACAAGACAATGTTATACAAAGAGAACTAGATGAGCAACTTGACAAAAATGTTAAACAGAGACATTACGAAGTAGTGTTGCCATCAAGTACAACATTGCCAACAATCACAACCACGGCGGCCCCGACTACCACAGAAGTCAAATAAAAACAACACATATTGTTTGGTTCTTTTTATTTCGATTAGTTTACCTCAACATCGCGTGTTGATATATCACTCAGTGGGTACTTACATCATATTTACATGCAGCGAGAGCATGGAAACAAATTGTTAAAATGTCAATATGTCAAAATTTGATAATTTTATTGTAAACGACAGCATGTATGTTCGGACTATATATTGATGAAAAATGTATCGGCAGAATAAATTCTAGGTTTCATGGCAAACAAAGTAATAAAATAAAGAGCTGAAGATCGGGCTCTATGGCGGTCACTAACGCGTACGTCCAGCGGTAGACGAATACAGGCTGATGAGGAATGATAATAATAATAAATAATAAATAATAAATAATCTTTATTGACATAAAAAAGGTTACACAATGATATTATGAAGCATCTGACTCCCAAACTAGGTGAAAAACCTGTATATCAGGAGTCAGCTCCTTCTCCCAAAGTTCTAAATGTTATATTTTAACTACCGCAAAAGATTTTCAGTTTCATCGTAGTCCAGAGTTAGAAGCCAATTTCTAACTTTGACTTTGCACTCGTGAAATGTAAGTGGGTAAAAATTCAATATTTTGTTGAGTTTATTGTACAGATTTACAGAGAGATAACTTCTTTGACGTCTTGCTAGTGCAGTACAACAACTGACAGAGTCAATAACATTCGTAATTGTACGTTTATTACGTAGTTTGTTTGGATCATAACAGATCGAGACATGTTGTTTGGTAATGAGACTATAAATAAAGAGCTGCCTTACTGTGAGAACCTGACACAGTTCATAAAGCATTCTAGTAGGGTATCTGTAAAAAATGATACAAAATATCGACGATTTACAATAAAAATATACAAAATTATCTTGACGATACGGTGACATTTACTAGGAGCGTTCAAATGCTATATCGATCTATCAAAACTATATATGATGTCGACGATTTCATGCTCGCACCACTAGCTCGTAATAAAAATGCGGTTAAATTACGATTAGGTATATTTATAAGGTATGCAAATTAAGTATACCTATATCGTAACGTAATTTATAATTTCGGGTATCGGTTTAAGACTAATTAAACTATAAATTCAGCAATTTGTGGGAAAATTACGTATAGTTAATAATCTATGTAGGTATCATCAATTCGTTATTTTGCATACAATTTAATAACATAAGTATTAAATACATTTTCACTATTTCCTCATCACATTAAAAGACCCGCTTTAGAATTTAGATATAAAAAAATCGATACCAGTGACATGACGTGATGAACAATGGGCTTTAATTTCTATGCAAGTATGTAATAGGTTCACTGTTGGGTACACTACAATCTACATCCATATAAAATTTAATATTTCATTTCATATGATAGGTAGGTATCAATTTTATATATATATTGTATTACTTTTAGGGCTCCGTAACTTGTACAATTTCTTTCCCTTATTAAAAACATGAAATCAGAAATCGTAGTAAACAACAAATTAAAAGTATTTCAACCCAACCTTGAATACGATTACCTACTTGTATAATACACACCCCATGACATTCATCATCAACAGAGAATAATAATTATGCTATTTAGAGCACCAACAAATCTTCTATATGAATAAAAACGTAGAATTATAAATGATCCTTGTGCTTCACTTAGAGAGAGTAATTGACATAAAATCATTAGCTAATTATAGTGGTCAGTATCTAATGGCAGTGACGCTGGAGTAGTTATCACAGCGTCAAATCCACGCTCAATTATAACATATAAGCTTGCACTTGAACAATATTCTAAAAAAAGAGCTGTGCGCAGTCTATCTTTGACATTGGTATTTAACTTTCATTATCAATTTTTTCTCATCAGCTCTT
The DNA here is from genome assembly GCA_910591435.1 of Acronicta aceris. Taxonomy (NCBI): domain Eukaryota; kingdom Metazoa; phylum Arthropoda; class Insecta; order Lepidoptera; family Noctuidae; genus Acronicta; species Acronicta aceris. The sequence goes on along the minus strand of OU342760.1, from coordinate 10,329,019 downwards.
TTCTGGTTCATAAAGGGGTATGCGCAACTTCCACAGGTCTGATCGATTTGAAATTTGGTATCCCGTTACTTCAATGGTATTGCAAGAACATGGTAACCATGTCTTAATGTTTTTTTTTATGGGATAGGGCGACAAACGAACAGACGGATCGCCTGATGGTAAGCGATTACCGCCGCCCATGGACACCCGCAACACCAAAGGAGACACAAGTGTGTTGCCCGCCTTTTAAAAGGGGATTGGGCCTCCGGTAACCTCACTCACTCGGCGAAACACAACGTCAGCGTTGTTTGACGCCGGTTTTCTGTGAGGCCGTGGTATCACTCCGTTCGAGCCGGCCCATTCGTGCCGAAGCATGGCTCTCCCATGTTGCGGGTGTTTTTTTAAATGTTAAATTTAATGTTATTATATCTTCATCATTGCATATGGCATTCATCCTGCGTGGATCAAATTCCAATATCTATCTTTTTTAGCCAGCTTGCGGCGGCAGATGTATATTTATTTATAGACTTCCAACATTCCACCGGGAAAACAGCGAAGTGGGCATTTATAGGTACCACATGGGAAAGTGTCTGGTCAGGTGCCCCGCAATCGCACTGTGGTGGCTCTCTTAATCACCACTTATGGAGGTGGTGGTTAGTTTTCCTGTGGTTGGAACGAAATCGGTTCAGTCGGGTCCAAGATTTACGGTCCAAGTCGAAACCGAGCAGTCTCTTATTGGGATCCGATACGAGATTCGCATTAATGTGTCCAAAGCGACCCCACTTCGAAGGCCACGCCGCTTTTAGGTCGAACTGGTTTTTAATCCGCTCGTCCGTCCAGATTGGGGACCTTGAACTTAAACGGGGATATGGAAGTTCATCCAGTATATCTCTGATGGGCATGAGTTTGGAGCGGTTTGGCTGGAAACATTTCTCACATTCGTTGGCATCTGCTCTACATCTACGAAGCTGAGGCGGTGGGATGTGCTTTAGTACGGGATGCCATGGCCCATAACTTCGTTCAGCTGAGTGTCGACCTTATTTCTGTGGATACTGCGATACCATACAGGAGAGCAGTACTCTGCGGTCGAGTATACTAATGCTAGGGCGGATGTGCGTAGAAAAGTCGCAGAGACCCAACTTGTACCTGCCATTATATTAGGAACCAGTATGCAACTCACCTGATAGTAGTGATCCGCAACACCAGAGAAGTCACCACTGTGTTATTTTTTAGTAAAGGAAAAAATTCAATCGTGGGCAGGATTCGAACCTGCGTCTTCTGGTTTGATATACCAGAAGACGCAGGTCTGCGTCTTCAGCATGGAAAATGCAAAAAAATAATCACAAAAAGATAGTTAAAAGGCATCGTACGACACTGAACTAACTGTAAAGTAAGTCGTGTCGGTTGAAAAGTAAGGTAACTTGCCTCTCACGGATGTCACCAACGTCATCTTATGACGTAAATTCAGAATGTGAAGACAAAATTTTAATCATGCGGGTAGGGTTCGCAGTGGCTTAGAGGTCAGAGCGTCTTGTATATCAAACCAGAAGGCGCAGGTTCGAATCCTGCCCGCGATTGAATGTTTTCCTTTACTAAAAAATAACTCATGTAACAAATAACTCACTCAATAATCTTAGCATGGAAATGCAAAAAAAAAGACACCACTGTGTTGTCAACCTTTTAGGCAGATATTGGCTTTTCCCTTTAATATTCCTATATCATAAGGAGACCCCAGACGACACGAATTACAAGACAATAAGTTTAAATAGTATTTTTCTCGTACTATTTTTTTACACTTACGCGATCTTATTATATTACACATTGAGATAAAACTACAGTTTTAACGCGTTTAACGATATTATTAAATCCTAACGTTTCGGACCTTTTACAACATCCATAGTTACGGGTAGACTGAAGTGTTGGAAGTCTTGATGTTATTATTACTAACAGCTACCCTACATTTTTGTTAACAATGATTAGCAATCAGATTCACGCAGAACGAGCGCACCATATCCTTTTGTCTTGCAGACAAAAAAATGGATTTAATAATATCAATATATCACGATAAAATCCGTGAAAAATAGTTTTATTTCATATCTTTCTCAGTCGAAAAACATTCTAGAAACAAATGAAATTGTAAATACATACTAGCAATTTTGATAAAATTGTATGCTGCTGCTTAAAATAAAGTTTGGGCTAGTTTCTTCTAGTATTGGAATAAAATTGGTTCTTTGTGCTAAGCATGACCTAACGCTACTCTAGTTAATTAAATTAATGTAATCGTTATAAATTGGCGTTCTATTAAATTAAATCTCTAATACAACAATAATGAAAGAATTTATATAGATAAAACATGGTCTACATTGATTTAGAAGTTGACTTGAGCTCGATAATGTTTTTGGAACTTATTAGCTTTTAAGGAGAGCTTCATCTGCCACTTGGCCTGTACACGTTTCATGAAGTGGATGTCTCGTGCTTTTCTGTAAATGAATATATTAAATGTTGAAAATTATGTTTATGTTTACTTAACGGTAAATCAGTGAGTTCTGGTATTGCCACTGTCATTATTTAAATAATAATTTAAAATAAGTAAATACTCAATTATCTCTAAAAGTAAACTTACTTGGCCGCTAACGCCTGTTCTTTGGGCGCCCAGCCGAGAGCCCGGTACACACCGAGAAGCCTGTGCAGCTTACGGTCCGATTTCTTCACTAGAGCCTGACTGTTCTGGGTCAAGTTTTGTTTGTAGTATCTATAATTTAAAAGTTCATGATTAAATATTCTGACATATAAGCACCAAAATACTTGGTGACCGCGGCAAGCTTAGCCTGACCACGCAAGTCAAAAGTATAAAAAGCGGAATATTAATTATGTTTCCATACGTATTTAATTTATGAGCTATAACATACTCGTATATGTCATAGCAGGTAATAAATCAGAAGGGAATTTTGTCATTTAGGTTTGAACTGGATTTTGTTTGCGTACAATCAACTTTCTGACATCAAGGACAGCTCATCCTTTACGTCTGCATGTGCCATGTCTCATGTCACATTTTTTATATAAAAAAATGTTCTCTGCTAATGTTATAAAGTAGGTTTTTAACAACGGCCCCCAGCTCGTTCCAAAGTTATTTATTAAGTCATAATGAATAATGCTAGCTGCTTCAGGACATTTCACTGCACTGTCAGTGCTAAGCCATTGGCTTTACATCTCACGGATTTTTCAAATGTAGTATCAATACATTCAAATGTAGAGGCAAAATTAGTGTTATTTATTACTAATTTTCCGCTCGTTTTGATAGAAATATCAAATGCATACTAGCTATACTTATGCACATGACTTGCAAACAAATTGCAATCTGTCTTTACAATAGTACTTATTGTAGTAACCCACAGCAAAATACACCTTATTCCTTCAAAATACTGCACATAATATAAGCGTAATTATTTAAAGACTACACGGTTTACTCACGCGCATTCTCGGGATCGCATTATTATACAAATAATATAAGCGGTTAATAGAAGTGACATCTGTAATTCAGCACAAGACTTCACACTTGCAAAGTTGTATGGCAGTAAACAGGCTGGTATTCATTATACTGAACACTGTTACTTAAGAGTGATTAAACTTCAATAACTTTTATACATACATACACACATTTCTCCCAGGAAACAGAAAAGAAATAAACGAAAGACCGCCACTTGCTATAATAATTTTATTTAATAATTTATTATATTGAAATAAAACTACTTTTTACGGATTTTATCGTGTTGTATTGATATTATTTGATTCCCGACGTTTCGAATCCTTTACAGCATCCATGGTCACGGGTAGACTAAGTTGTTGGACGTCTTAATGTTACAATTACTAACAGCTACCTTACATTATTGGCGATCCGATTCACGCAGAACGAGCTCACCGTATCCTTCGGTCTTGCAGTTTTGGGCTTGTATTTTTATTTAATGGAATCTATAATGGGCTTCCAAGCAGGTGGTAAGACCCAGCCATCTTCTCTATTGAAGTTTGGATGTTTTTTTAATTTTAATAGCCTCGTAAATATATAAAATCCGTAAAATGTAGTTTTATTTCAATGTCTAATATTCGCGCAAGTGTCAGAAACCAATTTATTTTATTTCAGCCAAAACAAAAACCTATTAGTAATAACTTACAAAACTATGGCTATACAATGTAGCATGTTTCAAATTCCGCTGACTCTCAAGGTGAGTTCCTGTGTTTTGAGTCATCAGTGGTGTTTAGGTAGCACTTACAATTAACATTATTTATGAGTACATTAAAAAGTAAAAAGTGTCAGCTTATTGTCTTTCATTCTTTTTTTTGCTTCTAATTAATTCTTACTTTATACTGGGCTCCTCCATAACTGTTAAACTTACTTCATAAGTGATCGGTGCCCGACGACTATCCCGGAAGGTAGCACCAGTTGGAAGTCATCACCCTGTAGTGCTGCAGGACCCTCTACCTCTTCATCAACCTCCATAACTTCACTACTCTCTCCTTCCTTATGGTCTGGGTATGAAGAACTAAAACAATAACAAATAGTTAGCATACAGATTTATATATATATTTTTTTTTTCAATCAAATACACGTTACAGTTAAGGAAAGAACTTCTCTTAACATTTTATCTGTGACGAAAAGTATTCAGGCCTAATTGACTATTATCATTATTCTTGACCTTATTGTACTTGTAGATTGATATTATTAAATACCTAAAATATCAATTGAAATATATTAACAGCCATGAATGATTACTACAGTGTGTAGAGTACCCGCAAAATAACAATGCACATCAGAAGTTAGCCCTTGCAAACAGCCGCACAGGTCAATAGCTTAATTAAGTGTTCTTATGCAAAAATATCGAAATAAGGATAATATTCATGAATGCCTCATTAGTCTAGAGATCCCAAGCGCGACTGCTACGCTAGAGGTCCTGGGTTCGATCCCCAGGTCTAGCAAAGTGTTATTGGGTTTTTCTATGAAATTCTCAGTAGCAGCTCCGAGTCTGGATTTGCACCTTGTGCCCGGTTAATGGCAATAGGCTCGCCCCCTATTACATGGGACTTAAACATACTGGCGAGATGTGGGTGTATATTAGTACACCTCTGCCTAACCCTTCGAGGAATACAGACGCGATGGTATGTTATGTTATTTATGAATGCGAAACAATAACAACCCCAACTGTCTTTACACCAAGTGTTTATATTAAAATTTACCTGAGCAAAACCACTTGCAGATAACTTCAGACGCACATTATTATTTCAGGAGTACCTTAATAATTATATATTGTATAATTAGGTATATTGAAAGAGGAAATGCTGTATATAAAATAAACATACAATACTTACTGCCTTTTCTGCACAACACAGTGTACCAATTATTCTGATCTGACACCTTTAGAAATAAAAGCTTTTTATAACATTTTATATTACCTGTAGTCATAAAAATCAGCATACTCAGCCAGAGCAAGTCCTTCATGAAGCATTTTACAATGTCCTTTATCTATCATATGCCCACGAACAGCTTCCATAGAGTAAAATGTACGGCCTGTATCATTGCACCAAAGACACATGTAACCTTGTGAAATCTGTGGAAAGGATATAGCATAGCATAACCAAAATATATTATTCTGCAACATTATAACAATTAATCATGTTAATACAGGAAATGCAGAAAATGGATGCTTTCAGTTAAAGAAATCTATCTATACCTATAATAAAATTGTAACAGGATGATGTCTGTACATTATAGATATTAAAGAAAAACTAATATGGGAGGACTTTATTAGAGCAACAAAAGCCAAAATAACAATTTTTAGAATTTTCGTGTCAATCTGTTTGTTTGTATACACATCACACAAAAACGACTGCATGGAATTGAATACAGTTTTCGCCGATGTATTGCCAGAGGTCTAACTTAAAATCTAGTGCATGTTTTATCTTGATATGCCACCTAGATTCGGACTTATAGTATGTTAATCGTTTTGGAACATGAGTTAAAATGCGGGAAACATTTACTTACAAATAAAATTTTTAACTTTTGACAATACAAATAATCTAGTTCCATTTATTCTTATTTATGAAAATTAAAGTTAAGAGTTTTGAACAAATAATATCCCATAAGTTTTATTAGATTTAAAGACTGACATGAGAACACAGTGGAATATGATAATATTGACAATGAAGCATATTAACCCATTCAATGCTGAGGCCGCCCATTGGTGTCCATAATATCTTTATTCAAATGCCGAGGCTGCCCATCGGCGCCCTATTTACAAACTTAAATATCTCGCCAAAAGAGAATAAAAAATGTTTGTAAATGATGTGCGGCATGGGGTAAAGTGCTTTCTTTTCTAGGGTGACATGGTGGTAATGTACTGGATTTCTATGGTGACAATGAATGGGTTAACTGCCTCATTCGCCCAGTGTTCCTGAGCGCTGCTGCTATGCTAGGGGTTGGGTTTGATTTCCAGGTCGAGCTGTGTTATTGAGTATTTCTATAAAATTCTCAGTGCAGCTCGGAGTTAGGTATAATTACATGGGACCTAAACATACCTGCAATTTGTGGGTGTACATTAGTACACCTTTACCTAACCATGTTATGTGTTATGTCTATGTTAAATATGCACATTTCTTTGGTTATTTTAAAGGTCTTACCTTCTCTCCCAAATACAAAAGAAGGTCTTTTATTTTAACACAGTATTCAACATCTGGTATGAAGAATGAATGGGCCTCAGACATGTGCTTCAGATTTTTGACCATATTCTTACTGTGATGGCCACAGAACAGACAATCTCGAGGCTTGATAAGGGAATCACTACCCTTAATACGACACTCCTCCCACTCATCCGAGTCAAGCTAAAATAAAAATACAAAACCAATATACTGTCAAGCAACAAATTAAATACAAAAGAAAATCTATTGGTTTTGGCCACAAGGACCCAAATGCTGAAGGAATTAGGTAGATATTTTAATAAGCAGGCAGGGCATGACATGTGAAAAGAAATCAGTTGACAATCGTTGCATAATGATTTGAAATAAAACACACCTCCTCAATTTCAGAATCTGTTTCAATGTCGTCATCTCCAGAATCATCAGCAGTTACTACAACAAACTTGCTAGGTTCCCTAGGGACAACAGCACTCGGCTCTACCTTTACAAAACTGTCTGTATCTGACTGACCACTGTGATCCTCATCCTTATTTTCAATGTATGTTTCCTCTAATAACTTGTGCTTCTTACTGTTCAAATGATTGTTAAAAGCATTCTTTGTATTGAATAACTTAGAGCAATACTTGCAGTACTGTGATTCATCACGATTTATGTTTTGGTTCTGTTCTCTGTGCTCTTTAGCTCGCAGTTCAAATTCTTCAAAAGTTACTGGTGGTATGGATGCCACTTTTCTTTTTAGATTGTACCTATGCCAATCCTGTTTATAATGTTCACGTTGTAATTCAGGCGTTTTGAACATCACCTGGCAGGTTATACAAGTAAATGTGTCTGGCATTTTTACTAATACACACAAATAACTTCTTATAACTTATCACAGCTAAATGAGCACTGGAATTGATAATATTACAGTAAGTGGTTAGATTTTATAAGGAATGGGTGTGAAGATGTTAGAAGTGTTGAACAGAAAGAAAACTTCGAAAATTACGCACAATTAGTTTACTGGCCCATTAGTGTTGGACAAGAGCTGTCAAAGTGTCATGTCAAGTGTCAAGTCATAGCCAAGTGTCGTCATCGACAATCATGCCATAGAAAAAAATGAAAAAACCTTGTAGTAGGTATATTTTGGTTCTTGGGTATAGCCAAGTCGGCCGCGTTGGTGTGGACCAAGCTATGGACACGTCATGTCACCTCAATACAAATACAAATTACACTGACAGTGCCCGCCACCACTCCCGCGTCCGCCACCGCAAGCTGTCCGCGTTGGTTTGGCCCACTGATCTCTATATTTTAGCGATGTGTCAACTCGGTTTGGCAAACCGGGTTGAGTGTAACTCGAGTCAAACCGGGTTAACATCTGTCCAATCCGGTTTAGGTTTGTAACCGCTGACGCGGACGAGACGGTGCGACGTCCGCGCGATGCTACATATCGTATGACGGTTTGACGCGAAGCCCCGGGCCCGAACGATAACCGAACGTAACCGAATTGCACCCTACGAAGTCTTCGATGCCGAGTCGCCGACTAACGACTTGTTCTTTGCGCGCGATGTTATTTTGACATTTTTTTTTTCTAAAATTTAACAGTTTTTAAAATTAAAAGAAAGCAGAACTCGTGTGTTACAAGTCACTCACTAATAGTTTTGCAAGTGATTAATAAAAAAGACGTTAAGCAATTGACGAAAAATTACTTTTTGATACAAATTGTTTTTTTTTTAATTGTCGTCGCGGTCTTTTCGGTTTGGATAAACCGGGTTGCAACCCGGGTTGAGTCCAATTTTGATTCGGTTGATTCGGTTAGAAAAAATTACGGTTTGGCCCATCGCTACTATAGTATTTCTCTATGGTATACTAGAGGTCGTAGAGGTCAACGGTTTGGCCCTGTTTGGCCCTCAAAGGAGCTGTAAACTTGACAGTTTTGAGTGACTTGTCAGTGACGACAGTGAGTAGTGACATCTCATTCTCATGTCAATCTCAGCAATTCGATTTGAGGAATAAGTTGGCAAATATTATTCTTATTGAGTCAAATGAGTACAATATACTACCATTTATTATTGTTGGTTGATCTTACAAGGTTACATGTACAGTGGTTGATCTCTTGATCCAAGTATAAAATCGGACCCGAGTTACTCTCATCGTTTACTAAAATGTGAAGACATTGACCTCTTATCCTATTAGTGTTTTGTACATAAATAATGGTACCTAGATAATGCATGTATAATCAAATTCATCAGATATTAAATAAACATCCAATAATACAATCGCTAAGATGTTACAGAATGACGAAGTGGATGATGATTTCTTCACTCCAATAGCTGGGTAAGTTGTCAGCAATAATATTGTGCCTTTTTAACCTAACGTTTGTATTGTTTAATAAGTTTATAACCCAACTAAAATTTTAGAACATCTTTGGCCAATATATTTGGAAATACATCAAACAGTGAAGAGAAAGCAAATGATTCATTAAAATATGTGCCACCAAAGCCACAAAATGTTGCTATGAAACCAGAACAAACAAAAACAACAGAATGCATCTTTGCATGTGCACTCATTGGACATGAGTGGTAAGTTATTACTTGTTAATATATTACAAACTTGTCTGCAAAGTATCATGGTACTAATCATGCATTTGTTTATTTAGGTTCAATAATGTCTACAATACAAGAGGAAAATTAGGCTTTGCTATTGTTAAAATTCAAAAAACTGGTGAACATAATATAATACTCTATGACTCTGCTAAAACTACTCTGTCTTGTGCTACAATTTCAACAAAATTAGAAGTAAACATAAAGAACAGCACTTACATTTCATATTATGATAATCTTTGTAAGTACTGGAGTATATATGGTACAGAAGAAGAAGTGAAAAAAGTTTCAGATCATTTATCTAGCCTTGGGGTAAATATAAAGTATTCCACATATACAGATAGTATACATCAAGGCCCCCCAGAACCTGTTAATGTAGACAATAAAACAGATGTTACATCAGTAAAAAGTGTGTTAATGGACAAAGGAAGTGATACAGATTCTTCAATAAATAGAAAAACAAAGGCTTCTATTTTGAATAGGATGGCCAATATGGGTCATTCAGTTTTACCAGCACGAGCCCTACCTGTGGAAAGAACTAGTGATTCATCAGACACAATGGAAAATGAAACCCAACCAAAGTCTGTCAGACACAAACCAACAAAAAATATAATGAAGAGAAACAATGCAGAAAATATGACTGAACACACAGCACAGCATTTATTAGAACATCAGAAAATAGTTGTGCCTAGAACAGAACATCTAAGTAATAATCCTGTTTATACATTAAAATCTGGTCAAATATTGCCCATTACAACTACAAATTTAATCACAAGCCCTAATGAGCTTGGAATATTTATGTCGGAACAGAGAATAAATAATAGTGAGTTAAGAATAAATATGAACAGGATAACTGACAAAGTAGATTCAGTTTTGGATAAAATCAATAATATTGAACATAAAGGAACAAATGTACATACAGATATACTGATGAAATTGCTAGCTGAATATGAAAATAAAATTAAAGTTTATGAAGAAATTATGTTATCAAAGGAAATAAATCCAAGAAGAAATTTAACCACCTCAGTACACTCCAGTAAGGGCAATGAAATTGAAGAATTAAAAAACAAAATATCTGAAATGGAGAAAATAAACCAAGAGAAAAGTAATGAAGTATTGAGTCTTCAAAAAGAGATCAACTTATTGAAACATGCTTATGCTGATGAGAAACTTGGTCAAGAAAATAAAGAAGACGAGTTACTAAAGAAGATTTGTAGTTTAGAAAATAATGCCAAGGCTAAAGACGAGGAATTTTCCAAAATTGTTAAAAAATGTGAAATTTTATCCACTAATACAAATTGCAATGATGATAATAATACTGTTGATAAAGTGAAAAATATTATGAACGATACATTCCAAACTATTTCACAAAATTTTGATAACAAAGAAGAATACACTGGTGAAACTGTAAAAAAAATTATTGCAACAGTCATAAAAAAAATTACTATTCAAACATTAAGCGAATTATAAATTGAAATACCAATATTTATTCCAAAATAGAATTTTCGAGTTATTATTTTATGACAAGTACGTTATAATATTGTTATTGTGGTTAATATATTAATATTAAGGATTTAATAAGAAGGAAGGAAAAGTTATATACCTACCTAATAAATACCTACTAATTATAATATTAAGATTTTTGAAACCCCCACTAGCACTAACACCTTAACAATAATTAACAAGTGCAACTAGTCTAGTTTTGACTTCAAAAGTACCTTTTGGTATAATGCTAATGCTTTTACAACATTCTTCCGATTTAACAAAACGTGCGAAAATCTAATTTCTGTCACAAATCGTATCTTAACGATCGCTAATCCAACAAAACTGATTTCTAAAAAATGAATTCAATATATAACATTATAGCTGATGATACCAATCCATATCGCATCGCACGCTGCATACAAAGATCTATAAGCTACTAGACTGGATAGGCTATGGCGTACAAATGAGTAGAGCTGTAGCAAACCGTATGTATTCGTTACTGAGTAACAGGTACGCCATCTAGTACCGAGTAACGAAACGAATTAACAAAAAACACACGAATACTTTTCGTTGCTCGCATGTTTCGTATCATGGTTACATACGCTGTTTCAATGACGCAATGTAACGCTGCGTTGATGCGTGTATTGAAACGTTTCTTACTGATCGTTTTGCGCATGCGTGCGTATTTTCCGCAAATTAAAAAGGTAACGTAAACTTAAGGACGTACAAAGAAAATAACGTTGTTTGATGATATACTTCAAAAATATTTGAACCGATGTGCGCGCATTATGGTGCCAAAAATTCAAATATTCAAAACAAAGTTTTCTATAACAGAATATGCAGTAAAAAAAGTATATACTTGTGATAAACTGTTTTCATAAAATTTTGCCACTAAAATTTCATAAATTTTATGTAATAGTATGAAATAAACGAAAGTGAAAGTTTTAGTCTCTCATGAAATTCTAAAATTATTTCACTGTAACTTAATTTTCAAACAATTAATTAAATCGCACGCTTGTACGCGTACGCAATACGACTCGATTAACGATTTGTTTCTCTAGCATAACAGCATGTTATGAGGTATTAGGAGTAACGAGTAACGATACGATAGTAACGAGTACTGAATGTATAGTAACGAATACATACGGGTACGTTTTTTTTTCGTTATTTTTACACCTCTACAAATGAGCTGAAATGACAGCATAATTTGTGGCTCAATTTGAAGCGCTGCTCCGTTCTTTTGTGGAACTAAAATTGACACTGACATTTAAAGCAAATGGCCGAGGAGAAGTCTAAAGAATCTCTTAGCAGTGGATTTATTTTGATAAATTATACAATAAAACGACATAGTATTTTTTTTAAATAAAAATAACTAGCACAACAGAAAAAACAAGTTTGAATACTAACAAAAGTTGTTGCTAGGTAAACTGTTGTTATGTAAATCGAAATAAGAGTATTTTATCATCAGTGGATTTATTCCGATAAAGTATAACACTAAATCGACATAGTATTTATAATAAAGTAAAAATAACTAATACAAGAGAAAAAAACAAGATTTGATATTAACAAACGTTGTTGCTAGGCAACATACTTAAAAAGAATTTTCTTTATGGCCAGCTTGTGCTATTATAAACTTCATGGAAGAACAACACTCCCACTTAATCCACAATGTCTAGCACAGAACTGATGTTTCTGCCTAGTGACTCCTTTTGTTAACATGTCTGCAGGTATAAGAGCAGTTTCACAATATTTAATACTGATTACACTTTGCTCTGCCAACTCACGAACAAAATGATATCTAATGTTGATATGCTTGGAACGTTTTCCAATTGCAGGAGTGTACACAAGCTTACAAGCACTTTGACTATCACTAAAAATTGTAATATTAATAATATTCATTTTGTTAGTCAGTTCAGAATATAAACCATTAACGGAAACTACTTCTTTGGAAACCTCAGAAATAGCAATGTACTCAGCGTCTGCAGTACTTAATGCAATACATCGCTGTTTTCTTGATTGCCAAGCAATAGCAGCACCACCCAAAATCAGAGTATATCCAGAGAAAGATTTCCCATCAGGCCCATTACCCCAATCAGCATCTGTATAAGCGACCATAGGCTTGTTACAGTTTTTGTAACATAGAGACAATTCCAATGTCCCTTTTAAATACCTCAAAACACGTTTTACTGCTGCCATATGAGTAGAGTCGTTACAATTATTAAATTGTGATAACATTGTAACTGCAAACGATATATCTGGTCTTGTACAACATGCCAGATACATAAGTGACCCTATAATTTCTTGGTAGCGTGTATCATTACTCTTCGGTCCAGGCTTCAGATGAGTATTTGTTTCCACAGGGGTGCTTACTGGTTTACAGTCTTTCATTCCGCATTTCTCTAGAATTTTCTCGATATACGTCTTCTGTGAGAGTTGGATCTGTTGCTTATCTGCTGTACGCTCAATCCGCATCCCAAGACACTCACGTGCTTCTCCAAGATCTTTAATTTTAAAAGAACTTTGGATCTGTCGCTTAACGATGTGGGCTTCAGAAACCTTATCGGTAAAAATATAAAAATCATCTACATATAGCGCAATGGCTATAAAAACCTTTTCAGTTTTTTTAATATAGACGCATTGATCATAGTTGGAATGCGTAAATCCCATGTTTAATATATGAGAGTGAATTTTTTTGTTCCAACAATGCGCGGCTTGCTTAAGACCATACAGTGCCTTCTTAAGCTTGCAAATCTTACGATCTTTCCCCTTTTGAATAAAAAATTCTGGTTGTTCCATATAAATATCCTCCTGTAAATCTCCATTAAGGAAAGCCGTGGTTACATCAATATGATGTATGCTTAGGTTCTTTTCAGCTGCCAGTGCTAGTAAAAGGCGAATAGATGACATCTTGACTACTGGTGCAAACGTTTCGAAATAGTCTTCACCGGGTTTTTGTGAATAGCCCTTAGCGACCAGCCTGGCCTTATGGCGCTGAACGCTGCCATCCGCTCCAACCTTAAGTTTTAAAACCCATTTTGATTTAACGACGTTTACATTTAACGGTCGATCAACCAACTCCCAGGTATTATTTACCATCAGAGAATTGTATTCATCATTCATGGCTTCCAACCACAACCTTTTATCAGAGCGCTCCATGGCATCATGAACCGATATAGGATCAGGAAAATTAGCAATATTAACGTTATATATAAAGTCCTTTTCTCGCTTTGGACATCTTTCTCTAAGTGGGTATCGCCGATTTACACGATCAACCACATCACTTGCAGGTTCAGGAACAATTGAGTTCACTAATTCTTGCAAATCCTCTGCCGACTGGCTTTCTAAATCAACAGAGTCATAAAAATGCTCTCCAGATTCCGATTCTATCGTTTGACTAGATGAACCTCCTAGAACATCTACATCTACTACAGGAATATTTTCATTCTGTACATATACATCGACAGAATCCTTTTTTAAAACAGAAGAAATTCCATGTTCCTTCTTCACAGGAAAATTCTCGAAAAAAGTTGCGTCTCGAGCGATAGATCGATAAATCGATACGCCTTCTGGTTAGTGGCATATCCAGTCATTATCATTGAGACCGTTTTCGGATCAAACTTCTTCCGACTATGATCCTTTATCAGAACCTGAGCCCGGGACCCGAATACTCTAAGATTCGACAGGTCGACTCGTTCTCCAGTGTAGGCTTCTTCAGGAACTTTATCCACCAGAGCCATAGTTGGAGATCGGTTCTTCAGATACACAGCACATCCAATGATTGATTGATTTGATTTTGAAATGTCTTTATTATCATGAAAATACACACAGTTACATTTCACTTAGAAACATAATATCTATATAGACTTTTGTTTGTTACAGACTAAATACGTCTTTATAAAACATGTAACTTATACTTACTTAAGATTATTACAGTGATGTTTAATTTATAAAATGTTATTAAACAAATGCGTATAAATTGACTTGCGTTATGTCAATTTATGAGTTGGTAGTAGACAAAATTTAGGTTAATTCCTAAATACTGAAAGTGAGTAGCCAGAGTGGGTACCTAAATAAATACATGATTATAATACATTTACTAACATTATTAACCGAGGGTATAACTAAATAATAGTCATCGCTAATGATTCTATGTGCGACAGAGTCGGCGGGCGAAGCGGCCCAGTCGAACAGGTAGTGGGAATACGTGCGTCATTCATACTCTAGGAAGTAGTGATGGGGCAGACGGTATCGACAGTAAGTATCGGCGTAGCTTAAATTGTGTAAACGCGACTTTCCTATACTTGATATTAATATGTTTTCGTGATTGGAATTTTTTAATATGTAAAATCTTTTTGCTAATTTTAGTATATAATCTTTGATGAAGGGAAAATGTAGCTTATTATGTAATTTTTTTAAGTTAGTCTTGAACGCGGTATTGTATGAAATTTTTACAGCTTTGTTTTGTACTGTTTGTATTTTTGCATAATTTGTGTCACGTATACTGCTCCAGACCGGCGCAGCGTATGTTATGCAGGGTCTGACAAGTGTGGTGTATATACGTAGTTTAGTAACGGGACTGAGATTACTTTTCCTATTTAGAATAGGGCTTAGCGCGTTCATTGCCTTAATACCCTTTATATGAAGTGCTGTAGTGTTCATGGTCCAATTTAGCTTGTCGTCTAATATAATACCTAGATACTTAACAGACTTCTTCCAAGGAATTGTGATACCGTCACCAGTTTTTAGCTTCCTACTAGGAGGAGAACGCTTTCGTGAGAACATGATAGCTTCGGTTTTACATACGTTCAGCTTTAGTTTCCACGTGGTAAAATATTCGGTTAAGGTATCGAAAGACCACTGAAGTCGTGAGATAGTGATGTCAAGGTCTTTGGATGTGGTAAAGTTGACAGTATCGTCTGCAAAACCGGCTAATTGAGTATGCGGTTGCTTTTTTATGTCATTTAAATACATTATAAATAAATGGGGCCCTAATATTGAGCCCTGGGGCACCCCAGCTGGTATGTTTCGGGACGTAGAGGTGTGACCATCTATATATACAGAGAAGGATCGTACAGAGAGGTAGGATTTTATTAGTTTGACGAGTTGTATTGGTACTTTGTTCACAATCAACTTGTGAAGTAGCCCATCATGCCAGACAGTGTCGAAGGCCTTTTCGATATCCAAGAGTATCATTCCAGTAGACTCGCCCAGGTTAAGATGATGGCTTATGTGTTCAGCAACCCTTGCTAGTTGTTGAACAGTTGAATGGCCTTGACGGAAACCAAATTGCTCAGGTATAAGCTTATTGTTTATTGTTGCTAGTAACCTTTTTGAAACAATGTACTCAAAAAGCTTCCCTAGAGCTGGGAGAAGACTAATAGGTCTATAATTTTGTGGGATACTGTCATCTTTTCCAGGTTTTTTTATTGTAATGACCTTGGCCACTCTCCAAGGTGCAGGAAAATAACATATCCTCAAACAGGCGTTGAATGTCTTAGTGAGGTATATAATGCCCCTCTGAGGAATATGTTTCAACAGGACGTTGGTTAGATTATCATTCCCGGGTGCTTTACGGTTTTTTAATCTTCTAAGAGCAAAACTGACTTCCTTTGGTGTTACAGGGCGAAAATCAGGTGTACCGTCAAAATTGTCGAGTATGAGAGTAGATTTTTTGACTAGAGTTTCCGTTTCAGAGTTACTAATCCAATTATGTGTGAGTAGCATATTATTGTAGAATGAATCAGCAAGTATTTCACATTGCTCTTGGGTGTTAATAGTTGTGGATCCGTCATTGCATTTTAGGGGAGGAATGGTAGTTGGTTTTAGATTCAGAGATCTGACTATCCGCCACAGGTCAGTACTAGGATTATCTACATTGGCAAGTTTTGCATTCCATAACCGCTCATTATTGTTTTTGATAGCGTTTCTAATGCTAGATTGGAGGCTATTGATTTGTGTATACAATATCCTTCGAATTAGAGAATCCCGTTCAGAGAGGGCTCGCCTTCTCAGCTGGTTTTTGTCTTTTATCATATCTCGTATATATTTCGGTAACTTAGGTGGACCGCTTTGGACAGGACCGTGAGGAACAAATTTATCGCGTGCTCTAAGTATAAGGTTTGTAAAGTCTTCGATAGAAGAGTCAATGTTCGTAGGTGTTTTGTCTAAGGTTGTATATAACACTATATTCTGGTTTATGTAAGTTTTATATCCTGACCAGTCAGCGTCAGAGTATCTATATTGAATGTACTTTTTGCGTGAAAAGGTACCATCTACGGAAAATTGAATTGGTAAGTGGTTAGAAGATAATCGTATTAAAGCGAGTAATTTAGAAATATTGTAGCAATTTTTGCAAATTAACACATCAGGATTAGATGGTAAGTATTTACCGGAGTAATGAATCAGTGTGGGAGTGAGGGGCGCTATAACATCGTAATCATTATTGACCATATGGTCATAAAGGATTGCGCCACGACTATTTATCACATCACAGTTCCAATAATGATGCTTTGTATTTAGGTCTCCCATTAATAATACCGCGGGTTTTAGGCCTATAAGTAGATCTAGATCACTTTGTAAGAGACACTGATTTGGAGATTGGTAAACTGATATAAAAGCAGTATCTTTGCCCGATAAGTTTATACTAACCCCAACACATTCCATTATCTGTGTAGGAGGAATATTAAGAACAGTATGGGGAATGTCAGATTTGATGAGTAACGCTACTCCTTGGCCACTACCGTTGGATCTTTTGTCATGTCGAAAACAATTATACCCTGGGATAACAAGTGGGTGTTTGTTAGTTAATCTGGTCTCACATAATGCAATAATATCAATATTAAACTCTCGTAATAGATCCGAGAATTCACTAATTTTAGTGTGAATGCCATCAGCATTCCAGAATAATATATTTAATTTTGATGCCTTATCAAACATAATGGCCGAGATGAGTCAAGATTAAAATTACCTTATCAATCATTGAGTGACAAGCTAGAAATTCTTGTTTGAGTGACTTAATTGTAGAAAGTATTTTTAACATTTCTGCGGTAGTGTTATCCTGTAGTCCAGTTGGTGGTCCTATCATTGTTGGAAAGGATTGTGTTGCTGATGGTTGTTGATGGATTTCCTTGTTGGTAATAACAGAAGACCAAGTACGGCCATCCAAACCTGCATTACGTGGCAAACGTTTTACCGACTGTATAAGCTTCTGTTCTTCTTTTTTCGCTTCAATAGTTTTTAAGTAACTCTGTCGTTCTTTACAGAGCCTATAATTAGCAGGGTGAGGTTCCTTGCAGTTGCAACATTGAGCAGGAGTCTCGTGATCTTTTTTCTGACAGTCACTTGTTGCATGGGCCTCAGTGCATTTAACGCATCGAGGCGGCAGGTTACAGTGCTTTGATGTATGTCCAAACGCTTGACACCGATAGCATTGTGTGCCAAGATTAGTTTTAGCCTTAAACTTACGTATTTGGATAGCACAGCTATTAAGGTACTTTATTCTTTGGAATGCTGCTACATCAGCGCCGGGCGGAAGTTGTACAAGAACTGGAGGACATGCTGAGGAATCACTGCCAGAGTTTATCAGTTTCCGGCTGGTAATGTTTTCAAATCCAAGAGTGGATAACTCATTAACTAGTTCTTCCTCTGCATAGGCAGGCAGACCAAATATAAGATATTTATATGTACGTTCCTCCTTTCTGGAGTAAGTAAAAAAAGAAACTTTTTCGCATCTTAATCCATCTTGTAGGGCTTTGTGTCCATCAGGAGAACAGCAATAGACAGCTACTTGATTTTTTTCCAAGATACTTAAAGTGGAAGCCGTTCGTGTAACGAGCTACTACTGTCTTGATGTTTTCGTGAGTCCAGTCTGGATTAATCTGAATGTGAATGGGTGGTATCTTACTTGTATTTCTCTGCGAAGAAGTTGCCTCCCGAAACTGCGGATTTGCTAGAGATGTGCTTTGATCGCCAGGGAGTCCACTGAATTTGTTGAATGTTCTCACAGGTTGATTCGGTGTTAGTTGCGCACTGGGTGCTGCACGTTTGGGTGTTTTCCATTCTAACTCCGTATCCCCGGGTCTTTTCACCCTCGGAGTGGCAATAGATGGAATGGAGTTGGATCTGTATATGAACTTATCCATTATGGTAGCTTATGCGAGTTACCGATATCGATAAGGCGAGTCGTTCCCATCACTATGATTGATCGGACGCTTGCGAGGTACGGTTGAGTAGAACGCGTGTGTCAGCTACGGGAGCGATCACTTAACTGAAGCTACTCCCCAAAACCTCTTATCCAGACCAGCGTCGTGCACCATACATCTTGCCTTCTCAGTTAAGGTACGTATCGTACGCTCCGCCACTCCGTTCTGCTGAGGAGTGTGTGGTACAGACCTCTGATGCTGGATACCATGAATTTTTAAAAATTCCTGGAACTGGCCATTAGTGTACTCTGTCCCATTATCGCTACGAAACTTTTTTATCTTTTTTCCTGTTTGTTTTTCAACTAGTGCCTTAAATTCCTTGAATTTAGTTAAAACTTCGGTCTTTGACCTCACTAAATACCTAAATGTCTTCCTACTGAAGTCATCCACAAATATCAAGCAGTCCCTATTGCCACCTAAGGACTCTACTTCCGTGGGGCCTGCTAAGTCCGAATGCACTAGTTCGAGCAGTTCCTTTGCTCTCTTACCTTTCCTCTTTGGAAATTTCTTGACGCATCCTTTTCCCTTGCAGCAACCTTCACATGGTTCCGTGCTCACTGCTCCATAAGACATACCCTCTGTCAAACCCTTTAACTTATCCATCAAGGGTCCACTCAAATGACCTAACCTTCTGTGCCACAAATCAAAAGCCCTAGAAGCATTTGAGAAATTTGGAGGAGACGTTACTACCATTGCTGACTCTTTATCTAAAACATACAAACCCTGTTTTAGTGGTGCTGTTAACAATACATTACCAGCTAAAGTAATATCCTGTTTCCTATAAACTTTACAACAACTATTGTCAAATACAACAACACAATTGTTACTACACAGTTTACTAACTGACAGCAAAATTTTCCATTAAGCCTGGAAGCATCAGAACGTCCTCAAAACGTACAGTACGTCCTTTGTTAAACACATCCCCTTTTAAATTGGAAACAATCTTGTCATTGCTTGCTGTTGTCACCACCTTTGATTCAATGACCTTACTATTTTCTAGTATGTGTTTATTTGATGTCATGTGACATGTAGCCCCATATCGATTATCCAACCGTTTCCATCGGAAATCGATAGCAAAGTCATCAGACCTGCTTGCTCTTTACTGTCCTTTGTTTCAACTTGAGCCACACTATGGCTCTTGTTGCCTTTAGCTGATTTCTTGTTTTTACATTGCCATTTATAATGACCTTGCTTCTTGCATAAGTGACATGTCACCACTTTGGAGTTATCACTTTTGGTTGCCAATGCTGAATCTTCATCAGTGCCTTTGTTTTTTCTGAAACCCTCCTTTAAAAGCGCCGCAATAACATTTTCAGAAGTAATCGGTGTGCTCGAATGTTCTAATGTCATTACTAATGAGTTGTACTCATCTGTCAATCCAGCCAGCATTATAATCCCGATAAATTCATCATCAAGACCAGCGTTAATGCCTGCCAATGCTTGGGTTGTCATCTGGATATCACTTATGTACTCCTCCATATTACTAAAGTCCGTTAATTTAACATTGAATAATTTCTTCAGTAGATATAACCGCCGAAGTAGCCCACCATCAGCATAGGCTCGTTTCAGTGCTCCAGGTCTCCCTTGCATTTTTCAGATGCATTACCTTGGGGTAAATCTTTTCAGTGCACATCAGGCAAATTTTACTCCTTGCTTTGGCGTTTTTCTTCTGCGCCTCCACAGAGTCCATCGTAAATTCCTCGACTATGCACTCCCACAAATCCAAGTCCGTGAAAAACATCTCCATAGCAAATGACCATGTTGCATAATTGCATTGGCATTTCAGTTTTTCAAAACTGGTAACGGCTTGGACAGACTGCATCCTTATTGAAAAAATTTTATACAAGAGATAAATTATTTTACCCGTGCTGGGCCCATAACCTGTTCTTATGTAAATCGAAATAAGAGTATTTTATCATCAGTGGATTTATTCCGATAAAGTATAACGCTAAATCGACATAGTATTTTTAATAAAGTAAAAATAACTAATACAAGAGAAAAAAACAAGATTTGATATTAACAAACGTTGTTGCTAGGCAACATACTTAAAAAGAATTTTCTTTATGGCTAGCATTGTGCTATTATAAACTTCATGAAAGAACAACATAAACTACTTAACAAAAAATATTTAAGACTATCATTTTGCCATTACAACTTTCATGGAAGAAAACCAAGTTATCGACATTGTCCAATCTCTAAAATTAGTTCCGTTACTGCTCACTTGTGGTATCAGCGCCAAAATGGCGAAAATCAAAGGGGGGCTTAAATCGATGACAGTAGCCTGACCCTGTCCAGCTGTCCAGTGCTTAGACTAGACAATCTCAGGTCCAGTGTACACAAAGAGTATACAGAGGTCAGTGATACAAAGACACAAACCAATGAGATTTACTTCATTTCTTTTCAACTATAATTTTATAGAAGCTAGCGTTCGTTCCAAAGAGTATAATAATAATAATATAGCTATATGTTCGTTCTGTGGGACCGGCAATTTCAGGGGTCGTGGTCGAGACTTCGAGAGGGCGTTGCGGGCGATAACTGAACCCAAAGAGTACCTATAGTATTAAATAGGGAAACTGGACCCAACACTGATCTCTATGATAGAGTATTATAGAGGTCAGTGGGACCCAAGAACATTGTAGGTAGTAGGGTTTTATGGTTCTTGTCGTTCTTGATTGGAACGTAACGTACTGAGGTAACGTAGTAATGTAGCTACCAATCTCTACCAATGCTACCAATAGTGTCAAATGTCAAGGATTGTGAAAGTAAATGTCAAGTGACATTAGTGACAAGTCATTAATTAATCAAGCCCCAATTCAAGCTTACTCCACTCCATCTAGAAATAATAAGAAAGAAAGCAAAGGTTAAAAAACTTTACTATTACTCTTTGAGGCAAAGAGTTTATTTTATCGAAGTCTCCAAAAGCCTCCTTCTCATTTCGCCACAATTGTTGATTTTTTGTGCTCCAGAGGTCTCACTAAAATAACAGTGAATACTGCCGAAGTGCACCAATCCAATCAAGCTTTGTGCATGATTTTGAGTTGGAATACGATTTCATTTCTGGAAAGATTTCACACAAAATAGACAATCCTCGTCTATTTGACCTAAAATTTAATAATAGTAACTCTCCATAGTAAGGTTAACGGACGAAATCATAGTTATAGAATCAAACACCTAATGTGATATAGATTTTTCGTATTTACTTTAACTTTAGATTGCAGTAAAATAATCCTGTTACATTGAGGGAGCAAAGATGGATGAGTTACAAAAATCATTGACTCAATATGAAGAGCAGGTACTTAGTCGTAACAATAAATATTACTCAGAATAAATTAGACAGATAGTTATGAAATTATAATTTATATTTGCAGCTGACAATGGTCAACCTAACACTTGATACCGTGCAAGAAGTAACAGAAAGAGAGTCATTATTAGCTTTACAGTCAGACTTGCAACAACTTATTCAATTAACCCGAGAGAATGTGGATGCATTAGTGCCTAAGGACACTCAACCAACTAATACAACATCTAATGAAACTAACGATGAATTGGATGATGAGTATGCTTTGTTTATGGTAAGCAACAAGCTGACTGATGCCTTGTAATTAATTAGATAAACTAAGTATTGTAAGTTATGTCTTTTTACAGCAAGAAATGGCTAATAGTGGTGCATATGAAACAGATACACAAGAAAAATCTGAGAACTTAAAAGAAACACCCGATGATGATAGTGATATAGAGGTATGGTTTAAAATAATAATAATATTTTCTTCTATTCATTCATAATGGCTTATAACCTGCAATGAGCTGCCATAATCTTCACAATAATTATGTAAATTTCTAGTGTCTGCTAATACCTAACACACAGTATTGAAACAGTTGGTCTAGCTGCTTAATTTTACCAATGAATTAATAACAGGTGTGAAGGTTAAAATAAATACCTAATACTTAATAGTTCTAAACATTTATCTGTCTCTCATTATTTTGAGTTTTTAATTATTATTTTGTACCTTAAATACCTACCTCTATCCAAGCTTATTTTTTTAGGATGAGCTGTCTTCACTATTGGGCATGAAATGTGCAGTGTACCACACTCACAAGTGGGGAGGTCAGCCAGGCCTGTACAATGCCATGGTTAGTTCTATACTGCCTCGACAAGATGAAGATCAGTTCAAAGACCTCCAGGTAAATGAGATATACATATATTATACACTATAAACTGATAATGGACTCATTGCCTTTTAACTTTACATTGTCCATAAAATGCAGGTCAGGGTATTATTTACTCATCCAACACATGCTGAGATGTTACCATGCCCTTTCTTCCTTGATGGTGAATGTAAATTTAGTGATGAACAATGTAGGTGAGTTTGTCATACAGACAATATATTTTGATTTAAATTAAATAGACTAATAAAAATACAAATCAAGAAATAGATTAATCATTATAATTATTAGTCTATTTTT
Organism: Acronicta aceris; assembly: GCA_910591435.1. Taxonomy (NCBI): domain Eukaryota; kingdom Metazoa; phylum Arthropoda; class Insecta; order Lepidoptera; family Noctuidae; genus Acronicta; species Acronicta aceris. The sequence goes on along the minus strand of OU342760.1, from coordinate 10,305,627 downwards.
TGTTTTTGTACTGAAATTTTAATTAAATTCTTCACCTATTTCAATTCTTGTTCTACAATTCAGTTTATATTGCAGATATTCCCATGGTGCTTTAGTGCAATTATCAAATCTAAAAGAAGCAATAGAACCAGATTTTAGTTCAATTAAAGTAGGCAGTCGTATATTAATGAAACTGAAACCGCCAGATAAAGAGGTAATATTTTGTGCACTCTAAATGTAATATAATTATGTCTCTGTATAATAATGTGAATTTTAAATTATTAGTTCCTCAGTCTCAATATTTGTTTTCAAAATCCTAGTGACCATATTGCATTGATCACAGGATATCAGTTTGACAAAAAAATCAACAGAAAAGTATCACTTATGGCATAGAGCAATAATAAGGAGTATGGATTTAGATAATCGAACTTGTTCAGTGAAATTGGAACATGGAGTACATGTAGGAGAAAAAAGAAAACAAGGGACTGATGAATACAGAGTAAAAATTGAGGAAATTTTCCCATTGAATAGTAAGTTTTTATTAGATGATTTTTTATACATATAAAAATTCTAATAGAATTTTCTGTATGCTTGAGCCCTAGAGTCTCTTTCTGTCTTTACTTTTAACTATAAACTTAGAAATTATATTTTTTCTTTGCATGTAGATGAAATTGCGGAAGACAGTGATTCAGATGGAAGTTTGAGTGACACAGAATATCCACAAAGCAAATCTTTGTGTGAGGAGACATCCATTGATAATCAAGCACTTATTGAAAGAAGTCTTTTAAATGAAAACAAGGCACCTATTGGCCAGTGGGAGCGACATACTAGAGTGAGTATGTATTAAACTTTTTTCATATTAATACAATTTAAATAGTTTTACGTGTTATTGAAACTCGAATAACTTATTGTAATTTATTGCAGGGTATTGGTTCAAAATTAATGTTGGCAATGGGCTATGTTCCGGGGACTGGGCTAGGTGCAGCAAGCGACGGCCGTTTGCAGCCGGTTGAAGCCCGCGTACTGCCTGTGGGGAAGAGTCTCGATCAGTGTATGGCCATATCAGAAAAAAATGCAGCTCAAGATCCATTGAAGGTAAAGTGTTTAAAACTTGGTAAGAGTACTTGACATGAGAGCCGGCTATCCATGCAAATGGTATTGCTTTGTTGACCGTGTTTGATTTTATCTTGTTGGCTCACACTCTTGGTGACTTCGTGCTTGCCGTCGGGATGGATCAATATGAAGCTGTTATTTTTCCTTCCTCAAAAGGCCATCTGCAGACATTGTCCTACATTGTGATAGACATTTAATACTTACTAAAAATACTATGTCTGACCATTAAAAGAGACCATGATTCTCCGTGTTTGTTTCGTCGTTTCTTCGCAGTGGTCACTTCGCATCGCTTTAAAAATCGAAATAACGATACGAAAAATAGAAATAACTATAATTTATCTTTTCATCAGTCAGACGTCAAAAATATTATGCAATTACAACATACTAGTATAGTTTATATTTGCTACCAATATATTTTATAAAATTTGTTGTAATGGAAACATAAATCCGTCTAGATGTTTACGAATAAAATATCAACCGGTATAAAATTTTAATTAACAAGTGTGGCGCATTTTATAGAGAAAAGTTAAAAATATGTTGATAAGAACAATACCAACATAATTCAAATTGAAATAAATTAAAAGCATAAAACTAAAAATGCTTTGCCTGCGAAATTAAATTATGCCAAAAAATAGGTTGCTATAATTATCAAGTTAATTTATGTGAGTTACAATTATATTTATTTTTATATGCCATTAAAACATCATGAACTTTATATTCTGACGCTATTTTCTGTTCTTAGGTTGAGCAAAAGTTAAGAAGATTACAGAAGAAAGAAGAAGAACGTAACAAAAGAGCATATGAAAGAGAAAAAGAGAGAGAAAGGCGAAATGTGTTCAACTTCCTTAATAACACGTTGGGTGATAGGGCAGACAAAGATAATGAATCTGAAACAGTTCTTGATGTGAAGCAGTCTTCAAGTAAAGACTTAAACATTGAACAATTCAAAATTACAGAAGATAAAAAGAGAATTGAAAGAGAGATAGTGAAACTAAATAACTCATTAATTAAATATCCATCAGGATCAAATGGCCATAGAAGTATTAACATGCAGATCACAGAGAAAAATAAAGAGCTTACCAATCTTATACAGAAAGAAAAGCAAATAACTAAGGAGCAAACACATAGAAAAGATAAACAGAAAATGACAGTATTTTAACAATAACACATTTACCTAAGGGTAATAAATATTTAGTCAAGTATTTAAATGAAGATCTTTATCTAATGTTGTAAAAATAAATAAATTATGTGATGAATCTTTATTTTGCTGTCATATAACTTTTTTGTTAAACATATAACTACATCAACCAACCCACACAATTGGCTACTTGACTGCTTTTTTTAGGCCTCATGAAAATGTTTGTCATAAATAGAGCCTATCACCAAACACAATAAATAAAGATGTGTGGTGTTTAAATACGGATGCACTTGCGGCCTCCTTGGCAACCTGAGGTTTTTCCAACTTAGTATTTATAGTGAATATATGGACATAGTTTTCACAGATTCTGTATTCACTACATTTCGAGATGTCTTCATATGGTTAGTATTGTTTACCTCAACTGAAACTGTAAATGTATGTACATTGTGGCATGTCTGAGTGGACTCTAATTTATCCTGCTTTGATGATGTGTGTACTTTACCACATAGTTCACTTATATTCTATTATTGACATCGAGTTCTCAAACACAGAACCTTCTACCTAACTTTGACATCCAATGTTCACACATCCTCATATCGCAATATTGTACCAATGAAGATTGTAACACCATTTATTTTAAAAGAGTGTCCATGGAGTTTCTTGCCGGATTCTTCTCCATAGCATCAACCTTTTGGAACCGAGCAACTAGAATCATAACGTTTCATAAACGCTTGTTAAAGCTTATTTGAAATAAAAACATTTGAACTTGAACTTGAATACTAAAATCTGTTCAAAAATAAGGAAATAAGTGTTCTAATTTTATGCTAAACAGAAACGTTCCATAGAGAATAGGCTAGTTGACTGATATTTTTAATGGTCTCATAAAAAAGCTGACCATAAACGGAGCAGAACAACTTTTATGCTAGACAGAGAGCGTATTATAGCACATCGTGACGTCAAACCACACATGTGCATTTACAAAATCTATACTAACATTCGTTCTGCGAGAAAGGAACAGAGCCTCTCCACTCAATCCACATCAAAAACTTTAAAAGCTTTAACATAAAACACATAAATCTATAAAACTTTAATCTTACAACTCTCGATTTAAATTATTTTTTCAGTCTAGTACATTTAATTTCATTTTTCAATAGGACCATTATTTTTAACTAGCTTCTGCCCGCGACTTTGTCAGCGTGGACTTCAGCATTGGGTCCGACCTGGATAAAAAGTAGCCTATGTGTTATTCCTGGCTATAATCTGTGTGCCAAATTTCATCCAAATCCGTTCAGCCATTCTGGCGTGAAAGAGTAACAAACATCCATACTCACAAACTTTCACGTTTATAATATTAGTAAGGACGATCAGACCAGTCCTACCACCCTATTCTGTCGTCACAACTCGCCATACAAATTCTATACAGCCGTTGCTGGAAAGGTACAAAGTATCCCCTCTCAATCCCCACCAAAAATTAAATGTACATGTTGGAACTTAAGTAATCGATTTAAATTATTTTTTCAGAATACGAATTGTATTTAATTACGTTGTTCACTTACTACTGTTATTTTTAATAAATCAAACACCAGTCAAGTACCCAATTCGCAGCAATAGTATTTTCAGTGTGTACAGCCCTCTATGCTATAGAGTATTAAAGAGGTCTGTGGTACAGCCCCTTCAATTACCTGGTGGTAATAGAGGTTAAAGTGGCCTTTAACGGGAGAAAATGTTGTAATTAATTAATGAATCAACCAAAGTAGCATTGGCAGAAATAATAAAACACTTCAATAATTACAAATTTCTATATTTACATACGTGATGTTTAGTTTAAAATAAGCGTACATGGCATAAAATTACAATTAATATATGAAATATTTTTCTATAAATTAGATATTTGTACTATCGATCAATATTAACAAAGTACTTAAAATGTTAATGGGCGTGTGACTAGCAAATAAATTTGCTGAATTTAATAATTACGAATTAATTTTAGTGACAGTGGGTCAAATATTTTTACCACTAAACTATTCAATATTATAGGTTATACCTAAATTAGGTATGGAATTGTGGCTTTAAAATAACCTATTTTTATCGTTATCCACTTGCACGCGTTAACACTGATGCATATTAGATATTTTTAGAAAGGTACAATTTATATAAAAATGAGTATAAGATGTTAATTATTATAAAATTTTAACATTGCATTGCCATTATTCAAATTATAACTACTAAAACCTCTTAAAATTGCTACGTGAGCAAGATATTTGTACTTTACTCAAACAATTTTCCAAGTGCTAACATCTACTAAAGCATTTGCCAATACAATATATTATAGTACTAACAAGATTTAGAATTGGCTGCTAATAAGACCCACTGTATGAACTTCCATTTGGCTACTGAACCAATGCCACTGTCAGCCCCAGTGAATCATGATCAACGTGTCATTGTGCCCATTTAAGAAGTTTTAGCTATTGTACTCTTTACGCATTTAAAATGTTTTTAAAAATGGTTCCTTTACTTTCATGTGTACTTAGGGTGGCCTATGTAAGGACAAAGTTAAACAAGGGTCTCGTATTTTTACGAATTCTGTGGTTGGCGTGTGCGGCTAAACACGGGCCTTCTGTCCGTCTATACAAAGTGTTATTGAATACGCGCAAGACCTCAAACAGGTCGATTAGAATATCGAGTCATAATTATAGTAACGAATCCCTAAAGTTATTTTGAGACATGTAAGCATATTTTTTTCAAGAAATTAGTTATATCAGTTAAACGCAAAACTTGTGGCCGTACTACAGTCGTACTCACAACGACTACGATATCGATGCGAGCACGCACACAATAACAAGTTGTGCAAATAGGTTTCAATTTTCCACACCTCGAAATATGGTCCCATGATCCATCAGTGGGTACTGATGGATCTTGGGACCATATTTCAGGTATTGTAATTATCTTTACGGGAAAAATTAACACATATTAAAAACCACTAATCGATTCAGTAGTCGATTCTGAACAAACTACTTTCAGGTCTTGCGCTTATTCTGTTACAGGTTGTATAAATGTAAAAATTAGAGATTTTGTTATAATAATGCCGTTTTAATTGTCCTCCGTAAAAAAATCTACAATCCGTATTTTTGATGCTGGAAATCTTTAAATCAAGAAGTGGCAGGTGGCAACCCTTTTTGTACCATTCTCTTTCTAAAGAAAGCACAAAGAAAGAGATACAATCACACTAACGTGAGGAAACTAATTTCAAATGAATGTTCAGTTAGGTTCAGAATACTGCAGAATCCTATAACTTCTTGAATGCGCCTGACATGACTTATTATATTTTACCAAACACGCTAATATGTGACTACTATCTGTACCTGCGTTTGTAACAATACTAATATGTATAGTTATCATCTAATTATACGCTTATGCATTGAAAGTTTACTATAAAAATTTCCTAGACAAATTCATCACAGAGATTTGTTATATCCTCATCAAGATAACCTTATTACCGTCACCATCCATTCTCGCTCATATATTCATTGAATTATATTTATTTTAATATCTATATATTACATTAGACATAATGCAATAGAGAGTGATGAAGTAAAAGAGAGACATTCTTTGTACTAAACTAAACGTCTTGAAATTAATAAGTACACTCTTATGAGACTCTTCGCCACGCTAGTAAAAATAATTACCCTATGATTGTTTTATGATGAATTAAATTTGTGATGTCTTTATTACGTGCGTTGTAATTTTAGCCACTTCTCTAAGCATTGAAATAAGATTACGTATACGAAATCAAATCGCGATCACAACGATTGCGACAATGAGATTCGCTTCAACTTCCAAAGTTTCCAGTTACTCTATTTTGAATAAATTCGAAGCGGCGGACTTGTGTAAATAACAGATAGCTGTCACTACCGTCCGTATTAAAAATAATTCCGATATACCGATGACAAGCGACATTCGAGTGTGCGTTACACAACTTAATTGTTATCCAATACAACAATAGATTAAAGGTAAATTGAGTCCTGGGGTCAAACGTTTATTAAAGCTATAGCGTTGCTCGAAGCCGGCTCACAACACAAGTCATCGCCGAGTCGACGTTGTCGAACACGGGAACTCCGGAGCGCTTAGCTAAGTCTGAGAGGTAGTGGCGACCCCGGTTGTAGTCCTTGACGGCTGCTTCACTATACTGTAAATAAATATGAAATTCATTTAACTGATACTGTATAGCCAATGACCGTCAGTGTAGATGTTGCATTAGTTCTGAATCATCAGTTCTTGAGCAATACCCTCCATCAAGCAATATGCTTGGTTGACTCAAAAGATAAGGCTTTTGCGACATCTTATGCAAAAGATAACCTATCCAAGCATAGAAAGTACCTATTTTATTTTCAGGGTAACTTTTGAAAAAAATATTTGCATCTATTTGAGACAGTCTGAAGATAAAATTTGAACCAAGCAAGTGTATACTATTTAGACAAAATGTTATGTAGTCTTCTAAAACATATAATGATAATCTCGCCCCCTATTACATGGGACCTGAACATATCGGCGAACTTGTTTACATTAATACGTCTCTGATTAACCCTTCGGGGAATATAGGCGTGATGATGCTATGTTATGTTATTTAATGATAGTGAGTAGGTACTGACATTGTGGGCTTTGTTTGGGTCCATGGGCTGCACGAGCAGCACGGTGCTGGCCGGCCGCAGCCCCATGTAGTGCGCCGCCAGCACCATGGCCGAGAAGCACGGCGCCTCCGCGCTCAACGCGAATACCAGCACCCGCGATCCCAGCAGCAGATCCTCGTCGTACGTTCCTGATATCGAATAAACACACTTCAACTCATTGAATCATGATTATATTTTATGTTAATACAGTGTGTAAGAAGGAATATGATATTATCTGCGTAACAACGAGGAGGGTAGCGAGGGATAATTCGACAGTGAATTTTAATAAAACCGACAATTACATTACAACTAGGAATTATCCAGACCAAATGTTCATAAGTGCAATAAGTAATTTGCAATTTGAAGCGGCGGCAGTCAAAGGGCTAGTGCGTCGGCCTTGCGATCATGTGGTTGCCGGTTCGAAACCCACCCATTGCACTACCGACGGGAACCCACTCGTAACACAAGCATTTAACTTAGCACGAGGGGTTAACAAGAATACTAATAATGTGCGACTTACATTAATAGTAAGCTTTTAAAAAAAAATCTTGATTCCAGGAATTTAATCGTCATGTTTATGATTCCGGGGTTTTAGAGGAGGTATTATCAACTCTTATGTTACTTACTTCCTTGGTAAATATACTCTACTTATTCCGATCTCTGCTCATTAGTCTAGTGGTCCCAAGTGCGATTACTACGCTAGAGGTCCTAGGTTCGATGTCCAGGTCGCGCAGTGTTATTGAGTTTTTCTGTGAAATTCACAGTAGCAACAGCCCAAGTAATAGCAAGCTCGCCCCTTGTGTTACTTGGGACCTAAAAACGTACCGGGGAACTGTGGGTGTACATTAGTACAGTTGCCTAACCCTTCGGGGAATACAGGGATGATGGAATTAATGTAGTTATACCTTTGAAGGGTTGTGGCGTGACGTCTTCCGTGACGGTGTAGAAGTCGGAGGCGCTGAGGCGGTCGGTGCGGTCGGGTCTGTCGGCGTCGGGCGTGCGGTCGCGCAGCTGCACGTCGTCGGGCAGCTCGAGCGCGGCGGAGGCGGCGGCGGGGGCGGGGGCGGGGGCGGCGGGGCGCGGCTTCTTGTCGCGGCGCGGCGACTCCGGGTGCGCGGGCGCAGTGCGGCGCGCCGGCGTCGAGAACATGCGCGTGTAGTCGTTGGCGCGCGCCACCACGAACGTGAACCCCTCCCGACGGAGGACCTCCTCCGGTCGCGTGTGGTTACACTGCGGGTATACTTCTATTAAGATCGTTTGTTCGTACAACAGGAACTATATTATCGTCTAATCTAAAAGTCCTAACAATGTGCTTACGGCGGCTGTACACGCTCGTTGAAACACTACGAGGCCGGCCGAGTGGGAGTGTGTACATAGTGTTCTCGTTTCGAGGCGATGAGGCGAGATGAGTCGAACGTCTACAGCCGGCATTACGCTGACATGCAAATTAGGTGTAAAGACGTAAATTTGGTCTTCGTCATTGGTCGCTGGTAAAGCAGTGATAGCCTAGTAGTATGACCGTTGGACTGCCAAGTCAAAGGTCTCGAGTTCGAACCCAAGGCACGCACCTCTGACTTTTCGAAGTCATGTACGTATTAATAGTTAATTATCACGCGCTTAAACGGTGAAGGAAAACATCGTGAGGAAACCTGCATGCCTGAGAGATTTTCTCGATGGCGTGTGAAGTCTGCCAACCCGCACTAGGCCAGCGTGGTGGACTATAGCCTAATCCCTCTCATTCTGAGAGGAGACCCGTGCCCAGCAGTGGGACAATATAATGGGTTGATTATGTTATGTTATTGGTCGCTCAGTCACCGCAAAAGTACATCGACGAAAGAATGAATCTCTCCATAAGGATTATTTCAAGAGTGTAATGTGCTTACGGGGAAGGTGCCGCCGAGGTATACGTCGTGCGTGGGCGCGCCCAGCATGGCGGGCAGGCGCTCCAGGCGGCGCTCCGTGCCCGGCGTGAACACGTTGTCGCCGCTGTCGCCCGAGCCCTCCGCCCCCGCTCCCGCTGCCGCTGCCGCTGCCGCTCTGTGACCACCGTTCTGAAAACAACATGAATTAACTATGTGTCTAGGAGGGCTCACTCGGTCTAACGGAGTTTATCTCTAGTTTTGTCTATACCGTCAATGGACATCAAATAATACTCGATCCGTTCAGCCTGTGTCAACTTGTATTGATATTGGCGATAAATTGGAATCAGATTATTGAGTTAACTTAAGAACCTCAAAGAAAGTTTATTTAGGTACTCACCTTAGGAATGAATAAGCCAAGCTTTCGCCCGTATGCCTTGAGCCGAGGATTAACAAGCCGTAGGCCGTTATCCCTTGAGACGGGCTCTTGAACTCGCGTTTCAGTGCCCAAGCTCGCCTCCAATGGTTCTGTCTCCTGACCATTTCGTCCATGATACTCTGCAAGTAAAGAGTATTCATAAATAATATGTAAAAGATTATTATATTTACTTTCCAAATTAGCATTGCAGTTACGAAAAACTTAAAAAAAAAGATCTACAGATGATAATAATGAATTTCTCGCTCAATAATTTACAAATTTATGGCAGCATATGTACAATCGATCCAAATAATGAACGTTTGTTTCAAGATGAGAAGAATAATGAAAGATAACAAAGAACGACTGCAAGCAATGAAATATTGAGATAAACATTTTCTGTAACAATGTTACGATGGCAACGTAATTTATGAAAATATGCAAGCCAGCATTCAAAAAGAAAACACTTAGCACTCAAAATACGAAAAATAAGAAAATTAAATTGATTGTGGAATTGCCGTACATAGGCAATATGGTGAAAGCCTAAGCTAGCAGTTTATAATGAAAGCGGCTCAAAGCCGATTCTTACATAAGCATACGAAGTTGATCAATGTCCGTAGTTGGACGTCTTGCATATTATGATATTATGGATGATTATGTAAAATGATTAGTGCGTACACGCACCAGGAGTGGGCGGGGAGAGGTAATCGCGCAGCGAGCGGAACGCGCGGCGCACGCGCGATGCCACGCTGTCGCTATCCGCGGCCGCCGCGCGGGGGCTACAGCGCCCTTCAACAAACACCGACCCTTACCACATACCCGCCACCATAATATTCCAAACTAAACGACGTCAGTTCATACCCGTGAATCGTGAAAACACTGCCAAGCTTCTGTTAATGTTCCCATAAAAATTGTCTAAGTGCAGCAATAATATGCCAAGCGTCAACGTAAATAGCTCATGCGGCTTATGCCACATTAAATTTATGAACGGAGCATTGGCAGAAAACGACAGCATTTTGACGAGTGTTACGGACGACAAAGAAAGATTTGTACCTGCGTCGGCGGCGAGCTCCGCGACGGCGGCACAGAACGTCTCGAAGTCGACGGTATCGGCCGAGGGTGGTAGACAACGGTCGGCGAGTTCGGGCGATGTTCTTGTCACGTCCTTGAGTGCGTCGACTGCTTTCGCACGCGGCAGTCTTGAATTTCTGCCTCCAGCTGCGTCATAAGCACGTTTTAACCGCAGGATGGTGTGTCCAAGGGAATGTCGGGGGTGTGTGCGCGCGCCTCGTAGGACAGCGCGCGCGCATCGCAGCGCGGCCGGTATGTCCGTGAAAGCCGGCAGACCTCGCCTTTCCACAGCCTCTTGTAGCGTTGCTCGCGCACGCGATAACTCCACGTATTCGCTGTAGCCAAACAAATAATAATATTATGTTAACGCTGATGCTGACACGACGGAGGCACACGAAGGTGACAATTCACGCGCGTGATCTCAACTTCATGGATTACGTTACGGTGCCTGACGTCAATACTTTAACGATTGTGTCGTGCTTCTTCCTTTAATGGATATTACAAAGATGCCAAAGCGCCAATGTTTATAAAAATCAGTAGACAAATAAAACATACCTATCCTATAATGTTCATACCCAACGTAATCATAGATAACTTTTATTTATTTCGCTATTTAATTGATTGAAATTTTAATAGTTTAATGCCCAGCACTGATTTCAATGAACTCTGAAAGCGTATTCTTGCAATATAGGTGGTTGTCAGTACTAACTGGTCAGAGATGGTCTCATTGCCGATGGTCTGATGGCGCGTGTAGGGGCGCAGCACCAGCAGCAGGTCGCGCGGCGCGGCGGCCAGGTGCGCGGCCTCCACGCTGGCGGCCACGGCGCGCGTCTCGCTGTCCAACACGAACAGCAGGGCGCGCGCCGCCGCCTTCGCGCGGTGCTCCACCTCCATCAGCTCCGTCGACCAGTCTTCAACTTGCTGCAGAATACATTCATTGCGGTCAGTTTTAATTGAGCTGGTTTAGTAGCAGCTGAAGGTTTGCTGATAAGCCTCATGAATCGTCTGCTATGATCGACTCATAAGGACTAACAACCGCATTGGCCTTATCTGGCCCTATAGTCACGATGTTTTTGATGCCCATCAAATTCTAAGACAATCAATGCAAGGCTTAGATTCGAATGTAAAAGTCGATCAGTACCTACTCAAGAAAAAAATTATCAGCTGCTTAGTGCAAACTAAGGCGTTGCAGAGTGCCACGTGGATAGTAAGACACAGTTTCTACTCCATATTAATTTCGTTAGACGTACTGTTTAGTAATAAAGTATGTGTATTCAATGTAGTTAAAGTCATAATCACGCCCCAGTTCCTAGCATTGGAAATGCTATTGCTGTTATCAATATTATCCTTTTTATATAAGAATTTATTATCGCATGCTATCGCTGTCTAGTGTCAAACTCAATACTGTGAAAATTAAGAGATCTGGCTCTTGTGATACAGGAAATCCTAGTACAAGAGCCAGAACTATATTAATGTTTTGTTCTTGAAGCGTCCATAAACATTTACAAATATTACATAAATACATAATGGTAAGAAAAGATAACGATTTTTTCGTTTGATATTTATATAACGCGATATTTTAGTGTGTACCTATACCAGTCGTTGAGTAGATGAGCATCACTTAAGTGTAAGCAGTTATGACGCAAGAACATGATTTCATGTGTATTCAAACATTCAGAAAAGTGATAGATGTAATAGGTACATTTTAATAGAACGTGTCATATCTAATTACCAAAATCATTATTATCGCAGGCACGTTCCATTCAAAGAAGTTCCCAAGCAAACATGCGTTATCAAACACAATCTCTTATATTACATATACACGTTCTTTGGATATTTTTTATAAGTGTGCACGTAAGCTGAGTTAGTTCTGACTATTGGCTCATTATCTCTGGCCTTTTAAAGTTAAACGGCGATGTTGTTGAAAAAACTGCCAACGTTATGAATATTAATGGTCACCTACACGTTATTGTTATAAGTATTGTACCTAATTATAGTTTGCTTAAATATTTACAGAAAGAAAAACAAAGTAGGTTTACGAATTCAATTTGCAAATTGATAACGTCATCCTTGGTAATTAATATTCTAGATGATAAAGATGAATGAAAATAACTATGTATAGAAACAAATAAATTAAGATAAACGCGTCTTGTTATAAGTTAATAAGTAGGTACAAGGTATTAGGTAGTTAATAGAAAAGTTGTATGTTAAAGATTCATCTTTTAGAAAAGTATAGATATCATTATTTTAGTGTAATCAAATGATGTCAGTAGTAGATTAAGAACCTGTTTGTTGAACTTTTATAGCCTCACCATAAATATTGTGCTCGGATAAGCGTTTACTGACAAATTAATTAATTTATTGAAGCTGCGCGTGTCACAGCGCAACACGTGACTTGTTCAATATGGTATCTACATTACTTTTCTTCTAAATTGTATCCGAAACGAACCGACAACAAACAGTTGACCAGTAATCACGCTTAGATTATATCACATAAGTTTTCATTTCCAGTATTGTACAACAATTAATTGAGTTCATATCACGTCGTAAATGGCGAACAATGTACAATTGTTTACTGCTAACATAAACATAGTTGTAATAGCCAATTGTATAGGTGACTATGATCTACAAGCATGCTGAAACTGAACATTTGAAGGCACTTAACACATACTATCAGTGACATACCTCACCTCTATTTACATACTAACAAGCTATACAGTTCAGTTATATATACTTATTATAATTATAAGAAGAAATACAAAGTATGTACTTTAGTAAATACGCTAGTTATCAGTACATTTAAAACATACGTCATGTGTGATGAGTCCAGCAATAAGTAGTCGTTTTCTGTTCTCTAATATACAAGTACCTACACACCTTGTTTAGAGGACAGTGTTTCAATGGTATTGTATCTAGCATAAGCCCTTTAGTTTATGTCTATGTAATTACTATATCATTATTATTTATTATAGGCTTTAGTTTCAATAAATAAAGTTTTCAAGTTAAAAAAAAATATGTTAGTAATAATATTTATAAGTAGAGCTAATCCTGTTAATCGTAGTCTCAACAACTCACCGGGTTGAAATACGTAATTCCCATCTTCTTCAGCATCGGAATGGCAATGTCCGATCTCCAAGTAGTCGGGTTGCATGATCCGCCCAGGAACACCTCACAGGGTGGAGGACTCGCCTCGCTGCCTGCGCAACACCATACGTTAGAAATAGTGAAAAACTACTCACGACCTGTTTACTGGTTCTTAATAAAACACAAGTAGCAACAGGGTCAAAACTACATGAGTTAAGAAAGCCATAGCTAGTTATTTTATTAAGATTCTAAAGATTCCTTCTGATAGTTTTATGTGTGCTTTGAAATGAGCTCCGACTTTCAATCTATTCTAGATGTACGCATATCTTATCACGTGGTCATCAGCCCACGCTTTTCATTGCAAACACCATGTCTAACGTAGTGTCTACGTCAATAACCTGAATAGTTCCATAGATATTTGTATGAAGGACGAAACGATCAATCACTATGTGAACAACTGAACAATATTTGATATATAGTTTGTTTGAGACACAGTTCATAATAGGATGAGTTGACCCTATTTCTAAGATGGGCTCGAGGCACGCAAAAGAACTACTGTTAATTGTTAACAATTGTACTGCGGTTGGACACGCAACCAATGAGCTGAAACCACCGCGGTATGTTACTATTTGTTGAAGTTTGATGAGTGGCCTATACGAACCGGTATCTTATGTTTAATACATGACGTCCAATCTACGTAGGAAGATATTCTAAAGGTATCAATAACAATTTGTGAACTCTTGGCGCCAAGATCTGCGATACAAGAAGTACTCCGAAAACTGTGATAATCAATTAATATGCAAATGTCATCCATAGATATGATAGTGGAATAAAGAATTGTTGATAGCATGGATAGGTACTACATACGGGTTGGATTAGAAAGCATCACAGCAAGGCGAATGCCGGTGCTGGGTTCGTTCAACCATCGATACTCATCGTCAATGATTGATGAGTATCGACCGTGTGGGCTGCACATGTAGGCCGACCACCGTACTACATAGCACACCTACTTGCATACTTGTAGATTAATGATTACCATAAAAGGCCGCGCATTCGGCTGATACCAAAATTAAATTGTGCCACATATTAAGAAATTAATTGTCAATAACCCTTATAATATACCTTATTTGTAATTGAATGCTCAAACTTTATCATATATTTCCTATCTAGTAATATTCTATCAGAATTTGATAAAATATTTCGTAGTTAAGCACAGAAACATTAGACACACAAATTAAAACAGAACGACACGCACAGGTAAGTATTCATTCATGTTTACACTGCAGTTTATAAAACGTGGCCAACCACACATCAATCCAATTCGGGATCTTCGTTCAATGCCAAAACGAAAACGTAAACACAACGCCAGATCAACAAACGCACTAACATCGGTTGCCTCCGCCCGCACACAGATTTGAATAGAATGTCCCTGAATTGTCACAACTTCAACGTGAACTCCTGATCGCACGACTTTTATCCACTGTGTACAGCCATCCTCTTTATTTGTAATGTACTCACTTATTTAGTTATGATATACAAAACTTAAGTTATGACAACAATCATAAAACAGTGTGTTTTAAAGCGAGAATGATTAGAAATATTATATGACAGCTTCAAAACACACGGTGTCGTATAATGAACACGTTTTCATTTATAAGAACAGTAAGTAGTATGTTAGAAACGCACAGGGCACTATCATTGTAGTCGGTGGCATGGTTGCGGATGTATCGTGCAGCACTGGCGGCGTGCACGCTGTCCACCCGCGAACGGTCGGCGGCCAACTGGCGTTCGTTCGCGTCTCACTTCTACGTCCAAGTACTAGCCAATTCCGCATTTTAAAATATTCCGTTATTTCTATAGCACCACAAAGACATGGCACAGAGACTTATGGTGTTGATATTAACCATAACTCATCCGCAAACCAGTAATTTTTAACTCATCCACTAATGATAATGATGTCTGTAGCTATGTCATCATTCGCAGAATCAAACTAAAAGATGATAATATAAGTAAGTACTAAACTCGCTATATGAACTTGCTATATGAACTATGGAGTAATAAATTTAATTTTTATTATCATAAAGGAAAATGAACAAGTTCAATGTGCACTGTGCTTTAGAAAACCCACAATAATCTCATTCTTTGACATAATAGTTTAAAACTAAAAAAAAACATTGAAAGGTTACCCATGAATAATTTCAGCAAAATACTGAAATGTCTATGTAAATAGAAAATATAGAAAAATACTATGTATAATCTCAAGGAGTCTTCATTCGACAGATAACTCTTCCGGGTGATAAGGAAGTTGACGCAGTAGATATAGTTTGTTTTGTTTACGTTATATCTGTAGTTGTAGTAGTGCGGTGTCATCTGTATTATGTTTTCGCAGCATTTAGCAGCCGAAATCGTGGGCGCGTAGTACACTGAGCGGCGGCGGCGCATCGCGCTCTCGCTTCCGTACTCTGTTTATAGTATGTGCGGAAGTACCTGGAAGGTCACACATCATATTTATCTAGCGATATCTGCCTTTAACGAATAACTGTGCGAAAGCGGAACTTCTATCCTATCAGAACAGCATTCTGCCAATCGGATCTAATCATCTAATTTGTTTATTATGGTAAAGATGAAAAAGAGATGTTTTTTCATTTTTATAGCAGCCTTGTGAAGCATAATGTATGTATAACTGTCTCTAATATTATACATTAGTCAGATGCGCTGGGAGATTGACGCAAATCCGAGCATTACATCTGTGGGTGCAAAATAGGCAAGACCGTACGATGACTGTAGCATAGGGCAATCGCATTAATAGCAGAACAATTAAAAACATAGATATACGCAATAAGTGATGACCACACGTCCAACGAATGTGAGTTAGTTCCTATTTGTTATTATGAATACGAACATCGCTGACATCTTACTGTGGTGTGTACTTAGCAGAACGAGTACGTAACCTTTGATAAGCTTTTGATTGATATGTAACTATAAATGATCCAGTTCTTTGCTTCCTTTGATGGACTCTTATCACTGCCTCTAACGTATATTATTTATAAAGGTAAACAAGTTTATGTGTAATAAATAGCTGAGCTTGAATCAAATGTACAAGTAGGTACCTAGGTAGATTTATTTACGAGTATAATTTATTTCATACTAGGTGTAGGTATCCCTCTACCTACTTTCATCTACGTTCCTAATCCCACAAATAATAATTATATTCATAACTTCTAAACTCTGAAAAATATCGAAATGGAGGAATCTACACGGAAATAAATAAAAATTAGTTAAGTTTCAGAAAAAAATTTCATTGAAATCCGTTAAACCGTTTCGTGACGACGTAGAGATGGGTTTATGCCAGGACATTTATTTTATTCGGCCAATTTCGCAAAAATGCTTGGGCAGAAACCCATCTCTCTCATATTCGTGAGTAACTTTTAGTCAGACAGACATACATTCTAAATTATTTGATAAAATTAGTTACGGTACCTAATTTAACGAAAGCCCAAGATTTATTGATTTTCGACAAGTATCGACCAATCGAATGTCAGAATGCAGTGCTATCAAACACTGTGATAACAGATAGACTAGCGTGGGAAGAGGACGGCGACACAGAATTTATAGTGTATGAGATATTGTTGCGTAGCCATAGGGACTACCAATGTATATTTCTGGATTAGTACCGTGCGGAAAGTTTAGTCACCATTTGTTTCATCACGGGACGATTGACCTTCCGCAACCCGAATGCTCAATCTTGGAGCAAGGACGGGAGCACCAAATGTAGCAAATTATGCGCATAACAATATTTATGTACACACAAAAGTAACCTATCAACTCGGTAAACAATTTCATGAGGAGAACGAAAAATCCAATTTAATTTTGGATAACAAAGTGAAAATTCTCACCGTTTACATGTTTACAAATGTTGTCCTTATCTCTTAGCTCCTTGTCTACGTTCCATTGTGGCGACTCAGGTTTGTGCGAACTCCTGCGAATGAAAACTGAAATTAGAAACAAAACACAATCGATGAACTAGCGTTGGTGATAGATAACGCAAAGAGTGATACAGACATGCACTGAAATTAAGGGTGAAATTATAAGAAATTGCTATTTCACACATGACAAATATCTCATTGTATGGTATTCAAGGGTCAATGCACGCGTCACACGTAGTCCTCGGTTAAGACGGAGGAAAAGGAGACTGATCATTTTTACGTCATCAGCAAAATTAACCTGATTTATGTTGTGGTTGTGAGACAATAAGGACATTGCTTGGCTAAGTCTTTTTATATCGTTAAAACAGTTACATTTTCTACAACACACCTAATAAGAATATTATACATAAATTTAAAACCCCGTGACAAATTTATTTGTTAGGTAAGTAGGTACTTGACACGTTTCCTGTTCATTTAAATTTCATTGTTTAACAACGTCTAGTGGATTAACATTTTTAAATATTAAAATAAATTATTACAATAAAACATCTCGTATTTTTTTTATTGTTACCTATACATACTATTCGTTAAAGTATTCTTTATAAAATTATAAGCAAGTTGTATACCTTCTCAACAATCTACCTAATTGCTTAGTCAAATGTATAAAAAAATTAAATTACCTAATGGGTATCTAAATATTACAAAATGTGTCTGCTATCTACCCATTTTCTTTATCTTGAGTGGACCGATTCAATTATTCTCTTAATATAAAAAATATTAAAGATCTTGGCACGGAAAAGGTTATTTTAATGTAGGCACCCACAGACAAAGATGTAGGCGAAAGATCTGGAATGACCTGGACCGGAAGGAAATATGGGTCGAAACAGTTAATTAGCAGAAAGTGACTAACGGCTGACTAATTCTGAAATAACCATGTGCTTTGTGTCGTCACAAGGGCTGAGTGACTAAAATGATTTTCTACAGAATTTTAAAGAATCCGATAGTAGAATATAGTTTATGAGTGGGACTTGACATCCGTCAAGTCCACTCATAAAATCCAGTATCGTTTAGCGCCAACAATCGTCAATGTAGCATGCGGTAGAGGAAGTTATTTATTTGTAGCGCATATTACGGCACGCCAATGGTACCAAATAATAATGATAAAAAACATCGATTTATCAATGTAAACAAAAAATATTATGTAACATGTGGAACACTTACTGCCTGGCTTGCCTCGAACATCGACGCAGTTCAGCTGCGAAAACGCAGAATTCTCCGAATGTGAGAGTGAGCGACTTGCGGCGGGCACACTGCCGCGCGCATACCAGCATTTCGAATACTAAAACAATAACAAATTCAGTTAAATAATAAACAATTGTATCTCCTTAAAGGTGGGGGAATCTTAGGATGACGTCAGCTAATTACGTTGTGATAGACACGTTACAAAAGCTGCTCTTTTAAAAGTTGTATTTTATTGTGTATCTTAGATTAAGTACGTAAATACATGTTATTGTCCACAGACGCTATGGTCATTAGTTTCAAAGTAGGTATAAGTACTTGTATCGACATACGTGTTCTACGCTACACGGATGCTACGTAGCTACTTATGTAAATTTTATGTCCCAGAATGATAAAGCGGTAGACATACCAGTCATACCAAATTCTCGTTAAAAAATATTTTTTTCTATGAAACATAAATGATTCACATAACCCTGAGTTAATTAGAAGATAAATCAGGGTACATATGATTTTTTTTGTAGGTAATTACCCGCTACTTATTAGGAACCTAAGCTGTGATAGGTTGTCAGTTTTTATCCTAAAGAATAATATGAAAACCGGACAACATTTAAACTCAGACTAAAATTGTCTAAAATACACAACAAGCCCACGCGAGTATTACATCGAATAAGTAAAGAACTTTGAACAGTCACGTTACTCACAACGAAGATTGAAGTCCAAATATTAAAATTCTACATATATAAATACTCGTAAAAATGACTAAAAGATCTAACTCCAATACCAATGCATGATACATCGCATGAAACCTCAAATACAGATGCTTAGTATCACGAAGTTCACTCATAAAGTAATAAGTTTTGCTGTTGCAGGAAAAGTTCAGAGAAGAACAATACATGTACTTATATCAAGAAAATATTTACGCTATACTTATTTGGAAGTCAAATTAATCAAAGTAACGTTTAGCCAACATTAACAAAAACAGCATTCAGCAAATACTTGTATTATAAACCAAATGAAGGTAGGTATGAGTAGGTAGATACTTGTTATTTAAAGTGGTTCAATAAAACAATTTAAATGCAATTTAGTATAACTAACTCCTAATATTGAATAAAAAAATCGAGATTATTAATAATAAGTATACTTTCAAAGTATATTATTTCACTAGCACAAAAACCGGTCACTTTACTACGAGTTCAACCACGAGGATAACAAAGACAATTATCCAGTTATATACTCAGGTCAGTCATACATAAATTAAAGTAATGAGACCATACAATCCAATTAGCTATTATACAAGCTAGCAGACGCATTTGCTTCAAGAAAGTAATCAGGTGTATTATATTTAACGTCATTTGGATGCTAGAAACTGGGTTTTTAATTTGAGGATAGTTTCGTTCATTATAACTCCTTACGAATTAAGGGCCCATATATTTCGTCCAAGTTAGAGGAAATACAGAGCCTTGTAAATTATAATTATTGAATTGCCACAAGGAAGAAAAACATCATATTTATGACAGTTTTTTGGCGGGTCACCGTTCAACCGTATAACGTAATTTGGCAATTACGTCTGTTACGAATAAGAAGAATTTCAAAGTCGAAAATAAATATGAAAATTATTAAAATACGTAAAATATACTGGTACATTATCTTTTTATTTCTATTTCAACCTACTGCTGTCCAATGTTGGATGGAGGTCTCTTCAAAAGCACGCCAATTTAGGACGATCTACGTCCTTCGCATAAGCATCCAATCCTTTCCAGCTGCCCTGGCTATATCATCGTGACATACATACGTTTCTGCGCTTCGTGGTGTCCATTTTAGGACTTTGGTTCCCCACCTATCATCTCTCATAATGTGACCCACTCACTTCTTCAGCGTCAGTCAACTTCTCAACTCACGGATCTTCGTATCCCGGACTGGCTCGGAGAGATTTTCCTAATAATCTTGCCCACATTCTTGCTCACTGAGTGACCTGCAACTTATTTACGAGCGTCCTAGGGAGCGTCCCGGTCTTCGCACTATATATATGTACGATCACAGAATACATTGTCAAAATGTGCAGTTCTTGAGGTTCATTGGTATGTCTTAAATATCATGCCATAAGTATATCGATCAATTTGACAAAAGTGGATGGGCGCATCCACGTTATCTGGATGTGGCTTTCTCGCACTAAAATAGTGCGAGAAATCCACATCCAGATACGATTACTCGGGATAGGGGGACAAACGAGCAGACGGATCGCCTGATGGTAAGCGATTATCGCCGCCAATGGACACCCGCAACACCAGAGGAGTCACAAGTGGGTTGCCCGCCTTTTAAAAGTAAATTGGGCCTCCGGTAACCTCACTCACTCGGCGAAACACAACGTAAGCGTTGTTTGACGCCGGTTTTCTGTGAGGCCGTGGTATCACTCCGGTCGAGCCAGCCCATTCGTGCCAAAGCATGGCCCTCCCACGTTTTCAATTTAGTTTTAATTAAAATTATGCAGTTTACCGACGTATAGGTCAACATCCACAAGTCAGATGTTAATAAAAAATATTATGATTAATGTCAATCAATATCAAGGCTATGAGGGTTTTAACAAATTTATATTGACATGCAATAAACATTAATGAGTGTAAACATGCATGAATCTTTCAAAGGATAAAAGACAGTGTCGGACGTCCGCGTGTAGCAATAAACAGTCGGCGAATCAAACGTGTCATGAACTCATTCGGCGGCAATTGGTCATCAGTGAGCAATAACGGTGAGATCACTGGACGCGCACGCGCACACCTGCCACAATAACAATAGCGGATATCTACCGTAATTATACACGTAGTATCCTTTCCCAAGCGTAAAATAAACG
The DNA here is from genome assembly GCA_910591435.1 of Acronicta aceris. NCBI lineage: Eukaryota > Metazoa > Arthropoda > Insecta > Lepidoptera > Noctuidae > Acronicta > Acronicta aceris. The sequence continues at coordinate 10,284,288 of OU342760.1, read as the reverse complement.
ATTACGTTATTATTTGTTGTGACTGCCTTTAATTTGTAAGGATAGCAAATTTCGCCTACTCCTATACAAAATTAATAATTCATAAAACATATTTTTTATTAAATCCAAATATACACTAATATAAAGAGAAAAGATTTGTATTTTTTCTTGTAATGAATAAATTAAAAAATCGAATGGGCCGATTTTAAAAATTCTTTCACTAATTGAATGCTACATTATCACCGAGTAATAAGGGCTATATTGTCAATGAAGTTACATATAACGTCACTTTAGGTCGCGAGTGAACCCGCGGGAAACACCTATCCTATATAAATTGTAACATGGTTAATTTTAACGCAGAGCACGTTCAAAAAACTTTTCTATAATACATGAATTGGCGTTACATAACCTCAGGAAAATCTTTTATCCGCCTGTCTATTTATAATCATTCGTCCGCCTGTCCGTCAAGACTCAGGAACGCATGGTAGGTATCAAATTAAAATAATAACTAATACCTAAAGTTACGGACTACTGCCCCTTGGAACTTTAAAAGAATAATGCTTCTGAGTCAACGCAATAAAAACATACGACCATTTATGCCTCATATTTGGACACTTGCAAATAAATCAAAACTTCTACGTGTCATGAATTTGACGAGAAGCAAGGTAATGGGAAAATTTCGAAAATTGTTTTGTAGAACAAGTTTTTTTTATGATTACAAGCATTTGCAGTTAGGGAAATTATCATGACGTAGGCATAGGTATCAATGTACGGGGCATAATTTTTTAACTACAGAGATAAGTTTGTCTTGTTTGTCTTTAAAAAAGGAGGAGGTTCTAAATTCGGATGTCTATATTTTTTATGTATATTCTGGCATAACACCCTCAAGTATACGGATTACGATAATTCTATTTTTGTTCAAAATAAGATTATTTCGAAATAATTCCATCTAAATTTCATAAAAATCTGATAATGACTTTCGGAGACTGACAACGGAACTCTTCAATAACTAATAGAAAATGACCCGCGATTGCGGCAATCATATATCTATGCATTCTTTTCAGTATTCCATAACAAAACATCAAACCTGTACGCTTTGAATACCCTTATAAGTATTGTCTAAAGTGTCGCTCCGATTTGGATGGGGTTTTCGCTATTCGAATGCAAAAAAGTTTACCGGTAAAACTATAACATATGAAAGAGTATAATCTCGAGATGGTCTCATTCAAATTTGGTGAAGATGTGATTACAAAATTTTGAGTAAAAAAAAATAAGAATAAAACGTACCGACCGAATGAATCATGATGACATCTGCATCGTCGAGGTAAGTAAAATTCTAAGCGCTATTCAAAATGTTTAAATAAAATAACTTATAACAAAAGTAAAACATAAAAAAAATAATTTTATGTGCAAAACAGTTTCGGAAGTCGGTGGCGAAAACAAAAAAAATCGACCAAATAGAAGGCATATTTTTCATCGGAGTAATGTTGAGTGCTATCATATCTTCTGAACTTCAGTATGTGATTGTTATTCGTGCAAATAGCAAGTTTGTACGGAAGGCTCAGTGCGCGAGTCAGACTGGTATTTGTGCGTTTTTTTTCTAGTAGAGGCACTAATCTCTCATTTATTATGAATTCTATGTATTGTTTCTGCTACAATTTATATAAATGTTGTTTCTACAACTTACCAAGTTACTAAGATAAAAAAAAAACAAACTACAAAGCACAGTCTAAGTCCAAGTTTGGATACTTAGTATGTTTCTTGTTGTAGAAAGAAATGGATAATTCAATTAAACGTGACTTAGAATGCCTTTTGCTGAATCTGGTTTATAAACCTAAAAGAAATCAATAGGTATACCGTGTTAATCCGAAATGGTCGGGTTCACCCAGTTTATCTGTTAATATTATTTTTATAGGTATTTTATCTTTATTTCAAACTAAAGTCCAATGTTAATATAATAAAGATCAACTTACTACCTAGTTTTAGTCAGATCAATCAAATGGACATACATGATCGAATATACAACAAACCTTTTGCACACGACTGTGTAACTGTGTATTTATCTTAGTACTGTGTTACGTTATTAAAATCAAAATGACAAAGGCAGTAAGACTGAGTCATTACTGCCCTTATAAAAGAAAACTTGGAAGAATTTTGTATTTGATTTTTATTTTTACCCTATTTTTTTCTGGAGTGTAAGCAGTATAAGACATCAACGCGCCGCGTTGTAAGGTGCGACAGTTCCGTCAAGCCGTGCTCGAATTTATATCTAAGATATTTTGTCATAATTTTTCAGGAAAATAAAATACCTAGTTTATTTTCTTTGTAAAAACCAAATTACAAAATCAACAGCATTCACAAGTTTGTGGAATGGTATAAATATGCATTTTTCGACTCTCAAATGTAGGTACTGTATGATGTGTCGAGTCGAGCTCCGGTTGCTCCCCTAGGTGAAAAATGTGGGTATTATTAAAATAGAATTATAATATTGTATTGTTAGTAGATTACATCACTATGCTACGTTTTCAATTTATTTAGGTTGCGAATTGCCCATTAGAGTCGTGTTCATGTTCCTTTATTAATTAAAGCATTCTCTTAGCACTCTTAGCAGAGGTGTTAACTAGGTAAGTAACTACAGTAACTTCAATACGGTTAAATAAAAGTGATCTAGAGGATGTACCTACCTATACTTATACACTATGATAAAAAAAACCCTGTCCGATCCGAAAGTGGTATATAGGTAAGATCACTAAATAAAATGAAAAACATTAAATATTCATGAATACAAACATGATGTTTAGAATTCACGATTGTCGTGCCCAGATTGCCACAATTACCGCAGAATCAAATTTAAAATTTGATTTTGTGTGTGTGATGAAAGCATCATCAACCTTAGTATATTTGGTATCCAGGGACGGTGTAGCTGCCACCGTAAGTATTTCAGTTTTTTCGTTTTCCAAAAACGTCCGGACAATTACGAGTCAGACTCCCCCACCGAGGGTTCCGTACAAATTTGTAGATTTTAATGATTTTATAAAAAAAATTTAATGTATAGTTTTCAGATTTTTCCCTATACTTGTAGTATAAGACGATATTACTTGGCAAATTCCATAGTTCTAGTGCAATGGAAAATACATAAAAATAAATATTATTATTATATATTATTCGACATTATCAACGAAATCGTTGATAATGTGGAAATATACGTTTTTTGCGGCTCATCTTTTTTTTTACGTTAACTTAGAAGTTTCACAGCTTCAAGGGCCTGTAGACCTGAGTATATAGTTTTAATTTCAACTCGATACATCCACGCGTTCCCGAGATAAAGGGTCTTGCCAGACAGACGGACGTACAACAAAGTGATCCTATAAGGGTTCATCTATACTTATAATAAATCTGTAGAGAGGTCAATTCTGTACATGAATTATATTTCCAAAATAACTATCAGCGGGTGATTAGTGATCGATACTGACGCCAAAAATGCAATCAGTAAAATTTTTGTCTGTCTGTCTGTCTGTATGTTCGTTATAGAAACAAAAACCACTCGACGGATTTCAACGAAACTTGGTACAATTGTTCTTCATACTCCTGGGCAGGTGATAGTATACTTTTCATCACGCTACGATCAATAGGAGCAGAGCAGTGATGGGAAATGTTGGGAAAATGAGTGATTCATGAGAAAGGTTTCAAGCTATAAAACATCACGCTACAACCCTTAGGAACGGGGCAACGCAGGTGAAACCGCGGGCGAAGAACTAGGGAACAAAGTAACTATTCCACGCGGACGAAGTCGCTGGCAAAAGCTAGTTTTGAATAAACTTTTATGATAGTGGTCATTAACTGTGTGACCTGCGAGTTGATTGCAGTTGTTAGATTTATGGACGATAAATATACAATAGGGCGAAGCTTAACGTACCAAGCCCGTAAATTGTTTTATATGACACATAGTAATCATCGAATACATTTTGCACTGCTGAGATACCATCGCCGCCTTAAGATGTCTGCTCGTTGCACTGATATACTCGTATTAGTTAGACAATAGACTTCAATGTCAAACTCTAAATGCGAAATTAAAATGATTGAAACCACCTTTTCACCTAATAAGAAATGTCCTGTTTTTATTCCGCATAATAAAGACATTGTGGGATAAAGCTGATTTATTTATAACTATCTCTTCGGAATTGGGTCCGGCCTGGATAAAAAGTAGCCTATGTGTTATTCCAGACTATAATCTATTTCTGTGCCAAATTTTATCCAGATCCGTTCAGCCGTTTTGGCTTGAAAGAGTAACAAACATCCAGACATCCATACATCTAGACTCACAAACTTTCACGTTTATAATATGTATTAGTAAGGATAAGGTGAGGGAAATCAGTTGGTGGTTGATAAATACTTGGTTTCTATCAATAACAGAGACAAACTGCTCTGTGTTAGAATAACCCAATTAAATGACCCTTAAATTCCGAAAACTCTCAAACACAATAAGATTTCAAAATGTTTCACTGATTGTGGACTGACGCCTTTGCAAAATAATAAATTGAAGGAAAACTGCCTCGTTAGTCTTTTGGTCTCGAGCGCGACTACTTCGCTAGAGGTCCTAGATTCGATTCTAAGGTCGAGCAGTGTTATTGAGTATTTGTATAACATTTTCAGTAGCAGCTAAGAGTTTGGCATTTGTGCCCGGTTAATAGCAATAGGTTCGCCCCCTATTACATGGGACCTAATCCTACCGACGAACTGTGGTTTACATTAGTACACCTCTGCCTAACCATTCGGGGAATACAAGCGTGACGGTATGTCTGTTCAAGGAAATTGGTTCGTAAATACCTACATCTGTCTTCTGAAGTAGGAACTTAGGTACTTAAAAAATAGTCTATTCAACAATACTCAATAGTTTTGTTTTATTGTAAGAACTAACGAACAGAATCCATCCATATATTGGATGAAAGTTTAAAAATATTCATCAATAATCCTTTATCGTAAGGAATAAACTAGAACAGTGCCCTTCTTGTAAATACATATTACTCGCTTGACGACACGATTGGCGCAGCGGTTGAGCGATCGGCTTCTGCGCCACGTGTTGTGGGTTCGATCCCCACACGGAGCAAATATTTGTATGATCTACAGGTAGTTGTTCCTGGTCTGGGCGTTTGTGTATGTGAGAATTTGTGTTTGTAAACGCACCCACGATACAGGAGAAAATCCTAGTGTGGGGCAACGTTTAAAAAAAAAATTAAGTATAAATAAAATACGAAGTGTGTGACAATTTTTTTTTTATTCATGGTAGGCTTACGCTTGATCGCCAGTTCGCCTGATGTTAAGCAACACTGCGATCTACGATAGAGCGCGCTTGCCTAGAAGAAGCCGATATTTTAAATGTGACTTAATTGCAATTAGATACTAATTGATAGCAAATCATTACTATTTTTATTCTTCCACTAGCTTCCGCGTGGAGTTCGCTGTCACTTAAAGTCTTTATCAATGACCCTTGTCACTTACCAGCTCAAAATAATCAAATAATATTCCTTTATCTTTATACCTCAACAGAAAATGCTCATCAGGTATAAGTACAGATTAGTAAAAAAAAAAATATGTATTCACTTGAGTCAATAGCTATTAGGCATAGCTAAAACATGAATCCAATTGATACTTTCAATCAAGTCGGGTTTCAGACCATTTTATTGCGCGTCATTTAATGTTTTCACAATTGATTCCAAAGATAATATCGTAATACCTAGGTACCTGATAAAATGTAGTTTTAATTCATTCGATTTATCTGATTATTATATGTGCTAATGGTAACTATAGTCATTCATCAACAAGCCAATTATCTGGCAGCAATTTGCAACATGCGGAACTAAAATGTGTAATGTTCAACTAGTACCTATATTGACATTTTCTGTTGAATCAGCCTGGTGACGATGACCTCACCGGGTTATCGCTTATCCAATAGGTGAGCCGTCATCAAAGCGTATCGTTAAATCATTAGCCTCTACGAAGGTACATAAATGAAATTAGAATCGCACTACACCTACTCTCCCATTGTATTAAAATACACCTAATCTAACAAATAATAACGATAAATCCTTACGTCATTTCCTTCTTTTTTTAATTTAATAGTTCAGTATTAAAGAGTCACACCCAGCTCTTGTCCAGGGATTACCCCTGGACAAGAGCTGGGTGTGACTCTTCTGGGCGTCACTACTTTTTATATACACAATACGATACAATATCTTTTACATATGCGAGTGTGTACTGAGACACCAAATTCCGCCTTCTTTTCGACCTCTTGATACGATTTCACTTACGAGTACCTATAACAAAAACCTTCGTCTAGTCGTAAATCTTGCTCTTCTTCATTTCCTTCCAAAATGGTCCTGAAGAAGTCCGATAGTCATAATTATTTCCCCTTCTGTTCAACAACAGTTCTTCCTCACTATCCATTAATAAATCTTCCTCAATTGCAGTCCTTTGCAACTAATTCCTCATCGAACACATTTCAAACGCCGCTAGCTTTCTGTCTTCTGTCCTTAGAATTTCAAGATTCGTAGCCGAATCCTACTCTCCAGAAAAAGCCTTTTGACAATCTATACATAATAATAAAACAGTAAAAAAATGTGTCTCTACATAGAATATACATTACAAAAAAACATGTGGGCGATGGAAACATAGTAATAGAGTAAGAATTTAAAAAAACTGTTTGTTTGTACACGATAATCTCCGGAAATACTGGATGGATTCGAATGAATCTTTTTTTTTAACTATTTAGCCTGGGCAACATATAGGTATAATTAATTATATAATGGTCCAACTAAACTATAAGAAATATAAAAATGGCGCCTTAGCAAAAGTTGTTCAGCCTGATGAGCATTTTCTGTTGAGGTATAAAGCTAAAGTTACGTTTATTTGCATAAACATGAGTTTATAAATATTTACAAATGCGATTATATCCTACCCGTATACAAAACTTTCTTGAAATCTATCCAGCTATTTAGGCTTAACTGAGTAACAAACATCATTACTTTCGGATTTAATATTATAATAATACGCCGAATTCATAAAGTTCACGCGAAAAAAGTCGCGGGCATCGGCTAGTTATTTATAAGCCGTTTCAGGTATATTTTACCACCATACTTTTATTTATTTGAATAAGATATTAAACATTGAAACCTATAACATACTTACTCATATATTTGGCTGTTGTCTAGTTGCATGGTCAATTTGTTGATGCGAATTTTAATGGTGTTAGAATTTCAGTTTTCAAAAACCTTCAGGATTGACTGAAAGTTAAACATGTCAACAAATGTAAAACTTAAAAATTGTAGTTAGTCCTTTGGCATGTCTACATTTGTTTAAATAAACCACATTGGTCAGAGTCATGATATCATATTTTTATTTAAGTCAATTTTTTTTATGCGATAGGGGGACTAACGAACATACGGATCGCCTGATGGTAAGCGATTACCGCCGCCCATGGATACCCGCAACACCGGATGAGTCACAAGTGCGCTGCCCGCCTTTTAAAAGGGGATTGGGCCTCCGGTAATCTCACTCACTCGACGAAACACAACGTAAGCGTTGTTTGACGCCGGTTTTCTGTGAAGCCGTGGTACTCGTATCACTCCGGTCGAGCCAGCCCATAGTAAGAGCCGGCTCATAGTCATTCCTATATAGGTAGTTAAACGCAGCTCTGATGTAAAATATGTAACTATGATCATGGTTCACAAAATATTATGATCTTGAAGTTGCATATTTTACATAAAAACTTGACAAGTAAACTACTTGTCAAAAGATGTATCAGGTTTTAATTAATGTGATTAGTTTCTTAATAATCAAATTGAAGTAATTAGATCCCTGGATCGAGAAGATATTTGTTATATAAACAAAACAGTTTATAATCATATTTTATTGATACGTCAAAGATCAATAACCACCTCGGTGCCTCGCGATAAATTCTATAATAAATGGTTCTTCATAGGTACAAACAAATTAATGCGTCTTTTAGGGATGGATATTGTAACATAACATATAATCCTGCCTTTATTCCCCGAAGGGTAAGCAGAGGTTTACTAGTTTACCCACAGTTCGCCACTGTGTTTGGGTCCAGGAAATATAGCGCTAGCCTATTGCCATTAACCCGGTACAAATCCAAACTCCGAGCTGCAACTGAGAATTTCATAAACTGATAGAATCCCAATAACGATTTGCTCGACCTGGGAAGCGAACCCAGTACTCTACTCTAGCGTAGAGCGCATACGTACAATAGACAAATGAGGCAGTCAGTTTTGGGAACGAATTAAACAAACCCATCTCCGTGCACCACCTTGCACTGATGCATACTCAAGAAATAACTCTCGTCTATTAGTCAGTCAGCCATGGTACTGATTCATGGATATAAAATATTTACGTTACCATTTTTGTAGATACGACAATATCATTAGCACTAAATTACGTTATCTATATCCATACTATAATTGTATAGATTCGAAAGTAACTCCGTCTGTGTGTCCTAAACCGTTGAAGCAATTTGAATGAATTTTTAGAGAGATTTTGGTTAATGAATGTGGAAGAAGCAAAAGAAGTATGCAAGAATCCTATCAAGTGGCAATCTATATTTTCTGCCTACCCCTGTGGGAGAAAGGGGTGAGTGTATGTATGTATTTTGGTTTAGAAAGATTGAACCTTGGAGAAGGACATAGGCTAGGTTTTATCTTGAAAAGTCCTTTGGGATGAGAGTGAAACCGCGGGCAACAACTAGTACTTAAATGTTTCTTTGTTTGTCCGCTACCACCTATACGTTCCTGAACTTTGGTGAGTTTGTTGTATAGGTACCCAGCTAATAGTTTAATATTTATAGTCGATATATAAGAAATGATTATTTATATACAACTTCACATACACACACGCACGTAAAAATTTTGGAAACAGTAGCTTGCTGGTGCATTTAGAATTAAATCACTGACAAAATTTACTTAACAACGATATCGTTATCACAACCGAGATACAATTTATCTTCTCACAGAGATAAAGCTCTATCTTGTTAGGTATTTATTCATAGGAAACAAATGCCAAAACAATAATATTAAGTCGATGACGTCATTACGTCACTATCAGAGAACTGTGATGACTTCCTAATTCCTGTTTATTATTTATTATCACTAATATTTGAATGTCCAAGAAATAACTATCTACATGCACTTAATATAATAAAAATGTTAAAAAAATATTAAAATTAAAACTTTGCGAGTTAATAAAAAAGGAACTACCTAGATGTTATTAGCATGTAATTTCCAATTTCATAGAACCATACAAGAACAAACATAAAATTAAAATGAAATTTGAAGGCTATTTAAGCTTAAATACAGAGTTCTGGTATTTTTCTAAATAAAAATTAAAAAGCTATAATAAAAGAACTGGTGTAACAAGAAACGAGTTATTGGGCCTGAAGAGATATGAAATGCAAATGACCTCTTCTGTCGGCCAGTTCCATTTGGCAAACGATGGACCAAACACCATGTAGGTATATTTAAAAAATCCCCGCAGCATTAGTTTAAGGTTACCATAGGTACCATGGTCTCATCTAATATATCCCTCAATCAAGGAACGGCATTATTTTTGTCTAAAAACTTTTACTTTAAAGCTTTTATTCTAAGCTTTAGACAAATCGCTGACCCCATACTCGGACCGTATAATCATTTTCCCATAAGTATATAATATTTCAGTAATGTAACATGACTAGAGATGGGTTTATGCCAGGGCATTTATTTTTTTCAAAATGCCTGGGCGGAAACCCATCTATATAGATGGGTTTATGCCAGGGCATTTATTTTTTTCGCCCAAAATGCCTGGGCAGAAACCCATCTATAAACATGACCCTATATGGAATCTATTATATTCACAACTAGCTGACCCAACAAACGTCGTCCTGTTCAATTTTAATTATCTGTAGTTTTATCAAAAGCTTTCCTAAAAATCCTTAGTCGGACTATAACGAAGATTTTAAAACAGAATTTGGGCAAATCGGTTCAGCCTTTCTCAAGTGATATATTTACCCACGAACAGATCATAATGATTAGAAATTATATTTCTCCCCGGATCTTATATGTTATTTGCGCGATATTGTGTTGCAGGAATTTTTCGATTGATCCTTACTTGTCTCTTAGGGTAACCCGAAAGTCCGCAAGTTCAATATAAAATATATGGTTTTAGTTAAGAGAAATCTCCCTAATTTGAAATGATTCTCTGAGTATTTCTTTTTTGACTACACGTTTGGCGTAGCGACTGAGCGATCGGCTTCTGCGCAACCTGTTTTGGGTTCGATCCCCACACGAAGCAAATATTTGTATGATCTACAGGTAGTTGTTCCGGGTCTGGGTGTTTGTGTTTGTGAGAATTTGTGTTTGTAAACGCACCCACGATACAAGAGAAAATAATAGTGTGGGGCAACGATTTAAAAAAAAAACTTACAATTAGGTACTGTGTAAGATTATGAAGTGGCAGGCATAAAAATTTATGATTCGGCCATTTAAGTGCCAATGGATAAACTTCCAGCCTACCATGCATACGACAATAATTTTAATTATTCTTACCCTGAGTCTTAGTAGGGTATAATTCTATGTCGTTGAAGAGGCTTTGCACGCGGTCGGCGGAGGCCGGCTGGTCGGGCGGGCCCACACGGCACTCCCATGCACTCGCTACCTCCCTGAAACAACAACAAACATTCATTCATATGAAACACAATCGGATATACCTACTTACATAACTATATCTGATACTCCTGTAAACCGATTTTATCTAGCACCGCCGTTCAACTTACCTACGTCTTGATAAAGCCACCATAATATTATTTATATAATGTTGCGTTTTAAACTTAAGTAATTTAATAAAAAATACGCTTTATTTATTATACACACACACACATATATATATATATATATATATATATATATACAAAGGGTACAATGTTGAGGAGACACTTATAATATGACACGGTTTGTAAGAGCAGTCTGTTACGTATTTCAAATATTGGTTAACTGAAGAACAAAGATAAGACAACAGTATAAATATTGTTAGATACCTAATCGGACGGGTAAGTCATTCATGTGACGCGGTATACTATGTACTTCCACACATTTACTACGTAGTCGTGCAATTACATGATTAATGTGAGTAGAATAACCGCAATTCCCATCGAAGTCATCAGCAGTATAAACACAAGTGCGTAATTTAATGTAAATTATGTTTGTAGGTTTGTACCTGTGCTAAAAGTAAAAACAATAAGACGTAACTCAACGGCCTTCAGCTCTTATAGTTTTTTTAAGCACATAATTATTTAAAGTTTAGCTGCCAAGTGATCGATACGATAGTGGACCTCTAAAACAAACAATTAGAAAACTACATACATTATGCGTACACTACTATCTAGTAGAGGTTTCCATATGACAATTAATTAAACTTCACTCCGACACTTTTGTAACACAGTAGCCACTAGAAAATGTTACCTATATACAAAGTTTAAACATACACATTAGTCAAGAAGTGGGAAGGTGGGACACCTTTCAGTTCTGTTGCATCAGCACCATACTTCTTCGATTCCGAATGTAATCGCAGTCGTATACAGTATATAGGTAGATAAGTTTCTGGCGGTCAGCCGACAAAACATCAACTAAGGGCGTTAGGTTACCAAGAAACGACGATAGCGCCCGCCAACGATACCAAATGTTCCCACGTGAAACTGTGTGGATAAGTTGACTATGAATACATACCAACGATATAGTTAGGATAAAAGGAGCATAGGAAAAAAGGATTTTGGATTTAACTTACGGCACGTCAGATTTATCTATTCTGACAACGATGCAAGTAAAACCTGATTAATCCGCAAAGAGAAGACATTTGGCAGGCAGCCCCCCATCATTTCCTCAATATTGTTTACTTTTTGATATATTTCTATTTAACCCAAACATTGATAGACTTGGCAGAGAATGCCATGAGGCATTTTGGTACATAACTGTTAAAAAAATGATTGAAATAATAAATACCGTCACCAACATTGTTCTTGCTGCATATCAATGATTTGCTGACTATAGATGGCATTCATTGTTATGCAGACGACAGTACAGGGGACGCTTCTTATACGGGGCGTGCTAGCATCCCTCGTTCCAAAGTGGAGGAAAACCGCAGGTAACTTGGGTCTGAAATCGTGAGTACTCTAAGTAGAGTCTCCGACTGGAGACGACTAAGCTTAGTCCATTTTAACCCCACTAAGACACAAGTTTGCACATTCACCGCAAAAAGAAACCGCATTTGCTGTGGTTCTTCAATTCCAGAACACCTCCCTTAACATCTGTGACAGTATTGGGATCCTTGGTGTTGACATTTCTAGCAACGTTCAATTCCGCAGTCATCTGGAGGGCAAGGTCAAGCTGGCATCAAAAAAATCTCGGGGTGGTTAATAAGGCAAGACGGTACTTCACCGCGGGCCAAAGACTGCTACTTTATAAGTCGCAAATCCGGCCCCATATGGAATACTGCTGTCACCTTTGGGCGGGAGCACCAGCATAATAGCTTGATCCTTTCGACTCGGTCCAGAAACGTGCAGGTAGGATTGTTAACGATCCCAATCTCACAAACGGCCTAGAACCCTTAAGTCTGTGAAGAGACTGCCTCTCTGTGCGTTCTACCGTTTGTACAATGGGCAGTGTTCTGAGGAATTGTTTGAAATGATGCTGACAGCTACTTTCTATCACCGCACACATTCACATACCTTAGAACCACTCTGGTCTCATACTATGCGATTCCTGAAGAATTTCCTCCCACGCACACTCAGGTTGTGGAATCAATTCATGGACTGTAGTGCATGGGGTTCTTCAAAAAGGGTGTGAAAAGATTTTTAAAGGGTCGGCGTCGCCGAGTGATACCCCTGGTGTTGCATGCGTCCATAGGCTACGGTCATCGCTTACCATCAGGCGGGCCGTATGTTTGTTTGCCACCTTAGTGGTATAAAAAAATAAAAACCGGACAAGTGCAAGTCGGACTCGCCCACCGAGGGTTCCGTACAAATTTAATTAAGTACTTTAAAAAGACTATTTTTTAGGATTCGTCGACGAAACGTTCGACGTCCGTCCGTCCGTCTGTCTGTGAAGATCCTTTATCTCGGGAATGCGTGGAGGCATCGAGTTAAAATTGAAACCATATACTCAGGTCTGCGGTCTCTCAAAGCAACCACACTTTATAATTGCAATACCCCCTATTACATGGGACCTAAACTAACCAGCGAACTGTGGGAGTAGGTACATAAATAAGTACACCTCTGCCTAACCCTTCGGGGAAAACAGGCGTGATGGTATGTTATGTTACCACACTTCAGCACTAGATGGCGTTTCTGCAGTTTATGTCATTTTCTGAATTGCGGCGCGACTTTTATTGACCTCCGCTAATACATTGCGATTTGTAAACACTGTCTTTACGGTTGCATCTGTGAGTCGTATCCTAGTTGGAACGATTCCACAAGACTTTTGCGAATTTCAGTGATGACCATAAGCTGACTGCAGCCGCCGCCTTCATCCAAGCGGGAAAGGCTGGTTGGTTCTGCAACTATTATAACAAGATTGTTATCATATTTTATTACAAATCTGGGCTAAATAAATAATTTTATCGCAACTCCCGGATTTCACTCGGCTGGCGTGACGTCATTAACAAACACCTCCTACATTTGTGATTTATTATAATACTAGCTTTTGCCAGCGACTTCGTCCGCGTGGAATAGTTACTTTGTTCCCTAGTTCTTCGCCCGCGGTTTCACCTGCGTTGCCCCGTTCCTAAGGGTTGTAGCGTTACGCGTTAGCGTTTAATCACTCATTTTCCCAACATTTCCCTTCACTGCTCTGCTCCTATTGATCGTAGCGTGATGAAAAGTATACTATAACCTGTGGTTTGGGCTGTGCGTTGATAGATCACTATGTCAGTCAGTCAGTCACCTAACGTAAGAGTAGACAAATATAATCAGAAAGCTCCGAACTGCTATCGGGAGTTACACGTGTTATTGTGAGTCAACCATAAAAGATAGACATTTGCTGTCGTGGAATATTTTTTATATAATTTTAAGGAGAACATTTCCGTCATACATGATTTCTGTGTAGCTTTAACCATTAAGGCTGCACACGCGACGGAAGCTTAAAAAATGGAGTAAGTTCTCCGGTTTTCCCAACATTTCCCTTCACTGCTCTGCTCCTATTGATCGTAGCGTGATGAAAAGTATACTATAACCTGCCCAGGAGTATGAAGAACAATTGTACCAAGTTTCGTTGAAATCCGTCGAGTGGTTTTTGTTTCTATAAAGAACATACAGACAGACAGACAGACAGACAGACAGACAGACAGACAGACAGACAAAAATTTTACTGATTGCATTTTTGGCGTCAGTATCGATCACTAATCACCCGTTGATAGTTATTTTGGAAATATATTTCATGTACAGAATTGACTTCTCTACAGATTTATTATAAGTAGGTATAGATGTACCTACAAATTTGTACGGAACCCTCGGTGGGCGAGTCCGAATCGCGGTTTTTTTTATGATTAAATTACAAATATATAGTTTTCAGATTTTTCCATAAACTTGTAGTATAAGACGGTATTACTTGCCAAATTTCATAGTTCTAGGTCAACGGAAAATACCCTATAAATTTTGATTCCCTTGAGAGTGTCGAAATATACGTTTTTTGCGGCATAAACGGCCGATCTTTTTTTTCGTTAACTTAAAAGTTTGATTTTTTCACAGCTTCAAGGGACCGTAGACGAGTATATGGTTTCAATTTTAACTCGATACCTCCACGCATTCCCGAGATAAAGGGTCTTGACAGACAGACGGACGGACGGACGTACAGACAACAAAGTGATCCTATAAGGGTTCCGTTTTTTCCTTTTGAGGTACGGAACTCTAAAAAGAAACAAATTTTACTTACTTATAATGTGATAATATCACAGATTAAATAGTAGTTTAGAAAGGCTTTGGCTTTTCTTTCAATACTATTACATTATTAACATGCTGTGCTTACTATGTTTTCAACTTACAATAAAGAGAATGAAAATCCATATTTACATGACATTGGCAAAACTAACATCACTTTTAAAGTAAGAACATAAAACAAAATGAAGAATACACTTTTAATAAACGACTTCATTTTATGTTTAAAATTTTACAACAAATTTTACTGAAGTCGTATTGGATGCGCTTACGGAGCACAGTTTAAATGCGTACTACTGACGTTGAATTACACAAACAGTATTTATAAAGTTAATTCATATCAGTATCATTTCCAATAGCGAATCACCGTCGACTTCTCGTTATTGACCTTAACGATAACCGGTCGATAACTACTAGGCCATTTTCTTTTTCTCTAAAATGACACTAAATAGCTGTAAAAGGAGTTTATAGACATCCTTAAAATGATGACTCTTTTACGAAACTACTTAATATTATTTTATTTAAACACTATTTTCCAATTCGAGGGATGTGAGTGCGAAAGGAAGTGAAATAGGTACCTACCTACTATTTATAGATATCAATGATATCACACACTGACACATTTAGTAGGTATATAATTTAACATTTCTATACTTCGCGATATGAGTAATAAATAAGCAGTAGGCACTCGCTTAATTATTGTAAAATTGACCATTGCATTACTCATAATGACATTTCATTGTCAGTCCCTTCAAACGAAACGTTTAGGTGTATGACTAACCCTCAATAATTTCATTTAAAGTTCTAAGAAGATAGAGGTTAATTTGGATATGGCGGACCAATCGCACGCTTTCACCTTAAAGTTGTGTCTTAAAATAATACTTAATGCGGACGTGCTAATCGAATATTAATATATAGTGTGTGTAAACCATAGGTTTTCTTCCTTTAAACCCGAAATGGATTCTGAAATCTGGAAACGCTAAACATTCAGATTGGAACAACGTTGGTCGACTGTTCGTCCATTTAGATTAGAAGGTTCCATTACAGAGATACCAACGTCTTGGGGATAATTTTTGACGATTCCTGCCGTGGGGTCTGGCATTGTTATGCATAAAAATAAAGTTAGGGCCTACAAACTCGGCATTACATGAGCCTCCAAACATTGGCGTATATAACGGTTAGCATTTAGTGATGGCATCCGAGGCCCAGACACAAACTCAAGTGCAGTTTTGCCTGCGGCGGAAATTCCTCCCCAGACGGTCCACGACCCACCACCATAACTTACTTTCTCTTCTATGCAACACAATGCACAAAACGTGCCTTCGGTAGACCTTCCTCCTTCCATCGTTACCATGAAGCATGAACTTTGTCTCGTCACTAAAGAGCACCTGGCTCCATTGCCTTTGCGTCCAGCGTGAATGTCGGCGACATTCGGTGAGCACGCTCTAATTTGGGCCCATTGGCTGGCTTATGCGGTCTGAGTTCATGTTCTGCAAGTCTTCTTCTTGCAGTACGAACACTACTTCTTCTTACAGCTACTCTATGAAGGTCTCGAAGTTGTTCCTGGATCTGCTGGCTGGCTTCAACCAGACTGAACAAGAGCCACAGCTTGAGCCGCTACTTCAGGCGAAGTATCCATAATTTCAACCCAGAAACGGATTAAACATTAACAAAAACAATTGAGGAACTTTTTCAATCCGTAGAAACGAAAAAATCAATAATCAAAGCTCTAATTTACAGTTTCTGTATTGTTTAGGTTTCCTAAAAAATTAACAACTGCTCTTCATTTGTTTTTCAAGATTACAAATTTAAATTTAGAACCAAATGCATGTCAATTAGGCGACAAATATGCCAGCTACAAAACTGCATAAAAACTATTTGGTCATTCATTTTTTTTTTAAAGTTATGGATGTAGCATCGTCCATTCTGCTAGGCTAGGACACTCATTATGCTAGGTGGCTCGATTTAGGAGTCCGGGAGTGTATGTTACCATTAACTACCGATACATATAGGGCTCCTAAACCATAAAGAGCGCTTGACAATCATTGCAATTTTGTAAACTTTCATCAAGCATTGTTCTAGCTAGAGCAGGGGTTGGCAAACATTTTAGAGAAAGAGCCAGATGCCGGTAATAATATAGATTTTTCGGAAGCTCAAAGAGCCGCAGTTATATGTTTCAGGTTTTTCACTGTAACCATATTTTAATAAGAGAAAAAAATTACAATGTACCTACAATATGAAGGGCGAGGCTGCCAATAAAAACAATTATTTGGCTATGTAGGAGATTTTTTTTAAGGGGTACTTGAAGAGCCGCATCTGGCCCTTTAGACAGCTGCATGCGGCGGGTCAAAAGTACTTGGCAAGCACGAAAAATTCACGTGCTTAAACTTCTAAGGATCCCATATGATGGCTTACACGCTTCAACTTATCTGATTACCGGATTCATACGCTCCAAGAATCGGACTATTAGCGAAATATTAATTTTACAACTTACAACTTAAAAATACATTATGTAGACCGCAGGTACGTTTTATTACGTAATAATAAAGTTATTTGTCTAGCTGGTCAAACAATGCGTTGATAAACCGCAACAAACACAACACAACAACACACACTGAAATACTATAGTTTTAATTAGGCTGTAATTTACTTACATACCCACAGTATGTTTGGAAACGATAAAGGTGACAAGCTTACGACAAACAGAGTAGGAGGATATAGTGATGTTACCTAATTCTAAACACGTGGATGGATACGAATTTATGACATTTGAATATCTTAAAAATACAGGTACCTAGTTTTCATAAATTTTAGAAGCAGAAAGGTGTACCTAAATTAAGTGAATCATACCATCGATTATAATAGGTATAAGTATATATGCGACGTTATTCACCGCAAGGCGAAATTTATATTTTATTTTATATATACAACATACGATGAAAATATAATATTTATGTATGACATTAAACAATACGATACCGATAGTAAAACTACAAACGAAAAGCGCGTGCGACCGAGTTGAGTGCTTACAAAAATATACCATGACATCATGGTGTGCGAGCGGGACCGCTATAAGACTACGTTCTCACTCGCACTCATCTCGCACTGGCACGCTTATAAATAAGTACACAAGTGCATTTACTCCATTCGTGTTCGATTATGTATGTTCAATTCGGCAGTCGACATCCAATTGCTAATTAAGAGAATGTTTCCAAAAGAAGGTTGTTGAAAACAGCTGGTTTTATTTACCACGTTACATAAAGCACTATAAAAACAAAAAATGGTCATGCCCCATTTCCGGACGGATAACGGAGTTTACGACTCGTTGTTTTGTTCAGCTATGAAGTGTGAGATCATGTATGCCAAATTAGATATTATATTATAATGAATGACTGCTTTACACATCTGCGCCACAAAGTTGCCTTTTGTGAAAGATTCCATTTTTGGAGAAGTCACGTTTAGTCATACCTATATTGCGCTTACATACCATCTGTTAATTAAATATAAGTTAATAAGTGATAGGTAATAAATGTTTTATTTATGTTTATTTACAACCTAGCCTGCCTGACTGACAATCTTTTAGCAATACAATTTCAGTTTGTCAAAAATTTACTTACTTACATATTAAAATATATTTGCTTACATATTATTAATTGTTACTATACTCATAATGTGACGTCAAAATAGTATCTATAATAGGCAACATAAATGCTGGAAGCAAAGCGTCATTCAAAGTTGTTGACCTGAGTTCGCATCCACACATCACTCAATTGTGCACCTCTGTACCTATTTAAAATTGAATCACCTGGAGAGACGTCAGGATAGAACGGTATTGGAAAATTCAATAACTTAATACGGAGTGTGCATAACGTGTGAAGAATTAATGAAAATCATTATGTTTATCTAATACATAAATGATAATATGGCAAATGGCGATGATATCACGTCTTATTTCTAAATGTTGATAAATTCTCACGTAGATTCCAATAAAAAAAAAACTAGACAGACTAATAAAAAATAAAAATCTAGATTAGCTTTGAACAAAAAAGGAACATTTAAGATTTTCTTCAATATTAATTAAATTATATAAATTTATTATAACGTAAATAATGCTAACTTTCATCAAAATAAATTCTCATTGCTTAAGGATGTGGATATGTAGGTAGGTATCAATTGAAAATTTCATTGCAAGCAGATAAGGACATGATCGTTGCACATCAACACTAAATCAACAATTGGTTTAGCATCGTAATGAACAACGTCACCTCCACCCCGCGACCTGGGTAAACAAGTCACCATGATGTCATGTTCATGTTGTTAACCCGACTTCAAGACGCATCTGTGATTCCAGCGAACATACTAAGTTGTATCTTAAACTTTAGATAATAGATAATTTATCAACAACAGGGTAAAAATCCAAACTCCGAGTTGCTACAAGACTGCTCGAACTAGGAATTGAACCCATAACCACTAGAATAATAAGGTAGTTAAAAATCACTTGGTGATTATGTGTGTGCATTACATTTAGACTGATAATCAGTGGCGGACTAAGCCCCTCGAGGGCCCGGGGCGGAAACACTAAATGGGGGGCCCCAATCCCTGCCCAGAAATTTATATACTTTTTTGTACTTGTTAATAACTACTTACATTGAGTAAAAAAGAATATAGGTATCTTAATCAAGGAAAATTATTATAAGTTAAGAAAAACTTCTCTCACATGTGACGTTGACACAAATAGTCCGAAAATATCTATTGATTATAAGTGACAAAGACGTAATGAGTCCCTCAAATCCCATTTATTTGTCAATTTCTTGAGCTGTCCAGCAACGGTTGCACGTAGATGCTTATGACATCTATCTATACTTATAATAAATCTGTAGAGAGGTCAATTCTGTACATGAAATATATTTCCAAAATAACTATCAGCGGGTGATTAGTGATCGATACTGATGCCAAAAATGCAATCAGTAAAATTTTTGTCTGTCTGTCTGTCTGTCTGTCTGTCTGTCTGTCTGTCTGTCTGTCTGTCTGTCTGTATGTTCTTTATAGAAACAAAAACCACTCGACGGATTTCAACGAAACTTGGTACAATTGTTCTTCATACTCCTGGGCAGGTTATAGTATACTTTTCATCACGCTACGATCAATAGGAGCAGAGCAGTGAAGGGAAATGTTGGGAAAACAGGAGAACTTACTCCATTTTTTAAGCTTCCGTCGCGTGTGCAGCCTTAATGGTTAAAGCTACACAGAAATCATGTATGACGGAAATGTTCTCCTTAAAATTATATAAGAAATATTCCACGACAGCAAATGTCTATCTTTTATGGTTGACTCACAATAACACGTGTAACTCCCGATAGCTTAGCAGTTCGCAGCTTTCTGATTATATTTGTCTACTCTTACGTTAGGTGACTGACTGACTGACATAGTGATCTATCAACGCACAGCCCAAACCACAGGTTATAGTATACTTTTCATCACGCTACGATCAATAGGAGCAGAGCAGTGAAGGGAAATGTTGGGAAAATGAGTGATTCATGGGAAAGGTTTCAAGCTATCAATGTATATATCATCACGCTACAACCCTTAGGAAACGGGGCAACGCAGGTGAAACCACGGGCGAAGAACTAGGGAACAAAGTAACTATGCCGCGCGGACGAAGTCGCTGGCAAAAGCTAGTCGTCAATAAAAGTGTTGAAGGCCTTGACTACGTTGACCACCTGATTCACCTTTTAAGCCGCACTGTCTGTAGATGGGAACACTCTTAACACATGCCTCGGATAGGATAGTACGTATAGGCGTCGGTCAATGTCAGCGAATAGCAACGGTCAACAGCCGCACTAATATCCCTAAGTCTACATAGTCGAACTTACCTAAACAACACGTTTAAAATCATCAAAATCATGCGGCGTGACGTTAACTCGAGCTAACTCAACTAAGCTCTGCTACGAATTTGAAAGGACTTATTCTCGGGATTAGAGGCCCCCAGCACCCGGGGCCAAGATCGGACCACCCCTTCCGTTAATCCGCCACTGCTGATAATTATTATTATAACAATTATTTGTAAACTTGTATGACCTTTTTTATATTTTTAAACTTAAAAATTATGAATAGAAACATGTATCTTTCCATGATAATCACAGGTGTAAAGAAGTTACTGGATCGGAATATTGAATATATTACCTGGCTAAAGTTCCCTTCCATTTAATTAAACCGTTGGGTTTATTCAATGTCGGGTCCTCGATGACTTCACAGTTGATGGGTTGAGGCGGTTCGAACGTAGTTGCATGTAAAGGTGGGGTGCAGACGAGCCGCTCCATTCGACAAGAGATAGCCGCCCGTTTGGGCGGCGTTGCCCGCGGGTAGGTGTGGTGGCGAGCACTGCTGATCGCGGCTGGCTCACCACGCCTCTGTTTTGGTAATGTCCTGGCACATAATGCACTGGCTGCATTCTTTAGATGTGACCTAAATCTATTATTGTTACTTGAAACGCTCAGTACACCACCCTCCATCTTCATCTCCTCGACCACGATCCTTTCACAGCACTAAATGTATGTTAGAATCCATTGTGATACTTAACCGCTTCATCACTCCTAGTAAATATCACCTTTTTAGATCCATTTTAGTTTATGTTTTGAACACTTTTCGTTTCTTTTACACCAACGTCTTAAATCTTTCAGGAATCAGCACCATTGTAATTCGGTGTTATATGATTTCCATTTGGTTCGTCCATTTCACTCAATCTTTAAAAAAACATGATGTAAGTATCGCATACTACATAACCATAATTATTAACTAAGTTTAAGTGGGTGGTGCAAGTTCTTTTAATATAAGATAACAGTATCATAATTATTATTTATTAACTAACACCACGCTTTCACTCGCGCCCCAAAAGGAATTACTTACTATGTATAACTCTGCAGCGTATCAAGATAAAACAAGCACCAAATTTTAAGTTAGACCTCCTGCAATACAACTATTAAAACCGCATCCAATAGAAAACAATTCAAAATTATTAAGCTATCTAAACAAAAATACTGTTTCTTTGTTTTCCTATCCCGAGATCCAAAACATTTTTATTTATTCTATACTAGCGGGCCCGGCAAACCTTTTCTTGCCATGAATTATTATAATCTTCCTGCCCTTGTCCCAATTTATTTGTGGTCGGCGAAGCATCTCTATCGGTCGTCACCTCAATCATTTACCTACTCCTTTTCCCATATCTTGCCCTGTAGGTGTATAAAAAAAATTCGTAGAACCCGATTGCGGTGCCAAATTGTGAATCTAAATCATCCAGGCACCCATTTAAACATACACAAAAAATTAATCGAAATCACACGAGCAACTTATGAAGTGTTTGGACAATGTACGGAACGCCATCTACTGGCGTTACCAAAACAGAAAACCTATCAGAAAACAACGCCATATCCATTTGTGGCCGTGTTTTATTTCTGTCTAATCTGTCAATTCGTTTCCGATACAAAATGTATGAGAAAATATATTTTCTTCATGTTCTTTTTCGTGAATTTTTCGAATGTTTTAATAGTTATTCTGCTATTCGGGAAGGAGACAAATCCAACAAACCAAATACCATAAAAATCGGCCCACCCGTTCTCAAGTTATAAGTGTTGGAGTTTCTCTTCTGTTGCTCTTCTCTTTCCGTTTGCTGTCGATTCGATAAGAAGAAGAAGTGTTGGAACAAACCCGACTTTGTTTTATATATATACATAGATATATAAAAGAATCTGACTCGAGTATCAACGCACAGGAAACTGCGAAACTGCGTTGAAGCGGCGGTATCGGTAGCCTACCGTCGTACTTGCCATCATGTATTTGCCGGTTCGAAACCCATCCACTGTCCTACCGACGTGCACGCACTCGTAACACAAGCATTTAGCTTAATACGAGGGATTAACAAGAATACCTACTAGTAATGTGCGACCCACATTGCTAGTAAGCTTAAAAAAAAACTACAGGAGCTAGATCCCTGTAAGATTGCATGCTGGTTCCTTTTGCACTGTAGACGAGCCCTAAGAAAGGGCTTTTTGAAATGGTGTGCACAGGGAGGTGAAAGTTTTTTTTAATGTGCGCACACACTACCATGCGTTTGACATACAAACACACATAAACATCTATATAATTATATAAAACAACGTCGGGTTGGTTACAACACTTAAAACTCGAGAACGGCTGGACCAATTATTATGATCTATGGTTTTTTTTAATTTGTCTCCTCCCCGAATAGCAGAATAATTATTAAAACATCGAAAAAATTCACGAAAAAGAAGATTATGAAGAAAATTTATTTTTTATTTATTTGTATCGGGAACGAATAACGAAGGAACGAACGAACGGAAGAATGTCATTGTACGGCGCTGTTTCTCTTTACTTACAGCCTACTCCGTAGCCTATTTAAGAGGAGAGTACCCCAACCATTATAGTGTAGTGTACATAAGTGTTTATTTTTAGTAATAAACATTTCTATGGCACTGTACTGCACCCACTTTTATGAAATAAAGTTTTATTTATTTATTTTATACTAGCGACTTTACACGGTTTTACCAGCGCTAAGTACTCTGTTCTTAAGAGGCGTATCGTGATGTTATAAAGGTATTTATATAGCCTAAAACCTTCCTCGATACATGGACTCTCCAACACAAAAAGAATTTTCAAAATTGGTTCAGTAGATCCAGAGTTTACCCCCTACAACCTCACAAACTTTACCTTTTTTTTAATATTATTATAGATTAAGATTCCATATTCCATAGTACAGATGTCATTCGCTGTTGACATTTTGTCAATTTTTGTCCCTTATAAATTAGAATTAACACATTTTATGATATGAAACCTCCATGGTGTAGGTACAGTGGGCACAGGGCACAGTGCCCCCCTTCATGTGGTAATGGTGGCCGGGATGGTTTTAGTGGGTAAAAATCCCACACTCACCGGTCTAATCCCTGAAGACCGGACGCCTTTTGAAAGGTTTCCCCCGTAAACAAAAAAAAAGGTACAGTGGGCACAGTATTTTAGAATCGAAAATTACCTAAATACGCTGGCGAAGCTGCGCAAGGGAACTCTAGTTTTTTTTATTTCTTCATTTCTGAGGAAAAAAAAGAGTGATGACGTCACTTATACGGCAGAAACTGATAAAATTGAAATTTTGTCGAAGTAATAGTAAATCAACAACGAAATATATGGGTGTTAAAAAATGAAATATTATCAATTGTCGAGTGCAGTAGTTAAGCATGATACGCTTATTACATACATACAGACAAATAGACAAACAAACATTCTAATTTTTTTCGGTTCTATTGCTCTTTTAAAGACCACACAATATTTTTTTCTTAAATTTATGAGATATTTATAAACAGACATCGGCCAGCTATATTATATTAGTATAATTCTAAGTTACGTTAGGATTCATATAATTATGTAAAGAACATAATTATTGTAATTAAGCGCACAGAAGGCACTCCTCTGAAAGAAAGATTGTTTCTTATAAAAAATACGGTTGTAGCATTAGATGGCGCACGATGTTTTACATAGATAATCATAAAAAGATCCTTAGCTCTCATTTATTTAAAAATATGGACGTGAATAGGTATTATTATTTGCAAGTCACCTAAAGAGTAGGCCACGGCATCATGCCATTAAATTATCTTGTATAGCTTGACCTTAATCTATAAAAGCTAAAAGGTTTTGTAATTAAATAGGTATACTTCAATGACTAAATTATGATTATTTGTATAACTAACCACCCACAACTAGTGAATGGCGAGTGAATTAATTTGCTCACAAAATTAGTAGCGTTACGGTCTACTTGGCGAGATGCATGCTCGACTGCATTGCGGCATCGATTTCGTACAAGAACGTCTTACCTACTACTGAGGAGAGTACATTTTTGTAGTGTCTTGTGTTAATACACGTTTGAATATACACCATGAAATTTTAGTTGTTATCCCGCAGCAAAACGAACGTAGTAATTAATACGAACAACTTTTACTATGGGACGGACCCTGAACTAAGAAAAATAAATTAAGTACATAACTGTACCATCATCATCATCATCATATCAGCCAATAGAAGTCCACTGCTGAACAAAGGCCTTCCCCAAAGACATCCACAGGGACCGGTTATATGCCGCCTGCACCCAACGACTCCCAGCTACCTGTACCAGGTCGTCCATCCATCTCGTTGGAGGTCTCCCAAATTGCGCTATCCGGTGCGTGGTCTCCACTCGAGAACCTTTCTGCTCCAGCGGCCGTCAATTCTACGAGCTATGTGCCCCGCCCACTGCCACTTAAGTTTGCTAATCCTTTGAGCTATGTCGGCAACTTTAGTTCTTTTACGGATCTCCTAATTTCTGATTCGATCACGTAAAGAAATGCCAAGCATAGCTCGCTCCATAGCTCGCTGAGTGGCCTTGAGCTTTCTTATAAAACCCATAATGAGACCACGTCTCTGTGCCATAAGTACAAGTACTGGTAACAAACTTAAGGTACTGTGGTATTGTCGACGAAAGACGTTGCGAAGTTTCCCGAACGCAATACCATACTAAACTATCAAAATGTATGAAACAACAGATTTTTTCTTTTACAGGGTCGGTCCCGAAATAAATTTGTTCCTATTCTACGTTATCCCTATTACTACGTTCGTTTTTCTGCGGGATAACAACCATTTAAATCTCACGGTGTATCTTCTTAATTTGTCTAGTAGTCGCAGACAACTGCTGAATGGATTCAATTCCCAGATTAAACAAATTACCATTGCGTTTTAACCTTAGAGAATCCTCAGTAGCAGCTCTGAGTCTGAATTTGTACCCAATGGGAAACGGGTCACCCCTATTACTATAGCACACCAGTACAATGTGGTCGTAAAAGAATAATTTGTCTGGAAGAATTGCATTTTTATTTGTTAGGTAGATACCTACATGATAAAGTATGTTAAAACTACCTGAGTTATTAGGATGATTTGTAGTAGGTATAGTATTTCTGAAATGGTATTGTTTGCTTGCAAGTCGCAACACGCGATTTGCGAACCTAACTCGCACTGAACCTGTTTATATTTTTAATTTTGCAAGGCTAGGCTTTTATATATAATTATTATGAAAGGAATACGATCTTGCGGAAGGCTTTGCGGTAGCTTCATAGGTCTGACGGAGAGGGGCGCGGAGCGCGACGTGGGCGCGCTGACATCACCGCCGGAGCCAGCCGTTCTTACATCACCGTCGCTACCTCCCACCGGGTAGATGCCGCCTGCGCGCCCGCACCTCCCCTCCTACTTTTCAAGAAATTGATAGAACCTATTCTTAAAATTTCTTGAAAATTGATTGCTGCATATTATGGACATTGCACAATATGTACTTTAATTTACAAACTGGCATTACAGTAAGTATAGGTTTATTATCCAACCTTGTTATTTGTAAAATAATACAGTTAAGTACTTACAGATTAATAATGACGCTACTCGTATTACCTACCACCTAAATAAGCTAGTGATCCTATATATGTTTATGCTGAGTTACGAGTATCTTTTGAAATTAAAATTAAACTAACTTTCAAAGTAAATAGATATACCTGTATAATAATAAAAACAATGTGAGTGATGTGTAGTGAACTAGTGAATAAATAACACTGACCGCAAGCTAACAAACCTTCTTCAGAATTAACTGTAAAATCAATTAATATTGATGTCCAGTGGAGATCAAGGCTAATATCGTCCACGACAATCGCATTTCATAACAATTAGCATTAATTCATCATAACCTTTATTAATCAGTTAATAAAGCATCGATGTGACGGTGTAGTACAAGAAAAATATAAGATGACATTTTTTTTTGCGAACCAATCTGACCCAATTGTTTTTTTATTATCTAACCTTGTTAAATTAATTATTTGGGAACTTCTTCGTTGGGAAATGGATATAAGTACACATTAACATTCAGGAAACATTGTGGTGAGTAGGAACCGGAAAGCTAACAGCATAATTCTAGAAAAGAAATAAAAACTAGTCAAGTTCGAGTTACATTTGTGCACCAAGGGTTTCATACCATATTCCTAAGAGCTGTAGCGTAATGTTAAATACCTTGAAACCTTCCTCTTGAATCACTCTATCTATTAAAAAAACCGCTTCAAAATCCGTTGCGTAGTTTTAAAGATTTAAGCATACATAGGGACGGACAGACAGCGACTTTGTTTTATACTATGTAGTGATGGATAAATATTTCGGAAACTATTGAAGTCTGGATAGTGATATTATTTTTCCTCTCTAATTACTATGTCATCTTACCGCTTATTACATAGTATAATTAATATTTTTAAATTGGCTTTCAAACTTCGTGTACGGTTCAGTATACTTATTATTACTAAGTCGAATATTATGTAGGTACTTAACATAAGTACCCCTTGCATAAATAAATAATAATACTAAGTAGGTACCTATTTGAAACTTGAATTCTCAACCCAAGCTATTTTGAAATACGATTGAACAAAGAATAGTATTTATTCCCTTTCTTAATTCTTCTATCAATTTTTAATCTTGCCAAACGACACTTTTTAAAATTGAATATGAAGTAGGTGGCGTATCGCACGAAGCGTTTTTATTTTCGTTCCAATCAACAACTTCATAAATTAAGTAGTGGAGTATTCGCACGAGTTATATTATGTATAAGTATTAAAAAAAACAAGTACAGTCGCAAACCTACATTATGGCATTAATAAATTTAAAAATTAACAATCCACAGTTCAGATTATATTTAATACCTAATTGAAATACAGTGTAAAGTGTCAAATTATTGCACATACCTGAATTTTACTAGTGATATAGGGAATGAGAGAAAGAAAGCAAATTATCGTTATTATTTGTTGTCTCACTCACTCTAGGCCACTCAACAACGACATCAATCATCGCAAACGCGCATGTATCTACGATTTTTTTATACATTGTTAGGTCCCTTGAGAGTAGTTTACACCCAAGTTTGCAACCCTGAAAACCCTGTGCTACCCCCATGGTGCTCGAAAAAGTAGGAAATTTTGACACTTGTTTCAGATTTTTCTAAAAAAAACTACTCTAAGGAAGCGGTCAAGTACATTTGCTTTATTATTTAATAACTAACTAAATTTGCTAAATTTAACCCCAGCTCTCTAGGTTCATTAGTTGCAGAGATACAGCTAGACAAAGGTTTTTTTAAAGTGAAACTTTTGTGATAGAAAACTGTCTAAGACACCGGCTGAACTAATGCTCCTAGGTAAAAGTCATGCTTCAATTGAATACCAAAGTAGTGTCTCTAGGCCTCATAGTTTCATCCAAAAATTTAGAATATCGGATTTTGGCTAAATAATAAAAACAGTGTAGATACTGAATAATGTTGGTATGAACATATTTCAGATGAACACATAATATGGTTTCAAATAAACATACACTAAAGAAATAAACATACTACCACGTTATTTCGAAACCTGCGAAAATTTTAGGCATTTGTTTAAATTTTTTCCTAAACATAGTTACAAACTATCACATCTCTGAATATAAATTGTAATTTACTCTTGACACTTGTACGCCACTGTACTTTTCTTTTATTTTGATTAGTGTAATATAATTCGTGCGAATAGCCCACTACTTATTTATGAAGTGGTCGATTGGCACGAAAATAAAAACGCTTCGTGCGAACCGAATTCTTACGAAACGACTACTAAGCCATATATATAAAACAAAGTCCGGTTTATTACAACACTTATAACTCGAGAACTGCTGAACCGATTTTCATGGTTTTTGATTTGTTGGATTTGTCTCCACCCCGAATAGCAGAATAACTAAACATCGCAAAAGTTCACGAAAAAAACATTATGAAGAAAATTTATTTTCCCATAAATTTTGTATGTGGAACGGATTGACAGATTTGACAGAAATAAAACACGAACACAACAGAGGTTTTCTGTTTCGGTAATGCCAGTAGATGGCGTTCTGTGCATTGTCCGAACTCCTCATAATCTGCTGGTGTGGTTTTGATTACATTTATTGTGTATGTTGCAATGGGTCCCAGGGTCGTTTAGATTCACAATTTGAGCCAGTAGGTGGCTTAGATTAATAACGAAGAATTAATCATTTGAATTTGAACAAAATTGGACTTTGCGCACAAAGAAAGAAGCCGGAGCAAATGTGAGAACCTGTCAAGAGAGAATGTAGTGGTAGGTACTGGACGTACCTACTGGCTTTGAAGATAACATTGTTGAGATAATAGCATACTTACCTAAATAATTTCTAAGATTCATTCAACTGGAAAGCAGGTAAATTAAATTCTGTTTGGATTTTTTATTACGAGTGACCGAATGGGTGGTGGGACTCATCGATTTCACTTGATGCAAAACTGAAAATGCCTGTCTAATTTAAAACTTAAGGATATTTTTCATTTTTCCATAGAATCGCAATAAATGAATGAGCAATTTTGTGTGTGAAAATGATTTTTTTAACAGCTGAGGTATAATATAGAGAAGGATCTTAGATTATATATAATAGACGGGTGCGGCGAAACCAATGGGTTCATTGCATGACTGTCCTAATAATGATACTGATAATGAACAAATTCCGAAAAGATACCATTATTAGTACCTACCACTATGTAAGTAAAAAAATACAAAACCTAATAGAAAATTATTTTCTTAAAAGAGTTTCACACTAGCAATTGTTTATTTATGCTTTATTCAATAGTTTTAATATAGTCTATTTATCTAATAGTGCAGATATCTACTATTCGATGATAAATATATACTTACTAGATAAAGGAGACTATTAAGTACCTTTTACTTCGTGCCTTTTCCATTACACAATGTAGGTACCTAATATCTACTTTACAATAATCCTTTATGTTAAATTGCATCATTGTTAACTCTGTTGAAACATAAAGCACTATGCATCCCCTCATTTCCCACGGCAATGATGTCAAATTGGTTTATCAATCACGGCGGGACGGATGTGCGGCATGGAGCTGCTAGCCGCTGACCCGCCGCCGCTGTACGTGGGTGGTGTGTTTTGTAGTGCGTACAAGCCGTTGAATTCATGACGTGATGTTAATCGGCCGGCGAGATGCGTAATGATATTTGATACAGACGAGGAAAGTGGTTATACTTGAACTCTTCGAGATATAGATTTAATCGTCAACGCTACAAAGCATCATACTTGATCAAACAACATATTCGTATGTAGTCACAGAGAAATATTATTTCCAAACCGTTAGGTGTTAACAATTGGTATAATGGCTTAAACAGGTTTAACGGCATCTAGTGGTGTGCATGCGGATGTGGATGGTAATTTAAGAACGATTGTGGCGAGTTCTTGCGAAGAGGCTTAAGTATTGTCCATTGATCGCCAACAATAGAGGTCCGAGGTTAATATTTTGTGGCACGCCGATTGTATTCTCATATAGAGAGCGACTTCCAGAACATCTTTACAATCTTTATACACGACGTCAAAGGCAGTTAACGAACGGATAAAAGATACTATCACGTGGCCTGGCCCTATTTCATGTAACATCTCTACTTGACATGTCTACACGCTATATTCAAGATTCTTTTATGACCAAATATTATCTTTAAAAACAAACATGTTGCTACTAGGGAGAAATTTGATTTCAGATTTCAATTTCTGCAAAGTCAACAGTCAAACACTTGCTCTACAAGCAAATCTTATTGTATTATATTTTTAAAGTGTCCGTCTGTCAAAAAATATAAATGAGAGAGAAGAGAATGACGGACAAGTTACAACAAAAAATACCCTAATCATTGAGTAGAAGTCAAAGAGTAGCGTTCAGATTTAAGAATAAGACCCCCACATGGCACGCGGAGCGACTATCTCATACGATATCGAATTAGAATGCTAAATAAGTATTCCGGATTCTGTTTGTAACCATATGAGTATTAGTAGTTCTATTACTCATAGATATTATGTATGATGTGGTTTGATTTATTTATTTACTGGCAGTAAAAACGAATCAGGAAATTACTAAGTAAGTATATATGTAGGTAAAACTACAGCGTAATTATAAGCTTTTGCTCGTAAAATCGTAAGGCATTACTTATATATACGAATCGTACATGAATTAATATTTTATCTTATCTTAAAATGTCGCATTTTAAATATCAAATTTTACGTATTCAGAAATCGTTAATATAGCTACATAAAATACTATCTGATCCAAAATAAATTCAAGGTGATATAATAATAATATTTTAACTATGTAGGTACTTTGCTTTATGGAGCTATACATTTTCAAGTGTAATCTAAATTTTCATTTTCTATCTGGGTGTTTCACTTCTCTACTAATTGGAAAATTGCTGTTTAGGCACATCATAGCAAAATTATATGATATAATTATTATTCAAAACTATTTTTCGTAATACCTACATATTAGTAATATTTATGAATAGGTTTTCTAATATTATCTCATTCATTTATTAGCTATTTGTTGCAGTTTTCCATGATTTTCCTACAAGACTTTGAAAGTGTATTCATAATACTTATTAGTTTATTGCTTCATTTTTTTTCAAATGGATTTACATTTTATCCTAAAATGATTCAAAAAATTTCCTATGGTTTCAAAAACAATCCTCTGGAACGAATTTAAAAATAGTAAGTAGGTATATAGAAATATTTGTAAAAATTCACTGAATTATAGATATTGCAATGGCCAAAAACAATAAGTACCAATATTATAGTGCAAAATTAATGTCTATTTATTCGTGTTCATTAAAGATGAATTTGACACTTGGACTGTTTGAATTTTCCAATTAGTAGAGAAATACCCATCTCGTATTGAATCGATTCCAAATATAGGTACTATCCCATTTAATAAAAAGCGGTGACGACGCTGATATGCAGTACACCCATAATAGGAGACAATCATTACGAATGTAGAGTACAAAAAAACTTCAAGCTTCAAGCCGCTCATCAACTTTGGTTAATTGTATAAGGTTCTAAAGAAAATTCAATACATTATAATAATTAAACCCGTACATGAGCAATGTTGACAAAAAACGGACACATGACCAATGAAG
Source organism: Acronicta aceris (assembly GCA_910591435.1). NCBI lineage: Eukaryota > Metazoa > Arthropoda > Insecta > Lepidoptera > Noctuidae > Acronicta > Acronicta aceris. Next base: position 10,252,296 of record OU342760.1, on the reverse strand, counting down.
TCATCGTTGCCGATGTCGAGATTCGTCATCATTTCGAGCTATCACATGTAAACGTCCGTTGTTTTAAGGTAACGCCATTATATGGCGGAAATTATATATTATTTATTAATAATAATATACTTATCTGTGAAAAATTAAATTTATAACAAGTCTTTAAAACAACTGTAGAAGACACGTTGAAAACTATAATTTATATTTATGTCCTACATGTGTAAATTAAGTATGTTTTCATTGTTGATCATATTTATTCTCACTAAGGAAGTACAGGTGAGTCCGTATATGGGCATTTCTCTACTAATTGGAAAATCGCTGTCTAGGCACATTTTAGCAAAAGTATATGAAATAATCATTAATTAAAACTATTTTTCGTAATACCTACACGACAGTAATGTTTATGGATAGGTTTTTTTCTAGTATTAACTCATTCATTTATTATAATTTTTCTAATACCTTCAGAAACAGTCCCCTGAAGTAGGTATCCCAAATTCAGAATTCAAGTTGTATGGCCAATTATTAGCTATTTGTAGCAGTTTTCCAAGATTTTCCTAATGAAAGTGTAGTGTGTACACTTTCAAAGGAAAGTGTATTACATGCTTCATAATATTTGAAATAAATTTAATTTTTTAACTGGAATTAGATTTTATCCTAACATGATTCAAATAATGTCCTACGGCTACAAAAACATTCCCCTGGCACTAATTTAAAAATAGTATAGAAATATTTGTAAAAACCACTGCATTATAGATATTGCAATGGGCAAAACCAATACCAATATCATAATGCAAAATTAATAATGTCTTTTTATTCGTGTTAATTCAAAGATGAATTTGACAGGGGACTAGGACTGTTCGAATTTTCCAATTACTAGAGAAATACCCATAGGTATTATTCTTTGTTTTAACAAATTTTATTTGATTACTATTAGGTATATGTAATATTAGATAGAGCATTTATAAGTACCTACCTACTGCAGACGTAATGGCCAGTGTCAGTAAATTGTATGTTACTGATAAATAAATATTAACTTTCTGTATTTCTTTTTTTGCATTAAACTGATATTACCTGAATTCCTTAAGGAAAATAGAAAATTTTCACTTTATCATATAGAGTATTGTAGGTTGTAATTAATTCTGTGTATTGCTTTGGTCATTCAACTCCGTGCGAATTCTATCATAAAACGTAATTAGATCATACGCTCGTAATACCGCATTCCACGTTTTAAATGTCCTCGAAATTGTTAACAATTGTATGAACAACTCCTTGTAATTTAAGTTATGATATAGGTAAAAGAAAGTATGATGGTAAGTTGTAAGGTTTTTTTCATAACAGACAATTAAGTACAATGATGATATTACAAATATTTAAAATTGTTGGTTAGTTCAAGAACACGTTAAAATATAAGTACCTAAGTAAGTACCTACCTACCTCCATAATGTAAAATGTAGGTAAGTACATGGTGCAGCAACAGGGTGTATTTAATATAGGTACCTATGTACGTTCATGCAGCAATACACCTTATCATATTCTACTTATGAACTATGTAGGTACCTATAGAGATATGATACATACTATAATACCCCGATGATATTGTTACAATTTGTAAGTATATATAAGTATATAATGTCAGTTATCGATTGGAATCCCTTTGATCAGCAGGAAGATTTGTTTTAGCAATATGACTAAACTTACATGTATCTTTTGTTTTGTATGTTTATGATTAGGTGAAAGTAAGCACCTACCAATCATTAATATACCTACAATTAAATACCTACCTAATAATAATGCTCCAACGAAATATTACCTACCTATCTATTAGGTACTACTTTAGAACGGATCTCCTCTCAAATTGAAAGGCATTCATTAGGAGATGTAGTCCATACCTATTCAAGTTTTACTTAATAGTAGATAGTCAATAAATCCCAATGCCACTTCCTTGATTATCATTTAGTACTTGCTATATAAGTACTAGGTACCTACGTAGATAAACAATTCAAACATAATGACTTTGGTGGTGTGCCAAATTTGAGATATTTTAGCAAAAGTGTAAGAAAAAAATAGTTGGAACTAAGCATTTAAAAAATTAGATGCTTTAATTATGTTAATACCTACGCACATAGTGAAGAATCAGCAACACTTGCACCACCCAATTCTCATAATAGCCTTACATATCCCTCAACACAATTCGATAACGTATAGAATACCAGAATCGGTAAGTATGCAGTATGCGATCCATTACTGACATACATAACAGTATGTATTTCGCTTTATTCACCAACTAAACAGACTTTACGGCAGTTTTCCACCAGTGTTATATATATGATGTTATAAATCAGTTTTACACAACGTCACTGCAAATAAACTGGCATGTTTGTTCAATTAGCGAAATAAAAAAAACTTTAACGTAACGTATCCGCGTATGTACCACGCGGCGGAGCTGATCGCACAGCACTGGGCACTGGTGACCGGCGAACGATAGCGACACTCCGACCCTAGACGGGTACCACGAAACCGATGGCGACACGCACTAACGCAACAACATCGCAAACACGGAGTTCCGCGGCGAGCGGCCCCATCGCGACTACACTACAATTGATACCAACGACGCTAAGCCAGCAATGTTGCCCGCCACGGCACGACGGCGACGCAGCGCGCCGATCAAAGCTGATAAGAATTGCGCATAAGTACTGACAACACTATCTACACAAATCAACTACCTAAGTTAAAGCTTTAATGACTTAGTTACATTGATGTTTAAACCTTTTACTGATGATCATTTAGTATCGGTTGACAATACAAGTGGATGACAATAAATTCAGAACGACCATGATACACAAAATTTCAGTTAAAGATAACTACATAGTTCTAAAGTTGGTCAATAAAATAAGTTGATACATTTAAAAAAAATATGCATATCAAAATACCTACTGGAAATATTTTCTTGCTATTATTATTTATAACAGCGGAACGCATAGAGATGATGTTAGGTACTGCTATGAAAGATTTAGTAACTCTAACCTAAGGGTTAATATAATATTTGCGCCCTACTTATTTGCTTATTGCTTTTTAAAATTCGGACATTTTATTTTTTTGAGTAGCCGCCTTGATTCAGGAAAGAATTAAAAACAATGTAATTTTGAAGAGTTTTTCGCTAGTTTCATCTACGGTTGTACGTTGCAGTTGGATCTAGCATAGCGTCTGCTTCTGATTTACAGTTAGACTTCAGATACGTTTTGTATTTAGGTTACTGTCAACAAAATAAAATATTTTCTCACCTGCTTACACACTCCTCATCAATGTAAAAATTGGCAGGCCTGTGTTCCCTTGAAAATATTTCTTTAGAATAAATAACCAAAACTCAATAATAAAATTACCCACGTCATAATTCTCAGTCTCAATGCCAAGTTTTCAGTCAATTCGTTAGAAGCTTACCGGTATACATTATTATTTTAAATAATAGATACCTAATCTAATTGTTAGGTAGGTATGTTTATTTATTTATAATTGATAATTTCTCTAAATTCTAAATTTTGTTGTATTTTAATTATGACTAGTTGCTGTTGCCCGCAGTTTCATTCAGGTCCGTAAGATTAACAAACATAAGGTGCATAAGTCAGATTCTAGGCGGAGTATCAAGATGAAAAATGCACCAAATTTTAAGTTAGACCTCTAGCAATACATCGCTGAAAACTGCATTCAATTCCATGCAGCAGTTTTTGCGTGATGCGCGTACAAACATACAGACAGACAAAAATTCTAGAAATTGTTATTTTGGCTTCTGTTGCTCTAATAAAGACTCCCCATATTCGTTTTTCTTTAATATAGATGTAATGTACAGACATTGGCCTGTTACAATTTTATTATAGGTAAGTATATAACTAATGAATGAATATAATAGATGTAGATATTGATTTTTAATTGTTTAAGTACACAAGCTAGTCGTCAATCATATTATAATCTGTCTACTGAATGCTATCTATACTAATCGTGAGACGTTGAGGTACTGACACAAAGTCGTCGTCGGACAATGACCAAAATAAAGTTGATCGCGGCACATCGCGGGGAGCATGCTGCTATATTTTGGCAAGTCGACCGGTGCGTGTCGCGGGCGCCCGATGGCATCATCGCTATGGAGGATCGTGACGTCACCGCGCCTTTTCCAAACGTGGCCGCCAGACGAAAATAGTCCCCGCCCCGCTACCGACCGCGGCCCCTCGCCTCGTCACCGACCGAATTAGCGAGCGAAGCGGTCGGCATTCGGCAACGGCATCGACCAGCCATGTTAACCCAACAAAGACAGTCCAGTAGCAAGTTCAAATGCTCGCCTGTTGAACTCAGGAGGGTCTTGTACAGGTGTTGCAATAAGTAAAGCTGTAATTAACAATTCATATTTCGCACGATTTCCAAGTTCTTATACCTTAGCATTTACAGCATGTTTATCATATTCGATTCTTTTTTCTAAGACTGGATGAATATTCATATTTGTTAAAAGATTATCTCGAACAGTCATATTAAGTATTAAAAAAATATATACTGTTTATTTATTGTGTGCCAGGGGCAATAATAATTATACTCATAGGTAGAACTCGACCAAAACGCTTCACGCTGCTAACTCAGAGGTGCAGACTCATAGGACAAAAGCTCTCATAGAGGCTGAAATTCATGGAACCTGCCTGATCCGATCTGTTTATTTGCAAATCTCTCACTCATGTACTCGTTACTACCGTGGATTAAATCACTGCCGGAAGTCAGAGGTCACCCCGTCACTTGCTGTAACGGCGCGGTGTGCTGACCCGCCCAAGCTGGGCACATCGCCAGCATACGCGAAGCCGTGTCCTCGAAGCAGAAGAAATAAATGGGCGATTGCACTCGACCTATTGCATTTTAGAAGCCTTGAATTTTCGAACCTAAACCTGACAATTTGGTAGTTTCTATATTTGTGGTCACTATCTGTTAAGAAGTAGATATTATCAACGTTTACTATTTCACAGTTAGGTTCTTTACAGAAAGAACAACATTCCAAGTTAACCCAATTGCCTTCTTGCTTTACACCATAGTTTGCACATTATTTATCTTCAGTAGTCACGAATTTTATGTGATGTCAAAACTTAAGTACAACATCACGTATACTCCTGAGTAAAATTAAATAAAACTGGCCCAAAAATGAATTTCCTATGGATATCAAATGAATATTACAAGATTTATTGCGTTTCACTATTAGATTGTATGGAACGGTTATTGATGCACATTGTTGGGGTATGGATGAGCTCTCTTCTCGTCTACAGTTACTTTATTTATCGGCTATAGATGCATATGATGGTAACAGCTCCATCTACTCCAGCGTAGGTACATGTTTATGGATGAATTTTGACAGTTCCGTTTCGGTTGACAATGGTTCCTTCTCCTCCGATTTTCCGCAGCAATAATCGGAGGTTTTTATAAGCAGTTTTGAGCAGAAATATTGATATTGAAATAAAACTATTTTTTACGAATTTTCGGATCCTTTACAGCATCCATGGTCACGGGTAGACTGTATCACGATAGTGCAAACTTTAAAACTTTCCGTGTGCATTCTGCATCAATAATTCCACATACTTGTTTATAATGACTAGGTTTTAACCGACGAAAACACTGATATCTTCATTATTTGTCTCTGCGGGTCCGACAAACGTTGTCTTGCCCTGTAGATATTATTATCTTCCTGCTCTTATCCCAATTTATGGTCGACGCATGTCCTTTTCTTTCATTAATCCCTATCAGCCGGTCACCTCAATCATTCACTCCCTTTCCCATGTCTTGCCCTGTCTACGTATAAAAAAATCGTAGAACCGGCTCAAATTGTAAGTCTAAACCATCCAGGGACTCATCACCCAACTCACACCAGCAGATTATGAGGAGTTCGGACAATGCACAGAACGCCATCTACTGGCCTTACCGAAACAGAAAACCTCCCAGAAAACAACATAATCAACCCATTATATTGTCCCATCCCACTGCCTCATTAGTCTAGTGGTCCCAAGTGAGACTGCTACACTAGAAGTCCTGGGTTCGATCCCCAGGTCGAGCAGTGTTATTGGGTTTTTCTATGAAATTCTCATTAGCAGCTCGGAGTCTGGATTTGTGCCCGGTTAATGGCTATTGGCTCGCCCCCTATAACATGGGACCTAAACATACTGGCGAACTGTGGTACACCTCTGCCTAACCCTTCGGGGAATACAGGCGTGATGGTATGTTATGTTATATTGCCCCACTGCTCTCACGGGCACGGGCACGGGTCTCCTCTCAAAATGAGAAGGATTAGGCTATAATACCACCACGCTGGCCTAATGCAGGTTGGCATACTTCACGTCAAGAAAATCTCTTTGGCATGCAGGTTTCCTCACGATGTTTTCCTTCACCGTTTAAGCGCGTGATAATTAACTATTAATACGCATATGACTTTGAAAAGACAGAGTTGCGCGCCTTGGATTCGAACTCGAGACCTTTGACTTGGCAGTCCTATGGTCATATCACTAGGCTGTCACTGCTTATCACAGAAAACAACGCCATGTTAATTTCTGTCCGTGTATTATTTCTGTCAAATTTGTCAAATGTTTTCAGTCATCCCGTTTATCGTAAAGGGACAATATTTATTTACTGAGAAATTCTTTTTTCCTTTTTAGACTTTTCTGTGTCAGTTTCTTGAATTTTTGAAATTTTTTTTTGTCAGTCTGAAAATATAAATCACTTAAGTACTTTTACTTGATCTAACTTTATTCAATTTACGTATTAACGTGTAGGTATGTGGGTTATTTCTAAAGAGCGTGATTGCTTTGGCTATTTTCCTTGAAAATAGAAAAATAGTAAGTGGTGCGATGCGCGATGCAGATATCTTTTTAAAACCACAATAATAATATTGTGTTTGCACCGACAACATAATTTTATTATTAAGTAAAATAGATAAACTGTAGGTATTGTGTGTTACACAACCTTAGCAATTGAGTGAGTATTTCATTGGTATATAGGGGATATAAGACACCATACAACGGTCGTGCGCCTAATTGTTTTGGTGCAGTAGTAAAGCGATAAGATGCTTCGCGCTACTAACGGTGTGTTATTATTTATTTTTTAAATATGGAATGTGGTCGCGAAGGCAGTTTGCTAACCCATTCATTGCTGAAAACTCGCGCGACAGTGAATCGGTTCCGAGAAAACTACTCGCGTTTCCTGGAAGCGCTACTATAGACGCACACATTCGCGAGTAGCTGTTGTCAATATAGCACACTGAGTCGCCCACGGCCCTGATAACGCGCTGCCGTGACGACTTGACGAGACGTATCGGTGCTCTCATTAACCAACCAACTCATATTGCGTGCCCGGCTCGACTTACACCTAATCAAACAATTTGTTGCACAGGAATTACAACGACGCTTGCAGAAATCCGCTATGTGTGCCATTACAAAATATGGTACCATCAAAATGTGCACAGACAGGGTTTTTTAAGAGTATAAGTACTATATTCTGAGAGGGAGTGTAAGTAGTTTTGGTCTATTATAAATTATCTATCTAAATAAAAATGAATCGCAAAATTTGATGCTAAGCGCAAAACTCGAAGACGGCTGGACCAATCTGGGTAATTTTTATTTTATTTATTCCTTGAACTCTAAGGAAGGTTTTTATGGACAGAAAAATTGGAAAATTTTCACGGAATACCTAAAAAACGAAGCAACGTAGCGGAAACCGCGGGTGGGTCGCTAGTAATAAATAATAACCATCATAATGATAAACGTTTGTACCTACTACAAAAACCCTCAAAATCGTCGTTAGTCATTTCGAAAATTGAATTTCCAATAAAGTTGTATTTGTTAGCACTAATCAATTGAAATAGGGAACATTTAGGTGCATATTCTTTGTCATTCGAGAAGTTTTTGTTCCGAAATTAAATTTCCTGCATCAAATCACGTGGAAATGCAAGTCGCAAGTGATTTCAGGTGATACGTGAACGTATAAATTTGTCGAATACAAATACGTAGCAAATAATATGAGCTCAATAAAATGATCGCAGAGCATTGGGGTCAGCGGCGAGATGCCAACGGTCAATAATGATGGCTTGACATACGAACTGAATAGCAATCAATCAATTATACTCTTATTTTACTGCCAAGTACGTTTTGTATGTGTAGGTTGGACGTATGTAACTTGTTTAATTTATTAGATAATGTTTGTTCCTAAATTAAGAGCAGACGTAATTGTCCGTATTTAATGCTTTATTCTACCGTGGTTGTTCGATTCTGAATCTGACTGTTGACAGTCAAACACCCCAAAAAATGGCGATGATTTACGTGCCATTGTAATATTTCTGGTGCAACTGCACACTCTTGGTTAATCTTATATTAAAATATGTAAACATTTTAATACTTATATAAAATGTAGCTACTATGATGTATTAATGAACGAAACCACAATTTATTTATAACTAGCAACCCGCCCGCGGTGATACCCGGGTTGTCCCGTTTTTTAGTTTTTCCGTGCAATTTATCCAATTCTTCATAAAAACCTGCCTCAGAGATCAAGGAATACATTTTAAAAAAATACCCGCATTGGTCTAGCCATCTTCGAGTTTTGCGCTTAGCCACAAATTTTGCGATTCATTTTTGTTTATATAGATAGATGATATTATTATGCTAATATTGCTAGTCAATTACTATCCTACAGCTGAAATTAAGACCAAACTCCAACACGCAGGCCTGATGCATGTCGAAAGAGTTCGCACACTTCAAGAAATTTACGAAGTTCTTTCTTGACTATTTGATAATAACAATCCATGCACGGCAAACACTGTCATTGTGCCATATTGGCACTGCTATACTGTATAATGAGATAATAGTATATAAATAATACTTAGATGATTTTGTTGATGATTACGTTTTATTTTTTTATAATTACTACCATATAGCTTTATGCTTTATAAAGGATCTACTAACGTATTCTAGAAAATTATAAACAAGGGAAAAGTAGGTATAAAGATTATACTCACTTGGTGAGGCTGGAGGTAGCATCGCAGCGCGCGGCGGCGGCGGCGGCCCGGCGCTCCGCAGCCGCGTCTACCATGCCTCTGCATCACCGCGATGGGCATCACTCGCGAGTCGCGCCACCTCGCCACCTCGCCCCGTCACCTCACCACCACCACCCACCACACCGCCACTACCACACTGACATCACAATGTATACTTATACAAAACCCTCACAACCTGCCTGCCCGACACCTGATCACTTGAGGTCGCTATTTAATACAATACTATCGTGTGGGGTTTCAAATTAATGTTATACTTCGCCTATACCGACGACTACGAGGCCAGATCCAGAGCAAGTGGATGACCTGAAACAAATATAAAATTCATTAATACAAATATTTAGCCCAAACCTTAGTCCAGTCTTATACTGGTATGCGCTTATGATTGAAGATTGGTACAATTATGATTTATTTTAGTTAATGTAGTACTTTTTTATAGACCCCACCAGATGGACGGTTATGTTTTTCGAGTGAATGTATATTTCTTTGTTACGCTCTGTAGGTTAGGCACAATTATTTCGATAATACTGTAGCTAACGAAAATGGATTGAGACTGCAAGAAAGTATCGATCGTGAGCATCAAATTGCCTTAGACCAAAAAAAAAGTAGTGGCGTGAAATTTTGAGTCGACTTTTAAATGATTTTCTTTTCCTGGTTCGCCCAAGGGAAGCGCATAGAGAGAGAGAGATTCTAACGCTCGATCTATTTTCCAATTAGAGTGAATGCAATCAGTTGCAGTTTATGCTGGATCAAGCTGGCATCAATTCTATGATACTTTATGTTGACATTAAACATCCGAACACTCCTTTTAACAAGTTCCGGAGCAGTGAATTTAAGAACTTAGCTTTACAATTGGCGAAATCGCACATGAAATGTCGCTTGAGTACAAATTTGCCGCGAGAATTAGCAGTCACTATACGTGATATTCTAAATATGAACCAGCACCTTCCCGAAGGTGAACCCCCTGTAATGTTACAGAAACAAGCAAGGTGTACACTGTGTCCAAGAAAACAGAATCTTACTTTAGACCAACAATGAGACAAACGCGACTTTCAAATCTTTCCATATTGTCAATTGAAGAGGAAAGCAACGTAAATTTTAATAATGTCATTGAATCTATCTATAACTAATTTATAAAAAACAAAGTCGGGTTTGTTCCAACAATTATAACTCGAAAACGGGTGAACCGATTTTTATGATATTTGGTTTGTTGAATTTGTCTCCTTCCCGAATAGTAGAATATCTATTTAAACGTTCGAAAAATACACGAAAAAGAACATAAAAAATATATGTTTTCTCATACATTTTGTATTGGGATGTAAAATTGACAGATTTGACAGAATAAAACGCGGACACAAATGAACATGGTGTTGTTTTCTTTGAGGTTTCCTCTTTCGGTAAGGCCAGTAGATGGCGCTCTGTGCATTGTCCGAACTCCACGTAAGCTGCTGGTGTAATGTTTTTTTATTTTGTATGTTTAAATATGTCCTTGAATGGTTTAAATTCACAATTTGATCCGGCAGGTGGCACCGCAATCGGGTTCTATATATATACAGGGCAAGACATGGGAAAGGGAACTGATAGAAATGAATGGAAGAAAAGGACATGCTGCGCCGACCACAATTAAATTGGGACAAGGGCAGGAAGATACGGGGCATGACAAAGTTTGCCGGGCCCGCTAGTATTTTAATAACGTCACGTCAGCACGTTTAGTATTTACTGTTTTATTAAGGGGGTGCTCAATAGAAAGCCGCACCAGGTGACAACCCATGCTACGCCGCTACTGGTATAAGGTATGGAATGTACGTATAACAAGGTTTTGAATTTTAAATAAAAACTCGTGATCTAGACTCATTTGTTAGATTCTTTTATTCATAAGTCTGAACATAAGAAATACAAAATTATTATTTATTATTACAAATGAAGATAGTAATATTTATTTTGAAGAAACAAGGGTTGATTTCAAATCTCGACTCGTAAGTACAGGAAAGGGGTCGACGGGAACGGAGGTCAGGCGGGAGGTTGCTGTGCGAGTCTTTGCATGTTTCACTGGCAGTTAAAATGCCAGATATAATAGGTTAACGCAAAAATGAACAATTAGTAAGACACTTATTGCGTAGGTGAGTTAAAGTTTGGAAAAATTAAAAGAAAAAATGTTGTTCATATTTAGATGTATAATTGAAAGACAAAGTACCGCGATGATATTAAAAAGTCGAAAAATAAGGGCCATCCTAACAGATATCTATTGATAATTATTAAGACACGATTTCACACGATGTAGTCAGCTACCTACCTAGATCTCTCTACGCGTTCCCGAGATAAAGGGTCTTGACAGACAGACGGACGAACAACAAACCGATCCTATAAGGGTTCCGTTTTTTTCCTTTTGAGGTACTGAACCCTAAAAACAGAGTGAGCTGTGGGTTGGTCGTGTAAGTAGGTACCTACCTGTTTAATCCTGTGTATTTTATCTCAGAGGACCCAGAGCCCTTCTGTGCAATACCAAAAACTCTAGCTTAAAGAACTGACGGATTTAAGCTTCAAGACTGCCATAAAGCTCTGGACGGAATTCCCAGGCATGGTCCACTCCAAAGCTTTGGGAAACGCAAGTGGAATAAAGGAGCTCACACCTAAAAAAATCCTGTTCATAAGTAGCAGCTGCAGGACTTAATGGTGAACTCGAACTCAACGAGGGGCAATCACAATAGACAGAGTCGGTCGCAGTGATCCTATGGCCGCAAACAACGGTGGAGCTAAGTAGAACCCCAGGTTAGGGCTGCTCCTGTTGGTTTTTCCCAGGAAGCCTGAATTGGAGCAGCCACTGTAAGTTTCGTTGTCATATGGGATGCACCGCAACTGAGATGAGCCGCGGTGTTGTATGAGCGGTACTGCGGCTGAAGGTTTGAGGGGCCACGGTGGAAGTGCAGTACCGGTATCACGTTGCGCCACTCTGCCTGCCTTCCGCGGCCTCGGCGGGGTCGCAGCCGCAAGACTATGGACACGGTGGGGCCGCAGGGGAAGAGGAGTGTCGGTATTGCAATACGCCGCTCCCCTTTCCCTCTGCGGCCGAGGTGTGAATGGCGGCAGGGCTACATATCTATTCCACCGCAAAGAGGGCCTTGGTCGGCTGACTCGGAGTCGTCAATCGCCCATTGCGCTGAGTGATTCCCGGGATCCCTCCACTATGCGGAAGGTGGAAGTGGTAGTGGTTTTAGTCGGTGCGCTGGCTATCTAACCGGAGAGCCCGTCACAACCGTCCCACATCCCCAAAGCGCGCCGGTCAGGTGGATTGACGACTTGCGGTGGGTAGCTGGCAGTGACTGGATGAGGAAAGTCGAAGATCGGGCTCTGCGGCGTTCACTAGGAGAGGCCTACATTCAGCAGTGGACGAATATAGGCTGATAATGAAACGAAGCCACACGGAAATTGCCGAATACCCTCAAAACCGTGATCGGCTTGGCCGACTAATCGGCCTCTTTCCAACCGACTAATCGGCCAAAGTCATAGTCGGCACATCTTTATTAAGTAGGTGAGCAACTACAATTTTATTACGCGACGGGCTCGACTTCTCGGGTCCTACTCAGTGAGCTGCCGCCACAGATTGCTTTATACTTATATGTATATATAGACACTATGTTAAAAAACCCTGTCCGATCGGAAACGGGCATATAGGTATCTCCCAATTACATCACCAAATAAAAAAAATATTAAATATTCATAAAAATAAACATAAATGAAGTTTTAATTCATCGTTGGGTCGCCGCCCGTACCCAAATTGCCACAATTACCACAAAATCTAGCATTTAAAAAAAATGTAAGTAAAACCATCATAGTCCTTAAGTTTGATACCTAGGGACGATGTCGCTCCACCGTAAGTATTGTCATTTCAGTTTCCTCGTTTTATATTTTTTTTTAGCTGATTATTTTTCTTGTAAACTGAAAATAATTATATAATTAAAACCGGATCTCGATACCTAACACTACCAGTCATGGCCTCACGGGTCGGACAGGGTTTTCTTAACACATTTTACCTAAATATGAAAGATATTTTTTGAAATTGTTTAAAAAAATTGATCAGATATTTTTGTTACGTAAAATTGTTTGATTCGTGCAAAGAGTGTGTCTTATAACTTTATCATTAAACATTTTACATACCTACAAAAAATAAGTTTTAATTAATAAGAAAAAGACTTAATTTAACTAAAACCATGTATTTATTTAAAACAGTTTTTTCTGCCCAGCATTTGGGCGTAAAACGTTTTTGCCATATCCGCCCAGTTTTAGCCCTTTTTTGCCCTTTGGGTTTAAATCCTCGACCCACCACTCACTAGTTCCTACTATAAGAAGGTACCTCCATACGTCATTTTATGTCCATGTATTACATAGGTAGGTAATGTATTGGTACTTGTTTACTACATAAACAAAAACTAAAATGTCACTTACATAAAAAATACCTACACAAAAATATATTCAAAAATAATATAGCAAGCCAAGCAACAGAAACATAAATTTTACAGGTGAACCGTAATGGCATATCGTGGTTGTCGAAACATAAGCATAGCAATGAAGTGTAAGCCAGTATTACAATTTTATGTATGAGATCATCGATATGTATATACAGCAAATGTAATAAATATAAATATGACTCACCCGTTATGTACTCTGCTACAGAAAGACCGTGTAGGTTATCATTATCACTATTGATGAACGTCACACACAATACATTGAACACACACGTCGTCACAAATCGCCCACACTTTTGCATTTCAGAGGTTTTCAATGTATACTAAACACTGTAAATATTGTCATTTTAATAACTACAACAAAATGTAACTAATTTCTACTAGCAATATCGTACAAGATTATTGTGAGAAAGAGAAGCAAAGCAAAAACAAAACATCAAAATCTTTGCTACGGTATTGAATTTCTGTAATTTTAACAAGTGCTGCCATCTGTGAATTCTCATTAATAATATTTAACTATTAGAAAAAACTGCTGTTTGACATTTGCTACTATGCTTGAAATGAGGTAAAACTTAGCTAACTCGGAAAAAATTACACCGAGTTTTGCTACGCACAATTTTTGCATTTTTGACAAATATCTATTAAAAAAATAAAGTAATGGAAAGCAATGTTTTATCTGTATTTGTTCATGGATATATACAGATATTTTTTAATTAAACTCTATGCAAAGTAAAGTAAACGTCGATCCAAGGTTACTGCGTTCAAACAAGTACAACTTTTTTGTGACAATGTCTGCATCTGTTGATTAAAATTTGAAACATAATAAGCTTCTAAACAAGGTCAACAGTTTTCATCAACTCGCAGTGGACGAAAATAATTAAAAATAAGAGTGTATTATGTCCATAATTTCGAAAATCGTACGTTTTATGTGTCATCACCAGATATTCAAGAACAAGTGTCCGCGAAAATGATCTGTACTTTGTTTTTCGCAATCACAACGTTACATGAACATGGATGACCTAAAATGCGAATATGTGAAGAAAAAAAGATGTTTGGGACTCACAAGAAGTGTAAACTGAAGTAATTATAATGTTTCGCACATCGATTATCGACAATCATTTACCTTTTCATGCCATCGCATAACGATCGGTAAATTGCTTGGTCACAAAAGTGAAAATGTGATGTGTCAAACTGATTGTTTACCTCGCGGACAGGTGAGTGGTTTGTAGAAGTGGTACGCGAGGGCGGCGGGAGGCGGGCGGTATGTCTGATCGATCAAGTCCCGTGAACGGCGGTTACGAGGCCGCAAGGCTCACCGTCCGCAAGGACCTCTTCCCAGAGGTTCGCCTACCTAAGCTGGCGTCTGGTGAGCCTGGTACGGACTCTGACCAAGAAGATGTTGAGTCAGCCTCTGGTGTTAAGCTGGAGACTGATTTCGAACAGAGTATAGATGAAATCGCCAGTCAAAAACTGCAAGTGGTCAATGGGGCACTACCGTGCCCTACGCGGCCGCGACACAGGAAGCACAAGCACCACTCTCGACAGAGTTCCCAATCCTCAACTGTGAATGGTTGTCTTCCTCCAAAAAGTAAACGGAGAAAAGACTCATCTAAAGATTCATTATATAGAACACATTCTAAACATAGTGTTGTGTCACAAGTGAAAGGTGGTAAAAACTTAAACTTAGTGAGTAGTAGTGAGTGCCAGGATGATGAAGATGATAATGAAGAAGCTGAAGAGGAGGAAGAAGAGGAAGTGGAGGAGGAAGAAGAAGCTAAAGATAGTGAAAGTTCAGAGGATGAACAGCTCAAACGCAATTTAAAGTTACCGTTAACTAATATGCCGCGTCAAAGTGGCAAACCATACAGTCATGAACTTAGTCAATTATCAACAAAAAAGAGTAAAAAGGACTCAAAAGAACGTAGAACTCATGCAGTTATACCATGTAGTGGCAAACCACGATCTATGCTAGACATTCGCAGTTCACGTAGTAAAAAGAAATCTAAGAAGTCTGAGTGTGCACCCACATATCACAGCCAGATAGTGGATACTAACTCCATGAAGATAAAGATTAGGAGGACAAGTTTTCATGAAACTGTAAGTAGTTTTATTTTCCTATAAATTTAGACAATCATCTGTGTTGGCTAGGAATTGAATTCATTTGGCATCTAATACAATTTTATTATAAAAAATATAGCTAAGTATAGAAAATACAATAAGAATGCATTACAATATTAATTTACACTTTGTCTAGACTAAGTTAACCTCTAAGAACATTGATTATTGTTTGCAATTTGCTCAATCAATAACTACATACATAGGTAACCTGCTATTGTTCACAATGCATGGAATGTAAAGTTACAAAGTTCCTATATATATTAGTTAACTTCACTTTTCATTTGGAACAGTAACTTGTTTTGTTACTCTTATTAACTTGTTTGGAAAATCTGTAGATATTAAAATGAAATCACATTGCAGTATTTGCATTCTAATGGTCTCTTATAAAGTAAGGAAGTTAAGTTACTGTCATTTAAAGAAGCTAATTTGAAGTACTATCTTAGCATTGATGCTAATTTCCTAAATCATTCTAGGTATTGACAGCTTGTCAGTGCAGCTTGAAGCTTCTATCTTGAGGTACATTAACCAAACCTTAGTTAAGATAGATAACTGATTAAGAAAATGACAGCAAATATGTTGATTCGTACTTAACTGCTTTATGGACAAACTAGTTTCTGCCCTCGACTCTGTCTGTGTGGACTTCAGATTTGGGTCCGACCTGGAAAAAAAGTAGCCTATGTGTTATTCCAGACTACTTATAATCTATCTGTGCCAAAGTTCTGGTGTGAAAGAGTAACAAAAAACCACACATCCATACATCCATACTCACAAACTTTCACATTTATAATATTATAGTAATGAATTGTGATATCGTCTTTAGTAGGTACACATTGATACATTCTATAACCCCCAGGAAGATAATATTGTACTAAACATGCTTCTATAAAAATACCTAAATCCCTTTTGATTATTAGATTACAAATAAAGAAAGGAATATATTTTAAATTGATGGGGGTGAATTTGTCACTTCTATAAGTACCTACATATTCTAGTTTAATTCGTAGAAATATAATGATGACTTATATTTGAAATTTAAAATTAAATTAATCAACTAGGACAAAGAAAGTTATTATTATTGTTATGAGATGCCTATTGAAGTGGTACTTATTATTATTGCACAGGATTACAACAAGTATTAAAAATAAATAACTAGAGCATAGCATAGGCTATGCTATATCAATCCACTGCTGGTGGACTGTAAAATAAATTCATCAATATCATCAGATATTGATGAATTTATTTAACATTTAATTAACCTTAATCTTAGTAACATAACAGACAGAAATGTGTTGGTGGGGAGTTTATTGTGTTGTTTCTTCATCCCTGCAAAAATACTAGGTAGGGTACTCTATAATGCAAAAATGTACATAGGTAATACCCAATAGTCCATAAATGATTTTGACTTAACTTTAACAATTAATTCGGTGTAAGACATAAGACCTCAGAGTGTAAACTAAGTGATGAGTAATCTACAGATTTGTTTGCCACAATTTCTCTAATCTATGGAGATTTACTCTCATAGGTACTTTGTAAACATTGTACACTACCTACTTGGAACTTTATAACAGAATATAAGTAGGTTCATGTAACAATGCTTCACCATACAGGTCCAATACACACATACATAATCATCATCATGTGAGTTAGGGTGTTTAGTAAGTAGATAGGTAGGCATTTACTTAGGTTCCGTATTTGTCATATTTACTTCGGTCTTAGATATTGTTATGATTTCCAGTTAGGTACTATGTTCTCCTAATAAGTATACTGTGTACTATTACTTATGTACTTATTTTGTTTTCATTTTACATAATGAAGCCGCTTAAGATATATATTATTAGGTACTTATATCTCCATCATTCTCCACATTAAAGCGTCGAGCAGCAAGCCCCCTTCTAATTTAATGTATATTTGCGACCGACGACAGCGACACGTTAATTTAATGATATCAGATATGTCCATATTTTGGAAACTGAACCAATTTATTTTGATGAGCTTTGCAAAAACCTAAGCTGAAAACTACTTAATCCGATAAAAAAAAAGATTCTAGTTTCTGAGAAATATCTACATAGATAAATGTACATGTATATTCATACAGTTATGAAAATTTAGGATGCATGATTAGAAGCTCACATAGGCAAACATGTATAAATATTGTGTGATTCCAACAATATTAAATATAGATGGGTTAAATTTAATATGTGAATGTATACTTTATGTATATATTATTATATGAATCAGTATACTTATGGTTACCTTGATGGACTTGTGTGGAATGATAAGCACCTGATATGCATTTTATTATCTATTTAATTCTTAGATCAATTTTATTATAATTATTATCTCATTGTTACGCTTGTATTCCTGAATAAATGATTACATATACCTACCTATATATTAGCGGATATACCAGGTATGTTCTCCATTTACCAGTCCCAATTCTTAAATCCTGAACTGTAACAGACAAAAATCAATATACATAATTATATCTATACCCATAACCGATGTATATATATATACCTACATACAATATTCAATACAGGTAGGTAGATATTTGATGTTGAACAAAACTACACTCCAATGCTTTAATCTTGCATGACTATTAGTCCATAAAATATATACATTAATAGAATAAATTTATTAATAAGTTATGTTACAAAAACAAAGAATAATAACTGCATCAATATTGGTAGATATAAAGATTTTTTTTTTGTTAAAAGAATAAAATTATACCTACTTATTATTTGATAGATAAATAATTAAAACATATTTATTTATTTATTTCGTCGACTTGAGAATCTCCTGCTTTTTCATCGGTATATATCATACCTCCATATACACATTGATATTCTCGTAAAAGACCACTAAGTCACTCCATTGAAAGGAGAGACGGTTAGCACTCCCTTTGACAAGGATGGAACACATTTAATGGTTAAGGCACAACTTTACCACGTTTTTTGGATGAAATGTGTACAAATTGTGATAATACTTAAACTTCGAACAGTTATGTGATTGTCAACTGAATTGGGTTTTTTCATAAATCCTTTTAGTAGGTAATAAAATATTGGAAATATTCTTCCACTTAATGATCCGGCGGAGCTTGAATTGCCCACAAAAACGTAATACCGAAATAAATCGTAATCCAGACAATATTCTATCAAATTGTGTTATTATTCGGATTTGGATACCGTTAATATAGGTTCCTACGGTCTGTACTATTTCGTCTACTACTACTTCACTGGAATTAAAAGACCGAAAAATCGTTCCAAACTTGGTAAAGTTATCAAAAATTGCATTCGCTTACATTTATGTCCAGTTAAATATTTTGGGCGAAATGGTAGAATAGGAACCTAGATTAACGGTATTGGAATCCGAATAATAAGAGAATTTTATCTTTGTGTGATTTTTTTGCATTTTCCATGCTAAGATTATTAAGTTATTTTTTAGTAAAGGAAAAAAATCAATCGCGGGCAGGATTCGAACCTGCGTCTTCTGGTTTGATATACCAGACGCTCTGACCTCTAAGCCACCGCGAACCTAACCCGCATGATTGAAATTTTGCCTTCACATTCTGAATTTACGTCATAACGTGATCTTGGTGAAAATAACTTAATAGTCTTAGCATGGAAAATGCAAAAAAATCACAAAAAGATAGTTAAAAGGTAAGGTGGCATCGACTGTTGAGAAGTAAGGTAACTTGCCCCTCATAGATGTCACCAACGTCACCTTATGACGTAACTTCTGAATGTGAAGGTAAAATTTCAATCATGCGGGTAGGGTTCGCGGTGGCTTAGAGGTCAGAGCGTCTGGTATATCAAACCAGAAGACGCAGGTTCGAATCCTGCCCGCGATTGAATTTTTTCCTTTACTAAAAAATAACTTAATAAGAGAATTTTATTGAATTGTGTTTGAATTACGATTTATTTCGGTATTACGTTTGTAAGAGAAATTCGGTCCGCCGGACTCTTAAGCAGGTGGACCGTATTCATAGACCCCTATATGTACAGTTGTATACTTGAGTATCTACTTAAGCAATACATCTTTTCAATATGAATTTACTTGACATAGATATCGATGCGGTGGTAGCCTAATGGCTAGGGCGTCGGACTGGCGATCATGTGGTTGCCGGGTCGAAACCTACCCATTGCACTACCGACGTGAACCCACTCGTAACACAAGCATAGCACGAGGGCTTAACAAAAAATTTAGTAATGTGCGCACCACATCGCTGGTAACCTTTTTTTTAAATAAAAAGATTGTCGATTGTAATTAAGAACATTTTATTTTGTATAGAACACCATTAAATATATTAAATACTAGCTTGTGCCCGCGACTTTGTCTGCGTGAACTTCAGAATAGGGTCCGAACTTGATAAAAATTAGCCTTTGTGTTATTTCACACTATAATCTATCTCTGTGCCAAATTTCATCCAGATCCGTTCAGCCGTTCTGGTGTGATAGAATAACGAACAGCCATACATCCAGACATCCATAGTCACAAACTTTCACGTTTATAATATTAGTAAGGGCAACATAACATACCTGGATTCCCCGAAAGGTTAGGCAGAGGCGTACAAATGTACACCCATATTTCGCTGGTATGTTTAGGTCCCATGTAATAGGGCGAAGCCTATTGCCATTAACCGGGCACAAATTCCAAACTCCGAGCTGCTACTGAGAATTTCATAGATAAACTCAATAACGCTTTCTCGACCTGGGAATCGATCCCAGGACCTCTAGCGTAGCGTAGCGTAGCGCTTGGGACCATTAGACTAATAAACCAATAAATATAACTAACCATTACATAATTAATATAATAATTTCCGTTAAAATTTGGCCGTGCAATTTTAAAGAATTTATGGACATACTAGGAACTAGTGGAATACAAGTCGATTACGTATGCTATTTTTCCCCCACACACAGCACAGTCGGGTAAAGGTAAAAGTCATGCCTTTCGATTATACTTACGTCCACGGTTACA
This sequence comes from Acronicta aceris, assembly GCA_910591435.1. Classification (NCBI taxonomy): domain Eukaryota; kingdom Metazoa; phylum Arthropoda; class Insecta; order Lepidoptera; family Noctuidae; genus Acronicta; species Acronicta aceris. The sequence continues at coordinate 10,231,689 of OU342760.1, read as the reverse complement.
GAATGAGCCACTGGTATGGTTTGTCATAGGTTGTGTTAATGTTCATCCATTGTGGTAAGAATTTAATTTCGTTTTAGGTTAGTGTGTTTTCATACATGTCTCATATACCTAAGAACATCCGAATTTATGGCTTCACCTAAGATTTTCCGTGAATCCGTGGGGTCAATGGAAAAAAAATGTTACTGCGATTAGTGAACTTAATACATTATACCAGTTCTCGGGATAATATGCATGTTACAACACATTTGGTGCAGTAAGTTTTTATCGATATGGTTGTAATATTACAGGTAACACCAACGCCGACGTCAGTTTTTGACATTGGCCAGAGGAAATCAAAGAAGAAGCGGGCGGCTTCGCCGGCTAGCGTCAGCTCTGGCGAGGAATACGACCCGTCGCGCGGGGACACCGCCGCCGCGATGAGCGTCGCCGCTCCCAAACCACGCAACCCGCAACCTAAGACACCTAAGTCTAAGAAATCAACCAGTTCTAAAAGTAAGCAAAGTAAGTACCCATTCAATATAAATCTGCGGCTTATTAGTGCCAGACCCAGGCGCTCCCGAAATAGCACTGATACAACCAATAGTCATTATTACACACCCGTTTTACTTCAGCTGCTTGTTTGTATTTGATAAACTTTGATATAGCAAGATAGCACAGCCTTTGGGTACAAGTACAACAATAACATACATGTTATATTTAGTTTGGAGTTCAGTCTCCGAAGTATTAAATACATATCAAATACCTATATACCTATTATATACCTATAGTATTTTTTTTAATGTTGCTTACAATTCGTATGACGTTCGACTGAATTCGCATAAAGTCATGTCACCGCTAGAAAGTATGACACCTTATTTCGATTATATGGGCTAACTAACATGTTCTGTTTTTGTTTTTAGAGAAAAGTGAAAAGACTGAAAGAACTAGAATTAGTGGAGCTGAAAGTAAAGAGACTGGACCACAAAGTCCTTGGGGACATTCTATGCCTAAAGAGATTCTATTAAAGATATTTGAATATGTTGTGGCCTCTCAGGGCACATTGCCTTCTGTGATCAGGTAAAAAGCATAATAGGTATCACAGTTAATTATAAATAGAAACTTGCCTTTCCATGCAGTGAATGGGATCTAATAATACCATCAACTTTTTTCCAGAATTGGTAGAGTATGTAAGTTATGGCACAGTGTAAGCTGTAGACCCGAATTGTGGAAGAACGTAGACCTTGCGCAATACACAAGTGAAAAATGTAAAACAGATTACAAACTGGTGTGGCTCCTGGAAAACCGGTTACCACAATGTCAAACTTTAAATATATGTAAGTAAAGATTTGTCACTTTATCACGATACTAGCCGTACCGGGCCATTTAATACGGCCGAAAAACTGTTATTTTTGTTAGACATAAATAGAAGTTTCCACTTAAATTTTGGCATTTATTTTGAAATCACAGACAGACTTTAATTGTATTATTGATTATCTATACATATAAAAAGCTTTGTCCTGAATGACTGACTGACGGATCAACGCACAGCCTAAACCACTGATCGTAGAAACCGGAACCTTTGTATGACGTAGGCATCCGATAAGAAAGGATTTTCCGAAATTCTACCCGGTGGTGAAAATTGTATGAAAGTCCGTCATTTTTAGCGGGTATACGTGGGGTTAATACTTATAACCTATACTAATATTATAAAGAGGAAAGATTTGTATGTACTGGACCGATTTTAACAATTCTTTTGCCGTTAGGAAGCTACATTATCACTGAGTAACATAGGCTATATAACATCACGCTACGCCTCTTAGGAACGGAGCAGCGCGGGTGAAACCGCGAGCGGGTCGCTAGTATAAAATAATACCTATAGGGAGAAAGATATCATAAATTATAATAATGAACTAATGCTATGTTACTTTTAATAAGTTTTCCTTTGATAAAATCCATAAAGTATAATATTCAAATTTTATAATAATACCTAATAATATTCGGATAAAAACAGACTTCATATTATTTAAATAAAAATATCGTAGAAATGAGGCTAGTAATATATATATATATATATATATATTTCAATAGATAACAATAAAGTTGTATTCAGTTTCATGTTATAAAATTTGATGAATTCTACAGCTCAATGGAAAGTAAGTAACGTGTCGTGGGTCCTGGCGTGTGTGGCGGAGTACTGCCCTCAGCTGGTAGAGCTGAGCGTGGCTGGCTGGAGCCGCATCACCTCAGAACAACTCTTCGACCTCATGCAGGCCTTACCCAAGCTGCAGAGGATCGACTTATCACTGACGGTATGTCCCTTCAACAATCATTACTATTTTGATCTGGGAGCACGGTAATGCCACCGCCAAGTCGAGCATAAGCATTTACTGTGTTCTTAAATCATACCAGCTAAACCACACTGCACATAGCTCAAACTAAAATTATGTATATTACTTCCTAATCTGTATAAATAAAAAGGAATGTTTTTATGTTTGTCTTCTTCCTAAAGGTTATTTTGCCAATGTCAAGGTTTCAATATTGAAGTAAGCATGTCGCATTTTGCGGCATTGTTGTATCACACAATCGGGTGGCCAACCACTATGAAACTAGATGTGAATCAAACACACTCCTCTTTAATTTTTTACCTTTAACAATAAATATGTAGGGACACTGCTGACGCATTAGATTTTGATTGTATTAACTTGTGACTTTGCGCAGCGCGGCAGTCGTCTCCCCGCACCCAACCAGTTAGGTCGCTCATCTATACTTATAACAAATCTGTAGAGAGGTCAATTCTGTACATGAAATATATTTCCAAAATAACTATCAGCGGGTGATTAGTGATCGATACTGACGCCAAAAATGCAATCAGTAAAATTTTTGTCTGTCTGTCTGTATGTTCGTTATAGAAACAAAAACCACTCGACGGATTTCAACGAAACTTGGTACAATTGTTCTTCATACTCCTGGGCAGGTTATAGTATACTTTTCATCACGCTACGATCAATAGGAGCAGAGCAGTGAAGGGAAATGTTGGGAAAATGAGTGATTCATGAGAAAGGTTTCAAGCTATGTGATGTTTTAATCACGCTACAACCCTTAGGAACGGGGCAACGCAGGTGAAACCGCGGGCGAAGAACTAGGGAACAAAGTAACTATTCCACGCGGACGAAGTCGCTGGCAAAAGCTAGTAGTTATTAAGTATAAATATGTATTTCAACTGGTACCAGTAAAGATTATATATATGAAGTGACGAACTTCATTCATTAACTACCACATTACCAAAGCAACCCCACAAATATATGAATTGTTTCAGTCTGAAACGGGTGGATCTAGTACGTGCATGTCTGCAGCGTCGATGACGCGCATCACAGAGAACTTTGGCGAAAGACTCACGCATCTCATCCTCGCAAATAACAAGTTCATAGCAATGCCACAAATACTGCAGTCAATAGCGGTACGTTTTTAGTAGTTTACTTATTATTATTAAAGTTGTTTCATATTATGTACGTATTTAAGGCGTCGTCGTAATTTTCAATGTATACGTTATTTTTAAAGTAATATATAAATATTTCTAACAAGTTTTAATGTTTCTAGACGTACTGTAGCAACCTAGAGGTTCTGGACATATCGGGAACATTGGCGGCGTCACACCCGGCCGCCGTACCGCTGGAGGCATTACAGAAGGGTTGCCCTAAAATGCGAGTATTCAGGGCTGCTAACTCACAACTGGTGCTGGCCAATGCGACCACCTCGCAGCAGGTGGGTTTGCGTCAAAATATTTACATACTATAATTATAATGACCCTACCTATGACAAACGCATGTGAATATTTACAAGTTTTATGATCCCAAGATTCGTCTGATTTCAATCAACGCGAATGTAGGTACAGTACGCCTAAGCATAACTATAATAATATAGGGTATTTTACTCTATAAGAAAAAAAACTAAAAATAGATTACCAAGACAGCTGAAAAAGTTATCGGAAAATGTTAGTTATAGTTCATAAAATAACAAAATAAATTTTAAAATTCAATTCAGTTTTTAGTTCTTTGACACCATGAAATAATAGCCGCCATGTTATTACGTTATACGGCTGTGTAAACTAAACTAAAAAGTGTCAACTGTCAATTACTGATCAGCGTATATATGCTTTGTACTTTCATTATTTTCATTATATTATGCATTCATGAACAGCACACCAACGGTAGAAGTTATTTATATTTATTTCTCATTTTTAAATTATCAATATCACTGCAAAGTTATACAGGGTAAACTGCGTTCTACTAGTTTTAATCATCAGAAACAAAGAGGATATAATCATTAGGTACGATTATCGTGACAATTCAAACCAAAAATAATAATTCATCAAAACAAATTAAAAGACAAGATAAAAAAACAACATACCGACCATCGCCCCCGATTTCCCCGAAGGGTTAGGCAGATGTGTACTAATGTACAGTTTTACACCCACCGTTCGCCGGTATGTTTTTAGGCCTCATGTAATAGGGGGCGAGTCTATTGCCACTAATGGGGTGCAAATCCAGACGCCGAGCTGCTACTGAGAATTTCATAAAAATACCCCCACAGCTTGACCTGGGGATCGAACCTACGACCTCTAGCGTAGCAGTCGCGCTGTGGACTACTAGACTAATGAGGCAGTCTCATTAAAAAAACTTATCTGAGTAATATGTGCTCGTTAAACGTTAAATGAACCAATTTGAAAATTCACGCACCTTTTCATTCCGCGACTCTACATAGAAAGAAATGTTGTTAACTTTCTATAAAATCGCAATCATATAATTATAAGTCTACACGTTTCAGGTCATATATATGTATGTATACAATGTAGTTTTAATAAAATGTTAACAATCTTAGCTATTTTTCATCGTATTTAGCAAAAACTATCCCTATACTTTAACCGGAATGGATGCAGATTTACTTTAAATTAGACTTTCCTTCATAGTCTGAGATACATATAAATCGAATTTCAGAAGTTGCGACTATAATAATCTCTATTGTCATATAAAAGATTCGAAGCATTAGTACGATAGCATGAATTAGTAAGATATATACAATAATAATGTAAGAAGTGCGGACGCGGGGGGTTGGGTAGATTACATCAGAGGCATCGCTAGCGCTGCAATTAACGTAGGTACTTTGGATGTCGCCATTTTAATTAATGTCAATGGTTCTATTTTTCGTATACCAGTGTTGATGCTTGATCAAAACCTCTTACTAAATATAAATAAATGTTATGTCTTATTTATTTATTTTACACCACCATTAAGTCACTCTATCTTATTTCACTTAGTATTTGGAAGAAAGCAGCGATGATAGCCTTGTGATAGAAAACGAATTGTAAGCTACCACTTTCATTTTGAAATCGCACTCAAGAGCCACCGCTCTTTCAATTCTCTCTGCGATTTCCAAGCAAACCTTCTAACTATACGAAATTTAAATTTAACGATGATGCTCTCTTAAACGACGGAGAAAAACGTTTTTTCTCGATTTTTTCGGCTGGCGCATATGAAATCAAGCTGTATTTCTGCGCTTATAAAAATGTTCGTGTTCATAGATGGAATGCAAAGGTTGGCCACTGTTAGAAGAACTATCAATCGCGGTGGAGGCGGCGACGGAGCGTGTGGGCGTGGGCGAATACCGACTCGGCGACGAGGCGCTGGCGCGGCTGGTGCGAGGCGCCACGCGCCTGCGCCTGCTCGACCTGCGCGGCCTGCAGCGCCTCAGCGACTCGGGGCTCGTGCGCGTGCCCGCCTGGGACCTGCAACATCTTTTCCTCGGCGGTAAGCAAACCACCACGTCAGCCGGTCAGATAAAACCTAGCCATTCAATATACTACCACGCTATACTGTCCGTAATAAAAAGTCGCTGCTACAAATATTAAGCCAAGTATACATATATATCTCTTAGAAATGACGACCGCTGGGGCAGAAAGGTTCTCGATTGGAGACCACGTACCGGAAAGCGCAATGTGGGACGACCTCCAAAGAGATGGACGGACGACCTGGTAAAGGTAGCTGGGAGTCATTTGATGCAGGCGGCATGTAACCAGTCCTTGTGGAAGTCTTTGGGGGAAGCCTTTGTTCAGCAGTGGACTTCTATTAACTCATATGATGATGATACCCACCATATTTTTTATGACTAGCAGTTACGAGTGTTCTAACGATATAATTGCTTCTCTGAAGTTGTACGCAAGTGGCCGCGTAGTTGTCAATTCGATAAAAACTAGGTAAATAAGCAGGGATCGTAAATGTTTTCATATTCATGATTACTTTTCATTTCGTTCAAACCGTTATAACTTTTTAACCATAACTTTGACAAATTTAATGTTTTGGTAATCAACTTTTACAATTTTTTACAAAATCTTGGCATGATTCTTTTTTAAATCGCCGTGGCCCTGCCATGGAAACGCACACCATTTGAGTAGGTAACTATATACAACTATTACTCCTAGAAATAGCAGGCAGTAATATGCATATTTACATTATAAATAATATTAATCCTTTTTATAAGTTAAAGTATACATCATATTTGTCTAGGTTGCAACGTAACTCGTCAGAGTAGCGCGTGCCTTGAGCTGATATGCGAGAAGTGGTCTCACAGTCTAATAGAGCTCGATTTGTCGTGGGCCTCTGCTGCCAGGGTGCTCGACGACGCAGTCTCCGCACTGGCTGACTCTCCTGACAGCAAACTAAGGTTAGTTTTTTGTTATGGTTGACAACTTTACACAAAATCATTACTACTAAATTTAAAATACCGGGGCGAAAAAATAATTTCTTCTCATTATTTCAGAATACTCAACTTATGTGGGTCATCTGTGTCATTGGAACCGGTAAAGAAAGTCCTTCTGAAATGTCCGCATATTGAATCTATAAACCTTAGTTCTTGCCGCGCTCTACCTAGGGGCATGAAACGCTTGTACGTGGGGAGTGAAATACAAGACCTTAAAGACAGTTTAGATCCAGAAAAAATTAAAGCCAAAGAAAATAAAAAAGAACAAGAAAGTGTAAAAACAAAGAAAAATGTTAAGAAATCTGCGGCTGATTCAAAATCGGAATCTGTGAAACAAGAATCTTCTACTGATCTTTCCGATAAATCAGAGGCCAGAACAGAATCCCCATCGACAAAAGACACTATCTCTTCGCCTGTGTTTCAAGAACCAAAAAGCTTTTCAGAGTCGCCTTCAACTGTGGCAGATAAACATTCACCTTCAAAAAGGACGCCAGTGAGGTCTTCGCCAGATAGTAAAACAGTTGAACCGCAACCTACCAAAGAAGGCATGGAAATTATAGCTACAGCACCTGAAGGAAAAAGATCGACACGGGGTTCCACTCCAAAACTACTTAGTCCAGTTACACAGTTAAGACCGGATTCCTCTTCTACACCTAGATCGGATCCCGCCAAAGACCTTGAAAATCAACATTTTAGCCCGGCCCCGAAACCCGACAGTCAAGTACAAAATAGCCCAGAAGTTCAAACCGAGATATTACATCAAAGTCAAAAAAGTTCTAACTCGTGGAATCTAGGACAATTCAAAACTACACCAACACATAAGTCTGAAGCCAGTCCTTTAAGTAGGTTAGAAAGTCACACTAAATTAAAACACGGGAAAGTTATAGAGCAATGTAGTCCGACCACTTCACACGATAATAAGCCTAGTCCCGAAACCCATAGTATCAAACAAGATAATATGAAAAATCTTAATAGCTGGAATTATGGTAATTACAGTCCTATGCCTCGCCAAGACAGTCAATTTTCATCTCAAAGAAGTCCTTATTCGGCTCAACCAAGTCCTGCTCAACCTAGCCCTTACTCCACACAACCTAGTCCATATTCGACGCAACCCAGCCCTTATTCTTCCCAGCCTAGTCCCTACTCGGCACAACCAAGTCCCGATACAAGTCAAATAGTAAAACCAGAAATACAGAAGTCTAGCGCTTGGAACACTGGCAACTTTAGTCCTATGCCAAAACATCACCCACCATTTTCGCCTCACCCATCCACTCATGCTAGTCCTGACCCAGGAATCGGCATGAAAAGCGATAATCTTCGAGCCAATCCTAATAAAACTCCAGGACAATATAGTCCGATGTCACGACAAGATCGAATACACCAGAGCCCTTATTCGCCCAGGCCAAGTGTTGATGTAAATTATAGCAATAGCAACAAAAAGAGCCCTGGAGTCGGTAACTACAGCCCGATGATGCGACCAGATTGTCACTTGCCTAGTCCGGATAGGGGCTCATCTGTAAGACCTGGAATTGGTGGAAGACAACAGGACATATACGGGAGAACTGTAAATAAAGCACCTGAGATGATGCACAATAGTGCACCACAACCAGAGATTCCCAATTCCTGGGGAATAGATAGATTTAACCAGATTAGTAATACCACAACCTCGAGCATCGAGTCACTAGTATGGGGAGCATCATCATTCACCACGGAGCCGGCTCCGATACCGCCACGAGTAGATAACATTCCCGCTATGCTCAATACGCCGTCTCCACAAACTTGGCCCGGTTTACCTTCTTTCGATAGCAGTGTTCAAAGATCTAACGATGATTTAAGTGATCCGTGGACTTTTGGTCAATTCCGTGAGCAACCTCATCATGTGCACAACACGTTCGTAGATCAAAACAGTTTCGATTTAAGTGCCCATTTAGGACATCAGTCGCATTCATTACAAAGCTATTTGGATGATAACTTCCCTGAAACATCCCGCGTAGAATGACATTCACGCCCGCCTTAGCTTTTGTAACTCGAAGGAAACTGAAAGTTGATATGGACAAAAAATATAATAATAAATGCCTTCTTTGGAAGGAAATAGGGTGATGTTGTATTTAATAAAGATTGAACAATTATATTATAAACATTGTAAATAAGATTTATTTAGTTAGAATTAAGAGTAATGAAGCTAGGAATGCATTAATGTTATTTTGCAGCCGATAGTTTATGAAATGATATAAATTATAAGGAAATTATAATTATTAAGGATAGTAAAATTCATCCATCGACTTAGATATTGTTGGATTATACTCATGAGTTAGGTTTTAAAATGAGTCTTTATTTAAATGCCAAACCTGTTTTCACAGAGGCCAAAATTAATTTATTTCTGTTCAAATTTATATTTTCGTATTAAAATTGCTTTTATTCATTTGAGCAATACATATTGATTTCCTTTTTAAAACACATAACTGGAAAATAAGATTACTTCCCAATTATCCCAGAGTAGAGTAGAGTGCAATAGTAACATAACACATTCCGTTTTATACTTTCTGTGAAATTGATAATCTATAATAATGATGTAAAAATTGCCGGCACCTGTAACCTTTACTTATTTATTTGCGTTGTTAGATATTTTAGATATTGTTGTGTTAACAATGAATGGACAGATGTTATTATTGTTGACATGCTTTAGAGTATAGACCATACATAGATATAAAAGTTTATATAATTTGGTTCACATCTCAAATAAATAAAGACGAAAATGCTGGGTTGGTTGTCTGGTGGCGTTATAGTTAGTTACAATTATAAAACAAGATTCTGAAAACGTAGTTAACTAGTTGCTGGTAGCATGTCATAATTATACATTTAATTATTCTACAGTGTTGTTAAAATGATGACAATTATATCCCAATCAATTCATTGTATAAGTATGTTGGAAACTACCTAAACCACACTCAGCATCATTAATTCATTCTTATACTGAAATTGTGTGCTTATTTAGGCATTTTATTTTTGTTGCATTTGTGTTTTAGATAATGACTGATAAAGACAGAAAGTTTAATTAAGGCGGTCCACGCACCTACAATTATCATTGTGTAAAAATACGGAACAAGTTTAACGCTACACATTGCAAAAAAAATTAGTCGCTCAAACACGTGTTCAATCATTGAGTACCTAATCATCAATATTGTACCTATAACGTGTAGGGGTCGCCTTGGCTTTAGGTTAATTCAGCAAAAGGCTCCGAGGCATAAGAACAATAGAATTTGCATTGTGTCTGTATGCACTTGAAAGGATAAAAAATTAATACAATTATGTTTATTATGTCCTTAGGTAAGTAATTGATTGAATAATCTTTATATATAAAACACAGTCGTGTTAGTTACACCATTTGTAACTCAAGAACGGATGTTCTTTGATTTGAGCAGCATAACTATTAAAACATCGGAAAATTCACGATAAAACCATTACGTGACGAAAGCGAACCTGAAAAATGGTGCACAGTAACAGTTGGGCAAGACCGCCAGGGTTGGTTCGAGGGGGCGCAGGAAAAGAGTACTTGGAAGGACTTGAGGGAGCCATTGTCCAGCAGTGGGACAGTAACGTCTAAGAAAAAAAAAATTAAAGGAGATCCAATCTTTTAGTCTCATAGCCTTTATGAAAAGTGAATTAATGATGCTGTTCATGTTTTTCAAAAACAATACATTACATACGAGTACGTATGTAATAACTTTTTCTTTGCATGCATTTTAATATCAATATTTATGGTTTAGATCACTACACATTTTAATAAAATCAGGTTCAGGATTTATTATACTTATTAGGTCTTATGAGTTCCATCTTATTTTGCTTAGAGTATAGTAATTTATAAAATATTTTCCAAATTAACTGAGCAGCATGGATCTAGAGCTGCACTGAAGTCAAATTGGAACAAGAATCTCAGATCACCTACAATGTTAAATTCAATGTCTATTAAACATGCATTGTTTTACATTGGAATGAAAGCATTCTAGATCCATTATGATGGATTTATTTTACATTACTTACATTTTTCTTGATTTTCTACGTCAATTTATATTTTTATACATTTTAACAGTGATGGTGAAGAAGTTAGAATTTTCTATGAAAAAAAAATCTAAATTGCTCTCCTAAACAGTTGTTTAAAATTAAAGCCAAGTACAAAGTGCTTTTTTATAAATTATATGTATATTACATAGGTACATACTTCGTGTTGTATTTAAAGAGACCGATAAAACCACCAAATATTGTTTCCAATACCTGCATTAGCCTTATGAAATGCCTAACATTTAACTGAAGAGATATTTTATAGTTTTATTAACTTATTACAAAATAAAAATTATTATCTTCTATACATAGAATGTATAAATATAATTAGGTTAATATGTTAAATAATCGTGTACTATAGTATGTATAAAATAAAGTTGACTAATATCTGTAAGTTCTGTTATGTAGAGATTTTTGTTTGTAATATTGTTACACTACTGCGCGGACTTCTTACAGGTGGTCCAATTTTTATAATCTAACCAATAAAATATCGATGTGGTTGTACATTTACATTTTGAATAGAATGTACTCTATTTATTAAACTTCTTTTGTTGAGAAATTAATCCCATCTATTTTATCCTCATATACCTCTTAGGGCTTGTACACAAAACTGCGATGCGACGTCGCATCGTAAAAATCTACCTCGAAATTTAATGATTAATCTAGTAGATTTTTACGATGCAACGTCGCATAGCAGTTTTGTGTACAAGCCCTTATGTCGACGTCGTCGTAGAGCAAATTTTCTTTCAAATTCGATGGGGTTTGAAAAGTCTTGGAGCCAAAATAAATAATCACATAGTGGGCGGTTCCTGAGAAGCTCGAAAAATCCACTTATTAAATGCGATCATTTGACCTTGGTGTTGAGCATAGGACACCGTTTGTCTGAAAAATTGGGGTAATAGTACGAGTGTACCTACCTATTGCGCATATGGGCACGTAAAGGAAACAATTCAAGGCGTTGTTAAAACATTTTATTTAAGCAACAAGCACATATAACATGATAAAATATTTATGCTGTAACGAGGTAATTTCAATTTTAACTTATTATTACTTGCATTATAAACATTTCATTGCACATACATTATATTCAGCCGTTTTTAAGGCGGAACGTTCAGCTGAGCCCGCGAAATTCAAATCTCAAATGATTTTTCGCAGTTTGTAGGTCTATAACAAGTTCTAGATTCATGGCAGTTGTAATTGTGACATTAACTATACAACATTCACAACTGAGAACTAAAACCTTTACTTATAAATCCTTATCAAGCCAAAAACTTGCGGAATCTGTGTAATTGGTCAAAATTGACATTTTACACTACTTTTAGCTACAATAATGATTTTCATGCAATGGTTTTAGATAAAAAAATTGTGAATTTTGTATAGTTAATGTCGTAATTACGAAAAACCATTCGAAATTTGAATTTGGCAGGCTCAGGTGAACGATCCGCCTTAAGGAATCTAGTAAACGAAGTTTCAAAGCGATATGTTCATATTTAAAAGCACAGTCATTCAATCTGTTGCTGGTCGAAACAAAATAATATGAATATTATATATATTATGAATTTACAAATTAAGAAAAGCCCTCGGTATTTTTATTTTTTATGGGATAGTGGGCAAACGAGCAGACGGATCGCCTGTTGCCGGCCATATAAAAGGAAGTAAGTTCTTTTCTTGAAGGTTTGAAGGTCGTATTGGTCCGGAAATACTGCAGGCGATAGATCATTCCACAGTTTCGTTGTGCGAGGCAGAAAGTTTCTAGACAAACGCACAGTTGTGGACTGCCAACTATCAAAATGATGGGGATGGAATTCTAAATACTTAACTAAGGACCTAATTTGGCTTCGTTTATTTATTGAAAAAGATATTATCCGAAAATTTTAAACACTTCATGTCAAAATTCTGAAATTAGGATGGATATTTTAAATTTAATTAAAATTATTAGAGTATATGCCATACTCTTATACGGTGGGATTTGTTAATTTATGTAGGTACTGAAGAATTTATCGAATATTAGAATCCTAACAAGTCAATAAGCTAGGCAAGTGGTTTGATTACACTGCTTGTCAAAAAAATAACGGCCCTTAATTTTTTGTTAATACATAAAATACATAGGTAGAGCTTATCGCAATCGAACTTTTCTAACGCAGCCGAACCGCAGCTGATGGAAACGGTTTTTGCGCAATACAAATTTACACAACAGGTAGGTAGATACATTGTGGCGCGGTTCACCCTAAACGTATTTTGATCTTTCGTCACAGTATCGAAAGTGCAAGAAAAGGTGTGTATAGCTACAAGTTACTTGTTACTCATACGTCTCAATAAAAATATGTAGACTTTTCACTTGTACCGAAAGCGCCTTGCGCATAAGGCTCGTCATCCATTAACTGTCTCAGCGCCAGACCAGAACTGCGTCGTCTGACAAGTAGTACCTACTTGCCCAACTGAAAAACCTACCTACTTTAAGCTGCATAGACAATATTATTTACATTTTAGATTTGTAAATTAAAATAATGGTCAATGTATTATAGCATCACTTCTACTCATGCTGGTTGATATTATGTGCGGGCGCAGGGTTGACAGCGCCAGCGGGCCGGTTTGACAGCGCACGGGTGCCGTGTCTGGTGCTGAGGCGTTTAAATGGAAGACGACCAAAAGTATAGATGGTGTGTTTCATGACGCAAGATAAATTTGAAAGTTGAAGACAAAAGTGAGGACAGCTTATTACGATATGGAATGTAGAATAGAAGTTCATAATCGTTGAATCGTTAAATGCTGTCATATTCTTCATAATTAAAGTCTGTTGCCGATGACGGTGCCAGTAAGTCCTGTTGTGGATTTACTGTAGAAGATTTTTTATCACTTTTAGATTTCTTATGCTTATGTTTCTTTTCCTTTTTATCTGATTTATTATCGTTATAATCTCCTCTATCCTTGTCTTTTGTTTTCTTCTTCTTGTGTTTTTTCTCCTATTGAAAAGACATAACAATTTCTTAATTAATTGACCTAATATATTTATCAAAAAATACTATCGAAGTAATTACCTTGTCACTTGGTTCTTTAGCAATGTCCGGGTCTTCACCTCCTATAAGAAAGTAAGTATTAAAACGAACATAGCTATAAGACGATTGCATAATTTCTATTATAACATGGCTAACCTTCAGGAGATCTTCTTGCACTGGTATCACCAGCCCAAAGCGGGAAGTCGTTGTCTAAAGATAATTGTACATCAACCCGGCGGTTTTCAAATATAGGCATACTTCCTATATCTATCCTCTCAATATCAATCTCATCATCCATTGTAGCACGAACCATCATTCTGTCAAGGCTGTCTTCGTCTTGGTTTGATCTTGATATAATTTGGGTTGACAATTTCGGCTCTGCGCGTATACTAACTGGCGAACTAATTTCAAAGTCTAAATCTTCCTGTTCAATTGTGACTTTAGGATTTGTAGTATTCTCATCATCACTAAAATAATGTTGTAGAATTGCATATTACAGAAATACATATACTTAGGCCTAAATACAATAATTTAATATAATATGGAATCCTTACCTTTCAGTGTCATAGGCTACATCTTGATTAGGAGCCGAGATTTGAGGAAGATCTTCCAAGAAGCTACTGTCCAAAGTTCCTGCATAAAACTCATCTAGACATCCTGATGAAGCTGATATATTGACACCGGATGGAGTACTCTGCCCACTATACGATATAACATAAATCAACAGTCAAAATAAATTATGAGGTTGGAGGTTTAAAAATATAATCATTAAATTACATCACTGAGAGAAGCCTGGGCATAGGCTTCTCTCAGTGAGTGTATGTGAGTGAGTGACCGCAGTAGGTGAAATCAGGATCTTGCTATGGAAAAGGTCAAGGCTGCTATCGACGGGCTGGGACTGCAAATAGCGTCTCATAAAACCGAGGCCTTATAGTTTCACACACTGCCTCGAGGAAGGGAACCACCCAGCTTGACAGCGCGTTGGTGATACGGAAGTTCAGGTGCGCCGTTTTTTGAAGTACTTCGGTCTTAACACTGGACAGTCGCTGGAGCTTCGAGGAGCACATCAATTGCCTGATTCCACGAATTGAGAGGGTAGTAGGTGTGCTGCCCGGATAACTGCCCGTGCCCAATCTCGGGGACCTCGAGAGGAATATTGCTGCCTCTACGCGGGAGTTGTGCGATCTGTGGCCTTTTATAGAACACCTGTGTTCCATTGGTCACACCGGCTATCAGGTGCCCGGCGCTGCAGAACTAAATTCTACAGTTTGCAGTGTAAAGTGGCTATCCAGATCGCACGAGGTTACCGAACGATATCGTTCGAGGTGGCAACAATCCGGGCGCATTTTCCGCTAACGAACATGCTGGCAGATATAGACACATCGCCATAGCGTTGAGAGCGGGGCCCCACAGGCGTTTGAAGTAGTAGCAGAGCAGGTTCGAGACAGGGCCGACTCCGCTTGGAGGCAAAGACGCCGAAGAGGCAACCGTCTTAGTGCCCAGCACAGCTAGGGCAAAATCCGCCGAATCCGTGCTAATGTACCACCAGCAGAGCAAACTTTTGGGTCCAGGCACTTAGAACAACTCGGTTTCTGTATCCTGGGAGGACGGCAGCATAAAGCTGCATTTTTCGTGACGTGCTAAAAGCGAAGCACAGGAGGGCTATAAATGCGTTCGAGAGAGATCTCGGAGTCCTACACAATGTGCTATGTATGGCCGTGTTTTAGTCAGTAGGAGTCAACGACATAACCCTCCATCTTTCCTTCCGAGAGATGGGGGACATCTATGAGGATTTTCACACGGAAAAAAAGGTGTGGTTGATGATAAATAATTATTTTCATTACGTTAGTTAATAAAGAACATCACACTGAACATTTGGTTTTACAGTAAACTAGTTACCGTCTGTTTACCTGTCTTGTTGTGGCAATCGAGGTGGTGTCATTTCCATACTAACTTTATTTTTAGGCCTTGTTAAATCAGCACTAACATAGTGGCTCTGTATCACTGGACTCTGAACTTTCAATCCATTCCCACTTAATGATTGTGAAACCTGCAAGAATATTCGGTTAATAGTAACACTCGACATATTGGTACTGATTTTGTACTACTTCATTGAAATTATTTACGTACGATTGGTATTAGACAGTAAAATGAAATTATAAAAATACTTCAAATAACTTACAAGTGGGTTTACGTTTGGAGGTACAATGGGTTTGCCTGCGCCGAGCACAATGCTGGGTGAATGATCATTAGCTGGTCGAGGTTCTGGCTGACCCACACTTTGTCGCCGTTTATTTGCAAGGCGATCCACAAACAGATTATAATGGGACTCTTCAGAGTTCTGGAAAGTGTTCTTATTAAATATTGTCTTCCATATACAATATTGGGTCAGAGTAGCCTTAGGGGCGGAGTAACAAACGGCAAGATTATTTATTACGCAGAACCGAACCACATCCTTATATTTCTTAGTTGTTCTGACATGTTTACCTACACAAGGAAAATGTGAGGATCAAGTAGTTTTAACAAAATTAAATGATTTGCATTGGCATGTTATGAAATAAAGCACGTTTAAGTGTTCTGTTAACTCATAATCATAACTGACCTGAAAATCATCAAGTTCTTTTTCAATCTCTTCCACATCTCTCTGATTTCTCTGGAGTTGCTCCAATAAACTGGTTTTCTGAAGTCGTAAGAACGGCACGCTGAGAAATTTGTGAAGTAAACGCAACCCAAAACCATTTCTCATTGAAGACTCTGCATAGCGTACTGGAGCAGACCTAGTTGATTGATTTAGCTATAGACACATTATTCCCATTCACATAATTTAATTCACATATTTTACTATGTGATACAAATGATGTGCCTTGTGTTAAAGAAAGCCTCCAAGAGTGACGACCTTCATTTTATATTTTGGAATAAAAACTCGAAGCTCGTAACGGAGGGCAGTGGTTGGTAAGAATCTCCGGCAGACATCCAGCTATCTTCCTAAACAACAACTGGAGAAGCCCTATTAATATCCTTATACATACAGTTTGACCCAGACCAAGTGGTCCTAAAGGAAATCTGGGATGGGTGGTCATGTAATCTACTCAATAACAGTTAAATCAATGGGCTACCTTCCGCCTTGTGAAGAGACTATCCAACACAGAGCGCTCTTTGGCTCGGAAACTCTTAAATATCTTTGAAACAAGATAAGATGGTCATTTACGTTCAGTTTAGACTATAGACTGTCAGTCACTCGGTCTGGGACGTCCTCTATAAGGATATTATTATTAGGGCCATACAATACAAAAATATTTATTTCATCTCAAACATTGTGATTAAACATAAATTGAGGCAGCTCCAGTAAGTGACAAATAGTACTTGTGTTGGAGCTGTCTCGCTTCTTCCCTTACATTAGCTAACAATGATAAACGATCAGTTTTAAAAGTAGAAAATTTAAGAAAACAACATAAAATAACATGACTTAGCAGCTCTTAATTTGTAAGTTATGACTGTGTGTAGTGTGTGTGTGTGTGTGTGTGTGTGTGAGTGAGTGAGAGAGAGAGAGAGAGAGTATGAGTGTGTATTAGTTTATCCTGTAATACATACCTCCAAAACACATTAATATGTTAATCTTTCAACCAGTAACCCTATACATGGAAGTTATAGATAGTAATCACAAGCTTACCTAATAAGCTTGGCATGATGAAGAGCTTGTTCAATATGGTGTGGGTGTACTTGTCGATGGTGCTGCATGTCACAGTGATTTCCAAGAACCACAACTGGTAGATCAGCAGGCACTTGAGATAACTCCTTCACCACATAGTCAAATGTCCTAGAAAAAGGTATCATTTTTAGTGTCGCAACAAGCAGTACATTCAGCCAGTTGTGTGGCCGAATAGCCGAATATTCGGCCAAATTAATGACTGTTCGAAAATTGGTGAGTACATCACACCTTCATCGACAATAAGCTCTCTGATTTGCCCACTCTCAAATTATGCATCAGTAACAGTGTTTAAGCTTGATAGTGTTATGTTTTTGTGTAGGTTTTAACAATGTTCAATATTGTGATGCAAACTAATATATTTTTAGTTGATTCTGTTAATGTTTATTTAGTTTTAATTTGATTAGCTACCCATTTATTATATCTTAGAAAAAATATAATTAACATAATTATATTACTTTCCACTGTTCTTTTAGATACTTAAAGCCAAAAATTGCACTTTCTGGGACTAGCAATGAATGTTCAGGATTAATAAAAGTAATATGTTTTCGGTCGGTAATTTATGTATTCGGTGTTTTGCTGAATACGTAAATTGACCTAAATCAGTGAATATCAATAGTAACCAAATATTTATTGCAACTTTGATATGTATAAAACATCTTAAGAAAAATCAATATGTAAAAACTATGCAATAAGAAAGATAGAAATATAATAAAGATAGAAATGCTTGAGTATGGGAATATTGAATATCTCAAAACCAGGAGGGGAAGGGGGATGGGATCATGTAAAAAAAACTGATGCTAAGGACATACTTCGAGGTATTAGTTACAGAATGGTACAATGGCCAGATATTCACTAAAAGCAATCTCTTACAGAACCTTTGGATGGACTCATTTGATGGATGTCTACTGAGTCATGATTTTTATTAAATATTAGCTTTTGCCAGGGACTTCGTCCGCATGGAATAGTTACTTTGTTCCCTAGTTCTTCGCCCGCGGTTTCACCTGCGTTGCCCCGTTCCTAAGGGTTGTAGCGTGATGTTTTATAGCTTGAAACCATTCTCATGAATCACTCATTTTCCCAACATTTCCCTTCACTAATCTGCTCCTATTGATCGTAGCGTGATGAAAAGTATACTATAACCTGCCCAGGAGTACGAAGAACAATTGTACCAAGTTTCGTTGAAATCCGTCGAGTGGTTTTTGTTTCTATAACGAACATACAGACAGACAGACAAAAATTTTACTGATTGCATTTTTGGCGTCAGTATCGATCACTAATCACCCGCTGATAGTTATTTTGGAAATATATTTCATGTACAGAATTGACCTCTCTACAGATTTATTATAAGTATAGATAGAAGTAGATAATATACCCACCATGGTTTGGTTATATCAAGCATCAATATCACACCATTAGCATTTTTGTAAACATCCAAGAATGTGGCATCTAATACAGGTGTTTCATAACCATCTTCAGCTGCCGCTGCAGTAGACTGATTTTCTAATTTTAGCCCCAAAGGTTGTTTTTTCTTTGTACGACCTTTATCTACCACTTCCCATACTTCTACCTTAAATACAAAACAATTTATGATTGGAAAACTATGCTAATACTAGGGTTGCCAACTTTTTTTTATAATAATAATGTATAAACTTATTTCAATAGGGAAAAATTAAGTATTTGTAAGAAAAGAGTATTTGTCAAATGTTTTTATTCTTAAAACATATTTTTGGATAGTTTAAACACAAGCTCATGATTCATAGTTTTACTATCGATAAGCGATATGTATAATTCATAATGCTAGTTTTAATATCGAAATACCTATACAATCTGACAATCTGTTCCACTCTTCTGGCCACTGTCATTATAATATAACATTCTTGGTTATATTATAACCAAGACCTAACCAAAAAAACAAAGAACATATGAGAAATAATCTTATCTTTCACATTAGAATAAGATGGGAAATAAAGTCTTTTCGGATCTTTATCCAAAAGTATAAAGTATATTTACCAAAAATAAAGTAGGATACTTTATTATAAACTATGGTTGGCAACCTTAGCTAATACCAGTTTTAGTAAATTTTAAAATTATATTCTATTATGAAGAAATCAGGCACTTCATGGTAATCACTATCATAAATATGCAAAAAAATACGAACTGAACCTTAGTAATATGAGCAACTTTCACTCACCTTAACAATGTAATCAGTATTCTTATACGTCC
The DNA here is from genome assembly GCA_910591435.1 of Acronicta aceris. Classification (NCBI taxonomy): domain Eukaryota; kingdom Metazoa; phylum Arthropoda; class Insecta; order Lepidoptera; family Noctuidae; genus Acronicta; species Acronicta aceris. The sequence goes on along the minus strand of OU342760.1, from coordinate 10,211,970 downwards.
AGTGTATTGGTGCAACTTGTATTTGATCAGTTGGTACATAGTCTTCAATAAATGGTCCACCTTGTAGTCGTTGCAATAAGCATGATTTGCCAACATTCCTGTCGCCTTTTATTAATATTTTCACTGCAATCAATAATTATAATGAATTGGTAGTCAAATTGTAAATTTGTAACATATGATCTATTGTTGAATTCTAATAAAATTATTTACTATTAAAGTGAACTCCTTTTGAAAACTTTTTCTGCAAGGACGAAGACATGGGTAAAGGAGCTGGACAGCGGTCATCGCCGCTTCTTGTCAGTTTTTTCAGAGCAGAAAACATAATAGCTGATGTTTAGTGTTTATTATTCATAATCATCTATACATATGTAAGTTTATTATTAGATCACGTAAAATATATTATAATGTAAATACACCACAACATTAAATCGAAAGAAACGGATGACGGTGGACGGTGGTGGTAAATAAAAAATATTAGCGTAAAACTCTAGCGTAAATTAAATACAAAACACTACGATAAACGCGATATCGACATCAAAAGCTCGTCAATACGCTTCACCTGTTCGTTCTCCAATAGGTGAATGAATGAATGACTGTGAATGACACTGACTGGACAGCATTACTACTGTCACTGTCACAGATTTTTTAAGGAATTTGATGACCTGGTAATTTAGACCTTTAGGACTCTGAGCTTTAGATCATGTCTTTTGTGTAGTTTAAAACCACTAAACTCGTTATTACTCTTTATGTACACTGGACAGGCTACTGTCAAAGGTTTATTGGCCCCTTGGCACCCTTTGATCTTCGCCATTATGGCGCTGATAGCACAAGTGACCAATAACGGAACTAATTTTAGAGATTGGACATTGTCGATAACTTGTTGTTCTTCCATGAAGGTGGTAATAGCAAAATGCTAGCCCTAAGCAACTGTTAGTCTATTACACAAGAAGTGTTTCTCGAACGCGAGCGTCGAAAAATATAAGCGATTATCCTATGCGAGAACTCTCCATGCGATTCTCTTCTGTGCTTGTTTACATTATGATAAAAACTCGTAGCATAAATACGATACTCGGATTCGAGTGTCAAACGCGAGACTCGTTTGACAACAATCGCCACCTGCCGTACATAGATATATAGCCAATGACATTATATAGTTAATATATAGCTATAGATACGTACAGATATTTAGAATTGCCATAGTACTAGATGGGTGAATTAGTAAGAAAAGTCAATGTAACATTAAATTATTTAATTAGGTATTGTATATTTGTACAATCACAAGGTTGAATGATCTAACTCAATAATATATAATTTTATATTAAATAATACTTATATAAATATATATTATTTAATATAATATAATAAATAATATATAGCGACCCGCTCGCGGTTTCTCTCGCGTGGCTCCATTCCTAAGAGACGTAGCGTGATGTTATATAGCCTAAGTTACTCAATGATAATGTAGCTTTCTAACAGCAAAAGAATTTTTGAAATCGGTCCAGTGCTTTTTGAGCCAATTCACAACAAACATACATACAAATCTTTCTTCTTTATAATATTAGTATAGACTAGCTGACCCCTGGCATGTACCTTCCCAGGCATGCACACAACAACTCGACAAAGTTTCATTGCAATAGGATGAATGGTTTAGCAATGCATTGAGGACAAACAAACAAATATTCATTATTATTTATATAGATATTAACTTAATACATATTCACTTAATCCCACTTAGACTTCTTCTTTTCAAAAATTTCTTTGCCATCTTTGTCTACTGCAGCGTAATATCCCATCGATTCATATTTTGTTCTCATGTATGCAATATAACCAAGTGCAATACCAAAACATGCAGCTCCTATACTCATTATAACAATATTCTGAAAAATATAACAAAATACAGATAAATTACAAACATCTTTTAATTCCTGTATGGCATACATTTTTGAGCCCCATACCATACATACCCGTACATAATAATATAATATGTACTCAGAGGTATGAATCTCTGAGTACATATTATATTATTATGTGATTAATTGTTGGTAAATGCACTGCATGTTACAGGTGAACAAAAAAGCAACTTTCTATAAAAGAATAAATAAATAAAATTCTCAGAATAGGTTATAATTACAGGAATTATATAGTGTCATAGTGGGACAGAACAGACAAGAAATATTATTTTTATTTATAAATTATGGATGTATTGTGCATGAAGACCCAGGGCTGTGTTTTTGATGAGGCTCCTAGTTCCAACTTCTTTTGTTTTATTTTTTTGCTTTTATTTACAAAATAGTGCTCTGTTATATCATTAGAAAGGGTCCTACTAACACTATCCTAAGGACCTCCAATTTTTTAATATTGAAAAATATTCCTAGAGATACCACTGTGAGGTTCACTGCTGTTTATATAACTAGGTCTGTGCTGGTGTTATATAAATTGTGTTAGGTTATTTAAACTTACAGGTTTCGCATAAAGCTCAAAATTGATAACTCGAAATGCCGTCGTCGATCTCATTGACCGGATTCCATCTCCGGGCTTCACATCTTTATTCTGTGATGTCATGATTAAATTTTGTTACGAATGATTACTGTAATGTTGTAATAATCAATACAGTTGCAGAGTTGTAATATTTTTTCCGCTAGTCACAGCTTGCTTGTTTCGGAGTTCATAATAAATGAAAAACACCAGATCATTATAATCACAAAGATCTGAAAACTAAGTCTTATTTAAATTACAATCGTAATAATTAAAATTATTCTTTTCAAGTGTTATAATGCTCCTATTTTTAAAATGGATTTATGAATTGAGGTCTGATTTCTGAAGTCTGAAGAAGTTGACTTTGACAGGCAAAGAGTTGACAGGACTTTCGAGCAAGTTCGACCGTCACTGTCAGCAGAGCTGTCAGTGTCAATGTACTTATTTTATTTTCTTGCCTTAAGTTGCCACTGCTGAATTGCTGATGGCAGTCAATGTCTTACCAAAGAGGAATATGTACCAAGAATGTTATAATCTAGACTGGAAATTGCACCTAGATCATTGGACTGAAGACTTGAAATATGACCTTCACATCGATCGTAATTGTTGCAGCTCTTTCTTTCTTTTATACATATTTTTCAATGTTTTCTTATTGTAACCATACTTAAATATTTGAAATTGTAAAAAAAAATATTATTATTATTTATTTATATAAGTTATCATCAAAATTTTCTTTTAATCTTGAAAAATTTAACCACATAATTAAATATGTTTTAATGTAGATGAATAAAGGAAATAATAATAAATACCTTTATCCCGAAATATAAAAAAAATCAATAATCTCTAAATTCGCCGTTTCTCGATTAGATTATTTATCTTATATTTAAGACTTTCAGGTTCTTTAACTTATATATGAGGTCGACGGTATTTCCTTAGGAATCTAAATATTAGAGCTTTTTTGCCATGTTAAGTAATTACATCGTACTTTTTAAGTAATAATTGGGAAAGAATAGTAATTTCCAAGGACAGCATGGTGGGCTGTAGCTGAATCCTAATCGTTCTGAGAGGAGGCTTGTCTCCAGTATTAAGAAAGTAAATCCGCTCCATATAAAAAAATACCTAGCGCCTTTCGAAATTATCATTGCAAAACCTTTTTCTTTCGCAAGAGAATAGGTTCCATGACGATAGGTTGGTTTTATAGTTAGGTATTTCAGATTATTGTGAGTGCCCCCATGCTGTCCGGTTGGTGCTTGTTAAAACTGTACAACGTAAACGCAGAAAAAAGGATAAATTTTATAGATCACATTTGAATGCTGAAATTTTTTTTACAAAAAGTAATGCTCTCATTGTATCTAGCACAAGTTCGGTCGTGCGTGGAGTACTTTTCGCTTCTTTGGGATGGATCGGCTAAGTACCACCAGTACGTGTTAAGAAGCTCATTGGCAACGACTCCTTTGTCCGGCTAAACTCCAAAGTCTGGAGCTTTGCCGCAAAGTTGCTAGCTTATTGGCATTTTATCGGATACAATTCGGAGAGTGTGTATCAGATTTCAAATTCAATAATTTTACAAATATGGTATTCTGTGTTGTGCGATACTACTCAAATTATTACGAGAAAGTAAAAAAAAAAACACTGAATACCATATTTGTAGTATATAATATAATTTATTTTATTTTAATTTTTTCTTCGAAGAATTAATGAAAGAGTCGGCACATACCGTATTACATACGAGTGACAAGGACCCTATGTTTGTCGTGCCACCTGTCACCACATACACATTCATACTACATAGGGAATGCATTGACAGGAGTCAAGATTTAAAATTCAGAAAAGACGATAGGTATAAATAAATAAATATATAAATAAATTATTAATAATTAGCTGATCCATAGATATTTATGTTTCTCAAATCTGATCTCGTGAGAATTTTTAAATGCATTTGAGAATATTAAAACACAATTGCTATCAACAAATAGGTATGCCAAATCGAAATTCGCAAATAGATGAAATAAAATCACGTATAAGTTGGACTTGTCTGCTTCGTTAGCCTAGTGGTCCCAAACACGACTGCTACGCTAGAGGGCCACGCTAGAGGTACGCTAGAGATTCCCAGGTGGAGTAATGTGTTATTGGGTTTGTCTATGAAATTTTCAATAGCAGCTCGGAAATTAGGAATTTGTGCCTGGATAATGGCAACAGGCTCGCGACCTATTACATGGGACCTAAACATACCGGCGATCTTTTTGTGTGTGATCTTTTATTAGTATGCTTGTGCCTAACACTTCTGGGAATACAGACGTGGTGGTATGGGTATGTCTTTGTTGGAATATACTTATTAAAATCACCACTTTGAAAAAATAATAAACAGCTTAGACATCTATTAGAATTAAAGTTTATGCCTTTACGAATTTGAATTCCATACACAGATTATTTTATTGCAGTTTACAGTCTACAGGAATGAAAAATTAAATCAACATTGTAAAATATGTAAAGGGATTTTTTATCTAGCCTATTCAAGCAAATTGTTTATTTCTATTATTTCAAAAAAATCGTGTATAATTGTTGACTTGTCTACTTTATATTTTCTAAACATCGGACGCAAGATGAATTTTGGGCAGAAATAGGTACTTTTGACGACTTTAATAATAGGTTTTGCAAAATTTGCTCTCAATTTACTATGCCTTCCTCACTCCAATGCTAATTGTGAATGATGTTTCAGTCCAGTAACTCTTATTAAAACGATTTGACTCTTATTAACAAGATTTTGTTTTAAAACGTACTATTTTTATTTTCATGACGTTATGGAATATGTACGACGTTCAAAACGTCTGGCAACACTGCGTACACTTACAGCACAGTAATCAGTATTATTAATTACCTATATTAATTATTATACTCTTTGCAATAACCACGGAACCGCTAAAACACAATCTTGTTATTTTTTAGTAAAGGAAAAAATTCAATCACGGGCAGGATTCGAACCTGCGTCTTCTGGTTTGATATACCAGACGCTCTGACCTCTAAGCCACCGTGAACCCTACCCGCATGATTGAAATTTTGCCTTCACATTCTGAATTTACGTCATAAGGTGACGTTTTTGAATTTTTTCCTTTACTAAAAAATAACTTAATAATCTTAGCATGGAAAATGCAAAAAAATCACAAAAAGATACACAATCTTGTTTTAATTTGTTCTTTGTACACACCCAAGTACCTTAATTTAATGTTAATTTTTAGTTTTCTATACCTATAATGTTTCTGCACACACCGAAAAGCTGTTTTATATTGTCTATACATTTTAGAGGCTGAAGAAAAAATAAAGAAGACGCCAACTTGGCACTATGGTTTATGGCTACCCCAAGGTGGTAAAAAGTAAGAAGTTGTCAAAAAATCTAATTATTTTCGGAAATCTCTGAAAATGACAAATAATACCCTCTAATTGTATATTTAATTTCAATGTTTTTCAGTCGTGTGCTACTCTAAAGTGTAATTCTTTGTAAAATGGAGTCAGATTCTGCGCTTCACGCTGATTTACCTGATGGCGCGGAAGTGTCGCCTTTAGAAGAAAACCAAGCTGGAGATGCTACCGATCGTGCTGAAAGTAATATTACAAGCAACGAAGATGTCGCTGTTGCAGAACAATCAGGTAAGAATAAATCCTGTGTGTGCAATGAGTGCAACTGTTTGCTATACTTGTTATTTCGTAGGTATATTATAATATCTATTATATTAACTATTAAAATATCTTATTGGAAGTGACACCGTCACACCGTTATTATGATTTGCATTTTGTGAGAATATATAATCTTAACCATGCTGAAGAGGTTGTAGTTTATTATTAAATATATTGCTAGTACAACGCAGTCACAAAATATTTTACTTAGAGATGTGAAATATATATCTTTAAAAGGAAAGAAAGATGTACTTGGCTCTGCTACTATAATCTCTATCTCTCACTCTTATGTCTCTAGCTTCTCTGGCTCAGTATATTCGAGTCCTTCAAATAGGTAGTATGGAGTTGCTCACACGGTCACTGAGATATTTATTTATTTAGATATGTGCATAGCTTTAATTCTTTGTACCAAGTCAAGCCATCAATAACAATAAATATCTTTTTCTCGCTTTTTTGCATTATATGATGTCTTTTTAAAGATTATACCTGTACCACCGGATATATATCTGTCTTTTTCTCACTGACTGAGAGATACGATTTTAAAAGACAAGAAGTTCATCTGCAAGTGACTTAGTGATAATATCTCAACTTGTGAACTACACATCTCCATTGTACTATTGTAGCAACTAATGGGGGCCCTACCAGCAGCAGTGATGGCTTGGATGTAGATGCTTCAGCACAGTTAGAAGAAGGTGATGAGCATCTTGCTGAACCAGGTAAGTTGGCATTAATATATTTATGGAATAATTGGGTGATAAGCAAAGTATATTATAGGTAGGTAAGTAAGGTCTTGTCAGCATGTCAGCGAGCAGGCACATTCAAATATTTGTGTTAGTGTTAAAAAGAACATAAACATTTAGATTTTATTCATTAAGAAATTTCATATTGTTTCGTTTAGTTATGAAACTATCGATGATACACTTTTATCAATGAAAATCTGACTTAATATGATCATATTAAGTTAACTTTTCATCAATAAAAGCTTAGATAGATACCTGCGTATTTGGTTTTTCATTTTAAGTAACTGATTTTAGTTTTGCAGATTACACAAAATGCTTTGTGAATTATGTATGTATGCTACCTAGTTATGGCATCATGGAACATTAAATACGTGGAATTAGCATAATACCTATTTTCTATGAAAAATAGGCATTATGCTAATGTCCAGTGTTGCCAAACTCACACATTTATGTCTTAAACACACTATTGTAACTGGATTATGAATGGTCAAAACTAACAATAATGAATAATCAAGATCAGATTTAACACACAAAACTATTTGTATTAAATTAAACCTTATAACAATTGCACATAATTCACATTACAAAATATGCCTGTCACCTTTTACGACTATTTTCTTTTGGAGTTAAAATCGATTTCAATATGATCAAGTACCGCTACTCCACGCTAGATGGCATTTATTATTATTATTTTTTAATAAAACTGAAGGGAAGATTTTGAATGCTATAGTGTGTCACGCATGCGTGAATGTTTGAAAACAATTTAAACGTCATTAACCTCATCCCAAAGTTAAGAATGCAGACGTTCAAAGCTACAATTACGATGATGAAAACTTAAACTACACCCTTGGCGTCAAGCAATAAGACAAGAATAAAGACAATCTGAACTATAATAGAGAGAACTACTTTGATGAGAAGAATGATTTGTTAAATAATGTTCGAATAATCACCACATACCAACAATAGTGATGTATCCATACTGTACATTCTTGTGAACTTATCGATAAAGTTACTACAAAATAAATGAATAAAATGAAGATGCAAAGTTATTTAAATACCAAACATCATTTCTTACTGCAATAACTGTGATGCATGTTACGATGGGTGTTGACTAACATAGTTTATAAGATTTTACTAACACTAAATATTTTTATTTTATTTTATTTATGTGTAATTTATGAATTTTTGTGATTTGTATGGATTATTTAAAATCTGAAATAAAATAAATAAATAAAAATAAAATAAGCGTACTATGTAAAGTCTATTCCAATCAAAACTGAAAACTTTGTAAACAAACCATCACTCAACATAAAATCGTCGATTTCATACTCATTTTGTTATCACTTCACTACATTCCGATGTCGGAATCTTCGAAAATACTGTAATTTTCATATTAAACCCGTTTTTTATTGTAATTTCAACTGAAATATATAAAAATCGTCGAATTTATAAAAATTTTATCAGTTTGACACTTTTTTTTTTCTAAAGGTTTAGTGAAGTGCATAACTGTACGATAGTGAATGAATGAAAAGTAATGAAAACAGATTCAAATGAGTGAAGAGGTAAAGGAATTATGCCAATTGACAACATATATTTTTTTTAACACCCATTTATTATAATTTGTTTATTTTTTTGTTTAAATCACTTAATCATTTTGAAATGTCAATTGCATCGTTGGTAAGTTTATAGAAATTAAGAATATTTATTAAATTTTTAGTTCTTGTTTCAAAATTATATTAAATCAACAACTTTGCCCTAGAAATGCATTTTCTAATTGATGCGATACAAAAGAAATATTGATGGTATTTAAAATCTAAGAAAAACCGTATACTAATGTAGGTGCATATATACGCACACAAATATACATGCCGTCGTGACTCATATATCTATAAGGAATCAGGCGACGTTTGAGTCGCCAGTTATCTGTTGTGCCATGTTCTGATCACTTGTGTGTTGTAATCAAATATATATATATTATTATATTCTTCGGTTGTGTATAATTTGGAGGCCAACAGGTAACTCCTGTTGGACACCGTAACCCGTGCACTCATCAGAGACTGAATACATACTTCCTGAACATACTTAACATAGTCAAATAACATTAATCACACATATCCTACAGTGGTGACCCTAGTTCTGTGACATTCCGGTGTGTGTACGTGCAATGGAGAAACCAACTAACCTGCCTCCGCAACACCCTGTGCCGGGAGCTATGCAGCAGGCAGGGCTATCTACGGTGACCAACAGTACCGAAACATTGGCCCAGATAACTGTGACCTCGAGAATTCCTGAATTTTGGAAGGAGCAACCAAGGCTTTGGTTCGTTCAATTTGAAGCTGTGCTGGCAAATCAGAAGTTGGCTGACGACGCGAAATACAATTTATTGGTTGCGAAATTGAATAAGGAATCTATCCAGCAAATCAGTGATATCGTATTGAATCCTCCGGCCGCAAAAAAATATGAAGTTTTGAAAGAGAGATTACTTACTGTTTATGAAGAATCAGAGATAAAGCAGGTACAAAAGTTGCTGAGTGATACTGAATTAGGAGACCAAAAGCCATCGCAATTATTGCGGAAAATGAGAGATTTAGCTCGAAATAAGTTCCCAGATGACACCCTACGCATTTTATGGTCTGGACATTTGCCATCAGCCGTACGGGCTGTGTTGTCGGTTAGTGAAATTACAGACTTGGATAAATTAGCGGTTATAGCAGATAAAGTTTGTGAGACATCGCGCCCCACGGAAATAGCGGAAGTAGCCAGCCCATCTACATCATCCACGGACAATTTGGCTGCGGAAATCGCTAAATTAAGCATTCAGGTTGCGGAGTTACAAAGATCTCGACGTCCTTGGAGAGATTCGTATAGTCGTGAACGGAGCAGGTCGAGAGGCGCGAGGAGACAAGATCAGTTGAGGAAAGACCCGAAATGGCTATGTTACTACCATTTTCGGTATGGGAACCGTGCATCCAAATGTGTAGACCCGTGTAACTGGAAGAAGACTACCCCGAACGGAGCAACGCCGGAAAACTAGAGCAGGTACAGTCGACGGCGGGAAGCTGTATCGGAAAAAACCACCGCCTTTGTGTCAGTGACATTGAATCTGGCCTAAGTTTTTTGGTGGATACCGGAGCGAATATATCTGTATTACCTGTGTCTAAAAATTTTTTCGATTGTAATAGTAAGGCCTTAGAAAATTATAAATTGTATGCTGCGAATGGAACGCCAATACGTACATTTGGTTGCAAAACATTGGTTTTAAATTTAAATCTTAGAAGGGCATTTAGATGGACCTTTATTATTGCTGACGTTAGTCAACCTATTTTGGGTGCTGATTTCTTAAGTCATTTTAAATTAATTGTTGACCTCAACGCTAGGAAACTAATAGATCAGTCTACTAGCTTGAATATTATTGCATCAGTAGTTACAACCACTGAGCCATCGGTGAAAACTATTCACGATAACCATCCTTATTTTAAGTTGTTAGAAAAGTACCCTGATTTAACTAAACCTGTTAATTTTAAAGAAATTCCTAATCATTCCGTTTTACATTATATAGAAACAACGGGACCGCCGGTTTTCGCCAAGGCGAGGCCATTGCCTCCTCATAGGTATGCTAAGGTAAAGGAGGAGTTCCGACTGATGCAGGAGATGGGTATCTGCAGACCGTCGAGCAGTCCGTGGGCGAGTCCCCTTCACATAGTTCCCAAAAAGGATGGAGGAATTCGTCCTTGTGGGGACTACAGGCGCTTGAATGCGGTTACAAAACCGGATAGGTACCCTATACCGCGAGTTCAGGATTTCACCTATATTTTATCTGGTAAGAAATATTTTTCTAAAATCGACATTTTTAGAGCTTTTCACAATATTCCTATTGCACAGGAGCATATTGAGAAGACTGCTATAATTACCCCTTTCGGCCTTTTTGAATTCCCGCGTATGACTTTTGGCTTACGAAACGCGGCGCAGTCATTCCAACGTTTTATGTCCAACGTGGTATTAGAGGGCCTCAAAAATGATGACGGATCAGATTTTTTATATGTCTTCGTCGACGATATTATTTTAGCAAGTAGTACAAAAGAAGAAAACCTTAAACAGTTAGAAAAAGTTTTCGAACGCCTCAATAAATTTGGTATTAGCATTAATTTGTCTAAATGTACTTTTTGTGAAGAAAGTGTCGAGTTTTTAGGTTATTTGGTGTCGTCGGAGGGCATTAAACCTTTAGATAATAAAATCAGGGCCATATCTGATTTCCCAAGGCCAGAGACAGTCGACCAACTCCGGCGATTTTTAGGGATGGTCAACTTCTATAGGTCGCATTTACCTCAGGCAGTTAAATACCAAGCTTTGTTAAATCAATATTTACAGAATTATAAACGTAAAGATAAAAGTATAATTAAATGGAACAATGAAACCGATAATGCATTTAAACAATGTAAGATCGGCTTACAGAACGCTGTCACGTTATCGCATCCGGTCAACAACGCACACCTGGCGCTTATGTGTGACGCCTCTAGCACGTGCGTGGGCGCTGTTTTGCAACAGCGAGTAGATAGCTGTTGGAAACCATTAGGATACTTCTCTAAAAAGTTAACGGATGCACAACAAAAGTATAGTACATACGACAGGGAATTGCTTGCGATATATTTAGCCATGCAACACTTTAGGTCTTCTTTCGAAGGTAGGTTATTAACCATTTATACCGATCACAAACCGTTGATTTATGCGTTTGAGAAAATAGGAAGTAATAACGAGTTGCCAAGACGAACAAGACAATTATTATTTATTAGTGAATTTACTACAGATATCAGGTACGTTAGCGGTTCCGATAATTTAATTGCTGATTCATTTTCGCGTGTTGAAACTGTACACTGTCCCACGTCGCTCGATTTCGCTGAAGTAGCTAAGGCACAGGCAGGTGACGCAACTATGACACAGCTTATAACGAATGGATCAGCTTGCAACATTCACTTAAAACAATTACCTATTCCTAACTCTAAAGACCTTATTTATTGCGAAGTATCTGGAAATAAAAATAGACCGTATTTACCTGAAAGTTTTAGGAAAATTGCCTTCGATTGTTTACATAACAATAGTCATCCTGGGATTAGAGTATCGCGGAAAATGATCGCGGATAAATTTTTCTGGCCCGGAATGAATAAAGATGTCGGACGATGGTCCAAGACCTGTTTACAGTGTCAAAAAGCAAAAATAACCAGGCATTCAGTGTCTCACTTAGAAGAATTTGAAAAGTGTAATAGGTTTGAACATATTCATATTGACATAGTCGGTCCTCTGCCAATATCGAGCGACGGATATAGGTATTGTATAACTATCCTAGATCGTTTCTCTCGGTGGCCGGAAGCCTTTCCGGTTAAGGACATAACTGCTGAAACGGTAGCGAAGACCGTGTATAATGGCTGGATCGCTCGGTTTGGTTGCCCAATTCGGCTAACCAGTGATCAAGGTAGGCAATTCGAGAGTGCCTTATTTACTGAATTGATGAAAGTTTTGGGCATTTGTAAAATTCGCACCACACCATATCACCCGCAGAGTAACGGAGTAGTAGAAAGGTGGCATAGATCTTTCAAGGTAGCGCTCATGACTCGGTTAAATTCAGCAAATTCGTGGGTTGATGAATTACCTACGGCATTATTAGGGTTGCGTGCGGCGTGCCGCAGCGATAACGGTGTGAGCGCAGCCCAGTTTGTGTATGGTCAGGGAATTCGATTACCGTGTGATTTCTACAGTGAACATTGTAATCTAGATAAATATAAGATGGATGACTCCTATGTGTATGTAGAGCATCTTCGTAAAATAATTAATAATTTTAAGCCTATTTCTAAAAGTCATAGTAACTCTCGTAATATATTTGTACATCCAGACTTAGAGACATGCACACATGTTTTTCTACGTAACGATGCGGTCCGTAAACCCCTACAGAAACCGTACGAAGGTCCTTATCGTATTCTAAAACGTAAAAATAAAGTTTTTGTAATTCAATTACCGAATAGAGTTTTAACCGTTTCTGTGGACAGAATTAAGCCTGCATATTTATTGAATGAAGATGATTCAGCTACTAAAGTATTGCAGTCCAGTGAATCCTGCCCGAGTAGCGAAAGCAAGAAAATAAATAATAGTAAGCATACTGAACTACCGCGCACTACGAGAAGCGGTAGGGTGGTTCGATTCCCGGACCGTTATATCAAATAATTTTATACATTGTTTTTACACCCTTACGTTTTTATATTATACACTTTTACATTTTATATACAGACAGATTTTATTTTATATTAATAATATTAGCAGTAACAAGTGCAAAATTGCACTTCATACAATGTAGGTCATTGTTACAAAAACAATTATGCTATTACGCAAAATAAATATATTACGAAAGTAATGAAAATGTTTTTACCTTCTATAGGAAATAATTTTAGTAATTACATCGGCGTAAGAGGTCGTTAGAACTTTGATATACTGGTAATTGATTATTATTCTCTTGCTACAAGTAAAACCATGGGCTACAATCAAAGTAAGGAAGAGAAAGTTATTGTCAATCAGGCGGTTGGCGAAACGGAGGTCATTAAACAAACCACCAAGTACGAGATCCTTCTTTTGGTGTGTGCAACGTTATTCGGATTGATTGTGGTGTTCTTTGTGTGGCGACATTTCACTGGCCAAACGAAATCTTGGCTCCGTAAACAAGTGAATAAAGCGGTCAATTCAGAAACAATATCCTCTATTAAAATCAGTAACCCAATGCCCAATGCGCAACCAAGTGTATCTCAAGCAGCGCAACAAACTCACGGTTATATGTAATATTGTTTTCACTCTGAATATAATTATATTGTTCAGTGTGTAAATACTATAATAATATAATTTTTCGTCAATACCTACCTATTGTAACATCAACATAATATCAAGAAAATACATAATGTTAGTTTGTTTTGCATAATTCTATTTTCATGTTTGACAATAATTGTAATTCTGCTGTACCAGGTATGTACTTTAAGGGTTGTTTTGTATTCTTTTTATAAGGGGGGGAGTATTGTAGGTGCATATATACGCACACAAATATACATGCCGTCGTGACTCATATATCTATAAGGAATCAGGCGACGTTTGAGTCGCCAGTTATCTGTTGTGCCATGTTCTGATCACTTGTGTGTTGTAATCAAATATATATATATTATTATATTCTTCGGTTGTGTATAATTTGGAGGCCAACAGGTAACTCCTGTTGGACACCGTAACCCGTGCACTCATCAGAGACTGAATACATACTTCCTGAACATACTTAACATAGTCAAATAACATTAATCACACATATCCTACACTAACATTATATTTATAATAAGTTTTATTATACATAGGTAGTAATGTCGATGTCGATGTAAAGAAACCAATATCTTCTAATCAAGTTTATTCCATCAAATGAAAAAATCCATTCACTCATTCGTTCATATTCATTATGTTTTGCAATGGGTACATCACTAAAACTATTTTCGGTCATTGACTTTTCTTTGTTTACAAAATTTTCAGTTTTGATTGGAATAGACTATATTGTTACTATATTATTATTATGTATTACTAACATTGTTAAATAGTACATTGTAAAATTTTATGAGATATCGCTACATAGCAAGCAAATTAAACTGCCTTATTAAGCTAGTGGTTCCAAGCGCGACTTCTAAGCTAGATGATGGGTTTGATTCCCAGGCCGAGCAGTGTTATTGGGTTTTTCTATGAATCTCAGTATCAGCTCGGATGGATTGGATCTGTGCTCAGTTAAAGGTGATAAGCTCGCCCCCCTATTATTATTATAGGACCTAAACATACCGTTATATAGCATTCGACTTGAACAATCTCAACATAATTATTTATATTTCTATAAATTATTTAACCTAAAAAAAATATCACCTGAAATAACTGATTACCGGTTTTCAATAAACATACAATCACGCCTGCATTCCTCGAAAGATAGAGCAGAGATGTACTAATGTTCACCCACAGTTCGCCGGTATGTTTAGGTCCCATGTAACTAGTCGAGTAGAGTCTATTGCCATTAATTGGTAACAAATCCAAACTCCGAACTGTTACTGAGAATTTCATAGAAAAATCCAACAACACTGCTCGACCTGGGGATCGAACCCAGGACCTCTAGCGTAGCAATCGCGCTTGGGACCACTAGACTAATGAGGCAGTCGATAAATTATGATATAATGGGAATAATTACACAAATAATTATATTTTTCATAATGATATACCTAGGTATTTTAATTGGAAAGTGCATGAAGTAGTAGAGTACCTACCTACCATTCATTTTTGATAGTATTTTTACTCAACTACCAAAAAAGGAAGGGTGGGACTTGATGAGTTATACACTTGCAGTCATGTAATGTATATGTTTCTGTGTGTAGTAATTAGTACTTGTAAACGCAGCCATGATATTGTATAAAATTTTGTGTGGAATAACGATTTAAAATTTTCAAGAATATGTTTTAAAATTATTTATTGTCCTTGAACTATAACATATTTCGTGAGAGCCTCCCGTTTTGATACCAATTTATGTGATGTATTTTGGATTCTAAAATAGTTTTAACTCCGTAATTCATACTGACTTCTGAGACGGTTAAGCGAATATTAGACATATTATAATAAAACCACTTTACGGATTCTATCGTGTTATATTCTTTTTTTACATTAATAAAATCCCTATAACGAGTTACGAGTATACTAGATTAACAATTTGCACCACAAGCTAAATTTTTCTTAGTATACTGGAAAGTAACATTTTATCGATATTGCATGCACTAATTGAATAGCGGAATCAATTTGGTTATGTAAGCAAACATTCTAGAACAATTGATTGCCAATAAAAGAAAATCAACTCTATTTCTATAGTAAGAGGGATAACTTTAGATTGTCATTTTTGTGTTATGTTTGGCGAAAGAAAATTCAAACTTATTTTATCATTTTATTGTAATAAACTGAAAATAATACTTCCCGATGATACGAAATCCCTTCATGTGATAGATTTTACCTGCAGCTATGGTTTTTGCATTCTTAAATGGCACAAAAGGGCGTTTTAATATTTTTTTTTTAGATTTTTTTAAGTTTTCGACGCAAGTTTGCGCGTCGTCTATCTGCAGACGCGACTGAGAGCACTTTATACGGCATGTGTGTACATCGTACCAGACTAGTGGAAACAAGGTTACGCCCACTTACTACTTCTAGGTATATTCTTTGTTCTGTGTATGGCATGCAGCATGCCGGCAACCCTACGTACTTCACGCACACATTTGCGCTTGTACAAACGTCAACTTGCGCATGTAGTTGTACTGGGTATTGGAATCGGAGCGTTTCTATGGAATGGCCGAGGTGTGGCAAGAGCCAAACTTTGTTGTCTAAGAATATAAATTGAAAAATTTATTTTGTAGAGTCAAACGTCACAATACTATTGAATATGGCTCAAATAACGTAGGGTTGAAAGCATGATAGAGCCTTTCTGTTTCAGCGTTATAATTTTGAGATAGATGGTTCACGAATTGTTAGGATAAAAGAAGTAAAGGACTTGGGTATGCTTCAACACAGAGCTACAGTTTCGTGATCACATCATTAGTTGCTGCAGAAAAGCTTATCGCAATTTGATGTTGGATTTTAATAAAAAAGCTATTAGAAAGTCAACTAGGAAGTAACAGTCATTTGAGCTCCACGTGAATCGGTTTATGCTGGAGGATTACAGCATAAGTTTGTTAGGTACTTGTACTTGCGCTTGTATGGTGTAGATCCATTTTATCCACTAATGTACCCTTATTTATTTTGGGTATAGTTGAATATAACGAACTGAGGGTCAGGAAGGATCTCATACTCATATTGTATATTGGGGGGTGCTTAATCTGGATATTTTAGGGATGACAGGATTGTGTGATTGTGTGAAGACGACAGAAGCCCCGATTGCTGGTAGAAACCCGCGCTTGTACCAACCTCTTGTGTGAGGCGCCTCTGACGCGTGCGTTCCGTACTCTCAATCTCTAATTTTGTTACATCGATCTATTCCATTTTACTCTGAATGAACTCACAAAGCTAGCAATGTATATAATTTGTTTTAAAGTTTACATATTAGTATTACTCAAATATTGTTTAACTACACATTCGATTATAAAAAATCCTGTAATGATAGCTCTAAGGTGGAGAAATAAATAAAAATAAAATAAATATATTATTTATAGTGAATCCTGAAGCAGAAGCAGAAGAGGAAATGGATATCGATGATACTACAACAGGGACTGCAGCAGATGAGTCCGCTTACATTGGAGACAACTGCTTATCAACACCTGTAAGAAATTGTTTAGTCTAGATACTTTCGATTGTTATATACTACATCAAGATTTCTCAAAATTTTTCTAGGGCAGACCCCATGAGTCAACTCACCATGATCTGCAGATTTATAAAAATAATACAGAAGGCCGCAGCATTAAATATGCTTCATAATTTTATTTTGTCTCCAAACTTATCCCAATGGCTTCGCAAACAAATTAAAAATAAAAGCACGTCATACTACATCATTGAGTGCTTGATAGTTTCAACCCAAATATAACTTTTATTTTAGTGAAGGAAAAATTCGACTGTGGGCAGGATTCGAACTGCGCCTTCTGGTTTGATACACCAGACGCTATGGGTCAACTAAACCATCGCGAGTCCAACTCGCCAGGTCGAAATTTGTCTTTACATTCTGAATTTACGTCTTTAGGGTGACGTCAGTGACATCTATTGAAAAGCAAGTTATTTTGCTTTTCAACCGACATGACTTACTTCACAGTTCGATGTCGTATGATGCCACCTCACCTTTGCTTTTTGATAGATGTCACTGATGTCACCTTAGATTTAGAATGTGAAGGAAAATTTCGACTTTATAATCTTAGCATGGAAAATGTAAAAATATATATGTTTTCTATTGAGTAAGTCTATCAATTGAATTGGAATACTTGCTTAATAATTAAGTCAATTCATTCATGCCTACATAACTTAATTTAAACCAGGATACTGAAAGTCAGTTGGATCCTATGATGAAGGAACAGAGTTTGGATGAGGCAGAAGGCTTGGCAGGAGCTGCTGAGGAGTCTCCAGACCAATCCATAAGCTCCGCCATGCCCACTGACAGTGGAGTAGGTGAGGGCGATGGCGCACCAATTGTGCAAGACGGTATATTTTGTTACTTTTTATTCTTTTATTATAATAACTAAAGTTGATGTAGATGACTTAATTATTTTAATTCATTGCAGATGAATCTAGTACGATGGACGAAGATATGGGCGGTGGTGAAGGTGTCGCCAGTAGTGACGATGTCAATGATATTAGCAGTGCAGCACAAGAAGTCCTTGGAACTGGTATAAGGTATGTATGGAACATATAATATTAATCTCCATATTTTATAAAGTATAGCATCTAATTTGTTTTTGTTGTCAGTTCAAGTACAGCAGAAGGTGGGGCTGATATTTCTAGCAGTGGTCAAACCGAGGCACCCCTTATATCCTCTACAGCGAATGGGCCTGCAATACTACACTCTTTCTCCCTAGCACCGCAACAGCAGCAACCCAATGAGTTAGTATTTCATTGTCATTTACAATTCTTACAAATCATATATAAACTTGGTTGTAATACCCAAGGGTTATGTTATTCGGGATCGTAAGATACTTTACAATATTATGTAGAATGAATTATATGGAAATGCTTAACGTAATTTTGGGGTTAGATTTAGTGATGCTGACACATCTGAAATGGAAGGCGCTGCCGACACGATGCCGACCGTGAGTGAATCGATGCCGCTGCTCACTATGACCGCAAATGGCTCGGCGTTGCTGTCACCTACTTTGCTACCAGGTCAATATTATTTTTACTTAAACCTATGTACCTCATTTCTTTTGACTGCCTAGAGGTCCCAGGCGCGACTGTCACGCTAGAGGACCTGGGTTCGATTTCCAGGTGGAGCATATGTTATTTATTGGGGTTTTCAATGTAATTCTCAGTAGCACCCCGAAGTTTGGGATTTGGGCCTGGTTAATGGCAATAAACTCGCTCCCTATTACATGGGACCTAAACATACCGTCGAACTGTGGGTGTACATTAGTACACCTCTAACCCTCGGGGAATACAGGCGTGATTTATTTTATTATGTATGCATTTCTTTTGTCTACAGTTTTTAGAATTACTTTATTTTAAAATATAAAAAAAATGATTTTTATGCTTTTTATGGTTTATCACAACCTATAATTTAAAAGTCTATGTCTATATTCACTTAATATGGGTGCCATTGCCAGCTAGCTACATAATACATACAGACGCGCAGCTTAACTTGGCCGGACAGAACATAGGCAGTCCGAACTCTCACGCATGTATAGTCGCGAGGAAAACAGATAACAGATATTAGATTATTTTTATATTTGATTATTTTAAAAATCATGGTCAAGATTTTATTTTATTTTAAAGGACTTTCAGAGAATGAGAAACTTTTCAATTCGACGCGTACTTTGATATATTGTACGAGTAGGTATGTTATCTTCGCAACTTGAGAACCGATTTGGTTGATCTATTGTTCATTAGGCGCGGTGAAATAATAATTAAAGAAATAACAGAAAAAATAAACGCATAATGAAAGCTTTTGAAAACTATGGTACGCAAAAAGTGATAGCAACACAAACAGCCTGTGTGTGACTGAGACACGATGCCTAGTGCCGAGTAGGCACGAGTGTTTCCGAGTAAGCTGCGATCACACTGATAGAGACGCGCATCTTAGTATTGATTAATCGATTATTTACGAAACCGAGTTAAATTATTATTAGTTATTTCTGTTTAATTTGAAATTACACTAACAGTTTTGAATAATGTAAATTCGGAAAAATATTGTCGAGAGTTATTATTAAATCATACATATACTATTATTTATGTTGTTTTAGGATCTTCAAAAACTAATATAATTATAATAATCGATTACAAATAATAAATTATTGATTGCGATTCAGGGTGATGCTTGTCTTGGGTTTGGGTACATCACTCAATGATCTCCCCGTGCGCCCAACATGCTGCCTGTTAGTTCTTAAAAAGTGATCTGCAGAACCACCTGTACGAAGTTCACCCCGGCCAAGTTACTCTGCGCATACTGTACCATAATAAAGTTATATTGAGGGCTTGCTACAATCCCAAATTGAAGTTTACGTTTGTTTGACTTGTTAGGCGAGGAAAGTGGCGCAGGTGTTTCGTCTTCGGTTGCGGCGGAGGGCGGTGAAGGCGAGGGGGAGGGTGCAGTGAGTAGCTCAGGGGCGGCAGCCAGCAACAACGGTGCGCCACCAATACCGCCCACCGATGCCGCACATGCACTCGCCACGCTCGCCAGCGCCGCGCTGCACCACCAACACGAACAGGTATATAACTAATTTATGTCTTAGCACTCGGATTTCCTCAGCTTGTTGCATTCTGCGTACAGAATAAACATCACAGGAGTGTTGCGGATATTCGCACCCGCATCCGCAAATGCGGAACATTTGCATTTATTCAGACATCTTCATGAGCTATTTTACGGATGCGGATTTATAAATGAGAAAGCCTGCAATATTACTGTTTATTAAATATATTTCGCCAATTAGTAGTAATTTTTTACTATAAACCTTTAGACTTAAAATGCTAATATGTAACTAAAAACGGTTAGTTGTGGTCTCAAAATAAGATAACAAAATAAACATTAAAATTGAATCGATTTTCATTTATTTATGTACTTAAAATTTAAATATGTTAACAATTCAAAGTTACCAGTCGTATTTGAAAAATAACATCACGCTGCGACCTTAGGAGCCAGAAGAAGAAGAAGAAAGGGCCTGTACACAAAACTGCGATGCGACGTCGCATCGTAAAAATCTACGAGATTATTAAATTTCGAGGTAGATTTTTACGATGCGACGTCGCATCGCAGTTTTGTGTACAAGCCCAAACGGTGGGACACAGCACACTCAAATTAATAACAATACAACGCCAGACCGTTTTTCAGTGACTGGAAATTATAATTGTTTCTTTTAACACATTTTGAAGTACTTAAATTTGTCGTGTTACGCTTAGTTTCTAAAAGAAAAAGTTGAAACAGTAAGATTAATCTTACTTTTAAAGAAATGAATTATTATTATCCCATTTTTTTCAAACTTCGCAGTGATCATGACCTTGAAGTTCTTGTTGGAGTCTGCTTAAACAGTCAGGTTGACATTTGTTTTGATCTTGAATACCTTAAAAATCTATAATCTGTTTTTTAATCTGGGAGACTAAACTGATATTACGTGGGTTTCCAGTTATTTGCAATTCTTAAATAATGATGTGCCACTATCGCAAATATACGTTAGTAAAATCAAGTATCGTTTCTTGATAATAAGTTATCTCGAAAAATGTGTAGATACTTATTTAAAACGTAATAATACAAAATGAATAAGGTATAGATTCGAATTCAAGTAATTTATTAGAAACATTAACAATTTTTTACATAAAAATGTGTTCGTTAACTATTGCATTAGTTAATAATAAACTGTATCGCAGCCAATAATAATCGAAAATAATAATAATATTTTTTTTAATAGTAGCTGATTGTATGGCCAATAATTACCGTATTTTTTTAAAGTTCTGCCGTCTCGTTAGAAAAAAGGATTTAAATCGCGTCGTGCAGCCGTATATTATACGTAATACGTATAGAAAACTTTGACAATAATAAGGATAAAAAGTTAAGATTCAAAACACCGGTATCGTAGGTACAACACTGCACAAAAGAGCTGGCAACAATATTTGTAAATTTGACATTTCCATGTGTCAATTGTGTCTCCGAGATTAAAAAAATTGACTATAGTGTAATATCTTAATAAGGATCTGATTATGATTTTATAGGCAGAAACAGAGGAGCCAAAGCAACATGACGAGGACGCGTGGTACACTGTCGGTATCGTGAAAGGAAATTCATTCACGGTAATAATGTTGTGTTATATTAACTTTATCATACTAGTATGCCTAATTTATATTTTATACAGTTTATTTTGTGTCGAATCTAGGTGCAGAATTACATCTCCGATCCCAACGTCGACTTATCTAATTTGTCTTTGGACAATCTGCCTGACCTGTCTGCGTTGCCCACAACGCCGCTTGAACATGGTACCGCCTACAAATTTAGGATCGCTGCAATTAATTCGTGTGGTCGTGGCGAGTACAGTGAAGTGAGTATCATATATTTAAATAATACATCCACTATGTCTTGCTTTCTGTGTATGTATACACGAAACGGAAAGGGTATATCATGCCTTCAACCCAACGTTATTTGAGCCATATATAATAGTATTGTGACGTTTGAATGTTGATAAATCAATTTTTAGAAAAAAAAACCCTACAAAATAAATATATTATTTTTCAATTCCTATTATTAGACAACCTTAACTTTTGGACTGACCCTCATTTTTGGGCGGGGCCGTTGTGTGTAAACAATGTTTGGCCCTTGCGTCCGTAGGTACCTACAACGGACTACGGACGTAAGGATTTACATCATAATCAAAGCGTAGGTACATATCATCTTTCTTATTTAAACATTTTGGAGTTTCACAAATTCACCAAATCACATATTGGTTTGGTTTTAGGTAATTAGTAATACCCTACAAATCAAATCAAATAACTACCTACTAGTACCACACTAGTACCTTCAAAGCAGCACAGGTATATCACAACATAATTCAGGAAGTAGGTAGATAGGTATCTAAACAGCCGCACAATAACTAAAGGAAGAGTTCAATATGACTTCTTTTCCTTCCAATACATAATTCGGCTCGGCAAGCCACGGACCGAACAAAAAATGTTTTAAACTTCAGTTAGGTAAAAATAATGTAGGTATGTACATTTGCAGCTATACAAGTACCTCGTTGTTGTAGCACGTACTAACTTAATTTTTCTTCTTATCGAATCGACAGCAAACTGAAAGAGAATGGTGTAAAAAGTACCATGAAATGTTGGGGATCGCGCCCTAACTCCGCAATAAAACGCAGCAAATTTATTGTTCTGGAGACAAACGGGGGGAGGATCCTTTTTCTTGCTTGTAGTTCCTTTATATTCGGTGTCTGGAACTATTCTCCGTCTTTGCTGCGCGTCGACACCATTTTTCGCTGGGCAGAGATCCGGCTCGAAGGACCATAAAATAACTAGCTTACTTAATTAATATTGTATCTTCTAACGTATTTCGCACGATACTATGATAACGTGGTTAAGACTTAACATATTTTTTTACCCTAAAGTGTAACACAATTTGCCTCAGAGCCGCAATGAATTGCTGAGATTATGTCATGAAAACTTAGAACATCAAAAATCGTATTGAAATATAATGCAAAGAATTAAGAATGTCTGGTATCAGGTATAGAAGCCTTTCCGTTTCAGTGTGTATAGGTAGGTACTTTTTTCTGGATACATATTTCTGTTTAACCACATACTTATACATCTTTTTGATGGTAATTACATATATTTACTTTATAACAAACTTCACTTCAGTAGTTTTAATATTTTCACAAAGGAATCTGCATTCAAGACCTGCTTACCTGGTTTCCCTGGTGCACCATCAGCTATCAAAATATCGAAGTCAGTAGAAGGAGCACATTTGTCATGGGAACCACCACAAGTGGCTGCAGAAGGAATATTTGAGTACTCTGTATACCTAGCCGTGCGTTCGACTACACCATCAAAGGTAAAATCTTAGATTTTTGTTTAACAATTTTGTTTGAGCCTCAGCAATGAAAGGACCGAAAATAGACCTTAGTGGAAGGAACACTCATTATAAGTGTTCCATAGGGTTATATTGTATTTTATATTTTTCACATAAGTACTTACTGCTAGTTCATGCTTCTTGATAATGTGATAAAACAAATTCGCAAAAATATTGATTTCTCACTAGCTGCTCCCCCGAACTTCATTTTGCCTGTTTTTTCGATTCGTTTTTTCCAATTTTTCTCTACATAAAAACCTTCTTCAAAGTTTAAGAATAAATAAAAATAAATTACCCGAATTGGTCCAGCCGTCGTCGAGATTTGAGCATAGCAAGAAATTTTGCGACTCATTTTTATTTTTAAAAATAACACCATAGTAATTTGTTGTTTTATATATTCAGAGTATGCGAGGTACACGTAATAAAAATAACTTTAGGAGATCACAAAAGAGATTCTTAAAATGATTATTTTTAGGAACCAACAAAGTCGCAACTGGCGTTTGTACGCGTGTATTGTGGCAAGGCGAACACATGTGTTGTACCACAGTCTTCGCTCAGCGCCGCGCATGTAGACTCCTCCACTAAGCCTGCCATAATATTCCGCATTGCCGCAAGAAACGAGAAAGGTTACGGACCCGCTACTCAAGTCAGGTGGTTGCAAGGTATGGCTCTAACTTAACTATATTTAAAAATAAAAAAAAAACAAAACTTTCTAATTAATTTTATAAAACGTCCAAAAGTTTATTTTACATAAATAAAATTTGCTGCACTTTTCTGAACCAATGTTGAGACATTATGCTTTTCAGTCGATTTTTTTCCTTGTCGGGTTTTATTAATTTTTTTCACTTTGGTTTTTATTCCACACATTTTGGTGGCTCATGCTTACTTCATTCATTATCAGGTGCATGTTTCACAGTCTATTTCAATCGAAAATGGAACAAAAGATAAATTGTGCTTCGTCAAATAAAGAGATGGCGCTAGTCTGTAATAAGCACTGACCTCTATAATACTCTCATAGAGATCAGTAGTAATAAGAAATTCACATTTTCTTTCGTCCAGGGTTTTTTAAATTGATTTTTCTATCACTCCATATGGAATACTCTCTGGTTTAAGACAAATCTCAAGTTTCATCTTTTTATTACTTCATAGCCTCTATGGACTCTTACTGTAAAGACACCTGATACCTCATTCTTAAAACCTCATCAATATTAAGTTATTTTAGTGATGGAAATATTCGACCGCGTGAAGGATTCAAACCTGCGGCTTCTCGTTAGATACACTAGACGCTATGGCCACTAATTTACGTCTTTAAGGTGACGTCAATGACATCTATTGAAACGCAAGGTACTTTGCTTCTCAACCAAGGATAAAAAACAATCTAAAAAGAAGAATAGAGGAATCAAAGAATAAAAGGTAAGGTAGCATCGTACGACATCGAACTAAATGTAAAGTAAGTCGTGTCGGGTTGAGAAGCAAAGTGCAGGGTGGAAACCTGCCCGCGATCGAATTTTTCCTTCACTAAAATAACTTTATAATTTTAGCATAGAAAATACGAAAAAATCATAAAAAGATAAGCTTCTTGAGCTAAAATTCTTGAGCTAAAATCGGATATCCATACACAGACACATACATAAATAGACTGCTAAGCTTATTATCCTTCCTTTTTCGCTGTCGGGTAAAAATCATGCTAATAGAAATTAAAATTTAAATATGGGTATGGTTACAATCACGGAATAGGTGTGCCTAGAATATTTAGAATTACTACGTTATATAAGGTCCTACTTTTTTATTCCCGGTCCCTTTTATGGAGAGTGATGTCCAATCAAATATTAATGATAAATTATTGTAATCATGAATGTCAACTTTTTGTTCCATTGATCACTACTAAATTCAAATACTTCTAACAATACGGACACGGAAATCAGTTACGTAGGTACGCAGACACGGATTATAAGTAGCAGCGCGCAGCGTACTCTTTTCAAGGGACTTCGCGAACGGGTTGCTCGCCGCGGTCCACACGCAGGGAAAATATAGGCAAAGATCTATCGCTTGCAGCCGGACGTACGATTAAATACAAGCATGCACCTATGAGTTAACTCGATGAGTTTTTCATATATGTATCAAGTAACGTGCGTGTACTTAAGACAGTAACGTTAATTATAATTTTTACTCTTTTTTATTTTTACGTGTTTCACGGACAATCTCGTATAATTTTTTTTTATATCTGCTAGAAAATTATAATTATGATTTATTAGTAATATAATGTTGACTAAAAGTGACTGAAGTTACCGAGTTTCGTAAAGATTATGACGTACTTGTATTTATTTATTCTGTGACATAGGTACCTATTTTAGTTATTTCGTGTGCATTTGAACGTTTGCACAACCATAATATACACTTCAGGTACTGTCACAAAAAACCAAACAACTAACAGAGGCAGAGAGGGAGAGGCCATGACCTCGCCACCCGTGCGTCCGGCCGCAGACTGTTAGCTGACGCGCGGGGCGGCGCCACCGGCGTGGTAAGCTATGTTATATTGAATACGTTCCATGGAGAACATGTTCGTGGATCAGGGCTTTACTATTTTAAATTTCATTTGCAAAATTTTATTTTTTATTGGACCAGAGCTAGTAAAGTGGGACCTTGTATTTTTTTGTCATTTACTCGGTACGGACTAAAGTACTTACGATGAAACGCTCATGTTGTTTTCGACATGGTGATGATCATGGAAAACAAAGGAAGGGAAAGGGGTCCCCTTTTTGTTTCATATGATATCATAATTATAATCCTTATTTAGAGAGGCGTGTTTTAATCGGTTATGGTTTTGTTTTATTTTTGGGTATTTTCGTTTATCATGCTCGCGAAGGGAAATTTATAAATTTTAAGCGAATAGATGCACAGTCCTAATGGTACCTACGCTTTGTTTTGCTGCTTATTATGTTTAAAGTAGTTTAAATCTGAGTAATCCGACCACCAAATACTACACGTCTGATTCTACAGGATCTAATTAATTTAAAGTGACCCTTAAATTAATTAGGACTTTATAACTGAATATTTGTACATCGGATGGCTGTCTGGTCGGATACCGGATATTGGCGACCTGATAAGTCGGATATCCGGGCGACAATTGTCAATTTTTTTTAAATAATCTTCACAATAAGCTTTCGAAATATAATAAACATTAGAGGTTGACCACATATAATAAACATTAGACGTTGACCACATTTAACCTTAACATTATGAGCATAAAGTTGAGAATTGGTATAGCGCCAATTTCGTTGATTGCATCTATGATGAGGTTTTTTCAACTATATATGATTATATAGTAGTAATCAGTACATATATACCATACCACCGAAGGGTTAGGCAGAGACGTATATGCCGGTATGTTTAGGTCCCATCTTATAGGGGACGAGCCTATAGCCTAGTAATCAGTACTATGTATATGTCAACAACCCATTTGCCCATTGCTGGGCTCGGGTATTTTCTCTGATTGAGAGTTGTTAGGCAATGTAGTCTGCCACCTTATCAAGAAAAACTCGGGCTTGCCGGTTTTCCTATGGTGTTTTCCTTTACCATTTATGGGAGTGATATAATAGCACATGATTTTTGAAAAGTCATGAGGTGTGTGCCTTAGAACTGAACTCGAAACAAAGTAGCCATCGCCTGTTATTTCTGGACTTTCAAAACTAAACCTTATGATTAACAATTAGCCCTATAATTACCACCCATTTTTAAGTTTCAATGAGAACAAAAAGAACTTTGGATTTTCGTGATGGGATACTTGTATATTGGATCAATACAATAGAATACCAGGTAGTGTCCGACCGAAACAAGATTTTTAGCCAAAACCGAAACCGAATCGTTTCAGTTTCAGCCGAAACCGAAACTTATTTCGACATAAAAATATCTATTGTATGATTAAATCTAGTATATTTTTTACACATCAGACAGTTTACTCATGTCAAATGAAAAAGCTTAGCTTTTATTTTAAAGTCATTTTTTTATAAATAAAACGTTACCCCACACTAGGTGTGCGGGATGGGTGCGTTTATAAATACAAATTCTCACATACACAAACGCCCAGACCCAGAACAACTACAAATATTGGTCATACAAATATTTGCTCCGTGTGGGGATCGAACCCACAACGCGTGGTGCAGAAGCCGTTCACTCAGCCGAGGGAGTTGTGTTACAAGTGGGTTCACGTCGGTAGTGCAATGGGTGGTCTTCGAACCGGCAACCACATGATCGCAAGTCCGACGCCCTACTCATTAGGCTACCGCCGCTTTTAAAAACATGAAAACACAAATCGAAATGGGAGGTTCGGTGATCATTACTTATTTTAAAATGTAATTTCAATTAAGTATCTAAATTTTCTTAAAAACAATATTTTTTCTCATCTTAGATGGTGTAAGTTAAGTTATATTAGTATAGTAATAAGTATTGTATTCAGGTAGGCATGAATTATTGGTATGTAACTAAAAAAACGAATAAATAATTTCAAGCAAGTATCAAAATATTCGCGCGGTGCGCTCCGTGCTCTGTCTAACCATTAAGCAGATAGTTACCACGTGAAGCTTTTCGCTTTGCACTTACTATCATTTACCTTTTTTTTTTCTATTCACGAAAAAAGTAGCAGTAGAGGCGCACGAGATGTTGTCAAACTCTCTTTACAACACTAAAAAAGTTTATTATTTTATTGATTCATGAGCAGCAGTTATAATTCTAGAAATAAAAAAATAAATTTAGGACAGAGGACAAGTGAATAGCGCGCGGTAATTCCCCTACTCTGTTCTAAGCGAGTACCTAAACGTATACGAGTACATTATTTGTGGGAATCCCCGAAAATACGTTTCGTTTTCAAAGACAATGTGTGGGTTGCTATATGTGTAAAAAAAGTAAATAACTACTGCTGACGTACCTAATCGCCATCTAAACCCCCCCCACCCCCATGTCATCAAAAATAAGCAAAGCAAAGACCCCCCGCCCCCTATAGTGTTTACGTAATACTTGAACGGCTCCTTATACATAAAGTACAGACTTTTTAATTAAGGGAATCCCATAAGTTAGATGTTTTTATGATTGGAAATACGAGTGCAAAGTGAAATCCAACAAAAATTACCTACAAATAAGTAAAATATATGTAAATAATGTAGGAAACGAACATAACCTCTTTTATATTTACGTAATTCTTATCATACATAAACACGGGTGAATAACTCAAAATAAAGAATTTCAATACTTAATGCCATTGAAATATGTCAGAAATAAAAGTTAAGGGTCCGTCGCAGCTTGAATTGCCTACAAAAACGTAATACCAAAATAAATCTTAATCCGAACAATATTATTTCAAACTAGCTTTTGCCAGAGACTTCGTCCGCGTGGAATAGTTACTTTGTTCCCTAGTTCTTCGCCCGCGGTTTTACCTGCGTTGCCCCGTTCCTAAGGATTGTAGCGTGATGTTTTATAGCTTGAAACCTTTCTCATGAATCACTCATTTTCCCAACATTTCCCATCACTGCTCTGCTCCTATTGATCGTAGCGTGATGAAAAGTATACTATAACCTGCCCAGGAGTATGAAGAACAATTGTACCAAGTTTCGTTGAAATCCGTCGAGTGGTTTTTGTTTCTATAACGAACATACAGACAGACAGACAAAAATTTTACTGATTGCATTTTTGGCGTCAGTATCGATCACTAATCACCCGCTGATAGTTATTTTGGAAATATATTTCATGTACAGAATTGACCTCTCTACAGATTTATTATAAGTATAGATAGTGTTATTATTCGGATTCGGAGACCGTTACCTTAAAACTAATAATATTTGTAATTTGTAAACAAATAATATCTATCTAATTATTTTTGTACGAGAAAAAACAAGCACAACTCAACCACACCCGAGTTCCAAACTCATCCAAGTTAACATAACGACGGGCGACGATTCATGAACACTGAGTTTCGGCAGAAACCGAAATTGTGGCCTAAACTAGATTTTTTGCCCGAAACTGGCCGATAGCGAACCTTCGGTCGGACGCTAATTGGTATTAGCATCACAAACCTGGTGGTTTGTGACTCTAGTAGTTGAAATAGAATAAATCGGATCCGTATATTGTGGACTGTTCAAGATCAAACTAATTTAGGGCGCAAACGCCTTTAATTAGTCTATACAGGTTAGGTACTTACATTAACGAAACTGCAATGTCGCATTCGCGTCCTTGTGTATCCTCCCAGGTTTAAATGCCTGCTTTAGCAATAATATCGGGACTAAAAGCATCTAATAACGTCATCATCGTTGGGCGCTGGTATCGCAAATGTGACAAAAAACGCTTCATGAATGTGAAGTAATCATAATTCTTAATTAATATTATAATAAAATGATAATTATGTTTTTTTTTTCAGACATCAAGTCTACAGGGGTGAAGAGGACAGGTGAAGGCCGGCTACCAGGTGCTTCTCCTTCCAAGCAACCTAAGCAAATGTTACACTAAGTGTTGATTTGTGAAAGTTTAGACATTTAAAATAGTCCAAGTTATAAGTTTGTACAGGACTACAGATTTATTAAGCAAGTTTTGTTTAAATCAAGGTTAGTACCTACTACTTTATTGTTAGCTTAAGACACCCTTGAGAGTGAAATCTCATAATCTCGATTGGATAACAGAAAACATTCACATAACCATCTTTATACACATCTTTTGTCTCTTTTCTCTAGTAGGTATTATTAATGTTGATGTAAACTATAATGTTTATGGACTTGTTGCCGTTATTTACGTCAGACGGTATTTATTAATAGACTGATTGATGTATTAGAAGAAACAAGATGAATTGCTAAATATGGAAATGTTATACACATATTCTGTGGAATATAATATGGAAATAATGACTGTATTTTTTTAACGCCCAGAATTTATTTAGTTCCCAAAAAGTATAGATACGATATATTTTGATTTGAGCCAATTTCACCACGCATACATTTTTATTTCAAAATAACCTTTTGATACTTCTTGTTCAAGAGTAGTGAACTATATGGCTCTTAAGGATAAAAAAATATACATAAATTGCATTTGGCTTTTAATACTTAATTACATATTATTGAGTACACTATACATTTGTTTCATTGCTATAAAATGCTATCTATTCAAAACTCCGGTAGGCATTCCAAAAGAAAATAAAACTTACAAATTATTAGTATTATTTAT
The DNA here is from genome assembly GCA_910591435.1 of Acronicta aceris. NCBI lineage: Eukaryota > Metazoa > Arthropoda > Insecta > Lepidoptera > Noctuidae > Acronicta > Acronicta aceris. The sequence continues at coordinate 10,181,118 of OU342760.1, read as the reverse complement.
ACCTTTCGTTTTATAGAAAATCTCCTATTCCTATATTTAAGATATTTTGCGTTTTATTATGATATTAAAGCAGTATCACTAAATTTATTATTTGGACAAGTTATATTTTTTATTGTGATATAGGTTCTTCTGTCACTTGTAGACAGTGTTAGAATCTTGGTTACTGAAAAAAAAACATCAAATTAACAAAAGTAACACAACTAAGTATTTATGCAGTATGTTAATTAATGAAGTGTTTAAAAAAACTTAATTGTCGTATTTTTTTAGTACAAGAACATGTTTAGGACTGGGAAGATAAAGGGGAACGACTTTTGTTAACATTCTGTGTAATCCAAGAACAAAATCTTACCAAAGAAGTAGTTCCGAAGAGTTTGTACCACCCTATGACGATATTAGAGAGGTTTAGGTCATCGAGCATGATCTGCGCCACACCCATGAATACTTTTTTACCCTCGATGCGTCCATAATCTCCCCATACGGTCACCTGCACGTGCAAAATGTACAAAAAATACAAATAGTCAAGAAAACCACAATCTCTACCTAAATTATTAATTATTTTTACAATTAAGTACTGTGTCACTGCCCATCGAATACCTTAGCTTAGTTACTTCTGATACACTTTAAATTGTAAGATTTTTGGTAGATGGATTGATTGATGACATACGGATTTTAATATCATGTCAAGATATGGCGAAAGAAGATAATAAGTATGTCACCCTATGAATTTCTTTCCAATTCCATTAAATATGTTCTAAAGTTATAATGCCAAGCTATTTGCCGTTAAAAATTTTAACGTAACGTACGATTATCGTATCGTTAATCAGCCTCACCTGAAGTACGCAACCTTTGAAGTTTTCTCTAAATGTAAGCGTTTGTTGATAAAGTGGGTCGAGCGTCCGGCGCGCCGTGCTAGTCTTAGCTTTAGCGATGCAACGCTTGCCGCTCACAAGGTATACTTTAATGTATGGCGCAGGCAGAGCCCGTCTACCTGGCTGCGATACTAGACCGCGGGCACGGATTACCTCCACCTGAAATAGTATCAAGTTGTCTTGAATCTCGAACGCTTATTTTCAAGTCACAAAATCTAGTGTTCGAATTTTGTCAGAGAAATTCCGTAACGAAAAAGCCACGTCAACATTCTTCATCTGTTCTATCTGTATTTATTTAATATTTTTGTTTGCTTTGATAAATATCCATAAAAAAGGTTTTAATTGGTTTTAAAGTTAAAAGGTTAACGGAATGAAACTTAACCTCAAGGAATCCTTTCTGGTAACACATAGATAGCTGTACATCTCCCTGCGTAGGCGCGCCAAGTAACTGTCTTCCTACCAGTTGTCCCGGCCCCAAACCGTCGATAAAGTCGGACAGCCCTCCGCCGTCTGACCCAGACCCTCTCATACCGGGAGACCATCTAAAACAGGCAACAAACACAACATTCCATCACGCCTGTATGCCCGAAGAAATAGGCGGAGATGTACTGATGTATACCATGACTTCGTCAGTATGTTTTTAGGTCTCATTTAGGGAGAAAAATCACAGCTATAAGCCCGTGTTGGTATTGGGAATTTCATTGGCAAATGTTCAGTAACAATAATGTTATTGTTAGGTGTGGTCCCAGCCAAAGACATGGCGCGGGGGGGGGGGGGTCATAGTCGGAGAGTAGGTACTCCAGACTAAGTAATAGGAGGTTTGTTTATTAATTACAATCACACCTCCCCCCATCGGGCCGCCACTGGTTATTGTTTTGTTTTCAAAGTAGTATTGGGCTTAGGCATCTCCCAAATAGTATACCTATTTGGGAGATGCTAAGCTAAGCTATGCTAAGCCTAATATTACTTTTAAACACATCACATACATACAGTCAGGTTTTTTAGGGTACTAATCTTCTATCAATACTCAGATATTCAATGTTAGGTAGGTACCTAATGTGATTCCAAATATGTAAAATTACAAGTCGTAGGTATTACATAAAAGGTATAAGTAATGTAATAAATATCGAGCAGAACCTTTTACCCACTACTAAAGTAATAGATAAAAAATAAATACAACATTTACAACATTGATACAATAGTGAAGAAGAGGGCGGTAGTCTTTCGGATGCATCGAATGGTAAAATTAGGCAGAGTACGTGGAGTCCAGGTACTAAGTATTATTCAAATATCAAGACATAATTAGTAGATGTAATTGTATAAAGGTGCAAGAAACGCTAGAGAATGGTCTGCATCTATTTAGTAGACAGGTAGTAGATTTTATAGTGTATAAAATAGATAGATAGGTATATTAAGAAAATATCAATAATAATAAAGTTAAGTTGTAAATAAACAATCAATTTCTATTCTAACTTCTCTGGGTAAGTATATAATTTTAAGAAGGGTTTATGTTTTACATTTTAATGTCACCCGTACATAACCAACACTACAACAAACCTTTTTGTCTTCTGATACCATTTCTTTTTGTTCTTACATAAGCACAGAAAGTAAAGCAATTGTATTTTAATAGGTTTTACGTGAGTAAATAACGTTGGTATAATTATAATGTATTCTTTAAATGTGTTATATCGAAAGTGTTTATTGTAAAAAAAATGAGTGAAATTCCGGTGAGACATGCATGATTGTTGATGGAAAATTTGTGAAACGGTCCAAAAAAAGTGCAAACATCGTGGGCTTTCAGGCAACATTTATCGTCCAATCACAACCGTACATCATAAATCGAGGAACACTTCGTTATCGACCGACGACATCGTCTCTCCTTGGATATCTAACTGATAAAGCTTACAAACGTCAGACGCGAAGTAGGTCTCGACACCGGAGATAAATGTAGCTGCCTCATTTTAACGAGAGGGTGCGATGCTTATGCAAGAGAAGACACGTGCGTGCTAAACAGAAATGGATGAGTGAAACACACCAATATAATTGGAAACATGCTTTGACTTGACAAGACGAAAGGCACATAAAGAGGGGCAAAGTATGTAGAAGACGCGAGCAACATCGAGGCGCACATTCAAATGGAACTCTGCAGGTAGCTCGCGAACTGCGACATTGAACGGAGCGGAGGAGCGGGCGACTTACGAGGATCCCTCCGAGCTAGATATGGAGAGGAGGCTGGTGGCGCACACCTCGTGTGAGCGCTTGAAGGCGGTGGTGGCAGGCCCGGAGCGCTTGCGCCGCGCGCCGCTGCCGCCCTCTACACGAGACACGCGCGCTGTCGGCGGCGGACGCGATCAGTCCGCCACAAACACCGGCGCAACATACATTTATTACCCGTCCATAAGCACATTACACTACATAGACATCTGTGTTAACATTGAGCAACCGTACTAGCACTTTTATAGGCTTTATATCGAACTAAGTGTTATTTTTATATATTATACCATAACTAGTAATTCTACTTGGATATGTAAATATTATGGCTTAGATTATATTTTTATGGTGGAGACAAAACAAGACAATCATATTAATGATAACGATGTTATGATTTATACGATGAACATTTCTATTTTCTTATAACCAAGTCTGTCACCATGTTAATACCGTGAGAGGGTGGCATCACAAAGTAAGCCTTCGCATGGGCCTTCGACCTTGGAATTGCATCAACTTTTGATGCAATTCCAAGGTCGAAGGCCCAGGTTCCAGGCTCCATGTTATTTCTACAAGAAAGTATACATACGGCATCGTTAGTATTATGCGAACGTAGTTAAATTACATTTACCAGATAAAGCTCTACATTACTTTATACTTAGACTGACTGTACAAAAGCGACATTGCACATTTACGTCTTATGATATTAAGTGACATGCTGTGTTGATTGGCCATTTATTGATGTTTATATGCAGATGTCCTCTCTGTCGTTTCTCCGTAACATTTGTAACATCAAACAGTGATACACGAATGAGCTACCGCCTGGGCTAAGTGCCACACTATTGTGTCAATGTCGTCGGCGCCGAGCACCGCGAACCTGTCCTCGTCGTTCTCGCTGGAGGCCGAGGAGGCCCGTGACACACCACCTATGCCTCCCCGCATTTCACCAGGCACCACCTCTTCACTGCGTTGAACCGTAAACGAATTTTTTCCACGTTTCCCAAAACCTAACCTCCGTTTTCGTCCTGTGATCATGGTATTATTAACATTTATATTTTTAGAAGCCTAGCCTAGAATAATAATTTTAACGAGCAGCAAGAGCTCGCATATGCACTTAAGGGTCCGGCGGAACTTGAATAGCCCACAAAAACGTAATGCCAAAATAAATCGTAATCCAGACAGTATTCTATCAAATTGTGGCAATAAAATACCGGAAAATCGTGCCAAACTTGGTAAAGTTTTCAAGAATTGCATTAGCTTATATTTATTTCCAGTGAAGTATTTTTGACGAAATGATAGAGTAGGATCTTAAATTACCGGAATCGGAATCCGAAAAATAACAGAATTTGATGAAATTGTGTTTTAATTACGATTTATTTTAGTATTACGTTTGTAAGGGAAATTCGGTCCGCCGGACTCTTAAGCGACAAGTCAATTAAATTAATAAGCATTAAGATGTAATTCACCTGTTGCGGACAATTGTGAAGTAGAATTGCTTTTTTTGCCCATGCCAGGGCCGAAGTAGTCGCGAGGTTCTGCTTTTAGTAGTACGTCATCGCTGACAGGCTCTAGTTCTCCCGTCCCACCGAGCGCAGTATCACTGAGGCTGCCGTCTTTGTTAAAAGTTACATCTTATTTTAAAATGTTAGTTTTAGTAATAAATCCATTCTTTATTATATTTTATGTATTACCTGCTTTTTCATCCGGAGGAACATCTGCGTTGCTCAAACTCCGAGTGAACTGACCACGGCGCGATTCTCGTCTTTCCAGGGGCTGTTGCTGTTGGTTGTGACCGTTACCGCGTCCATTCTCACGTCCGCCATAGTCATTACTGCGCTTGGAATTCCGACGACGCGGAGGAGTTTCATGTATTTTCATACATTGTTTTATGTTGCGGTTTGTATCGCGTTGGCGAAAATTTGGTTGAGAAGTCGAATGCATTGTTCGAGGCGTGACACAGGTAGTCGATTCGTCCAAGGTGGAGGGTTCCATCGTTGTGTCATGAATGTTTTGATGAGTGTCATCAAGTGGCAGGTGCGAAGCGACGGGAGTGAGCGCACGACGGGGCGAGCCGAGGTTCGGGGGAGAAAGAGCAACAGACAAACAGTTAGCCATAATACTAAATTCTTGATCTAAATGATGTGTCGCTGCTAAAGAATACGACCGGGTGCGAGCTTTCTTAATAATGGATGGCAGAGGTTTTTTGAAAGATAAATCAATGCTGGACTGAGGGGAAAGGGAGTTCGGAGAACGATATTCTTGGAACGTGGGGACTTCGTTTATACTAACCGTATTGCCGTACTTTTTTATGGACTTATCAACGTTAGGTTCTGAATGGGTTTCTAACAACGTGTTTTTTGTGGTAATGCTCATTCTTTTAAACATATTATTGATCTGTTCAGGCGTCGATAATGATTGTTGAGGTGAATTTTTCAATATTACTGAATCAGAATTTCGTCTACGTGTAATTTTAGGTTTATCTTTGTTTTTTTCATTATCAACTTTGGAAAGAATATCTATTTTTAGACCATTGACTTCTTTTATTTTATGTGCATCCGCTGACTGTGTTTGGTTAGAACTTTTTTGATCATAATTAGTTTTCAAATCAAGCGACAGAAACTTTTTCCGACTAATATGAGGAATGAAGTTGGACTCGAATAGTTTTTCAGATTGCTCAGCATTAAAATCGATTGTTGCTGATGGTAGCTTTTTATTTTTAGTATATGGGTTAATATTGTTTGGGTTTTCAGTACTCACGTGGATTGTTGTTTCAGCTTTACTGCCTTCACTGTATTGAAAGAGCATTTCTTCTTTTTGTATCAGTTCAATAGCATTAGTATTTATTGTAACATTCTGAACAGTTTCTTTGCCAATGTTAGCGGTTGGAATATTAGGAAGAGATCTAACGCGTGGATTACACAAACTTTCCACATAAGGCAGCTTTCTTCGACTTTCTTTTGCGAGTCTTGGCTTACAATCAATTATATCGTAACTACAAGAATTTTCCGAATACCAATTACTAGTTAGAGGTTGAATTTCTATTTTGTTTCTAAGAGCATTCGTCTGTATTTTTTGGAGTATCTGTGTTTGGAGGGGCATTCGGCCGTAATATACATTCGTGGGCAAAGTCGTTTGATCTCTATTTACAGAAATAGTTGTAACAAACGATGGTTTTGGTGTACGGGGCAGAGCCATGTGGAAAACGTAATCTTTTTTATTTTCGCTAATTTTGTATGTATTGATATAAACAGGATATTCAGGGCAACTGTGACTTCTTTCGTAAGCGTGCCTGTGCGAGCGTTCACGAGTGTAAGAACCGGCAGATCGGCTGCGAGCGAGTATGCGGCGAAGGCGGCGGGTGGGGCGAGCGCGGTGAGGTGCCGCCGACATGTGCGTGTCGTATCGCGACCGAATGCGGCGCCGGACCGCGCGCTCCGCACCCGCCGGGATACTAATGTACGGCAATAGACGATGGGTACGATCAGTACGGCGAAATCGAGCTGAATATCGCTGAGGGACAGGGGTAGCACTATCACAGGAGGAAGATGTACTGTAAGGAGGGAGAATTCGCTTCCGGCTGTAAAGTTATGTTAATAATAACTTATTTTACGTCAATATTTTTAAAATTGTGTTGATTTAGACTAAAAACTATACTTATATTGTTGTACGTGTGTTGTATAGTACCTAAGCATCCTGGTGGGTCGAGGTCGTTCGGATTGGGTGCTGAAGGCGCTGGACGTGACTGAGGCGACAGATTCGAGGTCGGAGTCCTGCGCGGCGGCGTCGGGCGAAAGGCGGCGGCGCGGGGCCCAGCCGCCGCCGCCGCCCGCGCCGCCACCGCTGCGTGCCGCCAGTTCCGAGTCCGACAGCCCTGCGTAATGCCTTTCCCAACCTACATTATAATAAAATTGCAACCACTGATATCAATTTGTAACAACTTTGTACGCTACAATTACACATTAATTTTAGCTGATTTGCTATTATGCGCATTCGTGAAAACACTACATGATGTTTAGGTAAGTATTTTCAGTTATTCATCTGGCGGTTAATCTGATGGTTTTTATTGTGAATTTCTTTTTAACAAGTTTACCTAGTATTTTTATCACAATGCATTCAGTGCAGGTCTACATGTGATTCAGTGAACATTGAAATTTTTGGTGGAAGAGATTTGGTCGGATTACAGGAAGGATTGAATCAGATGAAGAATGTTAAGTGTAAGAACAGCTGACCTTATACGGAACGGCACTCGTTATCAGTTTAATCAAGTACTCGTATAACTAGCGTGTGCGGGCATTTCTGAGCATGCTGTATAATTTCGCTGATAGTCGATAGATATGGTTTGCATGTACAGACGACTTTTTCAGGAACTGTTAGATATACTGGCAGCTATTCGAGCAAGGTTATACGGTCGTGGCAGGTTGTTCGGGAGGGCAGCGTGTATTGACCTTGTGGCGTGCTGCGGTACGTGAGTGTGGCGCCAATGTGATGCGGGGCGATCCACTTACGTTCCTCGAGGTCCGCCGACACTTGTGCGCGCACAGCTCTCTGCCCACCCTGCACAATCATAATCACTGTTACGTTTTAAGATTTGGTTTCGTTACTTTGACAGATTTTCTTTTATACTTAATATTAATATAAACTATGTTTTGTAATAGGTAACGATGTCGGTAAGGTAACTCAACTCGGGCAAGTTTATCAGCAGGTGGAACGTCATTTTGAAATGAAATTGTTACCTGATGATGAGGTATTTGGGGTAGTTGACGCTTCTTGGGACTGGTGGTGGGCGTGGCGGTAGCCGAGCGAGACTGGAAGCGCGGCGCGTACGCGTGCGTGGGCAACCGTGACGACTCACCACGACCGTCGTTCACTGCAATAATCGTCATTACACTGCTTTTTCACTAAAGTTTATGCGCTCAAGATTTTCACAATGCCATTGAAACCTTGATTTTTATTCATATTAGATTAATTCTTATTTGACAAACACAATTTTTTAAACATACTAAAAGTACAAACTTACGAAGGTAGCCTTTAAAAGAGAAATCATTAGGTTATTATTAGATTCAAAATGACATGCAATTAGATATTAAACATGAAATGGATTAGAATATTCAATAATAAAATGCGCTGTACTATACGATTTGTTCTCATTAGAACTTACTGAATTTTTTTTTAGAATCAGAACAGATTTTTAGAACAACGCATTTTTGTTTTTACAAACACACATAGGATTTCGTACTAAATTGCTCATTTAAGGTAGAAAAGGACGAGGTTAGTGGAAGATGCATGAAACAAAATCAAAGTGGAATAGAGCTAGGAGGTGAAACAGTAAGTGGCAGTAAAGTGGTGAAGAGCGGACGCGGCCAAAGAACGTGCGTGTCTCGACGACAGTGTTCCGTGCGGGGTCGAGGCCCGCTGTCATTTCGACGTCCACGGACCAATCGGAAAGGAGGTCGGAACACCGACGGAGTCGACGTCGGCGTCCGTGAGTGTGATTGGTGGGTAGAGTCGGTGGGCGCCGGGCCGGCACCTGAGTAGCGCCAGGCGTCGCGCTCGGCCGGCGGCGACAGCGAGCGCCGCGGAGACTGGCTGCGCGCGCCCGCCGCCGACTGCGACCGCGCCGCGCCGTAGCCTCCGCTCTGCAAACAAAACAACAAACACATCTATCATCTCTACTGCAGTTTAGATGGTCTAATCTAAAACTGAACGAGAACGCCCCTCCACTGGACGGAATTGTTTGAATGTGTGAGAAGAAATATTTATTGCAACATTTTAATGCGTGCGCAGATTTTAATGTGAACTTGCGAGTTTTGGAGTCTTCCGCGAAGTAGGTACCTACGATATCAAAATCATCGTGCGATTACTCCAGGTACTGTTATTGTAAGAGGAACATACTACCCGTGCGCGATAAATTGAGACATAATCACAGTGACGTCACAGACGCGTGTTTGTAGTTTACAAAAAAAAATACAAACTTCCGCCCGTGACTTTGTCGCGCTGTTTTTTTTATTTTGCCAATGTTGTACACGGGAGCAGCGGAGCTTTATATTAATCTTTATAAGTGCACTGCAATCCGCAATGACACCGAATCTTTTTCACTGTTTGGTTATTAGGACGATATTATAATTAAGTTGCACTACGTATCTACTATTAGGCTTGTAATAAAATTGCGTTGCCTACAGTACGACATGGGCGCCCGGGGGTAAGTGAAAGGGGAAGCGGGCGAAGAGACGCATTCCACGCAAATTTCAACTTATCGCGCACGAGTAATATATTCTAAAAACTCACGCGTTCCCTGTTCATTCCAGCGGCCCTCACTCTGCCCGCGGGGGACATGTCACGGCGGCTAGATCGTGCTCCTTCCATTTCCATTCTCTGTAAGAAAAACGTCACTGGCTATACTGGTTGATGTCATACTTGCCCATTAAAAATGTCTGTGCATGTTATACGAATTGATTATAAATTAATTTGTGTGCTATAGCTGCTTTAACATACTCTGCTAATCAGCTAATCTTGTACTGGAGACAGTACAAGATGTAAGAAAAAGAATTCTCTCTTTATCCCGTACAGAGTAAAGTAATACCGTTTTTACGTGGGAGAGCCATGCTTCCGCACGAATGGGCCGGCTCGACCGGAGAGATACCACGGCCTCACAGAAAACCGGCGTGAAACAACGCTTACATTGTGTTTCGCCGAGTGAGTGAGGCTACCGGAAGCCCAATCCCCTTTTAAAAGGCCGGCAACGCACTTGTGACTCCTCTGGTGTTGCGGGTGTCCATGGGCGGCGGTAATCGTTTACCATCAGGCGATCCGTCTAATCGTTTGCCCTCCTATCCCATAAAAAAAATACTGGTGGCAGAACTGAGAGGGAGATGGCCCGCAAGCCCTTTTGATACAGGTTTTTATATTTACATCGTGTGGTGGCGGCGGGCTGGAGCTGGACGCAAGGCTTGAAAGAGAGTGATGACGTCGCAGATCGCATTCACTTGGCGTGTCCGAGTCCGACAGCCGCGAGGTGGACGTTGAGGGAGGGGAAAGGTGTTCACCATCAGCTTCATCTTCGCGATATCTCTGGTAATTTTAACATACATTTTATAATAACAGTTGAGTTGTTATAATGCGGATTTTTTTTAAAACAAGGGTTTCCGTTATAGCTGTCGATTATAAAATTTGAGAGCCTTTGTATTAGGGTATGTATCTATTTCTTTTTCAAAACTGGTTAAATTGTGATGTATCAACGGTACTACAACTAGAGTTTATGTTGAGAGATTATTGATTTTTCATCAAATAATCAATTAATTTATAGGTAGGCAGATATATATACATTAAACAAATAAAAAATAAACATACAGTCGAATTGAGAACCTCCTCGTTTTTGAAGACGGTTGAAAAAAAATAACACTTACACTGAAGCTTCCCATTTCTTCGTGTGGCTTCAATGTATACCAAGTAGGTTCGTGATTTATAACTATGTTGTCCAAATCCAGTAGGACTTCTCCGAGAAAATCATTTGGACCGTAACGATTTAAGTCCCATACCGTTACCTTTAAAAAACAAAACTGTATTATACTTAGGATTATATATTGGACTTATATATTATACTTATACTATATGTAATTTGAGCACTGGCCTGTAAAACTAATTTTATCAGGTTAGAGAATAGTCTGAAAGTCGTTAATTTGAACAAACGTTAGTAAGGAATGTTAGCTGTTTATGTGTGAATTTTCATTTTTAGTGACGTGATAAGTGTGTGATACAAAATCTTTTGTTTACCTCCAAAGTTCTCTTTTTTATATCCGTAATGCGAATGCCGCAGTAGATAAAATTTTGGTTCCATCGTGGTTCTAAAGTGTTAGCCAGGGTTTTAGTTCGTCGTTTGCTCTTCTCGCTTTTGTCAGGTAGTAGGAATATTTTTGCGTACGGGCAGCGGGGAGAGCCGTCGGATCGCGGGGTCAATCCGCTCGCCGAAACAACGGTGACACACAGCTGGGTTGCGGTGACATCGAAGTATATTTTTAGCTGTATAATAGACAGTGATAATGAATGTATAAGTAATTAATTCAATAATTATTATCCTATGTTGTCTCCCTGCAGGGCAAAGGCCTTCTTTTCCTTCATCCTCCCTTGACGGCCCCTTCACTGACGTATTGGGCCGTATACAAGGGTAAGGTACACAAGTGTGAGACCCCTGTGTAATTATCATGAGGACACACGAAAACAGAAATGAATAATCATATCTATATATTATCTTCCGCCATCACTAGAACTGCATCGAAACTACCATTTTTTGGAACCGGGGCAGAAACTCCATAGGGTCGCCCCCTCCCCCCATCGTTTAGATTTTTGGAATTTCTTATGAACGGTAGAATAAGAACCTGTTACTGATGGCCTCTTTTTATGAATAAAAACCTATAAGGAAATAATGATTTAAAGATTTAACGTAATATGTTCAAAAAACAATAAGTATGGCGTTTTAAAAAAAAAATAACATATTAATTTTATGATTTTGACGCCCCTTGAAACTGCTATCCGAGGCAAGTAGATCACGACTAGATCCGGGGCTGCACAAAAAAATAAACTAAAGTACCTAGATTTACCTTAGCAGCGTTGTTTTGATTAAGTATCAAAATATTCACTCTGAAACAACGCTGCTCCTAAGTTTCTTGTTATAAAATGTCCATGTTGAAACGAACAAACTGCGATTGGAATTGCGCCAAATAAATGGCGTAGGCTCGCTTGTAGGACGCCGATCAATAGTGACGAACTCGCTCTCGTTTACTTTGGGAATATTGGGATATGACTGCATTTTCGGTTGATGCAGGTGGCGGTAGGTAATAGGTGTGAAGGCTATAGAACAAGAAGGTATCACACGCCCCTTATACCCACATAAATCCAAGTATTGACCTCAGCAAATTAGCCGATTATGGGTAAGCATAATGCATAGGTATTGCCAAAGTACCTATATCATATTCGTGATAAATATGGTGGAACAGTTACTGCTCGAAGGCTGTGTCAGATTAAATTGCTCTTACCACGATCAGGTTATGGTCTTGTCGATGAGGTAAGAAATAAGAAAGGTCTCGGTGACCATGACCAAGCTGTCGGCCTATACCTAATTGAATACTAATGAAAATTGATAGCACCTAATCAGATAAGCCCTGAAGTTTGATAAACCAGGTTGCGAAGATGAGATTACTGAAGGTATATTCAGCTGAGAAAATGGTAAGATAAATTATGACCGTATAATTGAATATACCTTATTATGCTGCTTAGCGACAGGTTAAAGGTGTCCACAAACCTGTATGCGTCCAGCAACGTTTGCGTTGTGATGGTTGTAGCGGGGTCGGCGGCGCGAGTGCACGTCGGGCGATCCCGGTGACGTCACCAACACGCTCGGCTTCTCACAACCACCCATGACCTCCGTGTACACTTCTGTGTACGTACAACAAACTTAACTCTATTTAGGCCAATCATTAGAAAATAATTCATGAGTTCTATTTCCAGGATTACACAAACTTTTTAGTTATACTGCTTTTATGCTGATTTCCGACACATACGAATACGGATTTGTTGTGTGTTTCTTAAAATCAGTTCAGTCAGTTAGGTAAACCGTGAAATCTTCCATTTTATTTTGGTGTTGTTAGTGCTATTGAAACAACTTCAATTTGATGAGGTACCTTTATGAGTTCTCCAAGGCTGTGCAGGAGTGCGTGTGGCGGTGAGCGGTCGCGACACCACCAACTCCACGTGCAAGTCATGTTTGCTGTCAGCCACCACTGCAGCTACCTCCTCTGCGCTACGGCCTTGAAGAGGCACTCCATTCCATTGGAGAACTTCATCACCTGAGGATGCAAGCATAGATTTAAAAATCAAGACGTGTATTGCACCTTATCACGTGGCAAACAAACCTATGAATCAATGTGTAAAATCAAATAATAAACGATCAAAACTCACCTATTCTAAGTTGACCTTCCAGATCAGCAATCGACCCTTTCTTGACCTTTTCGACAATCGCGACTCTTGTGCCGTCGGGTTGAAGTTTCCCTCCCACCACTTTCAAGCCAAGAATAGCCGCAGATGAATGCGAGCTGCCTTCCACGACACTCTTCCGAAGCACCATGTGGCCGACCATACGTGTTCCGTCTGCTGACACCTGCCAGCTCAGCGGAAACTGTACACAACACCAAGTCACTAAGTCATTCACTTGTAACTATATAAACCTAACGTAATTAATAAAACGAGAGTAGTTATATATTTTTTTGTATTTAGAACTTAGAACATATTTTGAGGTAGTAACAGCTAAGTAGTTAGGTACTTTTTGAAGCTTTAACACCAAGTATTTTACAAAGATGTGCACATTTAACAAAGATAGGATGCATGCTCGCCAATGCAATCATGCTTCAGCCCACAATAACCCTACCTATACATGGTTATACATTTTTTTAGTTGCTTGCAAACTACTATAAAATAACTGGTTTACGAGTAAACAAAGTAATAAAATCTAAGCTGGATTAAAACTGTGCTAAGTTTGTAATAAGTAATCTATTAATTTACCTAATTTCAGTTATACGGATGGTTAGGTATAAGTTAGATAGGTAAGTATTATTGTTTTAATCGATGGTACATTTTTTTTTTATTTTTAGGCAAGTACATTAAGGTAGGTACGTCTAGCGAAATGTAGATGCATCTTCCAAAAAAATTAAATATGAAATAATTATAAAAAAACCGGACAAGTGCGAGTGGGACTCGCCTACCGAGGGTTCCGTACAAATTTGCTTATGTACTTTATTTATAGACGATTTTTTTATGATTTAATTACAAATGTATAGTTTTTCGATTTTTTCCTATACTTGTAGGTAGTATAAGACTGTATTACTTGCCAAACATAGTTCTAGGTCAACGGAAAATACCTTACTAATAAATTTTGATTCTCTTGAGTGATATACGTTTTTTGCGGCATAAACGGCCGTATCTTTTTTTTAAGTTAACTTAGAAGTTTGATTTATTTCACAGTTTCAAGGGACCTGAGGCATATGGTTTTAATTTCAACTCTATACCTCCACGCGTTCCCAAGATAAAGGGTCTTGACAGACAGACGGACGGACGGACAACAAAGTGATCCTATAAGGGTTCCGTTTTTTCCTTTTGAGGTATGGAACCCTAAAAAAAATTAATTAAGTAGGTATCTGTTTACATTTCCTAGATTATGCATTATCAAACCGCAAAACTGAACTAATAGATAAATTAGTACTAATTTTAAGCAACTAACCGAGACAAGTCAAGCGGTCTATATTGTACCTTAGGGCAATCGCCTCTGTTAGAATCTTCACTGGACGTGAAGGTGCTAGAGGTATCGATGCCCGAGTCTTTGGTGGCGGAGTCCTGGCTGGTCTGGCGCTCGGCCTCCCAGCGCAGCGCGGCCCAGTCGTGCGGCGCGCCTGACGCGTCGCGCCCACCACGCGGAAACGTCGCTGCGCCTTCGTGCCCATCAAAGCGAACGGTCTTTTTTCTCCTCTCGGTAAAACGTCTATTGTCTGAGGAGTCTTCCCACAAATAGGCACTCTTATACACAGCTCGATCTGGACGCGGGCCCTCCTCCGGTACGTACGGACGCAGGTACGCACCTTCACCATCGTCACGGGCCCGCCACCGACAATCAGTCACAGAATCGAAACTGCGTCCACCCGACGGTCCCGTCCTTGCCACGTCGAATAGACCGCGCGCCTCTGCCTCGTAATCGGCCGGCGAATGATTAATCAAATTGTAATAATTGTTGGCAGCCACGTTGGCGCTACGCAGGTGCGGGTGCCGAACTGGAGCACATGCCTCTAGTTGTCCTAAGAATGATATCGAATCAACATCAAAGCTTTCCTACTAATGATACCTGCATGTATCATTATCATGTCATCGACCGCGTTCGTTCTTGTTATGGACCACGCGCCTGTACGCGCCCGGAACCATTGTAAGTAATAGGTATGTATCGTTAATAAGAAAATACCTAATACCTAAACTTATTTAGTTGTTTCAAAATAATCGAAATTCCTATCTCATTATCTATTAAATACCATATAAACACCTGAGTGGAGTTTTACTGACAAATATTATTTCGTGTGTTCCTTTGACTGAAAATAAATTAATCGAAAGCGGTGATCATCACGCACAAGCGGAAAGAATGTGTCATCTGAGTAGACAGTAAAACAGCGACAATAAAATAAAGTACACGACCACATACAAATCTAACGGATTTGAGTAAAAATATGAACAAGTACACTTCTTTTCGCCCAAGCATGCGTATTTTGCTTGAACCATAAATTTCTTTTAGAAGTCGACCATAACTTTTGTACTGCAATAGGTAAAAAATAAATATGATTTAATTTTTGGTTCAAACAACATAATTTCTTTGAAATGGGAAGTACATTCACTGATCTAATATGGCATTTTAAGCTATGAACGTATAGCAAAGCATCAAACGATGAAAAAAAAATGAGTGAATGTTCTTCATGGGATAGGTTTGAAGACGGGAGCCATCACAATAATTGGTTCACCAGAGAAGGAAGTGTTTTACGTAACAGTAATACTGATCATCACATCTAAATTTCAGCAATATAATTACAACGCATAGGTAATTAGATAGGTAAGTCCCCGACAAAACTCGCCCTCTCACCGATAAAAATTTATTCATTTTCTCGTTTAGCATCGTCTGACGCTGGCTTCTGGAACTCTCGGAACTGCTCTTATCATTATATGTACCTGCGAACAGGGGGATGGGGTAGTGAGGGCCACACATCTCCAGATCACCAGGGAGTATGTCTTCAGAGTGGTTACCGGGCGCGTACATACGGCATAGTGCTAACAAACATAACGGACGTGGCGGCAAATGAGTACATGTAGGTACTACAACAATAATAACACTCCAAACCCAGCACAACAGCTCCTGAGTGCGAGGTTTGAAGCTAAGGACGTGAAGTTTCCTGAAAATAAAACTGAGCAAACCGTGTTTTATATGTCTTGATTAATAAATTCTAACAATATTCAGCTTCTAAAATGTTAAAGTTAAAATGGAACACGATTTTTTATTGACTAGGTACATGAATTGACCTGATGAAAATATAGGATACAGATAAGTTTAGGTGCTCAACACTATCAGTTTCAGTGAAATTTAAATGTTTAATACTTAGATAACTAACAGTAGATAACAATTACCTGAGGCTACTTAAATTAATGAACACCTCGCACGGAACACCTTAACTTTATCGTTGCATAATGCCAGATATGAATATAACGATTTTTTTTAAGTTTTATAAATATGTTATTAATTACTCGTGGTGTAGTGTGTAGGGGTTAACAAACAAAATCAGCTCGGATGGATAGGATCTTGTAGTGTTATCAAGTGATAGGATTGGGTAATGGTTGTAAGTCCAGCGTGCATACTTACCGCGATCACGATACTCGTCGTTTTCATCGGAAACGCATTCTGGCACCTCATCATCTGAAGAGGAAGATCGTGGTGGGAGGAGAGGGTGTGACGATGGCGTATGCGGCAACAACTGGGAAGGGGGAGTTGCACCCGAATCGACCACCCCGTATGCAGCCTTTTGTCTCGGGTGTACTAGATGCGGGTGAGTTCTAGCCAATCCTTCCAGTTCCCCGTAACATCTTTGATCTTGTTGACTGTATTGGCGTCGAAGAGCGCTACCCGCTCTCTGAAGTGGAAGATTTTCCTTTTCCGCGGCACTGTGTGCTCTCTCTAATTTGGGTCGTTTGTCGAATGACGCGTCAGGCTGTGGTGGTAAATCTCTCAGGTCGTTTTCCATGCGCCATAACATTGAATCTTGTCCCGCACTTTTGTGTATCCATTGTCCAGTTTTAGACAAGAGTTCTTGTTTCTTGCGGCACAGAATACATACCCATATCACCTGTAACAAGAGACGGTATAAACAAAATATTGGAAGGTACTTAGTTAAATTCGTTATTGCTATTGATTGAGACACTCCGTTCAGAAATGTTAGTTTTTTTTACTAGATAGGGTGAGGTATTGCGAAAACACTAAAATCGTAATGTTATGTAAGTATGTAGGTACATAGTTAATCCTACGTTAGAATATGGTTGACCTTGTTAGAACGAAGAGTAACTTTGCCACCGCATCTGGCGCAGCATCTCACTCGGCAGTAGTGACACGAGTGACCGACGCCGTCAGCAAACTTAGTCTTGAGGCAGATATGGCAGGTGGCCGCGAGCTCTACACCAGCCGCACGGTGCATTTCATTCCTCGTCCGGATTGTTTGCTCCAGCACCGTAACTTCATCTTGCTTACGTCTGTAGGAATATAAAAAATCTCGAGTTTGCAGTTTTTGAATAGTTATGTTTTAAGTATAGGTATGGGTAGATACTTACCTAAGTACCTACTTAGTAGAAAACTGAACAAATCGTGAAAATCTTTGGACGTATCACGTAGAGATAGAAAATTTATAGAAATATGCTTTTACGGTTCCGATTCTAATAACTGCATTCGGTCTCGCAAAGAACGTGTGACCTAAACTTTCTTTGTTGGCAGCTAAATATAATATCTACATATTAGGTCTACATATACAACCCTGTTCGACCCGTGAAGGTACTGAGTATCGAGATCTGACTCTATGTATAAACACATATTCACATATTATTTATTCGCTTTAGATAAATATAAGAAAAAAGTCCTCGAATTTTTTTTTATTATAAGACGAGAAAACTGAAATGGAAATACAGTGGCAGCGACACCGTCTTGGGTGCCATACATAATAAGGCCCATGATGGTTTTATAACATTTTAGAAATTTACGATTTTGGGGTACCTAATTGTGGCATTTTGGGCACGATGACTGAATTTTTAAACTTTAATTAAATAAGTAGGAAGTAGGTATATATGTTTACTTTCATGAACATTTAATTTTAATGTTTCTTCTTTCATTTGGCGACGTGAATAGATAGTTTAAGTTCAAATGTTTTTATTTCAAATAAGCTTTTACAAGCGTTTATGAAACGTTATTGAGTCTAATTGCACGGTTCCAAAAAGTTGATCCTATGGAGAAGAATCCGGCAAGAAACTCCATGGACACTGTTTTAAATTAAGAGGATTCTTATTCTTAAGAGGATTACGTCAGTAGAATAGTCCCTATTTATCAATAACCTCAGGTTGCCAGGGAGTCCACAAGTGCATCCGTATTTAAGTACCACGCATTCTTATCATCAATGTAGTCCTTGATTTATTAATATGTACCTAAGTAATGATTGGCGTAACTGGCAATTCGGCATTATGCTGATTGGACCGATTTGTAAAGTCCACCTGTGTGCAATTTAGTTATTATTTAAGTACCTACTTAGTTTTTTCTTACTGTATTCAGGAGTCCTTTTACAAATATGTACCTATCTTTCTAATGCCCCTTTTGGATCGGACAGGGTTTTTTGTATAATATATTTTAATACCTACACTCTTTGCGCTGTAGCATGGTGCGGGTGGCAGCCTAGTTGCCTGTATGACGTTCTTATGGCAATCTGGTTTGGTTTAATTTAATGATGTGTTACCTCGCCTACCTTACAGCACCATGAGACTATCATCTATTTCACTCATTGAAAAATTCTTTAACTGGAAAAATATTTACATCAGATGAGGAAGTGAAAATTCACCTTTTGTGCTTCAAAAGACTAGAATTTCTGGGAATCGGGCATTATGAACAGTGCCCGATTTAGAGTTCTGACCGCCCTAGGCTAGCTATGAATATGCGCCCCCCAGCCTGTCAGTCCTCTGTTCTACCTTTTCATTTTTATGTACAGAAGAGAGCCTACGTAACCTAACATCTTTGAATCAGACTGTCAGTAAGTAGATAAACGACAGGAACCAACATTTATTTTTACAATCTATTTATTTTGTCCTAAAAAAGTACAAGAAGAAATTTAAAAAAGATGTTGAATCCTTGCGATATTTGCTCTATTACTTTGAGAATCCTTACTAATATTATTTAATAGCTGGGAAGGGCATTGAGATCGGAGGAACGAAGTTATCTAACCTCCGTTTCGCCGACGACATTGTACTGTTTGCATATTCCGCCCAAGAACTTCAAAACATACTTGAAGACCTAAACACCGTAAGCCTAGAGATTGGACTATAAATGAACATAACCAAGGCCAAAATCATGTCTAACACAACTAAGCGCTCAATCGCTATTAATGGAGCGGATATACAATATTCATATTAACATAACATAACATACCATCACGCCTGTATTCCCCGAAGGGTTAGGCAGAGGCGTACTTAATGTACACCCACAGTTCGCCGGTATGTTTAGGTCCCATGTTATAGGGGGCGAGCCTATAGCCATTCACCGGGCACAACTCCAGACTCCGAGCTGCTACTGAGAATTTCATAGAAAAACCCAATAACACTTTGCTCGACCTGGGGATCGAACCCAGGACCTCTAGTGTAGCAGTCGCGCTTGGGACCACTAGACTAATAAGGCAGTCATATTCATATTAATATTTTTTATTAACATACCATAATGTACAATGAGGTGGTGTAATTTAAACAAGAACCATTATGGACCCTGTAGGGCACATCAATATTAAAAGAGATACGCAATACGTTGATGAGTATCTTTGAAAATGCCTGGAAGAGCAATAGCTCTTCAAAGATATCTCATATCCCCTTCAAAGACTTGATGAAGGGTAGGTACTCTTCCTATTTCATTAAAATGGAAACTCATGGATATGTGTATCCTCCCCATATTAACTTACAGAGCACAGACTTGGTCACTCACGAGTACTCAAAAGTCCAAACTCAGGGTTTGTCAGCGGGCGATGGAGCATAGCATACAAATGAACAGATCGTATACGAAATTACTACTACATTGCGTTCCAAAACCCAAAACCCTGACGTAGTCCCAACGGTGGCCAAGCTTAAGTGGCGCTGTGCTGGCCATGTCTGTCGCATGTCCGATGATCGGTGGGATGAAATGATCACTAAGTGGAGCCCTAATACCGATAGGCGGCGTCGCGGCAGACCAATGAAGATATGGCGTGACTATTTTGATTCCTTTAATGTAGATTGGGTCCAAATAACAAAAGATCGCTATATATGGAGACATGAGGGGGAGGCCTTTGCCCAACAGTGGGACACACCAGGCTAATCATAATCATAACAGTATAGGTAGTAATCGTATAATAATGTAGTAATTCTGACACCTGACGAAAGCCCCATAATTATACACTTTTATCCCCTAATTTAAGGGGTTGAGGGATGATTTTAAAAACCTGAAACACGCATTTTTTAATTTGTAATATGAAGTCTGTGTACTTGTATATTTCTCAGATCTCCAGCATGAAATTAAGTTTATATGGGAAAACATATACAAACTTCCATCCCCTAATTCACAGGGTCAAATCACCCCCCGATTTACTAAAAATCCTGAAATAAGTATTTTATTATCTAACTAGCTTTTGCCAGCGACTTCGTCCGCGTGGAATAGTTACTTTGTTCCCTAGTTCTTCGCCCGTGGTTTCACCGGCGTTGCCCCGTTCCTAAGGGTTGTAGCGTGATGATATATACATTGATAGTTTGAAACCTTTCCCATGAATCACTCATTTTCCCAACATTTCCCTTCACTGCTCTGCTCCTATTGATCGTAGCGTGATGAAAAGTATACTATAACCTGTGGTTTGAGCTGTGCGTTGATAGATCACTATGTCAGTCAGTCAGTCACCTAACGTAAGAGTAGACAAATATAATCAGAAAGCTCCGAACTGCTAAGCTATCGGGAGTTACACGTGTTATTGTGAGTCAACCATAAAATTGATACATGATTTCTGTGTAGCTTTAACCATTAAGGCCGCACACGCGACGGAAGCTTAAAAAATGGAGTAAGTTCTCCTGTTTTCCCAAGATTTCCCTTCACTGCTCTGCTCCTATTGATCGTAGCGTGATGAAAAGTATACTATAACCTGCCCAGGAGTATGAAGAACAATTGTACCAAGTTTCGTTGAAATCCATCGAGTGGTTTTTGTTTCTATAACGAACATACAGACAGACAGACAGACAAAAAATTTACTGATTACATTTTTGGCATCAGTATCGATCACTAATCATCCGCTGATAGTTATTTTGGAAATATATTTCATGTACAGAATTGACCTCTCTACAGATTTATTATAAGTATAGAAGATAACAAAGAGTTCCTATATAAATTTTCAAACCTCTAGCGTCAAAAGTCTCATACAAGGTTCCATCGCCAAGTTTAAGGGGTTGGGGGTAAAAGTTTTATAATTTTTTTGTTGCTTGCGTACTCATACTGGCTTTTATAGCAAGTTTCAGCTTTCTGGGACTTCAGCAAATATCCTATGATTTTTGATGATCATCAGTGTGAGTCAGTGACGAAGTCGAGGTTTTTAGATATCAATAAAATCTAAAGTATAAGAGCTATGCAATTGAAACTTTATAGGTATGTTTAATAAGTCCACTATAGATATCATATCCCGAGGATTTTGGTTATCTCCACCCTCATAACTTGGGTTTGAATTATAATCCAAACCAAAGTTGTGAGGGTTCAAAAAAACGACGACGAAGCACTTCGAGAAAAGGTAGGTATGTAGTGCCCTTGCGCCCCACTTGGCTCGTCTTGATTACTTGATTATTATGCAATCAAAATAAATAACTCCTCACTAACCTAATTACTTCTTTTTTTTCACTCAATCCACCTATCCCACTCTCACCTGAGTGTCAAACGAAATTAAAGAAAAAATAACAAATAGCTGAAAAAAACGGTTTTAACTTGCTGTGCAATGAACGCGGCGCGTGGCGCGGCGGGTTTACGTGCCGTTTAGTGTGAGAGCGCACGCAGGATTTACCAAATAATATTATGTTCTAGGTCGAGCGTAAGCCTATCACGAATAAAAAAAAAGGCAAGTAAATCTCAGCTCAGCGCCGCGCCCGCCGCCCCCTAGGTCCCTGCGCCCTAGGCTCTAGCCTTATTAGCCTATGGGTAAATCAGGCCCTGATTATGAAATTACTGGAACGGTGGTAACTTATAATAGAACAAAATGGTCAATATATTACAGATTAAACCTTATTTTCCATAGATAACAAAATATCATAATATATCAAATTTTGTAGTCAAAAACCGAAAAGAATTTCCGGACAACCCAAACGCAACCCTATTTAGTGATTTTTAGGATGGTACCTGTCTACCCTTCCTTTTCCTTTCTCTATTCTCCATGATTTATTACTTAGTGTGTGTGTATCGCATTTCGCAATAAAACTAATTTGTTTATTATTGTTTTGTTTATAGTTTCTGCCTACCCCTGTAGGAGAAAGGCGTGAGTGTATGTATGTATGTTTCATACTTTAAAATGAAGCTCTCAAGCATTTCGCAAATTGGATCTCCACAGTAAGCATTTTCAATACTCAATACTCAATACATTTATTGCACTCCACAAGTTAAATAGATGATAACAATAATATAAGAAGAAACATGTGTGGGCCTTGTCAGGCACGGCAAATGTAGAAGAGAGGAGGAACTTGTGTTTATGACTATATAATAATTATATACTTTGTAATATTATAAGTTTGTATTATTTTTGCTATTTATATTATTATAGTTATTTCGTATTATTTAATAAAATAGTTGAATTTTAGAAACTATATTAGGATTAATAAGATTAATATTATATTGTATTGTATTTTTAATTTGTTATTTATTAATTTTTTCCTTTATTAACATATTATTCTATTTTAAATCAATTTTAATAAGTGTGTTTTTTAATTATTATTTTAGGTATTTTATTTATAGGTATATTTTATTTATATGATATTATTAGAATTAATATTATTAGAATTCGTTAATTGGGTAAAGTTTTATTTTATTATATTATATTATGTAATTGTTTTATCATTTAAATATTCATTTATATTATAGTAGGATTTATTTATTAGAAATAATTTTAGTTTTTTTATAAATAGATTGTATATTTGTTCATCTTTAAGATATTGTGGTAGTTATTATATATTTTTATTGACATCACGTACGGACTAGATGAGTGCATGCTTAGATTAGAGGTTGGTAGGTTTAGTCTATTTCTATGACGTAATGTATATTTTGTTTGTTTATCCTGGCGTCTAGCGTATGAGTCTGGGTATTTACGAATTAATTTACATAATTCTAAGATGTACATGCAGGGTAATGTTAAGATTTTGTGTTGTTGGAAGTGTTCCTTACAGCTTTCCGTATGTTCTATGTTTACTAAGATTCTAATCAGTTTCTTTTGAAGTATAAACAAGCTAGGTGCGTCGGTACTACTTCCCCATATGATAATGCCGTAACTGAGCCAAGAATGCGCATACGCATAGTATCGCATTTTCCTATTTATTACTATACTCTTTCGTAAGCATTTCCAGAGTAACCATCTCCATAGAAAAAAATGCTAAGAAATAACAAAACAGTAAGGCGTACGTCAAATATTGAGTTTAAGGCAAATTTTTGATACCTTGTGGTTACATTATTGTAATTTTCGTAGGGATCTATACGAGTATTTAAGAAAAAATTAAAATACAGCCTATTTTGCTCGCTCATAAATTGATAATGTAGCTTTTTATTGATGAAAAGAATTTTATAATCGATTTAGTGGTGAAAGTGTAACAAACAAACAAACTCATTTCGCATTTATAATATTAGTTAGGATAAGGATTACTTTTAACATAAAAACGTCAAAATATCATGATTGTACGTAGGAACATAAAACATTTTGATATTATAAAAAACTTGCTCTGCGTTTAATTTTTGGCACTACCCAATGATATGAATGATATAAATAATGTCATTGGCACTACCATTAACTAGAAAAATGTTGGGTGCCAATCATTAACGATGTCTTATCTGATGCCAATCATTGTACTATTGGTCCTTGCCAATAATTAATAGTTCGAAGTTATTTATCTTTAACATTTTTTTACAGTTAAAATAAGCAGAGGTGTTACTTCTTGTTTAAAAAAATATACTGAAGAATTCTAATAAAAAGAGAAATGGGCCTAAGAAAAACCTATGTATTGGTTGGTATTGACTAGCAGCATATTGTTAGAAATAGAATTAAATAAAATTGAAGAGAAAGAGAAAAAATAAAAACGTAAACACCAAAGAGAACAAAATAAGTTAAAAAATAAAGCCCATGAATATAAAGATAGTAAGTGAGCAAAATAAGAAGAAAATAGTAGTAGAAAAAAATACTGAAAAAAATAAGATTGTAAAAAATACTGTTAGTAGTAAAAATTTAACTATAATTGTTATAGTGCAATCACAAAAAATCCAGATAAAAAGTTATTAATTCACAAACTATTCTTAAGATGCCTAAACAATTTCCTACTGAACGAGAAGAAACTGAAAAACTTACTCAGAACCTAACAAGCAAAATTAAAATTAAATCTCAAATACAGCTAGCTAAACCAAATCCTAATTTCTTTATTTATTTATTTATAGTTAATTAAAACGGTTGACATAACCAATTACATTAATTAACATAGAGATAAGATAATACATAAACATAGACACATTACATGAAAAACTAGCAAGACTGTATATACTGATATAAGTAGGTATATATTGATTTACAATTAGGTAGAAATTAGCACGGAATTGTGGACACTCTAGCATACTTCGCCTCGCAAAACGTCAGACATACTCGCATAATTTCGCTCCATTCATCTGCAAATACATCACATTCAGGGTTGACAACCAGGAGGACATTAAGCACCTCTAGGGTTCGGCACACTGGGGACTCCGCTCTAGCGACTGTATGACAAGCCGGCTGGGCAAACAATTTGTGTCGGCTAATGATACTACTACGAGTAAATTGAATGTTATTAGTGATGAAAATTAAATTTGCTGTTACAAAAGAGCGTGTCTTGTCTAAATCTAGTCTTATAAAAGTGTTGGAGAGAACAGATACTTGCAGTACTGAGAAAGAGCTATCGGACCTAGGTAGTTCTGATGATACTTAATCGCAAGTTTTACTGATTAAGATCTTTATATGGTAACTTAATGAAACATACTGGTTTCTGACACTTACTCGAATATTAGACATTGAAATAAAACTACTTTTTACGGATTTTATCGCGTTGTATTGATATTATTTGATTCCCGACGTTTCGGATCCTTTACAGCATCCATGGTCACGGGTAAACTAAGTTGTTGGACGTCTTAATGTTACAATTACTAACAGCTACCTTACATTTTTGTTAATTATTGGCGATTTAATGAAACATGTTAATTAATGGCTAAATATGTACCTATAGAAAAATGATAATTAATACTTAGTGCCATTGACTGATTCTCATATGATAATAATTGTAACATTGGTGCCAATAATTGTACTTTTGGACACATTTGGAGATTTTCTTTAATTTTTATTAAAACCTTAGAAATTAAACACATTAATGCCTTTTTATTGTTTTTTTTTATTCTTGTGTTCTACAAAATGTAGTTATCATATAAATTTTTAAATAAATAGTTAAAGATCAGAGAATCCTTAAAGTGCCAATCATTGTATTGTATAGTTTACCCTATATTATTAACCATGCAGTGCAGCACTCCTCGCATCACTCGGCAACTGTACGCAATTTCAGAGGTACAGACTAAACATAAAAAGTACTCTATATTATCTGTGATCTGCATCTGTCATTCTTTTTAGAGTCTTGGTTTAGGCGGGAATATATAAAGTACACTGTCGTTTTTTAATATTTTCTAAAACTTGTGTTTCTCCGAAATTTAATGTGTGACTATAGTGGATAGTTATTAAGTGTCGGGAATGTGTGCAAGTGTAGGCAAATGATATAAAATTGAAAATCGTGACTTTTGTGTTCACTACTAAACTCCATTGAAGCCTTAGTCACAGATAATGTAATACTAGTACCTTAGTGAAGTTTCCACTGTTTTACTGGTGATTATTCTATATAATTGACACTGGCAAAAAACGTGGTGCCATGTCCCATGGCGAGATTTAAAAAAAGAGTCCTGAGTCAGGATCCTGCATCACTAAATTCACTAGGTACTTAGATAGATTTCCATTGGTCCACTGTATTGGTATATACATCAACAATAATAATGCATTACTTAAGTCGGTTGGTACTAGACTGTCCAACACCGAGGTGGTTTTGTTCCAACTCAATATTCTTGTCCATGCTGACAATAGGTATTGATGCTTTTTAACGCAGAAATCAGTGGATTAATCTCTTTATTAGATAACAGTTTTCTGGGATCCGTTCCACAAATCTTTGTATTGTCTCTAAGGCCATTTTGGTGAGAGGGTCACCTCAAGGGTGGCTGGGCTACTATTTATAGCTGAAAGCAGGACCATACAAACATGTAAATAGTTTTATCTGGCATGGGATTGCCAAGGTTGTATGGAATCTTGCCTGACCTCGCTGGTTCAGCTCAAGTTTACGACGATCACGTCAAGGCATCTCGTGCACCACCCGCGTCAACCTATACGAAGGTTATGAAAACTCTTGCGGCCTTAACTGCTACAAAAGCCAGTGGCCATACCGGTGTAATAACAATCACAAGACAATTTACTAAAATCACTTTTACTTTGTGAAGAATAACGATCGCCGTACCAACGACGCTTCATGACGACACTTCAATTTTGCACATTTTCTTTATTCACTTCATCTTTTCTAACAGTAATTGTAAAACTTCTTCACGTTGCCGTTATGGCATACTTTTTGTTGAAATACACTGTTTATCTTCTATCTATACTTATAATAAATCTGTAGAAATGTCAATTCTGTACATGAAATATATTTCCAAAATAATAACTGTCAGCGGGTGATTAGTGATCGATACTGACGCCAAAAATGCAATCAGTAAAATTTTTGTCTGTCTGTCTGTTAGTATGTTCGTCATAGAAACAAAAACCACTCGACGGATTTCAACGAAACTTGGTACAATTGTTCTTCATACTCCTGGGCAGGTTATAGTATACTTTTCATCACGCTACGATCAATAGGAGCAGAGCAGTG
This sequence comes from Acronicta aceris, assembly GCA_910591435.1. Lineage (NCBI taxonomy): Eukaryota > Metazoa > Arthropoda > Insecta > Lepidoptera > Noctuidae > Acronicta > Acronicta aceris. Next base: position 10,154,011 of record OU342760.1, on the reverse strand, counting down.
AAGGAAAATGAGTGATTCATGCGAAAGGTTTCAAGCTATAAAACATCACACTACAACCCTTAGGAACGGGGCAACGCAGGTGAAACCGCGGGCGAAGAACTAGGGAACAAAGTAACTATTCCACGCGGACGAAGTCGCTGGCAAAAGCTAGTCAATAATAAAATACAATGAACACAGAGAAACGCAGCATCAGTTGCCGCGCAAAGGAACAGAATGACAGATCACATCACAGAGCACAGATAACAGAGTACTTTTTATGTTTAGTCTGTACCTCTAAAATTGCGTACAGTTGGTGAGTGACGCGAGGAGTGCTGCATAGTTATTATATATCGCGCCTTATCCTATCAGCCTCCCTTACGTTCAGGCCTACGTTACGTACATAAGCCTGTTGTTCTTATTTTTACATGAGAACATTTAATTTACGTAATTGACCTTTGCGGCTGTTCGCAACGGCTAACTTCAGACGCGCGTTGTTATTTGGGGGTAGGTGCATACCTACTCTAAAAAAAATCTTTAAAAATTGCGGCAGCGTCAAGTCCTTATAGTAGTATAAGGAGTTAGTAGTAGTATAAGGAGTTGAAGCTGCCGCAATTTTTAAAGATTCCATTTATTGATGGTTTCATCTTAGGACTATACATTTCTTTTAGTTTTACAGGCTTAGTGTAAAAATGAAACTTGATATAATTGCCGTTAACTAGACCAGCGCCCTAAATATAGATAACTTTCCGCGGTCTCCCAAAAATCTCCCAAAAATCAAAAGTTTTGAGAGCGCCTACTGCTAGTCTGCTACAAAATAACAACAACTTTCAATGTGTATTTACATACTTACAGCATATCAGTGACTATTTTTGATAATAAGTAGGTATGTAATATATGTATTTAATGACCATGTCAAAATCATTATATTTAAGTACCTATAAAAACAAAGTCGGGTTAGTTAGATACATCATTTTTAGAACTCCAGATGGGCTGGACAGATTTTTAGGATTTTCGATTTGTTGGATTTACCTCCGCCCCGAATAGCAGAATAACTATTAAAACTGAAAAAATTCACGAAAAAAAAAATTATGAATAAAATTGTTTTAGTCATACATTTTGACTCACGTCATGCATGACTCTTGGATAATAAGACTGATTTCACAGAAACAAATTATTAATTACTAGCGGTCCGCCCGCGGTTTCACCCGCGTTGCCCCATTCCTAAGAGCCGTAGCGTAATGTTAAATAGCTTAAAATCTTCCTCTTGAATCACTTTATCTATTAAAAAAACCGCTTCAAAATCCGTTGCGTAGTTTTAAAGATTTAAGCATACATAGGGACGGACAGACAGCGACAGCGACTTTGTTTTATACTATGTAGTGATGATATTAAAACCAAATTCTTTTAGATTGCTGTAATTTACCTTCCTAACATAAAAAGGTATTTCGAGTAATAATAAGTAGGTATGTAGGTCAAAAAGTAGGTCAGATTAATAAATTGCAGAATTAGCTTTGTCTACTTTGTTATACAGATCTGAAGTCTGAACCCATAATCTAACAATATCCCATCATTTTGCACTGAAAATAGGTAGATAGGGTAGGTAGGTAGGTATTTAAATGTATCTCTCGATATTGATTAAATTAAAACACTAAGGTACCTAGGTATACCTAGTAGGTAAAGAAAAAACTTCTCTCAGTCAACAGATGTAAGTGAGAAAGACGGCTACTTAATTCAATTATTGAGTGTATATTATAATAACTACGTCATTAAATGCGACACTACAAACGCGCGATTTTATATCTCTCCCTATAGGTAGCAGGCTATTGGAAGCTCGAAGGTAATAACGTAATTAGCTGTTAGAAGAATATTCATATTATAGAAAAGTTAATCACTAAGTCATAAATACTGATTATGCTACACCATAGTCTACAACATACCTACTAATGTCGACACGTCCTCCCGAAAGTAACTACTGAGGCTTGAAAGAATAGAACCCGCAACACAATAGCCGACGAAAATATTCAATGGCAATTTTGCAATAGGTAGTTATATAATACAACATCCGTATAAAATAAAAGTTGAGGATGGGACCACGGCACTTTCACTAATAACTGTAGTGCGGTAGGTGGAATATCGAGACATGGCGACACAGGAGGGGTGCGGGACGCGGGGAATGTTGGGCACACCTCATGATCTCGTGCTCGCGCTGTTCCTCCTGGCGCTGTCTCATCATGACGCCTTCGATGATAGCGCGCTCCTCGGGCGTGAGGTGCGAGAGGTCCGGCATGTCGTCCATTGCGGGCGGCGGCGAGCCGCGTGCGGTGCGCGGGCCCGCCGCGTGCTGCGGTGCTGTGCCCGCGGCGCGACGCTTTGCGCGCCACTCCACTCGGAGGTTTATTTAATAATGCCGGGCGGGCCAATGGCGCGCCGCCGTGCTCTGACGTCAGCGTGGCTATTGATCGCGGCAGCAGGGCGCGACAGCCGCGTAACAAGCCGCCCGCTGCTGCCGCCGCGCCGCGCTCACAACGTAATATGCGTGCGCATATCAATTATCTACCTACATAATGTGTACACATCTACTCGGCAGCTGCTCACATCAAATAACTTTTGAGTTTCAATGTTATAGACAATACTTAACAGCACATAGTCCCAGATAACCGAGCTACGTGTACCAACCGGGCTATAGCTACATCTGTGATTACCTACATACATTACGCACACGTTCCCTATAATTAGGCAGAAGGCAGCTACAGAACCTACCTACGTAAGTTTCCTCGCTTCCTATAAACTTCTCTGAGTAGGTACAGTCAACAGCACATCAAGTTACCAAACTGTCAAACCCCAATGGATAATAAACTCTATTAAAGTAGGTCCCTATTTGGAGATTAAATTATAAATCGATTTGAAAAAATGTTACAATTATTATTTTGGATCGGTACCATGATGTGCTGTTGACCGTACCTCCCAAACTTGATTTCCATTTCAACCTAAAACTGTCTAGCTGGATAATACAATATAATATATATCTTGCGAACCAGTAGAGACAGCTGAATCCGCGGTGACGTAGATAAGTATCAAATTAGTATTCACTAAAATTCGATAGAGCCAGTGGCGCCACATCATCAAATGCGGCAATGAGATGAATTGACGAGTGTGAAAACTTGACGTGTAGGTAGGTAGGTAGTAGTAGTAGTAGTGAGTATTTGGTGCTTGTAAAGGACTAACGGTTCAATCTTGGCGATTGAACCGGCTGATATCAAAATGGCATTTTACCAAATAGCTCTTCAGTACTTAGTGGGTTCTATCAGTTGATCCTTTGTTTATCTATTATTCTTTGTTTGTCTATCGTTTCTTAAATTTATCCCTCAGTGAATATTTGGGACTTAAATTATTATAAATTGACCGAATTGCTCTTTTCTGCAGCACAAAAATAGTTTGTATGTCGGCCGCATTCCCCCACAACAGAATACCGTACGACATTATACTATGAAAATAACTAAAATAAACTAGGCGAGCTGTTTTTGACGGCGTATGCCGCAGAGCTGAGTCTTTTCGATAACTTATCTATATGTGGGCCCCACGGAAGTTTAGAATCTAGAGTGATGCCTAGAAACACGGTGGTGTCAACAAAGTTCAACTCTACGCCATTAATAAGTACACTGGTTTTCACCTGTCTTACATTAGGCATTGTATACTTAATACAGTTAGTTTTCTTTTCATTTAGCATTAAACCAGTGTAACCAATAAACCAGTTTTGAGAGAGCACTGTTTACTTCGTCAGTCACAATTTGTTAACGCTTAACTTAAAATATTAGTGATGTATCATCTGCAAACAGCACCATTTCGTGATTATCCCTTATCAGATAAGGTAAGTCATTAATGTAAATTAAAAATAAAAATGGACCAAGAATTGAGCCCTGCGGGACTCCCATTGTGACTGCGGAGCCCGAAGATCTCTTTCCGTTGACGTCTACCTTCTGAATCCTATTACCCAGATACGAGATAAGAAGATTCAGAGAGGTGTTTTTAACACCACAGTGGTGTAACTTCCTGATCAATGTTTCATGGACAGCACAAGCAAAGGCCTTGGATAAATCGCAAAAAAATGCCGAAAGCATCGTGCGATTCCTCCAATGCATCAAAAATATGTCCTAAAAGGTCAACACCGGCATCGGTTGTTGAGCGACCCCTTGTAAAGCCAAACTGTTTACAATGTAAGAGTTTATTTCTATTAAAAACCTCTGCAATTGTTCTAACATAAGCTTTTCATAAAATATTTTTTATATTTTATTATTGCACAGATATAGGTCTACACTTAGTGACGTCAGATGTGCAACCTGTTAATTTAAACAAAAGTATAATCTTACTATTCTTCAATCTAATCAAAATCAACTCATTATATTGTCCCGGACACGGGTGTCCTCTCAGAATGCGAGGAATTAGGCTATAGTCCACCACGCTAGCCTAATGCGTTTGGTTGGCAGATTTCACAGGCCGTCGAGAAAAACTGAAGCATGCCCTTCCTCATAATGTTTTCCTTCACCGTTTGAGAGTTATTTAACATTAATACCTACATGCGCATAATTATTATGACTTCGAAAAGTCAGAGTTGGTGCCTTGCATTCGAATTCGACACCTATAATTTGGCAGCCCAATAGTCATAATCATAACACTAAGGCAGGTAGGGACCACTGCGTAGTTATAAAGAAATATCATTTAGCTTCTGACAAATTAAAAAACAAGTTGCTGCATTACGTTCAGGCCACTTTATCTGTGAACTGTTTACAAATAATGTGAGAATGACAATTTATACGTGAAAAAATTAATCACAATCCAGGGGCGGAGGCACGCATTCCCCTGGCAGATTGTTAGTGCGGTCGTTGTGGAACAAACTTTTGACACCTTTTCCCCATGGAAACCTCTTCGTACGTCTTCGCATAAATTCATAGTCGCGGCATTCTTCCTTCGATGGAGTATCATGACCGAACGCGTGGAAACTTTGAATTATCATAAGTGGGAAACCAATGAAAAACACTATATTCCTGTATTTCCTCGACATGTTTTTTTCAGGGAACCTAGGCACACATGGGTTGGGTGGTACGGGCCCTGGTCGACAGTCTGCCGGCGGCACGATTCGCCGCCCAGCGCCTGGAACCTGCGGTGGATACCCGCATCGCGGTGGATTCGGAGGGCAACACATTGCGTAATTTCTAAACACATTTCCTAAAGATGTTACACTTCGAATTTTGTGCCAATACATATTTTACTTATAGCTGAATTTTGATCTGATTTATATAATATAAACTTATATATTTTTTGTTACATTTTCTTGACGGCTATAATCTGCTACGAAACCAGAAAAATATTGACATCGATAATATTTTATTTTTTAATTAAGGGTAGGTAGTAATTCTAGATATTTACAGGCAGTAACTTTATCATTTTGTCAAACAAGGTTTTCTTCTTTGTGGACATATTTTTATCTACCTACATATTAATACATTATTATTATTTTACTTTTTTTATGTACACGTAGCTAGCGGAACTCTAATATTATATGTATTGTACGTATTATATTATGCGAGAGGGTCGTGGTTCTATAAATATATAAGCAAAACATATTTTATCAATTTGCTTTTAGGGAATACCGACTAAGAACTAATATTGATGCATTTTTCGAGCCAGTGTTCAGATAACATCCTGATATTCACTTGGCTAATAGTTATAGTGTAGGAATACTAACAAAAATGTCAACTTAGTCTACTCGTGACCTGATGCTGTAAAGGATCCGAAACGTCGGGAATCAAATAATATCAATACAACGCGATACAATCCGTTAAAAGTAGTCTTATTTCAATGTTTAATATAGTGTCAGAAACCAGAATATAATAACATTATTATTATACCTTTACCTACATATAATAAAACAGTAAAAAAAAAGTCTCTGTTAATTTACAAAAAATAAATGTTGGGCAATGGAGACATAGTAACAGTGTAAGAATTAAAAAAAAAACTGTCTATTTGTTTGTCTGTTTTTACACGCTAATCTCCGGAAATTCTGGACGGATTGGAATGAAACTTTTTGTGTTTTAAAGCTATTATGCCTAGGCAACATATAGGGTATAATTGATTTTGGAAACTGGAGCACCTGATGTATCCCATTGAGTGTGATTATTAGGACGCTATCCAAACGCTCACCGGAGGGCTCAAAGATCATGTAGGTAAACTTGTTTTAACGTTGTATGTAAGTCTATGGCTACTAATATACATATCGCTCGCATATACGTAATATAATAGCTCTCTGATAGAGCCCGCCGTAGGGTCCAGCAGGACCATATCGTCTGCGTAGTTCAAGTTGTTAACGCAAACACTGTCTATCCAGCATCCGACACGTTTCCTGCCGAGTTCCACGATCCACTCGTTTATAGAGCTGAACAACTGAAGAGCTTGGGTAAGGTCAGTCCACCCTGCCTCACCTCGCACTCCAACCCTTCGAACAGCGTCTTACCCCATCGGACACAATTTAAAATCAGCTAATATTGATTCCTAATAAAAATAATTGTATTGGTTGATAAAGTAGGTACTTATATTATATTGCACAAAAAATACAGTAAGTACTCCCGAAATAACGACGCGCGTCTGAAGTTATCCGCAATTATATTCGCCGCGGTATATTTTAATATAAAAACTTGTAATAAAGTCAGTTCGGGCCGTAATTGTTTCACATTTGTGAATATTATCCTCACTGATTTCTTTATTTTTGCATATGAACACTTAATTAATTAAATAATTATCTGATATGTGCGGCTGTTCGCAACGGCTAACTTCAGACGCGCGTCATGGTATTCAAAACTGTCTTTCTTCAATCGATTTTCAATTTAATCTCCAAATAATAGAGTTTATCCATTGGGGAAATTAGAAAGTTTGTAGTAACTTGATGTGCTGTTGACTGTACCTACCTCACTGATCTTTATGGTGTACCTAAAGAGTATTATAGAGGTCAGTGACCTACCTACATGAGTTTAGAGTTTGGCATAGAGGCGTCTGTAGCCTTGCCAAAATAATATATTTAATAATGTATTTAGAAGAGTTTAAATGTCTGTCCTGTTAACTGTTATCCGAATAGGTATTCCTACCTGGAACATCGCCGCAAAGTTGCTAGCTTATCGGTTTTTTATCGGATCATTTCGGAGGGTGTCCATCAGATCTCTTGATATTTTGTTTGTTTAGACACGTTTGACATAGCGGCTGAGCGATTGGCTTCTGTGCCACGTGTTGTGGGTTCGATCCCCACACGGAGCCCATATTTGTATGATCTACAGGTAATTGTTCCGTGTCTGGGCGTTTGTGTGTGTTCAACAGTTTGTTGGCGATAGTGGCGCCCTTTTTACACTACACAAAAAATACATGATACAAGTAACATAAATAAATAATATATCTTTAGGTATTAATACAAGGTAAATATTACTATACTTAAAAATATAATGGCCTTTCTCTCTCTCACTTATTTAATCCCATTTGTGTGTAATTATACTTTATTAAGTATATGTGTATGAATATATCTTTCAGTCTTTTCTATAATGTTACAGTGCTTATGTCTTTGGATTTATCTCTTAGAAAGTCTATTTTATTATATAATAGCGGAGTTAAGTATTGCCTAGTTCTTTTACCATAATTACTTCTTACAAGTGATGTCACATATTTACTTCCGATTGGCCTAGAATTGTCAATTTTGGTTAAAAGCGAGGTCTTACAGCACAAGGTAAAGGGAAAATACGGAAAAATAAAAAGTTGAAAATTAAGGTAAATTTTGGTATGTACAAATTTTTGCGAAAATCAAAATTTGCCTATTTATATTTTTTTATCGTGTTGTCTCAGGACCTTAATTTTTATACACCTAATAGGAACTATAGACCTCAGTATCTGGTATAAATTTCATCTTGCTAGGTCCACCAGATCCTGAAAAAATCGTTGGTGACACATGGACAGACAGACGGACAAGAGAGTGATCATATAAGGGTTCCTTTTTTTACCTTTTGAGGTACGGAACCCTAAAAATCGTACGTAATTCATACGAATATTTAATATTTTCTAAACATCGAATGCCAGACGAATTTTGGGCAGAAATAGGTATTTTTGACGATTTATTATTATGCCTTCCTCACTAGTTAGAAAAGTTTTTTTAAACGTATTATTTTTATGACCTTCTGGAATATGTATGACCTTTTATTTACCCATTGTACGATTGCTCGTTCAAAACGTCTGGCAACACTACTGGTCACGTCAGTGTTGCCATATGTACGAATTTGTTCGTACACGTACGGAATTAGGAGTATTACGTACGGATATGTGTGCGGATTTCCAATAATACTTATAAAATGTACAAATTTTAAAATACGGTACACAAAAGACCCCAAAGGCACGATATTTCTGTTTCACCCTCGACATCCCTTTAAAGAACTGTATTAAAAATAAATAACGTATATGTTGTTTATGACGGAGAATTACCGTTTCATCTTTCATCTATGACTGACTAACAAAAATAGCATGTTACATGGTTGACGACATTGACATTGATGCCAGTAGTGAATGAAAGAAACATTATGCTTTATTTTATTTATAATAATGAATGAATGTTAAGAGTCCGGAGCGGACCGAATTTCTCTCACAAACGTAATACCGAAATAAATCGTAATTCAAACACAATTTAATCAAATTCTGGTATTATTCAGATTCCGATACCGTTAATCTAGGTTCCTACTATTCCATTTCATCCAAAATACTTCGCTGGAAATAAATGTAAGCGAATGGAATTTTTGATAACTTTACTCAGTTTGGAATGATTTTCCGGTCTTTTGTTTCCAGTGAAGTAGTAGTAGACGAAATAGCATCTTATGAACCTAGATTAACGGTATCCAAATCCGAATAATAACATAATTTTGGTATTACGTTTTTGTGGGCAATTCAAGCTCCGCCGGAGCCTTAATGACAAATTTTATTCTTTGCTGAAGTGCGCAATATTCATTGTTTGTTTCTTTTTTGGACATTTGAAGTTGATTGTTTTAATTATTTGTGTTGTGAACCCGATTTATTTATGTAGGTAAGTAATTATGACTGGCTATACAAAGAAATTACATAGAATGCAACGTTAAATTAAACGCCTGAGTTTAAAACATTCACCAAAAAAACATGAATGTTTTGCATTTAGTTAATACTGCTTGACGGATCTAGATAAGAACATAATATGACATCCATTAATCACCAAAACTCAGTTTCTAGCAGCAGTAAAAGGTATTCTGCTTTTAATTTTAGGTTTCTTTTGTACGGATTTCGTACGGAGTTTAAGATTTATTGGACATTTGATTTAATGGACGTTTGGATTTTGTACGGATTTTGCCGTCGGATGTACAGATTTTCAGTAGCTACAATATGGCAACACTGGGTCACGTCAACGTCAATGAATGAGTCAAGTCAACTCAGTGGTTTTGTTTACAGATTTGGGTTTTATTTAAGTATTTTCACTAAATAAACAAGTTAATCTTTTGGTATTACCTTTTTTACAAGGTTTTAAGCAATCCCATTTGCTGTAACTTGTCATTCAAATCACAAGAATTCAAGTAATCAGGTGTATTATTATAGTTACCGGTTTCAAGAAAAATAATACATGATAAGATAATACAAAATTGTGGAATTGATAAACTATGTTACCTTCACCATATCAGTTGTCATAATTATCGATGAGGATTCTTTGCACTATACGTGAGTTGATACTTATTTATTTGTACTACTTATTACTCAAAAAATAACCTGCCAGCTGTGGTGCGTCGTAATATATGTAGAATAACCTTGAATACCCGAACGGTGATTGGTTGATACCTCCTCCAATTCGTGTGATTCATGCGACCAGCGATACTATTGCATTTAGGTGTTGAATAAGAGCCTTAGCCCCGGCACCGCGCCGCAAAGTGATGTCATGAACAATTGTGTAGTGTTTCTGTCTGGTTCTTGCTACGACAACGTCTCAACGTCTGTAATATTCTTTCTGTTCTTCTAGTTATACTTTTTTCAACGCTAGCGGCTAACTGTATAAAAAACGAAAACATGGATTCAAAGGCCCTGTCTTCAGCTATTGCACAGTTTTCTGCTAAATTCTGTGTTGTAAGTATTACCTATATTCTAAGGATATTTCATCACCACACCTTGTTATTAAATATTAAAAAAGTCTTCAGATAACTTATTTGTAATATTGGTACAGATACAAAACCTTTAAGTATTTAAAATGCCTTTATTTCACCAATCAGCTCTTTTGAAGAACAATGATTTGTTGCTTATGGTGATAGTAAGCATATATTTTTATGTTTTTAATTGACAATCAATATTTCTAGTTTTCAAAACACACACACATTCTATCTAAAATACCACAGATCATATTAACTATCTTTTTTTCTTCAGTACTTGACTTTAGTTAATATCATTCTAGACTAAATAATGTCCTATAATAAAGATTTATATTACATATTATTTGTACTGTTAACTGTTACAACATGTAATTTCCATTATCAGCTTATTCTTTTTTTTAAACAATGTCCATCCCATCTGTCTATCTTTGCGTCTGTCTATGATATCAAATATTACAGCTCATTCAGACATGCCATAAAACCAACCACACTATGTACCAAATGTCAGCAATAAACTGAGCTCATAACTACAACACAACCATTTGAGATACTTTGCTGAGAGCAGTCTGTTAACAAAAGCAATATTCAATGACATGTCCAAGTGTAATGGGAGCCATTCAAACATTATACAGAATTTTAGGAACTATTAATCTCCCCTCCCCAATGTCAGCAAAAGGAAAGCACCTGTTCCCACCTCCTGATACTTACAAAAGCATTGGTATAATTTTTCTTGTAGTCTTAATTTGGTTCTTTCTTACTTACCTTACCATGCAGCTACACGTTTCTAATACCATAAAATACCCCATGGTAGTGAGTAAGCAATAATAAATTAAAAATATATTAGGAAATCCCTAAACATGGTTTTTCAGTGTTCAATGTGGGATATTATCTGGTTATCTACCCTACAAACTTTTACTAAGCAGTTTGTGATATAATTCCCTAGAAGAAGAAAACATGACCATAAAAGACTAAATTATGCAAGATGCTTCATAGGCAATTATGGGAAATTGGAGGACTTGGAACTGCACTATGAATTGTTTCTAGTCTTCTCCCCCGGAAACTATAGTCGGTAGACAGAAATTGTTAGATTTTCTTGTTTCTCGCACACTGTCGGCATTTAATGCTCTCCTGGACACCAAGGCTAAGTGTGATGTTATCGTGAACAAATAGAAGATACTTTTGTTAGTATGTTTCTTGGAGTAGGTACTGTGAGCAATGTATGTATGTTATATGTCTTTAATGAATGTAATTTCACCCATCTATAGATCTACAAAACGCTGCATGCTCAGATTAAACATCTTAGTTATAACTTTGCTACAAGCCCCACGAGTATAAAATAATGTGGATCTTAATACTTCTGTTGTATCAATATTACCTTAGGAACTAGAAAAAGGCAAGAGTGTAGTGTCTTCACCCCTGTCAGCAGAATTTGTACTTGCTCTTCTGACATTGGGTGCTACTGATCCGGCCCATGCTGAGCTCCTAACTGCGCTTGGAGTTCCTGATGATGAATCTGTAAGTATAGGGTAGTTAATTGGTATTCGAATCATTAAAAGAACATGGTTGGTGAAAATTTAAATTAATTATTGTAATTCCCATTCGCATTCTGAAAAAACAAAAAATAATAAAATCTGCTAAAAAAAGTTCTCAAGATATAAAGCGTTGAATCTTTTGGTGTGGATGGAGAGTATTGAAGAGGAGATGCTCTGTCCTTTTCCCGCAAAACGAGTGTTGGTATAGAATTACTATGGTGCAGTGAGTTGTGACATCACAGCTCACTAAAGTACGCTTAATGTTGTTTTTGTTGATCGGCTTTATTTATGGTAAAAAAAAAACAAGAGATCATAAATAATAATCAGGCAACTAGTCTATTGTGAGACTTTAATATAAGACCAGTCAATAACGACGTCAAACATCGCAAACGCGCATACGTATCTACGATTTTTTTATATGTTGTTAGGTCCCTTGAGAGTAGTTTACATCAAAGTTTACAACCTTGAAAACTCTGTGCTACCCCCCATGGTGCTCGAAAAACTGGGAAATGGCACATGTTTCAGTTTTTTCTAAAAAGGTACTCTAAGGAAGCGGTTTTCAAGTATGTTTGCTTTATCTATACATCTATACTTATAATAAATCTGTAGAGAGGTCAATTCTGTACATGAAATATATTTCCAAAATAACTATCAGCGGGTGATTAGTGATCGATACTGACGCCAAAAATGCAATCAGTAAAATTTTTGTCTGTCTGTCTGTCTGTCTGTCTGTATGTTCTTTATAGAATCAAAAACCACTCGACGGATTTCAACGAAACTTGGTACAATTGTTCTTCATACTCCTGGGCAGGTTATAGTATACTTTTCATCACGCTACGATCAATAGGAGCAGAGCAGTGAAGGGAAATGTTGGGAAAACAGGAGAACTTACTCCATTTTTTAAGCTTCCGTCGTGTGTGCAGCCTTAATGGTCAAAGCTACACAGAAATCATGTATGACGGAAATGTTCTCCTTAAAATTATATAAAAAATATTCCACGACAGCAAATGTCTATCTTTTATGGTTGACTCACAATAACACGTGTAACTCCCGATAGCTTAGCAGTTCGGAGCTTTCTGATTATATTTGTCTACTCTTACGTTAGGTGACTGACTGACTGACATAGCGATCTATCAACGCACAGCCCAAACCACAGGTTATAGTATACTTTTCATCACGCTATGATCAATAGGAGCAGAGCAGTGAAGGGAAATTTTGGGAAAATGAGTGATTCATGGGAAAGGTTTCAAGCTATAAAACATCACGCTACAACCCTTAGGAACGGGGCAACGCAGGTGAAACCACGGGCGAAGAACTAGGGAACAAAGTAACTATTCCACGCGGACGAAGTCGCTGGCAAAAGCTAGTTTATAATAAGTCTTTAGAAAAGTCGTGTCTGTAATAGCAAGATAATTGGGAAAAAATAGGTGGAGAAGACTAATTAAGCGATACTCATGGGCGTACCTACCCAGCTTTTGACTCGTGCACTTACAAATCAGAACGGCGGTTGTTTTCGGTAAATTTTATAAGTTTTATGTGAAATTATGATTTTGGAAAAAAGATTTTGTCACAGAAATTTACCGTTTCATTTTGATCCGTCTGTCTATCAAGACCTTTATCTCGGAAACACGTGGCGGTATTGAGTTGAAATTAAAACCATATACTCAGGTCTACAGTACCCTGAAGCTGTGAAAAAATTAAACTTCTAAGTCAACGCAAAAAAAGATACAGTCGTTTATGCCGTAAAAAACGTATATTTCGACACTCAAGGGAATCAAAATTTATAGGGTATTTTCCATTGACCTAGAACTATAAAATTTGGCAAGTAATACCGTCTTATACTACAAGTGTAAGGACAAATCTGAAAACTATACATTTGTAATTCATACCTACAAATTTGTATGGAACCCTTGTCCGGTTTTTTTGTGTTGATATTGACTGGCCTATATACATACCTACATGTTACATAAACTTAATAGGTGGGTGGAAAAGAATGCACATGTTAAAATATATGATAAAGGTTATTATTAGGGCACGGATCGCACGGATTACTAATTGTTATCTGCCATCCATTATCAGTCAGTACGATTAATCATTTACCTAAATGTTGTTGACAGATTTTTATTTTAATAATAAAATTATTACTGGTAAGTAATAATATACATTTATAAATATTGCAGAGATATGTATTTTTTAGATACGGTCATCATTTTCTCAACTATCCTCCAAGTTGAAGGAATTGAAGGGCGTTACTTTAAATGTGGCAAACAAGGTGTATATAAACGAAGGTCCTTACGACCTACAGCCTACATTGAAAGAAGATGCTGTTAAAGTATTCGATGCTGCTATGGAGAAGGTTGACTTCAGCGCTGCAGCAGCTGCTGTAGGGCTCATTAACAAATGGGTAGGCATGTTAATCACTTGTACAATACTTATATCAACCATGACTGTATGACACCGGGAAAAACTAATTAAGTATATTATAAATTTTGGTGTATTTTCAGGTTGAAAGCAAAACCAATCAAAAGATTAAAGATTTGTTAACACCGGACAGTGTGGACAGTGATACTCGCCTTGTGCTTGTAAATGCTCTCTATTTTAAGGTAAGTAGGTACATACATAAAACATAGTAGGTAGATACATGATAGAATTCTGTGTTTCTAGGTGCTCTAAAGTTTCTCTATTAAAACAATGATGAATGAATGCCTATTTGTTTTTTTTTGGCACCTTTTACATACTACTATTAATGCTGTGTTTAACGTAAATTCTAGGGCACATGGAAGAAACAGTTTGATCCCGCAAACACAATAAATCAGCCATTCCACATTACTGTTAATTCCTCGGTAGATGTGCCCATGATGTACATGGAAGATAACTACTCATATGGTGATAGCAGCGATCTCCAAGCTCAGGTAAACATTTAAATAAAAATATGAATATGTGTACACAGCACACATAATCATATATTTGGCTGAAAGCTCCTAGTTAGTGAAAAAATATTTGAAGCCCGATTGTTGTTTTGTCACATTAATCTGCAAGTGAGATAAAAAGGTCTAACCTTTTTATTTTATGATGTTTTAATTGAGTATCTCATTACCTAATGATAGTCGAAATACCTACAATCAATTAGGTACATTGCCGACCATACTAATAATAGGTACTTACTCCAACGCATTCCATTCCGCACTTGTTAGCTCTAAAAATAAAAAAAGATAACGTAAATATTTTGTGAATTCTAGGACGAGGTTTGAATCATGTATATTCTTTGAATATTCTGATTCAAACATTGGCAGTAAAATTATGTTGTTTAATTTTCCTCATACTGAATATCTACATTCAAAAAAATTATAAAATATGATGCACTTTGGGAAATCATGAACAATTCATACCTAAATGTAGCTAGGTACGGCGCGGGCGTAGATATATTTTACTGAACCTATTAGCAACTGTCTGCTGAATTGATGCAATTATTAATTTCAGTACAACATAATTGTAATTTGTTTGCAAACAAACAACATATTAAGTACCTACCTATACAAGATTGAAACGGACAAATTGCAGAAAACGTCTGTTTGAATAATCCTCCTTCTGGGGCAGTCGGGTAAAAACCCTGTTAGCTAAATTCAGGTCTCCAGGCCTAGTACAGAATGTATCGGTAGAGTTCGCCCGCGTTAGAATTTTTTCGAGATTGTCCACTGTGTGGTCTGGCTAAATATATAATACATATATATATATATATATATATATATATAGTATTGATACATTCCATAGGAGCCTTTGGAAAGCTAATTTAAAATACCTATAATAAAATATGTTTTAATTATTTTCAGCTGTTAGAAATGCCCTACATAGGCGGAGAGGCGACAATGGTTGTTGTATTGCCTCATGAAATCGAGGGTCTGGATAGTGTTTTGTCCAAATTGGCTAGTGGCTACGATCTCATGTCGGAAGTGGATAAAATGTACAAAACTAAAGTACAAGTGTCTATCCCGAAGTTCAAGATAGAAACTGAAATAGATTTGATTGATCTTTTGCCCAAGGTACCTATGTTGTATTGTATTACGTGCATCATGTTACATATGACTTCGAATCGTTTCAATACTTTTTTTGCGGCGACGACGACACCGTATTATCTTAGTAAAAATGAAAGTCATATTTTTTCATGGCAAAACTACATGTTTATGACGTAATATATTAGATGCAAGGCATTAAGCTCGAAATGCATGATTATTCTAGCTCGGAGTCCAAGCGATCTTCAACCGAAACAATTCAGGCCTCACGAAATTACTGAATGCTGATGAACCTCTGTTTGTATCGAAGGCCGTGCAAAAGGCCTTCATTGAGGTCAACGAGGAGGGTGCGGAGGCCGCCGCAGCTACGGGTAAGCATTATGAATTTATGACACTTTTAATACAATATCTTTTAGTTTAGGTTAGTTATACTAGAATATTATCGTTTTCTTTGGAAGTTATTTAAATAATTTAACATTATTCAGTGATATGATAACATTTGATAACAGACTTTCCACGATTTAATTGGGGACATCATGCACTCATTTACCTACATATTTACACCTATAACCTAATTAAATCACATAGAAAGTGGCAAAAAATAAGAAAGAGTAAGCAGCAGTGTCTGCGTACTTTTCTAATTAAGTATAGTGGAGATCAAAGTGATTGCGCTCGGATACAGGACCGGGAATGCTAATCAATTATCAAAATATAAGCCTATCGTGAGCCGTGAGCCTATCAGGTATAAAAAAAGTTATAATCATAATAAGTTAATTATATCTGACCTAAAGTTTCTGTTTGGGTAATATAGGTAATATGAGTGAACAGGGTACAGGACCTTCATGACTCCGTGTCGTATTTTAATGTCAACAAATGAACACAAAATTACATATTGATCAGCTTTCTACCCAAATACGTCCTTATTAGTTGGGATGTAGCTAGCATAAATGTATACAAGATGAGCTAGTTTTTTTTTTAAAAAGGGATCTTTGACTGTCCCATCCTTTTTGCATGGTCTGCTTTTTTATGATTTAAGTTGCAGTTGCTCAGATTTTATGCTTGATTGTGTGCTTATTACATAATACATATTGGTGGGCTGATATATGTTGTGTAGTCGTGGATCGTTTGAACTTGTCGTGTGATGTGTCCACGTGCAGCAATGGTGACGCGTCGGAGTCGGTCAGTGGCGCAGCAGTTCGCGGCTAACCGGCCGGCGCTGTGGCTGGTGTGCGTGGCACGGCAGGTGGCGCTAGTGGGCAGCTACCGGCCGGCCGCCCCCGCGCATGCGTACTCGTCTGCTCGCGATGAACTATAGTCGTGTGTGTGGCGCAGGCATGGTGATCATGATGCGGTGCGCTCGCCCTCCGTCGCCCCGGTTCCGCGCCGATCGGCCTTTCCTCTACATGCTGTATGGCTCCGACCGCACCCTGCTCTTCATCGGCGCTTATCACGGCAACAACTAAACAACGAGTGTCGGCACTTCAGTGAACGGCGTACCTATTACTTATTTTATGGCACAAATTGCACTAATTTCAATTACGAATAATTCCGATGTCTATGAGTATGAGTTTTCCTAATACAGACAATATCTCGATTGACATCCTATAGACAATATACAGGCTGAATTTTTCAGTAGGTGTGGATAGCGGAAACTAAGTAAGTATAGTGAAAGTAAGGAAATTGAAAAACTTTAAAAGGAGTCTCGGCCATTTCTATTTAATGAAACCTAAAACTGTAATCATTGGTTTTTTTTAAATCATAATCTTCCTAGCCAGGCATCGAACCCTGGCTAATTTGACCTCAATTCCTGGCAAGGAATATTAGTTTTTGAAAAATCGAATATTGGCCCAAGATACATTTGGGTATTTTTCGCTGTTCCTTCTTTATAGTATCGCATTGGGCATCCACTCCCATTTGAAAAAAATACCTGTATATTGTATGTTTACAAGCTAACACCGATGTTAATAAAAAATATCAACTCACCTTAACCATTTTTTAGATAAGATATTCTTCAATATTCTCACGCACACAACCATTTCATCAAACCTTGCCAACTCGCGTTCGTAAATTTAAAAGTGCATTAATACGGAACATCAACCCATTGTTTCATTTATTTGTTTTATATGCATTTGTTTACGGAATACACAGAATTTGATTTTAATGGATAACTTGAATCCATTTTAATATACAAGACTTACGTAATAAGTGCATTACATTCAAAAATACAAAAAAATATGAGCATTTGGAATCCAGAGCATTTAAAATATGTTGTATGAATTTATGTAAGTACTTACTTAAATGTTATTAAAAAGTTTAACATTAAAATATTTAGTTTTGCTTACTTTATTCCTAAAATAAATTCGTTATTTTAATAACCACATGAACTTTA
This sequence comes from Acronicta aceris, assembly GCA_910591435.1. Lineage (NCBI taxonomy): Eukaryota > Metazoa > Arthropoda > Insecta > Lepidoptera > Noctuidae > Acronicta > Acronicta aceris. The sequence goes on along the minus strand of OU342760.1, from coordinate 10,135,923 downwards.
CGAAAACAAATTCATTTGACCATTGAGTGTTTATATATATATAATTTATCTTATTAAAATAAACATGCCACTTAGTGATTCTGAAAGCTAGGTATAAGAATTATTGACCAAAAGTATTACATTTCCATACATTTCAAGGATATGATTATTTTAACATTAAGAGCAGAGGTGTTGCATGGAAAACATGTTCACTGTGACCCCCACACTAGGTCAAGCCTGTCTCGTGGAGGCCATGTCTTTGTAACGTCTAAATTTGGTACAGAACGAAAACTGAGATTTACTTTAGAATATTATTTTTTTGTAAAGTATGTAAATTGTGTGTGTGCGCGTGTGTGTGCGTGCATAGTATATTCAATAACACTTAGTTCAACTGCTATCAACGATAGATTGGGTGCCGTGCTGGTCCTCGTAAAGAGAAAAAAGTAAAATAGATAAAAAATGATTCCACAAACTTTAATACGTCTCTTTACTTTTTCATGTCCATTGGTAACCAAGTAGATATCTACATATTATATATGATCTTCTCTACGTACTCATGGTCTTATAATGTTAACAAAACGTTTTAGGTAACACATGCCCATGTGAGGCAGTGCAGTGCCTGTGCATTGAAATATGTTGTGATCATGCTAAATAGACATCTAGGTTTGGGAACGATGATAAAGAAAAGGTATTGATTCGGAAATACAGTTCTTCTATGAGGGCCTTTTTGTTTCATTTCTGTTTTCTGGAGATTTTTTACTCGTCTGTAGGAAGAAGTACATTCTGTTGCTAAAACGGCATTTTTCGCGCAGCAAAGCGAGTTTCCATTTGTCACGTTCCGTCGCTGAGTAATGAGTGCACGAATGGAGCAGAGATCCACCCGGTTGCTAAAGGTATCCTTTCCGGACGGAATGGATTTTGCTCCCACCAATCACGCTCCGAGTACATCCTCCAAGAGAAATTCTCTAAACGAATCCTAGCATAGTTCCCGTCTATAACAGACGTGGAATCTTACGACAATTCTAGGCTTTATAAGCTAATTATAGGGCCTGTCGCTCCCTCACCTGCTCGGCGGCGCGATATAAAGTGCCAACCCACGTTGGTTTTCTTTTACCTACAGAAAGTTTTGTTTTACCCAACTTATACCATATTTTCGCTCCTACTTACCCCCTGACTTACGATTCTATTCCATACCAAAACTTTAACTATTCGCTAGGTTGATAGCAGGTATTTAGTTACGATCAATATGGACTCAATAGGATCTCGAACGAATGCTATACCTCATATAGCTGCAACCTCTTAACATATTCGGCCAAGAGCTGAAAATTATGTAAAAAAAAAGATTAGCGACTAGATGACTATGAAAAGCCTCAGTCTTCTAATGGAGGATTATAGGATGATGCTGATAGAACCAACACAATGTTATGTTCGAATTGTTCTTGACTTCAATTGAATTGGTTTTACAAATCAACTCTAAAGAATTTGAGTAGTAATGCGCCAATACAGCAGGTGTGCTCGCTTTATATTGATTCGCTTTGTGTTAGTGTGCTATTTGTCGTTAGATATGGTACCTAATTGTAAAAAATATAAAATATCGTGATTCATTTACTGATTGTATTCCAGCTATGGGCATCGCTATGTGTTCAGCTATGTTGAATGAGCCTCCTGTTCTTCGCTTCGTTGCTGACCGGCCTTTCCTAGTATTGATCGTCGTGGAGAAGATTCCTCACTTCATGGCGACGTACCGCGGAAGCCAAGCATTATAAGCTCTCTGACGATGTGTAATAAAGTCGAAAATCAGCAGAACTCGTCTAATTTTGAACCTTCCTTTAATTCAGTTCCTTTGAGTGAGATCTACATAAGTCAAGTGGGTACAATAATTTGTAAATAGTTTATTGATAGAATGATGAATAATTAAAATAATGGTAGGTACTTTTTATTTTCGGACCCCCTTTCGGATTAGTAGGTATAAGTACCATTTACGAATCACCGTGTAGGTACGGTCAACAACACATCATGGTGTCAAAAACTGTCAAATTTCTTCAACCGATTTTCAATTTAATCTCCAAATAATAGTTTATTATCCAGTGGGGAAATTTGACAGTTTGTGGTAACTTGAGCTGTTGTACTGTACATGCAATGAAAGTGAGAGATTTTTAAATAGCATTATACCCAATTTTATTTGGGTTTTCAAATCACAATGACTGATCGAGATCATCTCTGTTCTGAGGCTTCTTATATTCTTCCAGTTTATTAGGAATCTCATAATCATCAGCTAGGACCAGTCATGGCAAACACAATTCCTCTCCACTCTTCATGTCTTGCACAATTCTATCTTCTTATCTAAAATAATCTAAATATAAGTATAGTAAATCTATTCTGAAACTAGAAAACATTTTCGGAGACGGCGGCGTTTGAATGAAGACCTGTGCATGTAGGTAGCTTTCCTTGTGTAATCTGTTTGTCCTTTTTATGTCGCTTAGTATAATCATGGTTACCTTTGGTTCTTCAAACATCACGTGACGTACGTCCTGACTATATTCCAGCGATGGGGTTCGCTACCTTCTCTGCCATGGTGAACTTCGACCCTGTGCAACGTTTCATGGCTGATCGGCCTTTCCTGGTAGCCATCCTTGTTGAAGGAACTCTTCACTTCATGGCAACGTACTTTGGCAACGAAGAATAATTTATGTACCTATACTTACTTAAAAAAGAGCGATTGTATTACGTGTGGACTGCTTTAATTGAACGTTTTATTGTACAGAGTACAATAAAACGTCGTCATCCTTACTGAAAAGCTGTTATTATAAAGATTTTTTAAATGTATACTTACTAATATAAATTAAAATATTTATAAACATACATAAATTTATAAATATTTATATTTACAAACGTATGGGACCTCAGGATCCAAATGCGTTACCTAAAAAAATCCTCGTACTTTTCACATCCTGGTTCCTAAAATGCCGCTATTTGACGTCCTAGGATGTGAAAGCAATAAACATATTTAGAACCAATGGGTACATATTACAAATATCAAGCGACTAAGCGTGCAACATCCTAAGATGGATGGAGACTCCACTTACAACTAATTATGAATTGGTTGGAATAGGTTTTATAAAATTCAGCACCTAGAATTCTTTTAATAGATAAGTTTAGCCAAAGAATTGCTGAATTTCTTCAATAAAAAATATACAAAATAATTATAAACATTTGAATACTGACATCTGCTGGGAATACCACTGCAAATTAATAGGTAAAGCATGATTTAGGTGGACCTGACTCTGATCACAACTTATTGACTAGCTAGTCTTTTGCTCCGGCTGCTAGCTAGCTCTGATGTTTACCTATCATACCGACCATAGATAGGAATACCGCACCTTTAGATATAATTTGTTACTCAAGGTATTTTTGTAGAGCTTTTTGTCCTGCACTAGCAAGCACAAGTTTCAAGTACCTACCTAGGTACCAATAAACATCAGTACTTAGTCAGTCTGTAGATATTCCCTGTAGGGTTAGGCAGAGGTGTACCAATTAAATGTAGGGACATCCACAATTTGTCAGTAGGTATGTTCAATTATTTAGGTTACTTACATGTAATAACTGCCTATTGCCATTAACCGGGAACAAATCCAACTCCTGGGAATCGAACCTCTAGCGTAACAGTCGCGTTTAGGACCACTAGACTAATGAGGCAGTTACCGATAAATTCTACCTTACCTTACCTAATTGAATGCCACAGTTATAGTGAGTCCATATTCTTCATACTTATCTGATACCTATTCATATCTCTGGCTCCAAAAACAGCTTAAAATGAAAGTAGGTTAGAGGAATGCAGAATTAGCTTAAATTTCTTTTTATATTTATATTTTTATAAGTACCTGTTTTTTTTTTACAGCGGTTGATATAGTGAAATTAACAGAAAATATTTCCATGGAATTCAATTGCGACCATCCATTACTATTAGTTATTGTTCGGAAGAAATGTCCAATATTTTTGACGTTATATAGAGGTGACTTCGAAGAAGACGAGTGGCAGTAGGTGCGTAATGTATATCTACCCTAAATAACGTAGGCATAGTTTATGTACCTAGGTAGATAAGTATGATTGTATTTAGAAAACATTTTATTTTACATGGTCGCTAACTTAGTAACAATGTTTTACTTAATCGGTGACAGTCCGAAATACATTTTCTTTCCCTAGTAGCAGGTATCCAGGTAGTTTATTACACAAAACAAAAACATACTTGCATGCAGCATGAAATTAGTAACTGGTGACTATTTTATTGATAATACTTGATGGATCGATAATAATATCTAATCTTACCTAATTGGTACCTAAACGTTTTCAGTAAGTAGGTATCTACAAAAGCTGCACGTAGACTATATTAGTGTGAAGCAATGTGTGAAGAGTAATAATTCTGGTAAACATTTTCAAATTATAATTCCAATCTAATCTCAATGTAAATGTCAACATTTGTGATTCGGTGGTTGAATTTTGTGATTTGATTACAATGTTTTCAATTGCTCACGTAAGAGGTTGATTGGTGGTTTAGGAAATTACCATTCGATATTTATGACACATTGCGACTAAGTGGAATTATATTTTGAAATGTTTAAGTACCTACCAAAATTAGGTAGGTACCTACCCTTCTATGATATAACATTATTACTGTAGCCCATGATTCCAATTGTGAAACTAACACTTATATATTACCTGTCTCCGGAGTCACAGATGACAGTTGGGTACAAGTTTCTAATTGCAACTTCAATGAAGCGATGACATTTTGTAATGTACCTACAGTTAAACTACTTACCTATAAACTATACTGATGTAAATAGAGTAATGGGTTATCATTAATGGCTCGTAGACAGCAATTACATTCTTTATTCTTATTGATCTAGCTTCCTAAATATTAAGCACTGTTAAAGTAGGACATCCAGTAGAAACTGTTGAGTAGGTAGGTACCTAGTTGCCAAAATCGGAAAAATATAGAGTAGGTATAATTCTACTTACACAGTACTAGTTTCTGCCCGCGACTTTGTACGCGTGGACTTCAAAAAATAGCCTATGTGTTATTCCAGACTATAATATCTGTGCCAAATTTCATCCAGATCCGTTTAGCCGTTCTGGCGTGAAAGAGTAACAAACATCCATACTCACAAACTTTCACGTTTATAATATTAGTAAGGATTTTAAATATAGAGCTATAAATTGAATAGACCTGTTTGTGTTTTGAAATCATTAGGTTGCTACCACTATAAATTTAGCAGTACAGTTAACAGTGGTCTTGGCAGTCGACCATTTTGTCATAAAGTCAAAAAGTGTATCGTACATAGTCCTCTTAACACGTTCAATGCCACTACGATTTTCATGATGTCTTCCCGTATGCCGCATACATTTCACGCTGGACTCGCCAAGCGAGTCGCCGGCACAGGAATAAAATTTACGTGAACTCGCAGGGCGAGTCGGTGGCACTGTACGATCGTTTTCATCTATCAGCTTTAATTTTTGAGATACCTCATAAGTGTAATTTGATAGAAACACAAAAAATATACCCTAAAAAATTATTATTTTTCGAAAGCAGTAAAAAATAATATTTTTAATGATTTTCTTGCATGAGATGCTTGTGGTAGGTCTCGTTTCAAACTCCAGCAGTAATCTGCCATCATATGCACGTCCCATTTGACCTTATAGGTATATTTTCTCCATAGTGCAAATTTCTTGGTGGAATATTTCTTCTTCACTTCACTTCACTAAAGTGGCCGAGATTTTCAGGAAAATGTTCCAGATAACAGTGTAAATAATGAATTTGCACACATGTAGTTTAGGGCATTTCTTGCGAGAAATATTTTAACAAAAATACTTTTCACGCTTACGGTATAGGTATCGTGATTTTATTCTTGGGTGCTAGAATTTTTTTGTCTGTCTGTCTGTCTGTCTGTCTGTATGTTCGTTATAGAAACAAAAACCACTCGACGGATTTCAACGAAACTTGGTACAATTGTTCTTCATACTCCTGGGCAGGTTATAGTATACTTTTCATCACGCTACGATCAATAGGAGCAGAGCAGTGAAGGGAAATGTTGGGAAAACAGGAGAACTTACTCCATTTTTCAAGCTTCCGTCGCGTCTGCAGCCTTAATGGTTAAAGCTACACAGAAATCATGTATGACGGAAATGTTCTCCTTAAAATTATATAAAAAATATTCCACGACAGCAAATGTCTATCTTTTATGGTTGACTCACAATAACACGTGTAACTCCCGATAGCTTAGCAGTTCGGAGCTTTCTGATTATATTTGTCTACTATTACGTTAGGTGACTGACTGACTGACTGACTGACATAGTGATCTATCAACGCACAACCCAAACCACAGGTTATAGTATACTTTTCATCACGCTACGATCAATAGGAGCAGAGCAGTGAAGGGAAATGTTGGGAAAATGAGTGATTCATGAGAAAGGTCTCAAGCTACGCGGGCGAAGAACTAGGGAACAAAGTAACTATTCCACGCGGACGAAGTCGCTGGCAAAAGCTAGTTCTTTAATATACGCCTAACCTAACCTAACAAAGAAATTTGAAAAAAAAACATTAGCAGTATTGGCAGTATCATAAGGCAACTTTTGAGCTTAATTTAATTTAAATCTGTTCACTTTATCTAAAGTTATTGCAATATTTAAATACCCATTGAAAACTAACATTAAAAGTAACCATTAAAGTTAATCTATCTATCTATACTTATAATAAATCTGTAGAGAGGTCAATTCTGTACATGAAATATATTTCCAAAACAACTATCAGCGGGTGATTAGTGATCGATACTGACGCCAAAAATGCAATCAGTAAAATTTTTGTCTGTCTGTCTGTCTGTCTGTCTGTCTGTCTGTCTGTCCGTCTGTCTGTCTTTCTGTCTGTCTGTATGTTCGTTATAGAAACAAAAACCACTCGACGGATTTCAACGAAACTTGGTACAATTGTTCTTCATACTCCTGGGCAGGTTATAGTATACTTTTCATCACGCTACGATCAATAGGAGCAGAGCAGTGAAGGGAAATGTTGGGAAAATGAGTGATTCATGAGAAAGGTTTCAAGCTATAAAACATCACGCTACAACCCTTAGGAACGGGGCAACGCAGGTGAAACCGCGGGCGAAGAACTAGGGAACAAAGTAACTATTCCACGCGGACGAAGTCGCTGGCAAAAGCTAGTTTCACAGTTAGTTTTTCGTATTTTATTTTTAACCTCTGCAAGTCTAGTACAGTACTAGACTTGCAGAGGTTAAAAATGTAACAAAATAAAGCATATTTAAGGCGGAGCTTAATAAGGATTTTTAAGTAAAGGTTTTACTTCTCAACAAATAGTACCTACGATGTCATTATTACCTCATTCAATATTTTATTTGACATTACAGGTGTCTTTTAACTTTAAATGTAAGTTGTTTTCTTCCTTTGAAGGAACGTAGACAAAGTCATTTTATCACGTGAAACCTCCACGGTGTAGAAACAGTACCTACATATATATTTAGAAACGAAAAAATGTCTAGTAATTCCATCCTAATAATAATACATACGCGTTGTATTGATATTCAAAAAAGGATCCTGCAAATGAAACCCAGAGCAACAGCTATGTACTCAATATTGTAAATGCGAAACTAACTCTCTTTTTATTTGATTTCTGTCACCTTTTATTACCCTAACCGCTGAACAAATTTCGATAAAATCAGGCAAGGAGAAAGGTTGCATTCTGGGGAAGGACATACCTAGGTCTAGACCGTTTGTCTCAAGAAGTCGTTTTGGGATGCGAGTGAAACCGCGGGCTGCAGCTAGTTATTTTAATATAAGTAGACTCTTTTTCACACCTGTTTGTAATCTTAGGTAACCTACCTCATGTTTTAACTTTGAGCATAGTTACCTAAGTACTTACCTATTCGTGTTCCAGTTAAGTAGGTAGTCTTATCGAGTAAATGCCGCATTAATTAATCCCATAAATTCGCCGTTAAGTGCTTACTTAGTTCAGTTTTATGCGGAACTGAATGTATTTACCGCAGACATGGCTGAATGCTTACAGTTTGTTAATAACTTTCGGTTCGTGTAGTTTTTAAGTGTTGTGTGATCTTGAAGCGATTTACGTGACACTAATATGCACCGTATTACTTAAATATGTCTATATTATTTTAAATATTTAGTATCTAATAAAACTTTTAGATTCATACTTACATAAAAACTGTAAATATTAGATTTATTTTCAGTCAAAGCAGAAAAGTCCAAATTAGAAGCATGCGAGCACATTATCTTTTGGCATTTTATTAAGACTTAAATAAACGTATATTGGTGATGTTAGGTACCTAAGTACTAGCTATGAATAAAAAATATACATCATTTTTAATCTGCTTACAAATTATGATATTGCATGTGAAAACGAACGAGATTCCTATCTACAAATTGCATCATATCGGTCATATAAGGCCATACCCCCTTATAAAGAGTTCAGAAAGAAACAATGAACAGAATTGTTTTTATAACGATAAATGGGTAGACTGCTCAGCAGTTAACAGGTACTATACTGCAATGAATAGTATCACCAAAAACACTATTGAAGTAAACAAACTGGCTTTTTTTAATTCGAAACAACATAATAGAATACGAGATTTAAATATGAAATCATTGTTCACCGAGGCACATCCAGTGCACAGGATATACACGACGAATCCTCTCGGAATCATCAACATTCGTTCATTGCTGGATTTACAGGGTAAACTGCCTGCAAAGACGTTCCAGATGTATCGCCCCGGATATCCAAACGCTAATTATTTTAATGAATTGCCGGGACCCGAAATGAAGTACAATTTCAATCATGCATTGACTACGCAGTCCATGCGCCACCCACGCCCGCATACTTCTAGCGGATTAAGTTCAGCTGCGCAATCTACACAGGTTATTAGTTCGAGTAATGTTGCTTACGGCCAATTGACATCAAAGCCGTCAGTGGCTATAGGTATTCTTAGCGATACACAACAAATGATGGCGCATACAAATATGTCTTCCTTTGAGAAATTTACGCAAAGCCTAGATAAATTTGAACGTCAATTTTATATGGTAAGTTTATTTGTATACCTATTACTTAGACAGAGACACCCATCATACACGATAATATTTTCTTATTTTAAAAAAATCGGCATTTATTATAATGATAATGATATCTTAACGAGAAGGTTAGAAATTGTGGTCCATAATTGATGCCAAGACAGGTGTTCTAGAGATACCTACAATAATGCCATAATTTTGTGGCATTAGTTATGTAGGTGAATGTCCCGAGTAATATCTATGCATAGGAATATTTATCTATGTGTTATATAGATACTTATGTGTAGGAGTAGTACTTACCAAGTAAAAATATCATAAAATAATGTTGGTTTTGTATTTTCCCACAGTCATACCTATTTCTTTATACACAACAATAATATTAAAACAACATAATAACTTGAAATAAGGTGTTACTGTGACCAAAGCGTAACTTGCAGTCGTGAAACACATAATATGATTTGTTGTTTGTTATTGAAACTGCAAGGCAATACCTACATACATTAATTCCGAGATTACGATGTATGGTTATCAGTAAGTATCGATGTGGTTATAAAACTGAAAATCTGTTGCATATAGGTGGGTAACCTACTTCATGTTATGGTTATGGTGTTATCAACACAGATTAGGTTTTAAAACGGTTCTTCTATATTTAAACGGCAATAGATATTATTTAAGTAAAAGTCACACCAGTTGATTTATGGCTTATCTAGCTATCGACGCATCTACTTTAACATAGAAAACATATACCTACCTAATATAATTATCCTATTGTTTGCAAGTACACAAGGCATTTCTCATATAAAAGATTTTCACATACTATACAGATATCCAGAAACGGAACAACCAGTAGGTACCTATGTAGGTCATGCATTTTTTTCTGTGCGAGGATCGATCCCGCAGGCGGTGCTGAAACCAATCGCTCTGTAGGTACTGCACCAAAGGTGTCGTCGAGATATCCACAGAAGGATCATTATATTAGAGACTACTACTGCTAGTTACCTACTTCATACATATATACATAATTTTGTACCGATAGGTATACTTAGTTTAGTATAGACAGATTTCAGTTGATAGCTCCATTTTTAGATCTAAATCAGAAGGGATTGATTTAACGGCATTGTTGCAGACGACTTTTACCAAGCTCACAACTATAAGCCCGGTAGATAGACAAGAAAATGGAATGAGCTTTGTTCAATCCGGATTTTTCTTGCTGTTGACTCTGATGGTACTCTCGAAGGAAGTTGACTCGAAAACAAGAGTGGAAATCGACCAATGCATTGGATTTAATGTTTCTGACATGGTATTTACTGTTTTTAAGCGTACCTACCTATTCTGTATCTACTCCCACCAAACCACCACAGTTCACACGAATACCCCAAACGGATGTGAGCCTGCATTAACTACGTATTTATATATTTTATTTAGCGTTTGTTTTACACTAAACGAACAATAGGTAATTACTTACGTCACTATGACTCTCAGCCCACAGGATTTTACTGTGTGAGTGCTCACAGTTGGCGGTAACTAATGCCCTAATGATACGCCAGCAGGGCCGTCTTAGCCCATTCCGGGCCCCAGGGCATACGAGAATGTGAATGTGAATTATGTCTGGGAAACTTGCAGAAGTTTCAGGGAAGTCACAGTTTTTATTTTGGAGATACTCTGGCCCTTTTCTAATTTCTTAGTAAGTAGACAGCCTAGCAAAAAAGCCTTAAATAAATGGTAGCGAAATATAAAACTGTAGTAACATAATGTAGCAGCCAATTATCATTACCGTTCAGTGCTGGCAGGCAATCGAAAAATACTTCATTTAATCTGTAAATATTTTTGTGGACTAAGTATATCAATATAAAATACAATTTAATGTATAAGCGGCTTTACGGGGCCCCCGTGAGAGTATGGGGCACATGAGCATGTAACATTTGTAACTGTAGAATGATATAAATCAAAATGACCACTAAAAAGCAATAAACTAGGAGGAAGTGCTTATGGTAGCCAGAAATATGGCCTTTTTACTACTTACTCCGTTTATTATTTTTTATATTATGTACCTACCTACATACCTAAGCATACAACTTCAATGTTCTGTAACCAGGATAGCATAGGTCTTGTGAGACATTTTATAACGACCGTACCGAGTTCTTCGGACAATCTAAAGTTACGGTGGTCGTCGCGCCTAATGCTGTGGCCAGGGAGGGAAGTGAGCCCGCGGTTTCGGATGGGTGGTGCCGCAGCTCTGATGCTACACATAGACCAGTTCAATGGCACAGAAACCTCGGAAAAAATTGCTACCATACTTAACCAGAAGGTATCTTTGCGTTTTAATTTTATTGCTTAGATACTAATATTCTATTAGAAAAATATTTTCTGAAAAACCCTATCCATTTTAGAAATAATTATAACCATTTAAAGTTGACACCTTGTGAGTACTATCATACCATAGAGAACCCAGAAGTAAAACAGAGGTAAGTTTGTAGGTAATTGTTCCGTAACTTTCATTATGTATCTGCCACCAATACAAAATATAAGGCATACCTACTTTTCATTGTAATTTAAAAATAATAGCTTACAGACCTACCGAGGAAAAAGGAAATTATATTAATTATTATATTGAAATTTATGTAAGCAAATTACAGCTAGTGCGCTCGTACCAAAAATCTAATAATAATACGTAGGTGGAAATAGACTCCGGAGGCGCTATCCACGACACATTCGACGAGGATGACGTGTCGGGGGGCGTCACCGCGGTGCTTGTCACCACGATGTACGTGCGCGCGTGCTGGCGCGCCGCCCCAACCGTGCTTAACGGCACGAGGCCCTTCCACGACGCCGGGGACGCCCCCAAACGAACCGTGCGAATGATCCGGATCAATGACATCATGAAATATACAGACTTGAGCGACTGGAATGCTCAGGTTAGTCACTAAATTATAATCACACTTGTGGTTTGATGGTAATTTATTTAATATGAACGGTTACATATAGAAATTAAAACACGAATGAAAGTTCCACATCCCATGATAAACTATTACCTACTATAAGAATATAATTAATTATTTAAGACGACAATAAGCTTCATTACCTAAGTAGATACTTAAATTTTTGCATTAGCATTTAGTTGTCACGAGGAATGTAAGTACATATCAACACGAAATAAATTAGAACCGCCACCATCAAGTTAAGTCTATTCAGTATATTAGCAAATTGAATCCAGTCGATGTTCGCGGGCTGATTGTCATCAGTGATAGCTGAGGTTTGACCAGTCAGCTCTTTGGTATCGACTGTATCGCTAGGATCGAATTCCGCGAAGACCACGTACTTGCCTGGTCCATTAGCCACCAACCGGTTCACTGTCACAATAAAGTTCGGAGCTGGCATCTTCCTTCGCCTCAAATACATTAAAAAAAGGGTTTCCATTATCCCCACCAGCGTCACTACCATAGAATCTCGCAAAAAAAGTAATATGATCGGTGTATCCGCACTGTGTTTGGGAATTTCATAACCAACTTCGGTAAGAAACATGAAATGTCCATATAAACTGAAGCAGATCAACATTAGTCGTGTGTTATCCTTTGCATCCATTGCTAGAGATATTAGCGTGAGTAATACTATGACAACGGACGGTACCACGACGATGGCTGCCGGCCCTGCTGCGACTCTCTTTAATACAAATGTATATTTTAACATCGGGTACGTGCTGTTAGGACAACAACTGTACTTTCCCGGTAAACGTTCATTTACCACGTACAACAATTTCCAGCCAGGACCATCTTGAAAGTCGTCTTTAACAACCGGCTGCTTCTGATAAAATGTAAAATTAACTTGTTCTCCTGTGTTCATCCACGATCCGAAAAATAATGTGCAGTTTTGAATATCATACGGCCAGCTCCGCAATGATGTGCGACAAATTCCAGAATGCGCTTCGTGAGGCACGCATGTGACAGTGCCATCACTCGCTAACAAACAAGTCGTGTAGATTTGGTCGGATTGATACATGCTGGCATCTGCGTTGAACAAAGCCATCCTCGGCGTCCAGATTTCATGGCTTTCCATTTGTGTCTCTTTAATATCACCATAATCTGCAGGGTTCCATGTCAATAGTTCATCCTTCCATGTCATCGCTACCCAACTGTGAAGTGTAAACGTTTCTTCTAAAGCGTCGAAGCTGATATATTTTATTGCAAAACGAACTTTTACGTTTACAGAATTTTTGTGATCTTTAACTGGTCGAAAATCATAATTGTACGCACAGAGTAAATCAGTGTGGAGCCTAGCTTCATTGTGCGTTGATTGTTCGCGTTCTGGGGGACAGTCACACGATACGAGGGTCACAGACACAGTAAACACTACCAGTGCACAAAGAGCGTACAGGGTTCTGCACTGCGACATGATTGAACAAACAATGACTGTCCTCATCTACGGATAGGTACATTTTTTTTCATTGGAAACCTGATACTATTAGCCGCCCCCTTGCGATAAATGTTGATATTCGCCATTTGCCGCTGACAGCTGTGACTGGTATCTATAGACTATTTTGATATCGTTGTTAATGTTACATGGGGGTAGGTAGTTATAGCACCGCACGTGTGATACTAATAGTTGGGTAGGAACTTACGAAGCCTTTTCTTAAATAAAGTAGGTTCTCAAATCGAATGTTGATTGGTGTAAGACTATCAGCTCGAAAACCACACTCCTTGCAGCCCTTGAAATACTTGAAGTCTTCTTTTTAAATAGTAGGTACCTAAGTAGATAAAGAAAAAACCTAGGAGAATGAAATTGACGGAGATATTTAGCAGTAAGAACTAAAATATATTTTTCGTAGTGTATGTTTCTTTCAGGCCTTAGAAATTTCTTATGCTACGCCAGGCCTGACACTTCTGATGTTGGTACCTCGCAGTAACTCATTGAGAAGTCTGGTACAGCACGTCGCTAATACCAGCATCGATGAAATAACAGCGAAAATGAGAACGATGAGGGTAGCCGCCACTGTACCGCTGTACACACTGCGCATGACTTTACTGCTACCCAACAAATTACAGGCCGTAAGTCATTAAACTATTTGTAGTTTTTCGCAATTAGTAATATTAGAATCTTATTGAACCGCAGCAGCAAGCCCTAATAATATGACCATTAGATTGCCAAGTTAAAGGTCTCGATTACGATTCCAAGTGACGTACCTACTTGCGGTCCCAGCCAAAGACGGGGTCATAGTCAGAGAATAGACTCGTGACTAAATAATAAGAGGTTTGTTAATTAGACGTGTACGAATTTGGGGAGGTCATGACCCCCATGATCGACCCCCTCCCCCTCCGCCTCGGACCGCCACTGCAGTGACATCGCAATTACAGTACGCGCGACATAAGTTGGCCGGACTGAAGTTAGCTGTTTGGTTGCGCAGTACACAATTTTTAACGTAAACAATGCGCATTAAAATGGCGAACTTCACTCCGGCCAACTTATGCCGCGAGTACTGTATGTGCGGATTAATAAATAATTAATTTTCTCTAATAATAATAATAATTTATCTCCCGTTTAAAATGTTGAGTAAGGAGTCTTTGGAGTACCTATATCACTGTTAAGTAGTTATAGTGCGTAGAATTTATTTAGAGGCCCTGGGTCAGGTAGGTAATTAACCGTACTGTGGGCGTATTCAGTAATAGTGGACTGGACAGGAAATAAATAATGTTATGTGCGAAACCATGGGCGTACCCAAGCGCACAACACCTAAGGACTCTTTTTGGCTTCGTCAATTCGGACCAACGATATTTTATAATAAATAATAGTCATGCACAAACGTTTTATTAAGAATTTAATATAATTTTTTATTCATTCATTCTTAGACTGCACTTTGGGAGGAAATTGTGTGTAACCTTTTTGGAGAAGGTAACATGTATAGATGATTATATTATGATTTTATCAGATAATAGACCGACTTCAGTCGTTGTGATACTAAAGCCGACGTGTTTAGTCTGCCAACCCACAGTAGGCTAGTGTGGTGTGTGTGTATAGTCTAATCCCTCTCACTCTGGGAGGTGGCCCGTGTCTAGCTGTGGGGACAGTAAATGTGTTGATGATGATTTTATTTTTAAAAAGCCGTAAAACGTGCATGTACAGCTTACTGGAAACTCGACGTTTTCCTGGCAGGACGTGTTGGGGGTTATAATTTTAACCCCCATATGTATGGCCTAATCAAAATCAAAAGCTTTTGAGAAATTTGAATGTTTAAGTTTTTACTTTGATAGCCCAGAACTTGGCATTCAAGTTCAATGTTAAAAGAAAACTAGGTACATAATCAATGGGTTTACTTTTATGTTTGCAGCTGACACTTTTACTAAGCTGTAAGAGAGGTAAGGCATAGTGGAATCAAATAATTCCACTCACAATTGGAGCTTTCCTAAATAATTAAAAGTATTTGAAAAAAAAAGCGTAAAATAAAAACTAATGTTTTTATTATCATCATTACTCATGAATTTTGAGGAAGTTTTGTCCTTTTTATGATTACGTTAGCTTAATTAAAGTGTCAGCTACGAATATAAAAGTATTAGTAAACCAATTGAATACGTAGTTTTCTTCTAAATTGAAATTCAATCCTAAATATTGGGCTATCAAAAAAAATACTTTAAAATTAAAATTTCTGAAAATCTATTGATTTTCTGCCATATACCCACAATTTCCTTGAGACCCGATTCTATTTATATAATCATTTGTAACTTGACTACTTGACAAGAAAACCTAAACCTACTTGTAACTTGACGAGAAAAAAAAATGATTAAAAAACGAGGAAACTGAAATGGCAATACATATGTACATAAGCAGCGACACCGTCTAGTGTGCCAAACATATTAAGGTTTTTATTTGTTTTATAACATTTAAAAAATTGCTACATTTTGGGGTAATTGTGGCAATTTGAGCACATAATCAACCCATTATACTGTCCCACTGCTGGGTACAGGTCTCCTCTAAGAATGAGAGGGATTAGGCTATAGTCCACCACGCTGGCCTAGTGCGGGTTGGCAGAGTACACACGCCATCGAGAAAATCTCTCAGGCATGCAGGTTTCCTCACGATGTTTTCCTTCATCGTTTAAGCGCGTGATAATTAACTATTAATAATTTGAGCACGACAATCGTAAATTTTAAACGAAAAATTTCTTTATTCGGTGATAAATGTATATGTATGATATGCCCCTTTCAGATCCGAAAGGATTTTTTTAACATAGTGTTTATAAGGGGTTAAAATTTTAACATTTGGTGTATTCCTGGGCAGACATGAAAGGTGAGCCAACCTTTCATGTCTTGCCAGGAATACACCGAGTTTTCAATAACCCTGTATAGGTCGCAGTTGTGTCTATTGCTTAATTCGCTGTTTAACAAAACAATTCCGTTATGTAAAACAACTGTACGTACAACGTCCAGCTGGATTGCCATTGCACTATGTTAAACAAAGCTGCTACCTATGTGTAGCCTATTAAAATTATTATTCAAAAAATGATAGTGGTCCGAATCAAAGAAGTCAAAAAAGTCCTTCGGTGTTTCGCACCACGGTGCGACTCGGTAAAGTGCAAAAATGAACCATTTTTATGAGACCACCTCTGAAGTATGACCTATCGATCAAAAAATACTCATCAAAATCGGTTCATAATTGAAGGAATAAGCGCGCAACAAACATAGGTACAAAAAACACACACAGTAGAATTGAGAACCTCCTCCTTTTTGAAGTCCGATGAAAAAGTTGGATTGAAATATCGAGTACTTATCTACAAACTTAAAATACAGTCAACTAGTGGAGCAGAGAATTTAAAAAATAAATTTGGTTCTGTTAGATGGGTATACCGAGGCTAGTTGATGTCAGCAATATGACTGAAGTAAGCTCAATGAGGCTGTCCCACGCGGTTCAGCGAATCATGTTCTGGGCGGAGGCTGGACGAAACGCGTATAAGGACGACGGTATGTACCTATTTACTACATCTGGATCATTCAGTGCTGCCACTAGCTGTCAGATAACTTCCGCAGGTTGTAACTTCACCTGGTCAAATTTACGTTGGCCTAACGCTAATTTGTGCCTATGTCTATCATATAGGCTCTTTCTTAGCAAATAAAGAAATACTTATCTAAGAAAAACTTTTGTCGAATGTATTGCAAGATGAAAAATTTAGTAATTTCAAATACCTGACAGATATTTACACCTTCAGAACTATACTTACCTAATCAGGTGTGTGACCCCTACCCCTACATACATACAATACACGTCCTCAGTGCCTATCAAATAACTGGATAGGCATCTTGTAAGAGCCGAGAAAATATCTGACTTGTTCGGTGGTAGGACCGCTTGGATTCTGACTTGCTGGCGACCACCCTTACATCAGAGCCTGTCATAAAGCACCATGGTATGAAAATAATAAATACAAGCAATCTTGTAGATCCTAGTTCAAATCCTCAGACTAAATTAGGTATACCTTGTAATAAGTTCCTGTCGCAGAATGTGTCATGGTTTTATAGAAAGAAGTGAATCCAAAAATATCGGCCCTCATTTTTAAAGTATCTTTACTGTGTATCACAGAGTATTAGTAAAATGGTAGATAGGTACTTGTGTTATTTATCTGTCACCATTAGGTACATCACTTTTTATTATATCCTATTCACCAAAATACCTACCTACTTAGATAAAATGTCGTTTAATTAAGTAGGTACAGTACAACTTTACACGCATCGCAACATACTTTACTCGTAAGTAGGTAGGACATTATGGCCAATCTTTTCTTAATAAAAGTAAGTTTCCATTAAATTATCTCTAATGAAATCAAGGTGCATGTGTGCGTCTTACCTATATTGTTCAGATATAATAATACTGACTATACTATTATTTCAGGTATCGAGTGGGACCAATCTCCAGACTTGGAAGTCGTTGTGGATACACCCTATATTTTTTTTGTGCGCTGGCGCAACCTCACCTTAATAAACGGAAATTTTGTTTTGTAACCTCAAGATTAATATAAAACTCAATTTTGTAACGAATAGTTTCTTTTTGTAAGCACACTTACAATTAAATGGTAATGTCCTAAAATACTTTTAAACGAATTTACTGGAATACAGGTAGAACTTAACCAACGTTTGGTGTTATCTAGTAATTCCTCTTATGTTGATATGGGTCTCCAAATTTATGTAGCCTCGTTGGATTCTCCTGTGGCTCGCAGAGTAGACGGCCATGTGTTTGCGCCGCAATGCCACTGCGGTGAAAGATTGCACTTAGTTCAGGTGCAGTCGGCCAGTAGGGGGCGCGCGCGAAGGCCGCGGCTGTGTCCCCGTAGCAGTCACGTATCATTAACACTTCACTTCCACGACGCCCGAATACCATCCATTGATCGGCACTCTGATTTTGTAATGTATATTCACCTGCTTGACAGATTTTATAAGTATAGTCGACAAAAGAGAGGTAGGTATAGAAGCACCTAACGACATCTGTGTATCTGACTGTAGACACTTGTGTCGCTATTAGTTTTTTTTATTTCATACAGTAAGGTATTCATGATTATGTTATGTTCATGATATATGGGGTGCCCTTATACCATAGTAGGACAAGCAAATCTTATTCTCCCATGATCTATACCTTTAAGACAGTTAACATTGCATTCACGTCCGTAGAGACAAATTACAACAAGAAAAAAATGACACTAATCTAAATTATTATTGTAGGTAGGCACCTAACCACAATGCGTCAACCTGCTGCGTAGATAACACGATAAGACTAAATTATCTAGCACCATTATCAACATACTTATTTCCTGTGAAGTAGGTAAGTAAAATGTGAGTAATGTTTGTTTTACCATTTTTCTCGTGCATAATAATATTTTCCATAAGTCCAGATTCAGTGCCGTTGCCCTGTAAGAAGTGTTTCCCCAGTGGCGTCTCCACTTGCAAGAGGCAAGAGTTCCAATCCACGCGGCCTTTGAAATCACCATACTTTATGATGTATTGTTCTCGTTCCTAAATGCACAATAGTATTTTAAAAAATACAAAGTAGTAATTATCTACCTACTTAAATAGAAGTTTTATGTACCCTAGAAACTAGGGGTATTCTTCGAAGCGCACCAACTTTGAAACAAACCAAAAGTATTCCTCAAAACATGATGCGTTTTGAGGAATAACTCTAATAAGTTTGGTGCACTAACAAAATCAAATTAAACATATAATAATTTTATTCCTCGAAACGCCAAATGGTCAAGGTGTGGATAGAGATGAGTATTTACTAACGGAAAATATCGATAATGTTTTTAGGGTTCTGTACCTCAAAAGGAAAACACGGAACCCTTATAGGATCATTTTGTTGATCGTGCGTCCGTCTTTTCAAGACCCTTCACCTCGGGAACGCGTGGAGGTATCGAGGTGAAATTCAAACCATATACTCAGATCTATAGTCCCTTGAAGCTATGAAATAATCAAACTTCTAAGGTAACGTAAAAAAAGATACGGCCGTTTATGCCGCAAAAAACGTATATGTCGACACTCAAGGAAATCAAATGTATAGGGTATTTTTCGTTGACTTAGAACTATGATATTTGGCAAGTAATACCGTCTTATACTAGTAAGTACAGGGAAAACTCTAAAAACTAGATATACATTTGTAATTAATTATAATATGTACCTTCAAATTTGTAAGGAACCTTCGGAAAAAAACCTGTATTTTTACCATGAGTTAAATAGTAAGTCGCTTAAGCACCTAGTTCCAGTTCATTTCTGCTTTCCTGGTAGTTTTAATCCTTACTAATCTATTATAAACAGGAAAGTTTATGTATGGATGTTAGTTACTTTTTCGCGCCAAAACGGCTGAACGAATTTGGATAAAATTTGGCACAGAAATCGCAATAACACATAGCCTACTTTTTTTTCAGGTCGGACCCTATTTTGAAGTCCACGCAGACAAAGTCGCGGGCAGAAGCTAGCAAATAAATAATAAGAACAGTTGTTAACTTTAAAACGTCTATCAATATCATTTATTGAATCCTTTATGCTCTTTTCTATGTTTCATCGTTGGTGCGTTTCGTAGAATAAAATTATAATATTTTTAATTGATTTCCATAGCACACCTGAATGGTGCGCTTCGAGGAATAGCCCGAATAGACTAGAAGAGATTCAAGGAAGTTATAACTACTGACAAGGTACAGTACAAAGTGAAAATAATGTTTAGTACAGTAATAGTAGATACCTATTTACTATAAAATATAATAGTAGCTAGTTGACTGATATTTTTAAGGCCTTATCAAAAAGTTGACCATAAATAGAACCGTTTACTATGAAAACAAAATTAACATTGGTTAAAAAATAAGGAAGATAAAAGCATTTTATTTTTATGCTAGACTGAGAACGCACTGTAGAAACAGGTGACGTCCCGTGTGCCATACAAATACTAACAAATACAAGTTTTGCGGGACAAGGAGAAAGCATCTCGTCTCAATCCCTACCAAAAATTGTAAACATTATCTTCGAATTTGATTGGTGAATTTAAATTATTTTTTTAATACGACATTTTAATCAATCATTTTTTACTATGACATTTTAATCAATCATTTTTTACTATGTAAGGCTGATATTTTAAATAAATTAAACACCAGTCAACTACACTAATCTCACACACTGTTTTGCCTTTTCGTTCGACTGTCATTAACTTAGTACAGTCGAGTTCATTAACTATATTGGCATTGTCAAGGATTCAAAATATTGTAAGCGTTGGAAAGCTCGATAAATTCTATAGGACCTATATAGATCAAAAATATGTCCTCATGTGAACAGTTCAATGATACCTATATGCTGTGCTTAAGGCAATAATATGTGATTACCATTTTCAAAAATATATCGAAACTGTATTGGCTTCATTAATATCTGAGCAGGCTAATCTTAATTACCTATGTCTACATGCATGGGAATTATATGCTCGAACAAATAAGATCTAGTTTCCATTTGTTTTCCTCACGTTAAGTTTTTTAAATGAGTGTCTTTCTATGACGTAGTAATAAGGTTGAATTGGAATGACATTAAGTTGTTCATATAATAATGTGCCTTTGGCTGTATAGGTAGGTACATGTTACTGAAACTAAAATAGCAGTCACATTTAATGAATCTAAATCTTGACCACAATTTAATGATGCTTTTCCAGTATCTTGACATGGTATTTCTGTGTTATTTTCGCTGAAAACCAACGTTCAGACACAATATTATTAACTTTTTTGATGTTCAAATATTTTTGAAGCCTGGATATATTAATGACCTCGACTGTACCTATATAAACGACACGAAACAGTGTAACAATGTAAATATACAATGTTTATTAGCAAAGGGTTAAGTAGGTACCAATTCGGTAGTAGCTCTTATGTGGAATTTAAAACAATCTATAGCCTTCGGTTGAGTGTAGACAGTCATCCAGCTCCCGACCACGTCTTGAACGTTTAAACTCTGACCTTTTTTATACAGTGGACAGATGTCATACACCGATATATTAGGCGTTTGCACTAGACCATCACACCTTGCCACAAATAGAAAAACCAAATTTATTAAACACTTAATATGCATTATTCAAAATAACTGGTTTACTCGCGGAGTCTGCTGTATGCTAAGTAAAAATCCGCGGAATTAACCGGACCAAGAGATTGTTTTAAGTATTCTTGTAATAAATCCTAAATATTTAAATTTTGCAGAATACACATTGGTGAAATTTGATTTATGATTACCCAACAAATGAAAAATATTGAATATGTCCACGTTCATTCTCCCATGACATCTTAAATAAATTAAAGACTGTAACGTAGAATGTTTATTAAGTATATCCTACCTCGTAGATGGCCAAATAGCTAAGCTGAGCTAATATTATTCCCGCTCTATAGGCGTTTGTCCAGAGTAGCGTTCACGTGGCGTCTGCACAATGCTAACGCAATATATAGACGTGGTCACGACGTATGCGTTCACGTCTACGTTTGGCATACATCGGACTTACTTAACACCCAATGTGAAGAGAGCGTTCATACGCTAGCTACAAATAATATTATTATTATAAACAATTCACAATTCGGTGTTTGTGTCACACATGTATAAAAACCCCCTGTGAAGTAACATTTTGAGTGAAACTAAGTGAGAGTTATAATATTCTAAACCCTGGCCGTGGAGTTAGATCCCGGGTGGCTGCTTTATATGGTTGTAACAAAGCAACAAATTTTATTAAATACTTGCAAGTAGGTCCAAGGTAAGGCTTAGACGAGTTTACAGCCCAAGTTCTTTTCGGGGGAAAAAACATTAATTAGCTTTCTTCGTCTTGACACAATTTGAATCGATACACCTTAGTTATTTTTTTCAACAACTATAAAGAATTGTCACCCAGGAGCACTACTCCAGAGTTTAGAATACTTGTTTATTTTTACTCCAAATGTCCAATCACAAGGCATTTTTGTAATTTGTCGGTGTCGCGGTCTGTCGATTCTACTTTATAATTTTATGTTATAATCAGTAATAAGGTCTTATTTATGTGTAATATTATATTTTATTTACATAATCAGTACTTTATATAGGTAAATACTAAAACATGTAATAAGTAAGTAGATACGGCATACAGTGTCGTAGATGCGCTAACAGTCAATAACAATCTAGAAGCAAAAGCTATGCCGGAAGCCCCCGAACGGTTATTATTTTTTAGACAAAGAGAGTATTTTCCGATTAATATATGTATAGGTAGTTTACAATTTTACATTACTTATGTATATATAATAAAACAGGTAGGTACATTCACTTTACTACCCAAACTAACAAAATATTTATTTCCCAACTTTTCATGTTTTTCTGGTATTGAATACAACAGGAATAAGGTAAGTATACTTAGTCACACGTAAGGTACCTACATGAATATACATAGGTACATATGTTGATTACTTTATATATTATGACTTTTTATAATTTTCTAAATTACAATACTTACCTATCTATATAAAATCACCATCACCCAATTTTAAAAATACGGCAAGATATGAATTATATATCTCTCCGAAAATTAGGAAACTAAAAATATCACTAATCAATAAAAACAATATTACGTTGTATATTTTAGAGAGAAAATTAAAAATTATCATAATAATAAACGTATAAAAATATTATAAGACGAACAATAACTTTAGTTAGGCTTACATCTGTACCTATGTCTCAATGTTCATGCTGGTGGTTATACAAGTACTTTCCTCGTTTCTCTTACAAATAATGATAGACTAGTTGTAAATACTTCATGTGTATTTGGGAATACTGCTTCCTGAAAACAAGGAAAAAGAAACCAATTAAAATTATTATGAGTTACATAAGTAACCGGTTTTTGTAAGGTTAAAGTAGTTTAACAAAAGCGAGTGGTATTGGTTATTTCAATAATAGATGTAACATTTCTTATATAGATTTTTATTTAATTGAAAGTTTATAAGTGTAGTTACATTTTAACATTCTTATTACTTGACATTGTCGTTATAAATACTCGTTGACTAGTACCATAACATCTTAATACACATGAGACATAACAGTTCATCTGCACGAGTCGGAGGATTAATAATTATTATAAAGTTTTAATCGCTTTGAAATGGTTACAATTACAACATCTACAATAATTTCTTATCACACATAATTATTTGAAACTAATGGAATATATGTATTAATTAAAATTTAGTTAAAAAGATAACAGTGTATTATTTCTATTAGAAATGTGTAGCATACCTAAATATTCATTTTAAATTTTGTAAAACATCAAGCTACCGTAAGTGGCGCTCTGTTTTACAAAGTGGATCTTAACTAACTTCTCCTTTGTCTATCAATTATTACAAACGATCGACTTCATTCACATTAATTTTTACCTAAAATTAGCACAAATTTCATAACAAGCAAGAAAAGATTAACTCATTTAATGGTATAATGGATAAATGAATCTGGGCGGCTAAATATGAGGTGTGTACAAGCAAATTTATCACTAATGGCTTCATTAATTTGGATTCTTTTACTACTAATATTTTCATAACAAAAATTAAAGCCCAATAAAATTCCTTTTATTAGGAATTCGATCAAGTTATCAAAATAAAGCAGTTTAAATAATGTAACAATTTGAACCTAGTCTATGGACTCGCATTGAATTGTCGTAATTCCTAATTCCTTACAAATTACCTCATAAGTTTCATTTTGGTCGATAACTAGACATTTACGCTAAAAATAAAATTAGCTTACAAAAAATACCGAACATTGAATTGGTAGGCTAACAATAGCAATGAATAAAATAACATAATACGTACCTAATCTATGTAAAGCAAAACACAAACGATGTGTCCGTTGATAATTATCGCTAAAGTAAAATGAAATGCTTATAGGCACTACTTAACAACATCAGTGCCTACTTACACTGTTATATATGTCGTAGGCGGATCGAGATTTGTCTGGGCAGATCATTATGTGCCGGCATTTCGTGATATGGCCGATATTTCATGATGTGCGTAACCTAATCTTCTTCTGGGTACCTAAGTAGGTACGTATAATGGCTACAATTCGGTTCTTCATCATTGAGTGGTCACAGTTCCAACCTCACCTAACCGATATTTATACTTCGTTCATGCGGCGTATCGAGATTTGCCCAGGCAGATCTCTATCGTCCCATTAAAACGATCGGCTTACGGCATACATATACCTTCTTACAATCTGTAACAGAATAAGCGCAAGACCTGAAAGTAGGTAGTTTATTCAGAATCGACTACTGAATCGAATATAGTGGTTTTTAATACTTGTGTTAATTTTTCCCGAAAAGATAATTAAAATAGATAGGTAACTGAAATTATAGCCCCCCGATCCATCAGTGGGTAGAGTTATGGAAATGTGATTATGTCAAACGCTTAAGACTTAATTTAAACGCAATATTAAATTTGCCGTCCAGACACGCCCACAATAACAATCATCGATAGACACAAGATTACAAGGAAGAAGGACGCACTTTAATTAATAAATACTTATTACCTACCTATCGACAATGTTTGGTTTGTGCACAAATTTAGATAATTAATGAAAATATAACCAAGTCGAGGTTTTTAAAAGTTTACGAGTGAGGTAAGAATAATGAAACTTGCGAACCTACTAAAAAATAGGACCGCACTTTAATTAATAAGTATTTATTAATTAAAGTGCGGTCCTATTTTTTAGTAGGTTAATTAATAGCAATTAATTACAACCAAATTAACTTAATAGCAATTAAATTAATTTAATAGCTAAAATTAATTCAAAAGCAATTGATTAAAAATTTAATTGTTTAATGCCCAACACTCAACACTGGGTAAGTATAAGGCACCGCACCGCGCGGCGCCGCCCGTCGCACTGATCATCTCCATACAAGAGGTCTGACATAGATCTCAAAATGGAAGATCATTATAGATTAGGCACGCAGGTAACTTCTCTCTCGCCCTCGATTTTGATTGGCTATTGCCATTAGCTTAATAAATCACTCGTTAGTGTTCTTTTAATTTTTTTTTAATTCTATGTCCGACATCACCCATAATCATCTCCTGCAGTCCCGCTCTTTTAAACCCACAAGTTATTATTATTGTTACAGTACCTCCGAAATAACAGTGGACGTTAGCAATTGCGAACAGCTGCGCAGGTGAAATAACTTACTAGTGTTTTTTCTGCTTGGGTAAAATGTGAATTAAAAAAATTATTACTGAAACCTCCGAACAAACCAGCAACCCACTGCGTGGCCGCGTATTTGCACAAATTGTTATTGTGTGCGTGCGCGCCGGTAGTCGTTGTCGATACGACTGTAGTACAGCCACAAGTTTTGAGTTTAGTTAGTATAACTAAGTTTTTGAAAAAATGTTTACTTGTCTCGAAGTTAATTTCGTTATTATTATAATTATGACACGATATTCCTATTGGCGTGTTTGAGGTGTTGTTCTTATACATAT
Organism: Acronicta aceris; assembly: GCA_910591435.1. Taxonomy (NCBI): domain Eukaryota; kingdom Metazoa; phylum Arthropoda; class Insecta; order Lepidoptera; family Noctuidae; genus Acronicta; species Acronicta aceris. Next base: position 10,109,909 of record OU342760.1, on the reverse strand, counting down.
ACCTGCGTTATTATAACAAACATTTAAAATATTTCTTCCCCAAAAATTTTTCAATTTGGTTTTGTTTTAAGTTTGTATAAATTATACACAGTTGTTGGTAACCAAGATTACAATCTTGGTTACCAACTAAACTTTAGGTAAAAAGGGACTACTTAACGGTCGACAAAATTGAATTAATGAATGAGATCACTATAGCTTCCAACTGCAGGCTATGACTGTGTGTAACTTGGCTCAATTCACGATGACACAGTTACATATTCACAAGCAAATTATGGATTAAGATATCAATATTTTGTTGCAACTATACTAGGTTGGAATGTTAGTATAAATAATGTTGTATGAATTATTCCATATCCGCTTTAGATATGCTTGATGAGAATCTCTACACTTCAGTGTACCTAAGTATATTTATTACAAGCTTTTATTAACCTGCAACTTACGTCCTAAGTATGTATAGGTACCTACGTAAAATTAGGCTTTATGTTAATGTTAAAATAAAATTCCCGCAATTACACTTTACACATGCAAAACTGTGATGTTCTTTAAGAACTTTTATTTAGCCGAACCTAAATTAAAATTGTCTTAAATCTTCAAATTAAGCAAATAAAAAACGATAAGAAAGGATTTTGATAAATTCTACCCCCAAGGTGATAAAATAGGGGATGAAAATTGATATGGAACAAAGTAACTATTCCACGCGGACGAAGTCGCGGGCAAAAAGCTAGTGTATGTATATTTCTTTGTCATGCTCCACAGCCTAAACGGCTTGATGGATTTTACCTCAGAGGCGTTGATAGATTCGTCTCAATTGTGAGAGTGGCACTGGGTGTATCAAAAACTAAAATAAATTACATACCCAACAGTCTAAAAAGAAGAAAACAATATAACTAATCTCAAGCAATCGGAGACATCGCCTTAAAATTTAACCCCAAAGACCTAAAGTAACTGTATGAAACTGGTCATCTTGTTTCCATCTTTGTAAGTGATCAGATTTTCTTTATTTTTTCAGTAGATATATTTTTTCTTTATTTAAATTTATATTGGGTTAGGTTTCAGGAAATCTAGAGATGCCAAACCAGCTCGTGTATGCCCTATTTGCCTTTTTTTTAATCTAGTATATCCGGCTTTCAGGGCAAAATGTCCAGTTAAATATGAATCTAAGTCCGGTATTTTTATTTTTGGACCTGGCAATCTTAGTCACGTCATCCATAAATCGGCCAGTGGCGCATTTAGTCCCTGAGTGCTAACACAGACTAATACTACACTACACTCCAATGGAAGCTATTGTTGATATATTATTTAAGATTTTATGATATATTTTATTATGAACTAATACTTTAAGTAGTTATGATTGAAACCATGTGTTACCACATATTTTAATGGATTTTAATGACAAATGTAACATGGCTTTTTTGAAATTCCTTCTATTCAAACGAAAAATGTAGAAAAGTAACCACTGTTTTGTGATCAATTTACTAATTAAGGACAGACAAAACACAAAATGTTTTTGGGTATTATTCCCTGTATTCATCCATTTAAAATAATATAATTTATTAAGAAAGAGCATTGAATTTGATCAGGTGCTAAAATAGGTACCTATAATAATAACCAAGTTTTTAATACTCACCCAGGAATTAAATTAGTGTTTCCATACAAATTACAGACAGATTGCTATTGATTTGCAAGGATTTTGAGACTTGTTTATTTGGCGGCTATAGGATTTGGGGCCACTACCAATCAAAATGTCATACAAAAACATTAGAGTTATGAAGAGTCAAGGTCCATAATTGGTTAACCATAGCTTTAAATCTAAATAAAATTTATAACAAAAGCCAAATACATAACACACATGAGTTGTGGTAAATGGATGAACCTACATGAGTCTTAAACCAAATCCTTAAGATAAGCTGCATGTCATCTTAATTCAATTATGACATGCTCCCAAGCTTAAAAATAATAATCCTATAACACTATACGAGCTGACATTAAGGAAAATGGCTAATCTTAGACAATATTTGATACTGATTTTTTGCCACTAATTATCTCATCAATAAGTCTTGATTTTATCAGACTATTCGTTGAACACTATATTTTTGAATACCAGACAATCTTCAACTATATTAAACCTATTTCATCATCATCACTCACAACTTTTATCAAGATTTGCCACTGTGGGGCATAAGCCTCCCATACTTGACTATAAATAATAATTAGTTCAATTACTAATTTAAATTGAAGTATTGTAAATCATTTTTAGAATAGTTGCTAATAAGATTAATCTCATAATACAAACAAGACCAGTGGTAAAAGATCAGTACCAACACCACATTATAATATGTATGTCAACATCACACAAAATACAGCTCAGTTAATATACACTTAAATAATTATATTGGACATTGAATAATAACTGATTAAAGCTAACGCAAATATTTTTCTACACATGTACATTGTCAATCAACAATTTTGGAGGTGGATCACTTTTTACCCTTATTGTTAATGACACAAGGTTGAAAAGTGATCATCCTCCAATATACTCTACTGTACATAATCAATCAATCAATGTACTAACATACTGTATGCGCTATACATATGCCATTCCATGTTCAAATTTACAGTACACAAAAAGCCAGAAGACACTAAAATTTTGTTAGTAAGGTATGTTCCGCAGAAAATGCTGCAATATGAAATATTGCAGCAGCATTGCAGATTACAAATTTAAAATATTATTGAGAAATAAACAAGCAATATCTTTCCTTTAACATCCATAAACATAAAAGGCAATAATCATAATGTTCATTGAATATTGTGCCAATCATTATTGTTCCTAACATGTTTCAAACAGTGCATTTTATATGTTAGTACACCATAGAAATTATTTTTAATCAGTGGTATTTAAATTGAAATTGTAAATAAATAAGTTATTAAAAATATATAAAACTTATTAACAAAAGAGTTGCTTGATGTGAAATAATTATCCCTAAAACCCAAATTTACTTAAAAAGTACCTAACCATTAAAACACCAGCCACTGCACTATGGACACAAGTCAACATTATGCCAAGTTTCCATCTTGTAGAAATCTTGATAATTATGATCCATTTAAATAAATACATTAAATAAGTTCATATTTTCATTCAATAACAGTGTTGAGTTTATGAACATTTAAAATTTTTATTATTTATCAATGTATCAAATTAATATTCATTCATAATAATAATGTGAAAAATAGTTTCATCTAATATTTGCAAGGTTGCTGTTATTTTTATTCCTGCACAAATGATAAGAAAGTGTCAAAGTGATATAAAAAATATTTCACAGAAGTTTGTAAATAATTGAGTTTTTAAGATACTAGGTACTTAAATAAGGGGTTGACTGTTGATATAAGTAGTGTGTTGTTTTTATATAGTTAATTAGAAATTCCATAATTAACCCCACCTGTGTTCAAACCTGTGTTTTCGGAGGCTCCAGCAGGAGGTGGCGCCGGCATGGCGATGGGAGGCGCCTGCTCACCCTTGGGGCGGCCTTCTCCACCCGGTTGAACAGTCACGGCCTGCACGCCATCTGAATCATCCCTCTCCAAAGTGTGGTAGTCACCAGACTCCTCGGGTGGACGTGGCTTGCACTTCCCACAGCAGCAATTGCAGCAACAGCAAAGGCAACAGCAGAAATAGCATCCGGTCAAAATGCCGCATACAATAAACAAGGCCTTGCACCAAGTGCTTGTCACTACGAAATAGGCGTTGACGTTTTCTTCTCCGAATTGCTCAGCGATGTAAAGGCCGAGGGAACCATAATTATCATAGATATTCCGTTTTGTAGCATCACTCAGTATAGTATGTGCACGATTCACTTCTTTAAATTTCTCAGCGGCTTCAGGATTGTTAGGATTCTTATCGGGATGGTACTTTAACGCTAATTTCCGATAGCTTTTCTTGACATCGTCTTGTGTTGCAGTCTTTGGGACTTGTAAAATTTGATACAGGCTGTCCCCCGCCGTCGATAGTTTCCTTTTATCCATTTTAATAACTCAATTTACTAATCGGTGAACGTGAACTAGAAATTATATTGAAAATCTGTGACAATTCCTGAAGAATTTACGAATTGCGATGTGATACGAATATTACGAATGGTACATTTCACTCTTACACACCACAGTGTTGTCAGCTTTAATAAACAAAGAGTATTCAGTATAGTAGATAGTAGCATGGGTACGCCTCGGGAAAGATTTTACCATGAAATCACCATCTCAGGAGAAACATGTCCGCTATGATACCTATGCACGCGCTAGTTTTTCATCTAAAAAACAATCGAATTTTCAAAAAAAAATCTCGCCACTATTCTTTGGGATCTTTTTTGTAAACGCTGGATATTTACAGTCACAAGCAATGAAATGGATGTATAACTACGTTGACAAGTTTTCAAATTCATAGCAACACCTCACATTGCAAAAGAAAGTATAAGAAGCGCTTTTTCTAGAGAAATTATGTAAACGTCATAATGTGTCAGGATTATTAAGTATACAATGAATTTTGCAATGCATTTTACAATGTTCGAAGTCTACACGTTTCACATCATTTATATGTATACAATGTAGTTTAAATAAAATATAAACAATCTTGCTATTTTTTATCGTATTTGGCAAAAACTATCTCGAATTCTCGATACTTTAACCGGAACGGACGCAATTAGAATATTGCCTGTTTTTTTTTTCTTATGCTATCCGAATTACTTGCATTTTCCTTCATAGTATAAGTTACATAAAATTCGAGTTTCAGAAGTTGGTGGCAACTTGACTACTAATCTCTATTGTCTTAAAAAATATTCGAAGCATTAGTACGATAGCATGAATAGAGTGAATTAGTAAGATCTATAGGAAAATAATGTAAGAAATGCACGGGACGCAGTGGTCTGGATAAATTAACATAATATATAAATAAATATGACAAACATGCGCATCGACGAGACCTCCTTTTTTTTCCGGGTGGGGAAATGCACCTTATGCACGCCGCCCCGCTTCGGGGATGCGGGACACTTGTGTCGGGGTCTCCGGCCAGGTGGCCAGCATACGCTGCCATTTCATCTACTATTACTTCACAGGAAATAAACGTCCGGAAAATCGCTCGAAACTTCGTAAAATTATCAAAAATTACATTCACAGACATTTATTTCCTGTGAAGTGTTTTGGACGAAATGGTAGAGTAGGAACCTAGATTTACGGTATTGGAACCTGAATAATAAAACAATTTCATTAAATTGTGTTTGAATTAAGATTTATTTTGGTATTACATTTATCCAGGAAATTCCGTCCGCCGGATACTTATGTCACTTTGCATCTATCATAATTATTCATAACCTTACATTACCTATTGATTACCTATTTCCTTGTTGACTTATAGACCGCATTGCCGTATAATTATATAAGTGACGTCATCACACGTTTTTTGATTTTTTTTCTCCGAAGTGAAGAAATATCATTTTCTCCGAAGTGAAAAAATATCAAATTTAAATGTTTTGGGACTCAGGATATGAAAACAAAGAAACATTTTTTTTGATGGCTCAATAATTTTGAAATGTTGTCAACACATCATAATTATGTACGTTAGTAGCCATATTTTAATAACAAATGCTTTAAAATGTAATATTTTGTGTTTTGTATTGTATATGTCTTGTATTTTTAAACATAAAATTCCTAGTATATAAAGTTTACTTCTCATAATTAGCTTTATTTTCAGAATTGATAAAAAAATGTTTTGGTTACAATATAAATGACATTTAAAAATAATGATGGTACTTACCTACTGTTTTCGATTCCAGTGGACTGCTCAAAAAAAGGAGTGTAATTAGGATATCCGTATTTTTTATTTCCCCATATTCAATCATTTACAAATTTTTATTATCAATTAGTGTCCGACCGAAACTGATTTTCCGGCCGAAACCGAAACCGAAACCGAATATTCGGCCGTGGCTTCAGTTTCGGCCGAAACCGAAACCGAAACCGAAACTCACGTGGTCAAGTATAAAATTCCTTAAAATACTAAAATTTGGTGTATTTTACCCATTATTCTGCATTAATTAGGACATGAAATGGAAACAGTATATTAATTTTGTTGTAATCATTTATTTAATATAAAATAAAAAAAATATTAATAATATTTTTATTATTTTCTCACATTAAGTTCTCATAGCAAAATGTTTATCAGATAACAATATTCAAATCAATAATTGTTACTGTTCGTAAGTTAACAAATTGTGAAGTGTTTAACTTCACATTTTTCATTTACAATCTCTTTTTTACATGTGACTTGATTTGTTAATAACAAGAAAACAAAGTTACTGACACAATATTTAACTATATATTAGGTTGGGGAATAAGTCTTTTCGCATTTAGTATGTAAATACTTTTAATAAAAAATCTTTGGCTGTACTATTTTTATCTGGCTGATTTTGATAACATTAAACAAGTTACATTTTAAAAAAGAAACAAATTAGTAAAAATTTGTTTCCCGCTATTTTTCATTTGTTTTTCTTTCTGTCAAAATGAGTGAATCTAATGAAGAAATTCGATACATTTTAAAGTTTTATTACAAAAAGGGGAAAAATGCAACGAAAGCCGCGAAAAAAATTTGTGACGTTTATGGACCTAATGCAGTGTCAGCAAGAATAGCACAAAGTTGGTTTAAGCGTTTTCAATCCGGGATTGATTTTATAGATGCACCTCGCTCTGGTCGCCCTGTTACAGATAAAATTGACGCAATTTTTGAAAAAGTGGAGCAAGATCGGCATATCAGTAGTTAAGACGTAGCTGAAGAACTGAGGATTGACCACAAAACAGTTTGGACCCATTTGAAAAAAGCTGGGTTTACAAAAAAGCTCGATATTTGGGTGCCACGAGCTCACTGAAAGAAACCTAATGAACCGTGTACGATTTGTTCGAATTTGCGATTCTTTATTGAGACGTAATTAAACTAAACCGTTTTTAAAGAGATTGATAACTGGTGATGAAAAGTGTATCACGTACGATAAGAACGTGCGAAAAACGTCGTGGTCAAAGGTCGGTCAGGCTTCACAGACTGTGACAAAACCCGGGTTAACTCGCAGTAAGGTGATGCTGTGTGTATGGTGGGATTGGAAGGGCATTTTCATTATGAGCTTTTACCGCCAGGCAGAACCATCGATTCGGATCTTTACTGCCAACAACTGATGAGATTAAAGTAAGAAATTGGGAGAAAGCGGCCGGAATTGATCAATAGAAAGGGTGTGGACTTTCATCACGATAACGCTAGACCACACGCATCTTTGGCCACTCAGCAAAAATTAAGAGAGTTTGGCTGGGAGGTGTTAATGCATCCGCCATATAGCCCTGATCTTGCACCTTCAGATTTCGATCATTTCATCATTTTGATCATTTGTTTCGATCTCATCAGAATTCTTTCAGGCATTGTCAGGTTAAGATCAAGAGAGGACTGCCAAAAGTACTTGTCACGTTTTTTTGATCAGAAGTCCCAAAATTTTTACAACAATGGGATCATGTCACTACCCACAAGATGGCAAAAAGTCGTTGAGCAAAATAGTACATATATATTATAATTAAATGTAAATTAACTTTGAAAAAAAAATGTCTTGAGTTTTCATATTAAATGCGAATAAAAAATTTCCCCCACCTATTAAATCATTCAAGTACAGAAACGAAACAAAAACTTACGTGTAATCAGTTCCATCAAAACATAACCTCTAAAGAATGTTTGTGTCGGGCGATAACGCACTGACTAAGTTGTGTTGCTACAGAGCTATCCGAATGGCGCACAACAATTCCCGTCAGCGTCTACCAAAGCGTTGCCGCGAGAAACGAAGTTAGGCGAGCGTGCACGATAACTTCCGAAATCAGTTTCGGTTTCGGCAAAAGTTTCGGCCAATTTTGGCCGAAACCGAAACTGCCGCCGAAACTAGATTTTTGGCCGAAACTCGCGGAAACCGAAACCGAAACCGAACTTTCGGTCGAACACTATCAATTTGTAATTAATTTGACTTATTTTTGAAATGATAATCATCAGATTTATATACTTTGAGGGAAAAATAGGCGAAAAGCTATCAATTAGATGTTGTTTTAATGAGTTAACGTTATGTCGGTTGGAATAATACTGTCTATATATTGCCCCACAGCTGGCCCAGGTCCTCTCCCTGAATAACCTGACATGCTGATATAGATACCTTCTAAGTAGTTTTGAGTCATCTAATAAATTTTATTTTGGTGTTTCGTCTTTTTTTATATACACGTACATTTTCCATTGGTACATAATAAACCATGATCTTTAATGTTTAGAGTTAAAAACACAGGTAACTCATCGTGGTACAGTCAGCAGCACTTCAAGTTACCATAAACTGTCAAATTTCCCTAATGGATAATAAACTCTATTATTGATTATTTGGAGATTAAATTGAAAGTCCATTGAAGAAATTTTACAGTTTTGGACACCATGATGTGGTGTTGACCGTACTTAGGAGGTAATGATATGTGAACTACAGCCTAGTTCCTCGTCTAGGCCATAGTCCATCACGCTGACCTGTCTATAAAATCTCTCAGGTAAGTTGGTTTCCTCACAATGTATTCCTTCACTGTTTAAATGCGTGATAATAATCTGATAATATGCAGTACTTCGAAAAGTTACAGTTGCGTGGCTTGGATTTGAACTTGAGATGTTTGAATTGGCAGTCGAATGGTCATATCACTAGGCTATCACTGCTTTTTCATCATTAAAAAATTTATAACTGTTCTTTTAATCCTTGTAAAACTTCAGCCTATAATCTGTTTCTTGTGATGAACATAATAAGTACCTATGTATCAACAATTTTGTTATGATTTTTACGTAGTTTGGTTTGGTAATTTTTATTGACACATATTTTTTTTTCCTGAATCTTACATAGTAATTAATAACAAAACTGAAACAAACTTACAGGATTTTGATGTCGAAAATAATACAATCTGCATAGGTACTATATTCATAACTAATTGAGTATTTGATTTTTTTGAAATACATAATTGTTATCGGCTCACTTTCAGCTCTGGTACACCTCGGCCAATCCGTAGAAACGCTCCGATTCCAATACCTACTACAACAACATGCGCAAGTTGACGTTTGTAAAAGCACGAGTGTGTGCGTGAGTAAGTTATTCATGACTAATTGAGTATTTGATTTTTTTTTAATACATAATTGTTATCGGCTCACTTTCAGCTCTGGCACACCTCGGCCAATCCGTAGAAACGCTCCGATTTCAATACCTACTACAACTACATGCGCAAGTTGACGTTTGTAAAAGCACGAGTGTGTGCGTGAAGTACGTAGGGTTGCCGCTGCATGCAATATAACTAGGTAGCGTACATAGGTACATAATTCACAAAGCGTTTTGTGTGTAATCTGTAAAACTAAAATTCCGTTACTCAAAATGTAAAACCAATTATGTTGTTATCTATCTATGCTTTTAATGATGAAAATCTAACTTAATATGAATGAAACTAAACGCAACAATATGAAATTTCTTGAAGATTAAAATCTAAATGTTTAGGTTCTTTTTAACAAAAACACGAATATTCGACCCTGCCTGCTCGCCTCTATGCTGACGAGACCATACTTACCTGACTCTAATAAAGCGGTTGCGTTTGAGAAAGAAACAAATGCGTAGTATTGAATGTAGGTAATATTTTAATTAATAAATAACGATTTATCACCATGTATTCAACTACTATAACGATCTGTATATCGAAACATTTCACACTTTATGTATTTAGTATGCAATTATACATATTATTCCAAATAATGTTCGATTCGCGGAATGACAGCTCTTGTTCACAGTCCGGCAAACGCACCGGCGAAATGCAGGGGGGCCTGCGGTATATGATTTTAAGGAGGGGCGGAGAGTGTCCATTCTGTATATTATTTATTATGTGGCTCTGGTAAGAAACATGAGTAACGATATCGATAGTTTTTAGTTTTGATAACTTAGGGACGTCCCTAGCAATGTCAATCAGCCATATTGCCTACTCACGTAGTCAAATTAATCACGTAGTACGTACTATAAAGGTCAAACTGTCAATGCTTATTACCTACACTCTTTGGTCAGTACTGTCATTAGTGTCATAGGTGTCACAATAAACAAGTCACTGTCTGTCACTGTCACAGTCTGAACTGTACACACTGACCCTAAGTTTCGGACACAACTGTACATTACTGAAATTATGAATCAGCGATTCAGCAATATACAGTTCCAGTTGTGGGCTCGCAGATAGTAGATATTCAATTTAGTTCTATCTGTATTTGGGACTTTATTAACTTTCGTTTTCTGAATCATGAATGAGATCTTGTAAGATAGATGCCTATAGCTTGCACTTTTATTTGTATTCAGTAACTTGTCAGTTGAAGGGTTACCAGTTTTTGACAAAAAAAAGATAGTGAGGTGGTGAAAGAATGAACGAAATTGAATGAACTTATGTAATGTACTTGTATGCAATTTTTTATTTCAAATTTAAACACGATATACACAATTACAGTACGCGCGGCATAAGTTGGCCGGAGTGAAGTTCGCCGTTTTAATGCGCAGTGGATTGTTTACGTTAAAAATTGTGTACTGCGCAACCAAAAACTGACAAACAGCTAATTTCAGTCCGGCCAAGTTATGTCGCGCGTACTGTAAACATTGAAGAAGTACTATAATTACACATTAAACTTCGGAGAAACACATGTTTTGGAAATTATTATAAAACCGTGCACTTTATACTTTCCCGCCTAAGCGTCCAGGATGTCTCTGCGTTAGCAATTAGCATCCGCAAAGTTTGTTTACGCGTGTATCAAGTATAGCGCGACAGATGTCAGAGTGAAATTTCTAGGATTGGGGTTCCGTTGGAATAAAAACGCTTACTATACGATATTGAAAATATCTTGATCATTTTTTAAAATCATATTTTAAATAAAATTGGTTTTATCTTGACTTAAAACATACAATAAAACGAGAATAATATTCTAACTTAAGTCAAAGTCATAGTCAAAATTATTTATTTCAATTAGACCATTAAAAAGGTACTTTTGAAAAGTCAAACTAATTGTACGGTTCCAAAAAGTGGGTCTTATGGAGAAGAGCCGGCAAGAAAGTCCGGCAAAACAAGATTACAATCTCCTCCCCCTCGATTAATATTCTTTACAACTTTGTTTTATATATTTTGACAATTATGCAGTTTGATGTGTAAGATTTATTCAGTTAGGTAGGTGTTATATTTAGAAAGAAAGGGATTGCCACAGCAAATAAGAGCCGACCAGTCCCGACAGACAGCACCCATTCACGAGCATGACGTGTGTATCGGCGCGGTTCGACTCAACCATATTGTAGGGAATAAAACGACCCGACACACAACGCCATCATCAGCAGGACATTTAAGTGAGCATGACAAGCTCAGACCGCGGGCACAATATTCCTAGAGATAAATATACTTACACAATTGTTACATCAATATCTGCACGATCCCAACACTTTACAGTGGGTATACTAATTAGGAAACATACAATGGTGAGTATACTATTACAGTTTTTGGTTTATAAGGCGTCAGGAATCGTACTAATTAAAACACTTATTCGATCCATTATATTTTCATAATCGATTTACCATAGTCAGATTGGTTGGCTAGTCTAGTAGTTAGACGGTAGTCGACGTCTTTTTTAAAAAAGATACGGCATACGGTCATTGCCGTAACGAACAAAAAATAAAGGAAATAAATTAGTAAATAAGATTTTTTTTAATTAAATCATATTATTTCAGTGAGTATAGTACGGGAACTCAGACTGACATACGGCAGCTCAGATTCTTACGATAACAACACTGCATGCATGAACATCCATTCTCAGAGGAAAGACAGACATAGAAACCGGGCAAAAATATAAACCTGAAAGTCCTAAAACTGTCTTTTGTCTCGTTCTATCTTATGGCATGAAAAGGATGTAAGAATGATACAGATTATTCACTCTTTGTTTTACTTTTTTTGGCATGTCACCAGATCAATTGTCATTTGGTGTTTTTGTGTGGGCTGTCTTTCGTAAGAGCATCCTTTTTTGTCAATAAATGAAGACATTGTCATGCGACTCATGCGTACACACTGACCTCTTTATTGATCTCTATGTACACCATGTACACTGGACAGGCTACTGTCAACGATTTATTGCACCCCTTTGATTTTAGCCATTTTGGCGCTGATAGCACAAGTGAGCAGTAACGGAACTAATTTTAGAGATTGGACATTGTCGTAACTTGTTTTCTACCATGAAGGATGTAATAGCAAAATGCTAGCCTTAAATATTTTTTGTTATGTATGTTAGCTATAATAACACAATTCTTCTGTTAATATTCAAACTTGTTTTTTTCTGTTGTGCTGGTTATTTTTATTTTATAAAAATACTATGTCGTTTTACCTACTGTCTAATTTATCAAAATAAATCCACTGCTGATTTAAATACTCTTTATTTCAATTTACATAACAACAACTTCATACGACTTTAATTTCATAAAGATGCAAATACCAAGCGAGGGCTAAGAACGTTTTCTGTGCGGAGGTATCATTTTGGTACATACATTTGTAAGGTATAGTTTTATAGTAGATCTAGGATGCACATGGTGCACATGGATCAACTACACCCAGCGAACAACAAGGCACTTAGAATACAATACAATAACGCATCCCCAGGTGTCAAACGATTAATAAGGATTTTCAAACATATCACTTACTTGCACTTACACCAAATTATTTATCAGTTCATTTGTTGAGGACATACACAAAATTATACAATAAAATCAATATCGATCAATATCGACATTATTGATCGGAACACGGAGATGCTAAACAGCTCGCCGCGCCGGCCAATTACATTTTTGTAATAAGTGTCAATCAGTGTCAATTTTAGTTACACAAAAGCACGAAGCAGCGCTTCAAATTGGGCCACAAATTATGTTGTAATTTGTACGCCATAGCCACTGACCTCTATAATACTCTATGTACCCTCTGAGCTATGTACACATATCAGAGTATCATAACCAGTCTAGCAGCGTAAAGATAAGTGCGCGTACATGTTTTTAGCTTTCAAAATTAGGGAACTTCATGCGCGTAATTTCGATGACAGCTTGACAGCTGTCGCGCGGTCGCGCCTAGCAAATCATCAATCAAACTAGAGATGGGCTTAAACATTAAAAAAATAACACTGCTAAATGCTAATGCTAATAATTACATTTACATTTAATTGCTATTTTTATTGCTAAATTTCAACAAATACAGATTGTTAACATTATTTAAGTGCAGCCTTAAAACGTAAATATAGTTCGGAACCAAGCGAAGATCGTACGAACAAAGTACTTAATTAAATAAAAAGATCAGTCTTTATTTAACACTAAGTAGCTATAATATTCATTTCCGAATCCGAACGCAGTTAAATATATCAACTCGGTTACCAAAACAATCTGTTAAATCTGTCAGACTGAACACAAAATTAACAGATGCTAAATGCTAACTACCTATTGAAAAAAATGCAATAGAGATGGAACATCATAGTGTCTTTTCTTTAGTTTTTGCTAGGTATGTTTTGTTCATAGTATAAATTGAAACAAACATAGATCCGCCCGTTCAATCTGTTGCTTAGTGTGTGTCTGAAGAAAGAAACAACTGCACTGTAGGCTTGTTCTTGCTCGTACATTGAAAGGAGCGCTCCGTACTAGTATAATCATTCAAATGTACTAGTTCGGTCTTCTAGTACTATTAGTACATTTAGTACTGTAGCACACAGAATGAATAGTGATTGTAGGGTCATGAACATAAAGTTCAAAATAGCTTTATGAATCCATGAATGAGATCCATAATCATTCCCGCTCGTTCAGTCGCGTTCCGTGTTAATTGTGCTAGCTAGCGACAGTTCTAGGAATATATGCCAGTTCGTTGTTCGTACTAGACAGTGTCGGGAATTAATTCCTAATAGTACTTAGTACATGTACTACGCAAGCCTACTGCACTGCCCGCGCACGTCGTCTGCCACGGATAGCCTGTTTCAACTTTCATTCATTATTTTGTGACTGCTAAATTTAACAACTATCTTAGAATTTATTTAAAAGGTGTTGAGTTGACACAAAAAAAATTAACAGTGTTAATTTAGCAGCTTATTAAATTTAGACCCATCTCTAAATCAAACTACCAACTATACATAACTAAACTGCATCTGCCTGCGGAGTTTTGGCGGGAAATTGTAAAGTGCACTTTGTCGGTTATTTATTATTTTCCAAAACTTGTGTTTCCCCGAAGTTTAATGTGTAATTATAGTGGATAGTTAACCATTAAGTGTTCGTGAACGTGTGCGAGTGTAGGCAAATGATATAAAATTGAAAATCGTGACTTTTGTGTTCACTCCTAAATTCCATTGAAGCCCTAGTGATTTTTCGACTGTTACTGGGGATATAGTAAAGTGAATTGTTTTCAACTGTAAAAAAAACATGAATTAAAGGTCTAAGTTACCAGGTCATAAAATTCCTTAAAAAAAAAAATATCTTACTTGTATCTCTTTATGAGTCTCTATAATAAGTATTGTTTAGAGTCTTATAGACTTTTAGTAGTCTGTGATCTAGTGTGTGCGAGCTGCCGAGCTCTCTCTCATGTCAATTTAAATATTGGGAACTAAACGTAACCAATAACAAACATGAGGTTTCGTGGGCTATTTAGATTATACCAAGAGACTCTACTTAGGAGACCCTATTTAGTTCAAGCAGTACAGACTGGAATGCTTATGGGGACTGGCGATTTAATTTGTCAGACCTTCATTGACCGACGCCAAATTGCAAATGTAGACTTTGTGAGGACATTAAAATTTTCATCTATTGGATTTTTTATTGGGGTAAGTTTACTAGGTCTCATTCCCTTTTCAACCTAAATGCTTTCAGTCTATATTAGTAACCTTTAAAATATTTTGGCCTATGAATATTTCTATCAAGCTGGAGTTGAAATTCGTCACCAGTGATCGGAAAAAGATGAGCTAATTTATGTATCTAACTTCGAGGAACAAAAACACCAAGTGGAGATTGCCTGCCATTTGTTCTGGATCGAAATTTGGATATCACTCAAGTACATAAAAAAATTATGGTTTATTACATAAAGTAAAATAATTCCACTAGATTCCGGTTTTATTCTCCCGGTGTAGAAAAATCAGCAAATACATTCATTTTTTTAAAAACAACAAAACAACAACTTGGTTAAATACCTAATATAATTTGCCAAATATCATCCTTGGCTGTTCAGAAATATGTACCATATGGACAGGTTTTTAACAATAGAGTAATTTCAAGTATACCAGTCGATGATATGTTACACTCCGCATACAATGATAAAATTACAATAAATTTGTTAAAAACAGTAATTATACTATTAACACCCTTTAGCCTCTTTTAGTGAGCAAGTAATACATGTACAGCTGATGTCACTGGATTCTGTTTAGAGGTGCAGGTAGAAAATGTCCACCCCTTTTTATTGCATCCTTTGACTGTTTACTTGTATTGACTCATTTGGCCAATAGCTTTACTTTCCGATATCAGCAAAATGGGCTTCACACTAGCCCCGTGATGCAAAGTGCATTCAACATATTCTTCACCTGGTTGAGGTGTAAGTTTCAGTGCTTACAATATTTTTTTAGTTGACTGTATCTTTTAAAGTACTTTTAATTTGGGACAAAGCAGAACTTCAATAGTGATATGGGACAACCTAGAATTTTTTGGAATGTGGGACAAATTTTCAGGACAAACTAAGAATAAATTGACTTTTATTGTACGTAACAGTTATTTTTTGTTTTAAATTGAATTATTATTAAAAAAAACTTAGGGCGTCATGGATGAACTCATGATGCCCTAGTGCCGCCACATTGATGATTCCATTTCTTAATCGGTTTCTTTTTTATTAATTAGATTGCCAGACTTGGAGAAGGCTTGTTCTCTAGGAACGCTTTATGCTGGAACAGATAATATCTGCTTATATCATAGAGTCACTCTTATCCAAATGTTCTAGAAGAAATGTTCCTGTTCCTCTTTCTTGAATTAAAATGTCTCAAATAAAATAGTTACTTATTACGAAATGGGAAAACCACGATACTTAATTAAATGGACATCTTCAATCTTAAGTAGGTAGTACCTGTACTTAGTATTATTTATTCTGTGGTACCAGGTAGAGGCGGCTCGCCCTAAGGAGAGCTGGTGCAGTGTACTCCCAAAAAAATTACTCAAAAAATGAGCTTTTAATCTCACGTGATGTGGCACGTGAAACGAAAGATTTGTATGAAAAATTAGGCAAATCTGGAGCGGCGCTCCTTCGCGACGTTGCCAAATCTTAAAGGAGGTTTTCAATTCGCTTGTATTTTTTGTGAACACATGAAAAATTTTCAACTTTGGTAGTAGGTAGGTACTGAACTAGTTACTAGCTAAAGTACCGTCAAAAAATCGTCAATGAATACGATCAATAGTTTAATAACCAAAGCTCAGAAATAAATATATAGGTAAGTATTTTTTTATAAATAAATAAGTATCTATCTATCCTTCCTTCTTCGATAACATGATACCAAATTAAGCAGTAAAATCAATAAAATAAGTAAAAAGAGTTTATTCGTATTTTAAAACCACGTTACAAATTTCTAGAAATCCATTATAAAATATTGCTCAGAAACATTTTCTAGATGATCACGAAAATAGGAAGCTACTAGGTACTTATATTTGTGAGGTTTTTCGTCGCCACTAGGATTTATAATAGGGATTTATGTCAGTTTCACCATGTTCATCTGTGAGGAAAACTTCACGAGACTCCCGAGGAGTTAAGGCGCGTGTCCTATTAGTCTCATAAGGATTTTAGTTGTATAAGCCTTTTAAGTTACGACTTAATCTTTTTAGACCTAAGGTTAAAGGACTTCGAAGCGATTAGTCTTCAGTTTTAGGGCTCTTTCAATTTAGACGTTTTGTGTCGGCCTGCGGCCACACGTTTACTGTGCCGCTTGCTATATTCGGCAGCAGGGCTTCTGCAGGACGGCAGCGGTACGACATCAAACGTCTAAATTGAAAGCGCACGTAGTACTTAGTAGCGTTGTTGGCCTGTAATCGTGCGTGTGCGGCACCGGCGCCGCACCGTTTCCACGCCGCAGTCTTTG
This sequence comes from Acronicta aceris, assembly GCA_910591435.1. Lineage (NCBI taxonomy): Eukaryota > Metazoa > Arthropoda > Insecta > Lepidoptera > Noctuidae > Acronicta > Acronicta aceris. Next base: position 10,092,715 of record OU342760.1, on the reverse strand, counting down.
TATGAAATAATACGATGGTCTGTGCGCAGGACGACTACTGCACCACTCCGGCACCGCGACAGGCCAACAACAAACGTCTAAATTGAAAGAGCCCTTAGTCCTTTGACTCCAAGACTTACGGGTTAAAAGACTAGTCTAGTCGTGAGTCTTCTAACATGAGTTTAGTCTTCTTTAATAAAAGACTTAAACGATTGAGTCTTTGCATCACTATATTTAGGTTGGTAATTACTAGTTATAAAATTGATTTCAGTCCTCTCCTACATTCGGTGACAGAAAGTGACTGTTTTTGCGGAAACTGAAGACCAGGTACACGCGTCCATTATGGCGGCGTTTAAATCTCCCTTAACTGATTGCAGTTATGAATATTTATTTTTATGATTAAATATTAATATTTTTGTGAAATAAATATTTTTACGGTGCTGTAATGTAAAGTATTGACCAAAAAGAGTAATATAAAAAAAGACATGCATATTCACTATTGTCTTTGGCTTGGAGCAAAGGTCACTTTTTTAGTCAATTTGAAATTTTAATGAAAAACGGATAGCATAAATTTATTTAAGAGTCCGTCCTTACTAAAAATCGACGCATTTTAGTGAATTTTGTTGTCCGATTCTGAAAAAACGAACAAAAATTTAAATATATTTATTAAATATTTTAAAAATACCTATTGTTCTTAATCCGGTCACTGGTGGTAATTACATTAATTTGATAATTACATTAATTATCAAATTATTTCTAAAATATTGGTAAATCACATAAATTAACAACTCTTTTTCCCAAAAAACGCGTTCCGAGTGATGTTCGATCGTCATTATACAAGAAAACTACTGTTAAGTAATGAACATTAAAAAATAACATAAATCTCAGCATATGCTCTACGGAAGTTGCATTTTATTCCAGTTTCATACAAAATATAGCAGAAAAAGAAAATTATAATATAATATCACAGTTTTTTCGGAAACTTGCCGACAAATATGTATTTTTTTCTATTTTTTAGAAAGTAATGTAGAACATTTTAAAAATTACGTATTTATCTTCACTTATCTCTTCAATAGGATCTAAAATCATTTTTTTAAGAAAGTAATATCTTGATTAAGTAAATTAAAGATGAAATTGACCTATATTATCGAGCGCGCAAAGCCGATCGCACCAGTATAGGTTTGCACCGGCGCGCTAACGCGTAATTCTTATTCGTTTAAATTTATAATAAAAATGAATAATTGAACAATCATTGATATATTAAATTATGACGTCATGAAGTGTCTGATGTATGATCGTTTTTACATGAAAAAAGTAGCTCAATCAAATGACTTGACAGCGCGATTCCCTAAGATAAACGATGACTGCATCTTCAGATGAAGACTTACAAATATATAAAAAAGCAATATATACCACTTGTAACAAGAAATGAGACAGGAACTCAAACTGAAAATAAAAAGAACATGCATACTAATTGCAGAAAATTATTTGGAAAGCTAGTAGCAAGTGACATGAATCACATAAACGGCCAAGAGCGCTTTGAGTTAATGGCCCAAATAATAAATCTCATTCCTTGTACCTAAGGCCCACCGCCAGCGCGGAAACGACTAACTATCGGCTATTTTTTCGTTCAAGAAACGTACAATAAATATACATTCCGTGTAAACAAAAGAGATACATATATTAGTAGTTGATGGCTGACTGTTTACACTGCCTGCGAGGACTGGCTCCACTAGTTTGTCGCTGAGCGACGAGAGCTATCGAAGATAATACTTGCTCAACGATGCTCGCTAAGCAGTCAGAACTCACGCCGAGAGTTATAATTGTATATGTATATGAATTCAGTTTTGTGTCCCAAAGACAGGGATATTGTCGGACACATTCACATCGCTCTTTTCTTGTTGAGAACACGAAATCGCCCGTCGCACTCGCATACTTGCTTATGGCACTTGTCCCACCGCTGACGATGAACGAGAAGCGAGTAGAGCTAGACACTAGAAACGAGTTGGCGAGCAGCGGAAAGCGAGTGTGTAGTTGCGATAGTTTTATCCACGGAACATTAAATAGGTGGAATTAGCGTAATGCCTATTTTGTATGAAAACCAGTGTTGCCAAACTCACACATTTACGTCTTACACACACTATTGTAACTGGATTATGACTGGTCAAAAATAACAAGCACGAATAATCACGATCAGATTTAACACATTAAACTATTTGCATTGAATTCAACCTTATAACAATTGGACATAATTCACATTACCAAATAGGTTTGTAACCTTTTACGACTATTTTCTTTTGGAGTTAAAATCGATTTCAATACGATGAAGTTTACTTCGCACAATTTTAATTAAATAATAAAATACATATTGAATAAGGTACCAGGTACTTATTAACACGTTCACGTCCACAATTTTTTTGAAGTTCATAGCGATGCCGCCCTATAAAGCAACGCCGCCCTATAAAGCAACGCACGCCAGTCGTGTCGGCGGCACTGCATCTTGTTAAACATGGTCACGCTAGGCGTGTCCAGTGGCACCTCGATTGAGTTAAATTCTAAACCTGTCTTTTTTTCGGTTTAGCGTTGAGTAATAGTTAGTTTGCCATTCGCTGAGCAAGAATAAAGGTGATTCAAATACGGTATTGAGATTTAACCTGGAATTATGGCTGAAAATAGATTTTTAGGTAAGTAATTATCGTAATTTTGTAAGAGATCATAAACATTTTGTGGTTATTTTGAAATATTTCATAATATTAACGGAGATAAGTCAATTATTGCAAGTTTACAGAACTATACCTATTTTATTTGAAAATATTGTGTTTATTTACTACAAAAATAAAATGTTTCATAAAAGTACTTATGTTTGCCATAATTTTGTCACCTAGGATATATTTTTATCACCTAGGTTATACTTTTATTTCACTAAATATGATTTGCCAAAAACTACAAAAAAACTAGTTGTTTGTTTACCGATCGTACCTACCATAAATTATTTTGTACATTATTGGTCTGACCGAGGCAACGCGAGTTCACACAGTAGTTATCTTTCAGTCCTACTCGCCTTCTTATTTCTTGGGCTTCTACCTACTTGACATTCAATAAATTATCTTTATATTTTATTGATTTTTGTATATATGTAGGTACATTATTTTAGCTATATTTGACGTCTTAGTACAAAGGTTGACAATCTATGATTAACTTGTTTAGGTGGACACGCCTGGCGGGTTCCCGGCATTACATAACGACTTAAAAAAAAAACAAATTAAGAGATTTTTCCAGGAGCCACCTCAAAAATCCTTAGGTTATTGCTAGAGGATTATGTACTGAGAATCCCAAAAGGCAATTTTGGCTAATTTTCGAAATATCACTGAAACATTTAGGACACGGCTGGCGTGTTCGAAGCGTAGTTATAGAAATTTGCAAGAACACGCTAGGCGTGTCGGTGGCATTGAACGTGTTAAGCTTTCGTACACCCTACAATAATAGAATAGAGTTCAAATTAAGCCGTCTTAGTCGTATTTTATTCATGAAAACTAAAAAAAAATGAAGTATCCCCTTTTTTCAATTAAACAAAACCTGAATTATATTCAATTATTTTACTGTATATTATTATTATCATTAATTTTTTATGTAAGTAACTGAATGATGTTCCGAAACAAGACAATTTACGTCCCAGAAAAAATGTTTTTGTTACATTGGAAATCTCCACTTTTCATTTCTATTTATCAAAGTTAGGTAAATTAGTTCAACTTTTTTTAATCACTTCTCAACCCATTTGTGTACAAGTTAGCTGCTACTTTTCAACCTACCAATTAGTAAGCTTTATAGACCCTGCTGTATTGGTTTGGAGTTTTCCAGGAAATATATTTTTACCTCTCTATGACTGCCTCATTAGTCTAGAGGTCCTGGGTTCAATCCCCAAGTCAAGCAAAGTGTTATTGAGTTTTTCTATGAAATTCTCAGTAGCAGCTCGGAGTCTGGATTTGTGCCCGGTTAATGGCAATAGGCTCGCCCCCTATTACATGGGACCTAAACATACCGGCGAACTGTGGGTGTACATTAGTACGCCTCTGCCTACCCCTTCGGGGAATACAGGCGTGATGGTATGTTATGTATGTTTATATTTTTACCATATCCTGTCCAAGATTGAAGGATCCTTATCAAGGAAAGGTTCAGAACTTCATAGCACTCACTTACGACAATTATATTTTTATTTTAAACAAGTTGCTGTTCCCAAAAAGAATTAACATACTATTAGTCTGACTCTAGGCGGCGTATCAAGATGCAACATACACCACATTTTAAGTTAGACCTCTGGCAATACATAGATGAAAACTGCATTAAATTCCATGCAGTATTTTTTGCGTGATGCGCGTACAAACATACAGATAGAAATGTACCTACAGGCCTTGTAACAAATTTATTATAGGTACCTATAGACAAAATGTATCACCTAATTTTTTTCTTCCTTAGGGTCCCGCTCTGCGAGTATGGTATGGAATATTGTATAAATATGTGGGTTCCAGTGGCAAGACTGTAGCCTTGAAGAAAGTGTTTATTGATCAAATTATATTTGCACCAGGATTTTTATTGGCAATTCTTTTTGCAGTAGCAGTTATGCAGGGTAAAAATGTGGAAAACATAAAAAGTGATTTGAAAGCAAATTATTTTGATGTTTTAAAGACAAATTACTATATTTGGCCATGGGTGCAGCTTGTTAATTTTTACTATGTTCCACTTCAATATCAAGTTTTAGTGGTTCAAACAGTTGCCCTGTTCTGGAACACATATTTGTCATGGAAGACAAACAGAAAAAGAATAACACAAACACAGAAAGTATTGTAATCAATTCAGTGGCATGTCAATAAGGTGTAATAAAATAGGATTATATAAATAACATTAATGGTTACATGTATAAACTACTACCTATTCCAACTTTGATCTTATTAAATATGTAGGTATATGTAGGTACTCCAGTTGTTTTATTTTACTTGAAACAACGTTGGCAGGCATGTATCAATTTTAAAAATGACTAATAGAAGCAAAACTTGAATACTTATAACAAATTAACAATGAACAATTTCGACTACTGGCAATGTGTAAACATTGTTTTTAGATGGTAGGTGTACAACTTTTAGTATTGCTTACATTTACCTATTGCATTTATTAAGCAATTAAATTAATCTTGAAATGCTTTCATTTCACCTCCTAGGTGATATCGCCAAAGATAAATAATTCGACATAGGCACCTACTTATTTGGTGTCAACAAGTTCACTTTGAAATTAAGTATATTACCCAGGTGAAAAGAGGCGACTAAAACAACCTTGAGGACTTTATTTCCCCATATAGGTAAGTACGAGTACCTTGTAGGTACCTACCTACAACATAACCTACACAAACTTTGAAATCGCTTTACTTAAATCAAATAATAATTGAATTCAGTGCAACTTTTTTTGTTAGTGACTGCCTCATTAGTCTAGTGGTCCCCAGCGCGACTGCTACGCTAGAGGTCTTGGGTTCGATCCCCAGGTCGAGCAGTGTTATTGGGTTTGTCTATGAAATACTCAGTAGCAGCTCGGAGTCTGGATTTGTGTCCGGTTAATGGCAATAGGCTCTGCCCCTATTAAACATACCAGCAAACTGTGGTTGTACATCAAAGTACGCCTCTGCCTAATCCTACGGGGAATACAGGCGTGATGGTAGGTATGATAAGTAAATGCCTAAGTATATTTTCTTTTGATCATATTATGTAGGTCTGTGCCTAATTATAGTTAAATAGAGGTAGACACGTTATCATCCTTCAAATGCGAATATTGTTTCGTGGGCAACGTGTAATTTGTAGTGTCACATAAGCGGTTGAGCTACGTAAGGCGCAGAAGTGTGATTGACAGCAATATTTTTTTTTTTAAATGTGCCGTCTTGTGCTGCATTACTACATAAATTATTATACTAAAGTAAGAAAAGAGCTTGTACTATCTTATCCCAAGTAAGTTAATAAATTATTAGCTTCCGTACAATTTATTTCATATTTTTCGTTGCAAATAAAATTTAAAATGAAAGAAAGAGTCAGCGCATGCCCTATTAGTATCTGTACCCACAGACAAACCGTAAAGACGGTTTTGTGGGGCTTTGCATAACTGTAATTTTTGAAAGTTTTAATAAAGATACATAAAAAAAAGAGAAAGGGACCCAATAATTTTCATGTCACACGTCACTATTTAAGGACATACTGGACATATCAAATGTGTCATAATAAGACAACTGCTTAGTGCTATTTCTTTTCATCTTAAGCTGCCTGTATCTATGCGCGCGCATATTAGGAAAGTTTAAAATGTTTAGGATTATAGGTAGGGTCATGTAGCGCGACTCAATTTTAAATGACATTTACTATGAACATGGCGTATCTATTAATATTAAATCATTGGGTACCTTTAACAAAAACATAAAAAATAATGTCATGTGCGAAACAGTTTCGGATGTCGGTGCCTTTGATTATTTTCAACCGAATTCAAAAAGGAGGAGGTTTCTCAATTTGACTGTATGTTTTCATAACGAGTAAAATTTGACGTATACGACAACGTTTATGATTTTTATTCGTGGCAACAATATTAAACTTTAAAATCTTTTCACACTAAGCACTAATATCTATAGACTTCGTTCTCACTTTTCTTAAATCCTGATTTAATTCTTGTCGAAATTGATGTTTAGTTCTTCACACGTTTCTCCATTCTACTTGTTATTGGCTGAATTGTCGTCATCGGCAAACATACCATTAAAAAAGGCTATTATTACTAATAATAAATACAACATTTATTATTAAAATTATTTCTAAATAGGTACATAATCATTTATTTAATATAGATCCGATAGAAAAATAACGGATACAAACAACGAAAAATATCAATATAAACTTTGTCATCAAACAACAAACATTAAGAAATCACGTATTTCCATCTTCAAGTTCTCTGAAGAACATCTTCCATACATTATTCAACCAGGAGATCTAGTAAAACGTAATGGCAACTTGATAAGGCCAAAAAAATAAATGATCACCAAAATAAACCCCCATTCTAGCATAAATTTTCCGTATTACCACAGTACCTAACATACTACCTTAGACTATACAACCAATGGACCCGCCTCGCATGAGCATTCCCCTTTGTCAAGGTAATGGATTAAAAAATCTACCATGTTTATAAAAACTGTTTACGAAATCGATTTTTCAGAACCAGAATCGTTTGCGTTCGAGACGGTCGTGATAAGTGCTTCTTGCAAAATGCGGTTAATGTGTGCAAAAATAAATCTAACACTTCAAATTTAGCAAAAGATGGAGTTACTTTCCGTTCTGTAAGTAATAAAAATTTAGTAATTGCCTTATTTCTATTAAAATAGTATAATACAATATGTTAATAGGCATCGAGAACTATTCCGATTCAATAATGGATTACGAAATAATCTGTAAGTTCAAGCTTGTACTTCCATGACCAGACTACCATGCACTCCTCACGAGACTACCCGCACTCCCCACGAGACTAGCTAATTTTTTTTACTAACAATTTCAACCTTCTGGTCTTTTAAATTAGATTTAAATTTAAAATATCCTATAAAATGTCATTTTTATGATTTTCAAATATAGGTCTTAATGCAGAATTACGTTTTTTAATTTTTTTTTTGCAATTATATGTCTTATTGTTTAAGACTTATGGTTTAAAACTTTATTTTTAAACTTAATTTTAAAGAGTGTAGCGAGACTATTTCGCCATTTTGTTTTCCATCTATGAATAATGATTTGATAGTGATTGTTTATGATTGCGTATCGATATCGATATGGTTTTATTTTCGTATTCATTGTTTAAGACCAAATTATAATAATTGTTTACGACTTGAGATGGGTTTATGCCAGGGCATTTATTTTTTTCGCCCAAAATGCCTGGGCAGAAACCCATCTATATTTACGACTACTAAAGACGAATAGGTATAACTATATTACATATTTAAAAGTATTTGTGGAAATTACTGACTTTGGAAATAACTTAGATTTTTGTTTTGTTGCGCTTATTCTTGATATCCAATGCTTCTCTAGTATTTGTGTAAGACTTGTAGTTTTCTTATTTTTTATTATTATTTATTTTTTTATTATGTTTTTATTTTTTGTTTTTATTATGTGGTATTTTTATTTTCCTAAATAGTTTTCTTGGTATTAAATTGGCATGTAATTTAGAAGAATGAGAGGCTTGTCTTGAAATGTAGATGTAGGGATGACTTTATTTTTTCATATAAATAATTACATTTCTAAGAGCTCCCACCGCCTTATTTTAAAACAATATTGTATTGTTACCACAACACCATGGATCCTTAGAAAATTACATTATTATAATCCACACAAGTATTTGTTACGTTCTTTCGTTTTTGAATACTTACTTTCTTTCTATGATAATCTAGTTACTCTATCGATATTTTATATCGATAGAGTAGCTACCCAATTAATTTGACCGTACCTTTACGGTCGTATAGTCGTCAATTCTTGTATGTTGATGTATTTCATCTGTGTGTGTGCGTAAATTGTGTTAGTGGTGAAGATTTTGATTTGTGTGAGTTCGTAGTGATAAAAAATGTTTTTGAGTAAGTGTGCATCAATTTCTATGTAGTGTTTTCTCGGCCTGCACCAAAAGTGACAGACTTTTTTGTTCGTAGAAATAAGCGCGTTACTGGTCCATTGGTTGTCTAGTCTAAAGTCTATTCCAAACAAAACTGAAAACTTTGTAAACAAACCATCACTCAACATAAAATCGTCGATTTCATACTGATTTCGTTATCACTTCATTACATTCTGATGTCGGAATCTTCGTAAATACTGTCACTTTCATATTTAACTCGTTTTATATTGCAATTTCTACTGAAATATGTAAAAATCATCGAATTTAGAAATTTTTTATTAGTTTGACAGTTTTTTTTTCTAAAGCTTTAGTGATGTGCTGATCAGTACAATATTGAATGAATGAAAAACACATTATAAAATGTGAAGAGGGCAAGCTATTATGGCATTATGCCAATTGACAACATTTCATTTTTTTAACACGCTTATTATATTATAATTTATTTGAAACTACATATTAGGTTGGGGAATAAGTCTTTTCGCATATAGTATGTAAATACTTTTGATAAAAAATCTTTGGCTGTACTATTTTTATCTGGCTGATTTTGATAACATTAAAAAGGTACATTTTAAAAAAAGAAACAAATTAGCAAAAATTTGTTTCCCGCTATTTTTCAATTGTTTTTCTTTCTATCAAAATGAGTGAATCTAATGAAGAAATTCGATACATTTTAAACTTTTATTACAAAAAGGGGAAAAAATATAACGCAAGCCGCGGAAAAAATTTGTGACGTTTATGGACCTAATGCAGTGTCAGCAAGAGTAACACAAAGTTGGTTTAAGCGTTTTCAATCCGGGAATTTTGATGTTAAAGATGCACCTCGCTCTGGTCACCCTGTTACAGATAAAATTGACGCAATTTTTGAAAAAGTGGAGCAAGATCGGCATATCAGTAGTTACGACGTAGCTGAAGAACTGGGGACCACAAAACAGTTTTGACCCATTTGAAAAAAGCTGGGTTTTCAAAAAAGCTCGATATTTGGGTGCCACACGAGCTCACTCTAAGTAACCTAATGAACCGTGTACTCATTTGCGATTCTTTATTGAGACGTAAGGAAACTGAACCGTTTTTAAAGGGATTGATAACTGGTGATGACAAGTGGATCACGTACGACAAGTACGTGCGAAATTGGTCGTGATCAAATGTCAGTCAGGCTTCACAGACTGTGGCAAAACCCGGGTTAACTCGCAATAAGGTGATGCTATGTGTATAGTGGGATTGGAAGGGCATTGTTCATTTTGAGCTTTTACCGCCAGGCAGAACCATCGATTCGGATCTTTACTGCCAACAACTGATGAGATTAAAGCAAGAAATTGGGAGAAAGCGGCCGGAATAGACCAATAGAAAGGGTGTGGTCTTTCATCACGATAACGCTAGATCACACACATCTTTGGCCACTCAGCAAAAATTAAGAGAGTTTGGTTGGGAGGTGTTAATGCATCCGCCATATTCAGATTTCAGACCTTCAGATTTCCACCTGTTTCGATCTCTTCAGAATTCTTTAGGCAGTGTCAGGTTAACATCAAGAGAGGACTGCCAAAACTACTTGTCACGCTTTTTTGATCAGAAGTCCCAAAATTTCTACAACAATGGGATCATGTCACTACCCACAAGATGGCAACAAGTTGTTGAGCAAAATGGTACATATATATTATAATTAAATGTAAATTAACTTTGAAAAAAAAAAATGTCTTGAGTTTTCATATTAAATGCGAAGAAACTTTTTCCCCCACCTAGTTAGATCGAAAAATAGGATACCTGTATTTTTTATTTTCCCGATATTCAATCATTTTCATATTTATTTTTGACTTTGACGGATTAAATATTCTACTTATATAAATTAATCGTAAATGGACATTATATAGATTTTTTTTCTGTTGTGAGATTTTTATGTTAGGGGTTTCTTATAATTTTTATCAATAATATTATGCAATGTACACATTCTCAATGATGCAGTAGGCTTAATTCCTTTATCTCCCAACGCACAATACTTATGAAAGCATAACAGTAGTAAAAATCTAAGAAAAGCAGTATACTAATATTATATTTATAATAAGCGTTATTATACATAGGTACTAATGTCGATGTAAAGAAACCAACATCTTCTAATCAAGTTTATTCCATCGAAAGAAAAAATCCATTCACTCATTCGTTCATATACATTATGTTTTGCAATAGGCACATCAATTAATGTCATTGACTTTTCTTTGTTTACAAAGTTTTCAGTTTTGATTGGAATAGACTTTTTAAGTATACTACAAACAGTATGCAAACTACCTACAAACGCTCGAAACGGCACACTCACACAAACATGCGCATCGATGAGCCCTCTAAGCACTGACCTCTATAATACTCTATCAGGTACACTGGACTCTGGACAGGCTACTGTCAACGGTTTTTGCCCCCCCTTTGATTTTCGCCATTTTGGCGGTAATAGCACAAGTGAGCAGTAACGGAACTAACTTTAGAGATTGGACAATGTCGATAACTTGTTGTTCTTCCATGAAGGTTGTAATAGCAAAATGCTAGCCTTAAAGATATTTTTTAAGTATGCTACCTAGCTACAACATAACATACTATCACGCCTGTATTCCCCGAAGGGTTAGGCAGAGGTGTACTAAGGTATACCCACAGTTCGCCGGTATGTTTAGGTCCCATGTAATAGGAGGCGAGCCTATTGCCATTAACAGGGCACAAATCCAGACTCCGAGCTGCTACTGAGAATTTATTAGAAAAACCCAATAACACTGGTTGACCTGGGGATCGAACCCAGGACCTCTAGCGTAGTAGTCACGTTTGGGACTACTAGACTAAGGCAGTCTAGTGGTCCCAAGTCTAATTATTAGGTACCTAGCTACAAGTTCTGTTAATATTCAAACTTGTTTTTTCCTTTGTGCTAGTTATTATTATTTTATAAAAATACTATGTCGTTTTATTGTCTGATTTATCAAAATAAATCCATTGCTGATTTAAATACTCTTTACTTCGATTTACTTAACAATAATTCAAATTCAAATTTCAAATTCAAATCTTTATCGCTTTCATATGTAATAAGGATGTTACAATAATTTGTGGTATCAATATGAAACCCTGCAAGGGCGCTGCAAAATTAATTATTTCATACGACTTCAACTTCTTATAGCGAGGACTAAGAACGTTTTCCGTGCTTGGTAACATTTTGGTACATACATTTGTAAGGTATAGTTTTACAGTAGATAAAACAACATGTGGTGCTGGGGCCTACCTTTTACACCAGTGCACATGGACCAACTACACCCAGCGGAAAACAAGGCACTTAGAATACAATACAATAACGCCTCCCCAGGTGTCAGACGATCCATAAGGATTTTCACACATATCACTTACTTGGACTTACACAAAAAATATTTATCAGTTCATTTGAAAAAATATCGACATTAATGGAAATCGGATCACGGAGATGCTCTAAACATCTCATCGGCCATTTGCATTATATATAAAATTAGTCAATCAGTGTGAATTTTAGTTCCCTAAAAGCACGGAGCAGCGCTTCAAATGGAGCCAAAAATTATGCTGTCATTTATACGCCTTAGCATAACCGAGGCTTAACCAGTCTAGTAGCATAGAGATCAGTGCCCCTAAGCGGTTGTCGCGGTCACAGTATAAATCTGTGTCGCGGTGCTGTCAGTCCGTATTGAGTGCCGCGTCGAGACGAGTGGTCACGTAGGTATAAGTAACAATAAAATGGTGTAATGAGAAATAAAGGTATTTTTTATGTACATACCTACCTGGTTTTTTAAATAATAAATACCTATTGCATGCATTTTTGGATTGAAACGCGGTACGGTTCGCAGCCGCTCAGTTCGCCCTGCCCGCGCGCCACCTGCGCTGCGGCATCTACCGCACGAAACGTTTGCTCGAGTACCTACGCTCCTGCCAAAACTTGTAAAAGGTTATGCCGTAATGACAAAGTTAAATATCTATAGTTCTACAAATTCTTGTGTGCTAAACGATTTCGAAAACATGGCTAGTTTTTGGGAAACCGAGGAAATTCCAGATAAATCATCATGACCTAGTGCGGAACAACACTGTGAGGAATATTAAAACGCAACTACCACAAGATTGGCGAACGGACAATATGTGGTACAAATGCCTATGAAGCCTAACTTCGAAACAAACTTAAAAAATGCAAGGTCCCAAGCATTAGCCCAGTTCCTTTAACTGGAAAGGAAAATGCTAAAAAACAAAGAACTCAGTTACGAGTACAAGCGTTTTATGAACGAATACATCGCTATGGGACACATTTAAATCAGTCAAAGATGAAAGTAAGGGCCAAGTCTACCTCCCTCGCCATGGCGTGTTGAGAGCTGAGTCCACTACAACAAAACTAAGAGTAGTGTTCAACGCGTCGTACAAGACAAAAGGGGACAGTAGTCTCAACGATCACATGTACTGCGGTCCGAACTTACATAGGATATACTGATACTACTAATTAATTGGAGAACGCACAGATACGTCTTTACGGCAGATGTAAAAAAAATTATCGGTTCATCTGGCTGAACGAAAAACAACAACATCTGCAAACTATAATCTGGAGATCTTCACCAAACGAACCTCTACAAGATTGGCAGTTGGGCACAGTAACTTATGGACCGAAAAGTTCACCTTACCTAGCTATGCGCACTCTACACCAACTCGTAGAAGATGAGAAAGATACCTACCCGGAAGCTGGAAACGTCCTGAAAAACTATTTCTACATGGATGATTTGGTTTACGGGCAGGATACTATCGATGCATCAAAAACACTGGTCACATAGCTAATTGAGTTGCTGAAAAAAGGAGGATTTAACTTGAGAAAATGGAAAACGAACGATCCAATTATCTTGAAAGACTTGCAAAAGAGCCGCAATACGAACATCAACTTTAGCTCAGAACAAACAACAAACTCAAAAATGTTGGGCATGAGGTGGAATCAAGACAACGATAGCTTCATATACCAATGGGATCTACCGATCAAGAAAAAACTGACAAAACGCGTACTAATGAGCGAAATAAGCAAGCTATACGACCCACTTGGATTACTATCGCCATTTACAATAAAAACCAATCTTCCGTTCCAAAAAATCTGGGTAAGCAAAATGAACTGGGATGAACCATTTTGAATTTGAAGTCGGTTAAAAAGGGGGTTGATCATGGCATAGTTTATTCATAGTGAAGTTTTGGGCGGCGACATTAGGTTCCGGTTCCTGTTGGCAATACTGACGTCGACTCTACTATCATAATCAGTGTATGTACAGCAGTGTTGTTATTGATACGGTAATTGCCGTAATTTACGGCAACCCACGCTTTTTTTTTAAAGTACGGCATACGGCAGTCCTGTCATTGCCGTATTACAAAATACGGTATTTCAAGTACTATTGGTAGTTAATATTTCACTATTAACATGAATGAATTCAAACGCAGTTGCTCTTAAATACAACCTGAACATCGCCGGGGAAGTCCCTACAAACTTGTTTCGTTTCATCTACTCTGACCTAAATACTTTACAGTGAAGTTTTTGGAGATTAATAAACATATAAATGACAATTCAGTGAGTTCTTCCTTAAAATACGGCAACCCAGACAATGACATGCACAATGGCCCCAGTAGCCATACTAGCCATGCCAAAATATTACAAAAAACGACAGTTCAGATTTTTACGTTTACAACACTGATGTATAGATAGTCTGTGATCTGTGTGTGGGACTGTGCCACTGTGGTAGTACAAGTAGTTTGGAGTGCTCCTTCTTTTTCCTGCTTTTCATTAATTTTCCGAAATTACGACTTTTACTACTTGGAAGTGTCAGGTTGGTAAATAAATTTAAATACTTATATTTTATTTTAAATCTAAGTACATTAAGTACTGTATAAAACTAACTAGAATTTATTTTTCGAGCGGCCACTCGCATAAATTCGTGCGATTACGATAAACTTTTGCACATAGATGACCATTGCCGGAATGATAACAGGTATCTAGTCGATTTGGAAGTCAAGGTTGCAGAGTAGGTTCATAAGATTGGCGTATATGATTGCGCTTTATTTAATTGTTACAAGTAATGATTTTATAAGATTTTTCTTTAGTAGGTACTTATTTTTTCGACACTTTAGTGGATCAACTTCTATATCAAAGAAGTAATTATAAATAGTATTCAGCAGTACTACGAAGAATGATCAGTATGTATGTAAAATTTGTTTATTTTTCAGAATCACAATGGAAGGTCTAGAATTGGTTTCATCAAACAAGATTTTTGGGGGTTATCAGAAAGTTTACTCTCATGAGTCTTCAGAGCTAAAATGTAAGATGAACTTCTCGATATACTTGCCACCTCAGGCGGAGGGTGGTGATGTCAAATTACCTGTTTTATTTTACCTCTCTGGACTCACATGCAGTGAGCAAAACTTTATCTCTAAATCAGGGTTTCAAAGGTATGTTGTTTTATTTTTACTATACACAAATGGTTGGGATTAGAGATGGGCAAACAACCTGGTTTAAACCCTTCACTGGGTTTAAACCCGGTAAAAACACATTTATTCCCTCCCGCCGGGTTTTTATTCAGGTTTTTACTAATTTCATGAAGTTTATTAACGGGTGTTAAATCTAAATATTAGTGAATTTACTATTAGTATTTTTCTATAATTATCGTTTTTACATTAATTATCTTTGTGATGGTTTTTTATTTAATTGTTCATCTTCATTGTTTTGTTATACTTAAATGATTAATTACAATTAGCATTTAATTTTATAAATGGTAATTTCATTTGTTTAATTTTATAAATTATTATCTTTTTGTTTATTTAATTATATAAATGACTAGGTATTACCCACGGGTTTGCTCACATAGGATACCTATGTATCTATGAAAGTACCTAGTAGTAAACATATTAACTTTTTCAGTGCATACTTGAAAGTAAGAAGTTACCACTTTATACTGACTGCCTCATTAGTCAAGGTCGTAAGCGTGATTGCTACGCTGAAAGTCTTTAGTCCAATTCCCAGGCTAGATTAGGTTTTTCTATGAAATTATCCCTAGCAGCTTGGAGTTTGGATTACTGCCCAGTTAATGGTAATAGGTTTGCCCCCTATTACGTAGGACCTACAGATACCCGTAAAATGTGAAAGTACATTGGTACACCTTTGCCTAACCCTTCGGGGAATATAGACAGGCCGTGCGAGCAATCCCGCCAAGATCAGTTCCTGCTGTCTGTGGTGACTTACCCGGAGACTTATTAATCGTCATTGCAGCCTTTTAAACTTGAAGAGTACTCCGACGGTATAAGTGGTATCCGCGGTTAACCAAATCACTTCGAAAATAGCCACTAAATACAATTGCCTCTACCACATTTCTATGTAAGGTCTTCCCACGCAACCTGGTCCCATTGCGGAACTTGGGTAGAACGAGATTTCTTAATAGCATTACTGGAGTTCCCACATTGAGGATAAGTATAGCTAGAGCCGGTAGGTTGAGAATATTTAGCAACTTCACAAGTTACTGAATAGCATCACCCGTATAAACAACAGTGTCCGCAGATTTGTATTGGTATTTTGATGTTCTTCTGCCTTTTCTTGATTAATAACGGAAGCCTAATCGTTCTTAGGTGACGAGAGTCATTTCCGAGCAGCAGATCCTGGTCAGTGAAATCAGGCCGGATCTCTCTTTGCCGGGTGCCACCGCCGGGTATCGGCCATGTTGGCAGAAAGGACAAATTGGAGGACTGTAGCTTCTTTTTTCGAGACCGTTATAGCCCAGTGTTTAGCTTATCTAGGGCTATATGCGGAAACCGGGGGGGGGGGGGGGGCTCTGGGGCCGTAGACACAGAATGGCTCTGGGCGTCCATCAAGCGACCTCAGGGATCGTTCGATCGATCGATCGTCGGAGGGCGCCGCCGCGTGCATTGGACACATGTGGATAAAGAGTCCCTGAGACGATCCTATAGGCGTGGTAACAGGAAGGGTTCCGGAAGAATAAATTTGTTTCCGTATTCTCCAATAAGCTGAAGATGGCCACCGGGGGGAGTTTTAGTGCGGTAAAAATCCTAAACACCCCGGCGTATCAAAGCCGGCCTAGTGGCCTTTTAAAGGCTTCCTCCTCGCACAAAAAAAAGTCACAATGTCGTTACAGCCACTCCATAGATTTGCCATGTATGCTGTGGACATCTAATATATCCATAATAATAGCCCGAATTTATCCATATTCGGGCTATTAGCTCAGCAAAGGTCGACACAACTGAGGCAAGTTCTAGTGGAATTGTAATCTTGCCTTCAGATTTCTTCTTTACGGAAGAGGTTGTAGAATTGTCCAGCGCAAAATCATCCTTCAAGTGGTTGCCCCATACAAACTCGGTAGATCGTTTCGTTTTGTTTTTAGGTCATGTCCACCGACTTGGATTTCAAAATAAATGCCATTTTCGCAATCATAACATACCATCACGCCTTTATTCCCCGAAGGGTTAGGCAGAGGCGTACTAATGTACACCCACAGTTCGCCGGTATGTTTAGGTCCCATGTAATAGGGGGCGAGCCTATTGCCATTAATCGGGCACAAATCCAGATTCCGAGCTGCTACTGAGAATTTCATAGAAAAACTCAATAACGCTTTGCTCGACCTGGGAATCGAACCCAGGACCTCTAGGGTAGCAGTCGCGCTTGGGACCACTAGACTAATGAGGCAGTTTTCGCAATCAATGTCGCAAAAACCTCAATAACGATACCCGTTTCGACTTTAGGTTGGGAAATATTCGGAAAAATACGAAATACGTGTTTACTTTTATTTTTGGGAGTATATCCTTACTCTAAATTCCCAATCAAAATGTCAACTTAATCCATACAAAAGGTCATTCGGCAAAAATGTATGAAAGCTGGTCTGCAGCCCAATAAACATAACACACATTTGAACAAGCGATTTGAAACAAGCCGCCATATAAACGATTGTAGTGCATTAAGACAGCTTTCTATTAACATATGTGTTATCCTTATTAATTTCGTAATATCCTCCCTTATTCCTTCTTCTTCATCACTACATAGTATAAAACAAAGTCGCCGTCGATGCCTGTCCGTCCCTATGTATGCTTAAATCTTTAAAACTACGCCACGGATTTTGAAGTTTTTTTAATAGATAGAGTGATTCAAGAGGAAGGTTTTAAGTTATTTAACATTACGCTACGACTCTTAGGAATGGGGCAACGCGGGTGAAACCGCGGGCGGGTCGCTAGTAGCATCATAAAGGGAACCTCTATACAAAATTTCAGCTTTCTAAGTCGAGCGGTTCGGGCTGGCATTGATGAATCAGTTATTTTATTGTATATCATTTTACCCCATAAGTGATTGATTATTGGAAAATTACGAAATACAAAGTACGTAAATCGAAGTTTCAACTCGAAATATTTATTTAATACTAGCTTTTGCCAGCGACTTCGTCCGCGTGGAATAGTTACTTTGTTCCCGAGTTCTTCGCCCGTGGTTTCACCTGCGTTGCCCCGTTCCTAAGGGTTGTAGCGTGATGATATATACATTGATAGCTTGAAACCTTTCCCATGAATCACTCATTTTCCCAACATTTCCCTTCACTGCTCTGCTCCTATTGATCATAGCGTGATGAAAAGTATACTATAACCTGTGGTTTGGGCTGTGCGTTGATAGATCACTATGTCAGTCTGTCAGTCACCTAACGTAAGAGTAGACAAATATAAATAATCAGAAAGCTCCGAACTGCTAAGCTATCGGGAGTTACACGTGCTATTGTGAGTCAACCATAAAAGATAGACATTTGCTGTCGTGGAATATTTTTTATATAATTTTAAGGAGAACATTTCCGTCATACATGATTTCTGTGTAGCTTTAACCATTAAGGCTGCACACGCGACGGAAGCTTAAAAAATGGAGTAAGTACTCCTGTTTTCCCAACATTTCCCTTCACTGCTCTGCTCCTATTGATCGTAGCGTGATGAAAAGTATACTATAACCTGCCCAGGAGTATGAAGAACAAATGTACCAAGTTTCGTTGAAATCCGTCTAGTGGTTTTTGTTTCTATAACGAACATACAGACAGACAGACAGACAGACAGACAGACAGACAGACAGACAGACAGACAGACAGACAGACAAAAATTTTACTGATTGCATTTTTGGCATCAGTATCGATCACTAATCACCCGCTGATAGTTATTTTGGAAATATATTTCATGTACAGAATTGACCTCTCTACAGATTTATTATAAGTATAGATTATTTTTCCATAGTTAGTTAGTTTCCATAGTTTGCACCCCCACTTTACCTCTTGAGGGGTAGAATTGCAAAATATCCTTATTTTTATTCCTTGTTTATACAATAATAGGCAACCCAAAAATAGGCAATCTCTGTGAAAAGTTTCATATTTCTACGTCCAAGCGTTTGATAAATGCATAACCAGTACAACACAACAGTATAAAATATGTATAACTATTAAAAAGGATAAAACTAGCATGTATTGTTAATTAGGTATATAATGTATGTATGATGTTTGTTATGCTCCAAAAAACATCACAAATAAATCGTATCATGACCCAAGTGGTCTAAAATTATTTAAGAAGTTTAAACCGGCTGTTTGGGTTTTTACTCGGGTTTAAACCCGTTTAAACCCAAAAAACTCGGTTCAAACCCGTTTCCACCCGATGGGTTTAAACCCTCTGCCCATCTCTAGTTGGGATAGAACTGGCTCATTGATCCTGTCTGGGGTAGATAAGGGGGTAACAGGTCCAGTGAGAAATATAATTATTTTACATATGTATCTCTAGAGTTCCCACGCGCAGTTTCACCTTTGTGTTTAGGTAATTTTCGTTTCTAAAATAGACTGTGCCCACTGTGCTGGTCTAGGTACAGTGGGCACAGTGGAGGTTTCTTAACATAAAATTTATTAAGTCCATTGACCTTTATAATACTAGTATAATTTGTAAGGAAGAAAACAATAGGGTATGACTAATGTTTAGGTAGGGTATGACTGATGTATTGACAATGTTTAAATAATTAAAAATACCAAGCTGGGTGAATAAAGAAATTAAATACGAATCATATTCTGAAAAAATAATTTAAATTGGTTAATAAAGACTGAAATAAAACTACTTTTTACGGCCGACGTTTCGGATCCTTTACAGCATCCATGGTCATGGGTAGACTTAGTCTACCCGCGATAAAATCCGTAAAAACTAGTTTTATTTCAATTTCTAATATTCGCGAAGTGTCGGAAACCAATATGGTTAACAGTTCAAAGATATAAGCATTTGAACTGTTAACCATATGAGTGTTAGTATAGGATTTGTATGGCGCATTGCTTTGTGTTGTCATAAACAAGTTTAATGCCCACAAGTAATAGCCTATTGTCTAAATGTCAACAGCGAGTGACAGCTGTACCTACTGGAATCATGGAATCATAGATAATATTTTGACGATGTTAACGTTTACTAAATATGGTAGGTATATGTGTGTGCGTGTGTGTCAAACGCATGGTAGTGTGTGTACTTTCATACCACAGAGTAGGTATTTTTACAAACTTTCACCCCCCTTTTCTCCACATTGAATTTCTACTTTCTTAATGCTTGTCTACAGTGCAAAAGGAACCAGCATGCAAACCTTCAGGGATCTAGCTCCTGTAGTTTCGTCTGTGCGTTGATACGTCAGTCAGTCACTCAGGTTCTTCTTTTATAAATATATATTAAAAACATGGTTTAGTAATTAATTCATAATTGATAAAGTTCTAAGAAATAAGCATTTAAAGTTTTTGTGGAGATTGAGAGGGATCTTATCACCTCAAGGTTATTGCCAGTCCACTAGGCATTACTGTAGGACCAAAACAGCCCAGGTTTTGATTGAATCAAAGGGTTTCTCATAGTTCACAAATGCAAGGTATACTGCAAGGTTAAGGTGCAAGGTTATACTGTAAACAGTTATACTGCCGCTCCAGCACCATGTTATAACTTTTCTTTATTTGTCAACTATTTTTAATTTTGTTATGGTGGATTGGGTCCATTGTTAATTTTTTGATGGTGATTAATCAAAAGTGCCCATTTGAGCCCCCAGGTGTCTGTTGCTGTACAGTTTATGTCTAAAATGTTATTAACTATGTAGGTATGTTGAAGGCCATAGCCAAGAATTCATTTAGGGGGGTTAGACCTCTCGACCAGAACATTTTATTTCATGTTAAAAGCTTACAGCTTGTCTGGAGTGACAACACACCAATGTGTTTGAATTTCTGTTAGTATGTGTCAATTTTGTTTTATTAAGTTTTATCATTTTTTATTAAATGCACCCAATATACAGAAGTAAGCCGAATGTACTGGTGCAATGTTTAATTATACAGACAAAGAAATTGAAATGAAAAATTATTTGTACAGTATTTTAATTACATTAGTATTAGTTCTGCGTGAATCGGGTCACCAATAATTAACAAAAAATGTAAGGTAGCTGTTAGTAATGTTAACATTAAGATGTCCAACAACTCAGTTTACTTGTGACCATGGATGCTGTAAAAAATAATATCAATACAACGCGATAAAATCCGTAAAACGTAGTTTTATTTCAATGTCTAATATTCGCGTAAGTGTCAGAAACCAGTACATTAGTTTTAATTCAGTAGGACATATTCTTAGAGTTGTGTTCTCCACAGATATGCAGCAGAGCATGGCATTATTGTCGTCGGTCCTGACACATCTCCAAGGGGAGTTAAGGTTCCTGGTGATGATGAGTCCTGGGATTTTGGAATTGCTGCTGGTTTCTATCTAGATGCCACTAAAGCACCATGGTCAAATAACTATAGAATGGGGAGTTACTTAAATAAGGAATTGTTTGACTTAGTTTTGCAAGCATTTAGCAATGTGGTTGATGGTGACAGAGTGGGCATTATGGGACACAGGTAAGGTCAATCCACATTTTTTTTTGTGCCAGCATAATTCAGCTTAAGATACTTAGATTTCTATAAATAAAACTACACAATTATGTATGTATTTCTAAGTGTCTAAATTGTTACAAGCGCCTAGATTATCGCGCAATATCTTGTGTGGTCATACAAAACAGCCTTTAAAGCCTGCATAAACGAGGGACAATCGTTGGTGTACTTTTTCTTCCTTCAAAATAGATCCCTTCAACCTGTACACAAAGGATTACCGCGTACTAAGAGCCCTGAACAACCAAGGTCATCGATAGACCGGACTAGACAAAAGAACGGGGGAGTTCCCGAAAAAAGAGAACTAACGTGACTAGTCGCAGCAGCAATGCACGCATCGAACTTTAGTGCATGAAAATATCCACTCATTAATCGAGCCCAAATAAAGAGATGGACTCAATATTCTTTTCTCTTTTTCATAAACTTCTTGCAAATAACAAAGCAAGTAATCTGAGCATATTTGCTTCCATATGATAGTGAACGCTTCAATAAATTTCCGATACAAATGATCGCACACCGTGTGCGTTGCGTCTGTGGCAAGTTCTCGCGGATATTTTATTCACGATTCAGGGATTTTTGTCCTCTGCGGACAAAAGTCCAAAAGTTTGTCTGCGCAGCCTTTCGCTGTTTGGACCCCCTTAAGGGTTCGGCGGAGCTTGAATTGCCCACAAAAACGTAATACCAAAATAAATCGTAATCCAGACAATATTCTATAAAATTATGTTATTATTCGGATTCGGATACCATCAATCTAGGTACCTACCATACTATTTCGTCTACTACTACTTCACTGGAAATAAAATATTGAAAAATCGTTCCAAACTTGGTTTATGTTATCAAAAATTGCATTCGGTAAATTTTTTTTCCAGTGAAGTATATTGCACAAAATGGTAACGTAGGAACCTAGATTAACGGATAACGGTATCGGAATCCGAATAATAGCACAATTTGATTAAATTGTGTTTGAATTACGATTTATTTCGGTATTACATTTGTAAGAGAAATTCGGCCCGCCGGACTACCATTTACAGTATATTTGAATAGGTTGTCCAAACATTTCCTTAATCACTACTTTGTATTGCCCCAATACAGAGCTACTTGGAAAATGGTGAATTGTAATACCTACATATGTAGGTTTTGCTACTTTGGTGTCATTGCGGCAATTTGGGCACGCGCGACAATCCTTTATTTTAAACATATTATTATGATGTTTATTTTCATGATATGTAATGTTTTTTATTTTATTTGGTGATGTGATTGGGATACCTATATAATAGGTGGGGGAAAAAGTTTCTTCGCATTTAATATGAAAACTCAAGACATTTTTTTTTCAAAGTTAATTTAAATTTACATTTAATTATAATATATATGTACCATTTTGTTCAACGATGTTTTGCCATCTTGTGGGTAGTGACATGATCCCATTGTTGTAGAAATTTTGAGACTTCTGATCAAAAAAACGTGACAAGTAGTTTTGGCAGTCCTCTCTTGATGTTAACCTGACACTGCCTAAAGAATTCTGAAGAGATCGAAACAGGTGGAAATCTGAAGGTGCAAGGTCAGGGCTATATGGCGGATGCATCAACACCTCCCAGCCAAACTCTCTTAATTTTTGCTGAGTGGCCAAAGATGTGTGTGGTCTAGCGTTATCGTGATGAAAGCCCACATCCTTTCTATTGATCAATTCCGGCCGCTTTCTCTCAATTTCTTGCTTTAATCTCATCAGTTGTTGGCAGTAAAGATCCGAATCGATGGTTCTGCCTGGCGGTAAAAGCTCATAATGAACAATCCCCTTCCAATCCCACCATACACACAGCATCACCTTATTGCGAGTTAACACGGGTTTTGCCACAGTCTGTGAAGCCTGACCGACCTTTGACCACGACCTTTTTCGCACGTTCTTGTCGTACGTGATCCACTTTTCATCACCAGTTATCAATCTCTTTAAAAACGGCTCAGTTTTTCAAATGGGTCAAAACTGTTTTGTGGTCAATCCCCAGTTCTTCAGCTACGTCGTAACTACTGATATGCCGATCTTGCTCCACTTTTTAAAAAATTGCGTCAATTTTATCTGTAACAGGCGACCAGAGCGAGGTGCATCTTTAACATCAAAATTCCCGGATTGAAAACGCTTAAACCAACTTTGTGCTACTCTTGCTGACACTGCATTAGGTCCATAAACGTCACAAAAATTTTTCACGGCTTGCGTTGCATTTTTCCCCTTTTTGTAATAAAACTTTAAAATGTATCGAATTTCTTCATTAGATGCACTCATTTTGACAGAAAGAAAAAGAAATGAAAAATAGCGGGAAACAAATTTTTACTAATTTGTTTCTTTTTTAAAATGTAACCTTTTTAATGTTATCATAATCAGCCAGATAAAAATAGTACAGCCAAAGATTTTTTTTAAAGTATTTACATACTAAATGCGAAAAGACTTATTTCCCAACCTAATATATATATACCTTTGGGATCGAAAAGGGTTTTGTATATATGTAGTTTTAATATCTGTTTAATTACTACACTTAGCATGGGTGGTCATGGAGCTTTGGTATCAACACTGAGGAATCCTGGACTGTACAAGTCTGTTAGTGCATTTGCGCCTATATGCAACCCTTCGGAATGCCCATGGGGCGTCAAGGCTTTCAGTGGATATTTGGGAGAGGATAAAAGCAAGTGGGCCGAGTGGGATGCCACTGAACTAGTCAAGCATTATGATGGACCTCCACTCACGTTACTTCTGGACCAGGTGAGAAGTAATTTTGTTATTATTGGTCTGTATTTGATAAAGACGAAGAAAATTTATGATTTCTATAAATTTATGTAATCATTTAATTATTAAGCAGATACCAAATGAGAGGTCTTGCGTTCGAATCGGCTTATCGTAAATAAGTGCGTATTAATAGTTTATTATCACAGTCACAGTCACAGTATTACCTCAGTCTGCCCGTGACCATGGACGCTGTAAAGGGTCCGAAACATCGGGATTATTAATGTGAAGTTTGACGCGATAGAATCCGTAAGCTGTTTTGTTTACAATATTTTTATGATCTGCAGGCAGTTGTTGTGTGCATAAGAGTTAGTAAAAAAAGCACCTACAATACAGGAAAAAGTCCTGGTGTTGTGTGTTATGGGCAATGGTTTTTTTTAAATAGCCTATTTTGTGTCCCACTGGGCAAAGGCCTCCCCTAACTCGGCAATGGTTTTTATATAAAAAAATTTAGTAGTTTCTAAGAATTATTCCACTTTACCCCATCAAGCTGGGGGCAGATTCCACTCCCATCAAATTTGCAGTGGATTTGCAGTGGGGCAAAGTAGAATGATTCGGTTCTTATACCAACTAAGACTGAATATAGAAAAATATTGATTATTTCAGGGTTCTGGAGATAAATTTTACATCGAAAAGCAGTTACTCCCCGAAAATTTAGTCGCGGCGTGTCGATCAGTCGGTGTTCCAGTAATACTTAACTTGCGCGAAGGTTACGATCACTCCTACTATTACATCTCCACTTATATCGGCGAACATTTCGACTTCCATGCAAAAATACTTAAAGCTTAAGCTGTTATTGACATAGTCAATATTGTAAAATGCATTTTTATGTCTGTTTATATTTTTTGGAATAAAGTTGTTATTTAATATAATAGTGAATTTGTTTATCCTTTTGTAATTTTTTTGCATTTTTCACGCTAAGACTAAAGTTATTTTAGTAATGGAAAAATTCAATCGCGAGCAGGATTCGAACCTGCGTCTACTGGTGTGAATTTGTTTATTTATAGGCTATTTTTACAGTATGCATCAGTACCTACAGCTCTGCTGTTTTTTGCCCACTGTTATTGTCGGTGTCAATAAGCTGAAAAAGCAACTTATTTAGCTGTTCACTGCGAAGGCAGCAGATGGGTGTGCGTGTCAAAGGCGCGGCCATGGCGACGTTTTTGTTAAAAAACTGCCATGATTTTGTAAAAAATTGTAAATTATATTTCCAAAACCATAGATTTGTCAAAGTTATGGTTAAAAAGTTTTAAGGGTTTGAACGTGGCCGCACCGTTGAGACACTGAGCACCGTGCGGCCACGCACGTTTTTAAAACTAAGCTTCGGAAATTTATATAATTAATGACACATTGAACTTGTAAAAATACGTAGGTATAGAAAAAAATCTTGCGTTTATATATCAATCCTTTTTATCACGAATGATTTTAATTAGATGATATATTTTTTTAACTTTTACACGTCACTCACATATTAATCGAAATTAAAATTGCCACCACGGGTGGCAAATGGTAAAAAATCCCATTTGCCAACAGTCGTGGCAAATGTAGCTGTATAAGTATATATTCACGCGTAATTTAGCTTTGATTTTAGAAGTGACTCTATTTAGTTGCTATTGTTGATCGAAGTTGTGGATTAACTTTAACAAAATCTTAGCAGTTTTTTGATAATATTGTCGTGGCCGCGCCATCGAAACGCACGCTCTGATGGCGGACGCCAGCCGACTGCCTGCATTTTTAATTTTTATTTAAATGTACATTGTCGAATACAAAGTTCCATTTAAGATTTCATTATCTGTATCGTTATGTCATTAACTGTATCTGTAAGAAGAAAATTTAAAATTATTATATTCGAAAAGTTTATTTCACGGGAATTACGAAACCCGTAAAATCAGTTTTCTAGTAATCTTAATTGGCGGTGACACTGATAAGCGTCATGTGGCAGTCGGGTCGCGGTCGCCGATATCAATCAATGGCTATCTTTAAATACCTAACAGTAATAAAAGTCATTTTTTAAACAATATATTTTGTCTGGTTATATTTATATTTTCTTAACAAGATTTGTTTTGCTATGTATTTCTCACTATATCAAGTAAATTGCTACCTTCCAGTGTCGTTTTTCCTAAGAGTATGGTAATACTGCAGGAATTTATCTCTGTTCCCCCATATACTTGAGCTACCCCAATGACACCAAGCCCTGAAAATGAGAATGATATTATTAAGAATCATTTATTAAAAATACATATTACATACATAAAGCAAATAATATGTTACTACCTACCTACATATTATAAAGTATCTACCTTTTTATTTATGACAATAATTCAGTAAACATTACCAACATAATGTTTTGCAATACATTATGTAGGTACCTACTGTTTTTCATGAAGCTTTTAAGTATTAATAAAAGTCTGTTCACGTATATATATTCAAAAGGAGGCTTTACTATACGCTTGCGACGAATCTATGTAAGCGGAGACGAATGAACGAATACACAAGTGCCGCCAATTCTTATCATATTATCTTACAAGTATTAATAGTAAATCCTTAGATTTACCTGTACGTTATGTCTTTTTCTGGTAAGCTTCTTTATAAAATTCTGGTACACACACTGTCTTAAACAATATACCATTATTATTAACCAATCTCTATCTAAATATCTTAGTTGAGCATTTATGTTTGTACTTACATTCCGAACAGAGCACCACCGAGATGCGCTGCATGGTCAAAAAACTTCCACCCGAAAACTACGCCAGCTAAGTCAACACTCATGATGACCTTGATAGCCTGCAACATATTACATTTTATTTACATTATATTTTACACAATATTGATTGGTTTTGTATAGGGGGGCTAGGTCGATTTATTTATACTAAATAAACGTTTCAGGTACTGAGAATACCTCGAAAATTTACTGGATTTTTAATTCAGTATATTTTTTTACACACTATGTTATAACATAGTTTTGAGGTATATGATTTTTAGCATATAATCTAGAATCGCATAAAAGGAAAACACGATAGCATGAGATTTTCTCGATAGAAAAAATCGTAAAGTAGGCTCTAATTATTTACTATTTTCCGTGGCATTGCGATATTTTTACGAATTAGATTAGGTATGCAATTATTTTTAAAACATAATAGGTGGGTGAAAAAGTTTCTTCGCATTTAATATGAAAACTGAAGATTTTTATTTCAAAGTTAATTTACATTTAATTATAATATATATGTACCATTATTCTCAACGACTTTTTGCCATCTTGTGGGTAGTGACATGATCCCATTGTTGTAGAAATTTTGGAACTTCTGATCGAAAAAGCGTGACAAGTAGTTTTGGCAGTCCTCTCTTGATGTTAACCTGACACTGCCTAAAGAATTCTGAAGAGATCGAAACAGGTGGAAATCTGAAGGTGCAAGGTCAGGGCTATATGGCGGATGCATTAACACCTCCCAGCCAAACTCTCTTAATTTTTGCTGAGTGGCCAAAGATGTGTGATTTCTATTGATCAATTCCGGCCGCTTTCTCCCAATTTCTTGCTTTAATCTCATCAGTTGTTGGCAGTAAAGATCCGAATCGATGGTCCTGCCTGGCGGTAATAGCTCATAATGAACAATGCCCTTCCAATCCCTCCATACACACAGCGTCACCTTATTGCGAGTTAACCCGGGTTTTGCCACAGTCTGTGAAGCCTGACCGACCTTTGACCACGACCTTTTTCGCACGTTCTTGTACGTGATCCACTTTTCATCGCCAGTTATCAATCTCTTTAAAAACGGTTCAGTATCATTACGTCTCAATAAAGAATCGCAAATGAGCACACGGTTCATTAGGTTTCTTTCAGTGAGCTCGTGTGGCACCCAAATATCGAGTTTTTTTGTAAACCCAGCTTTTTCAAATGGGTCGATACTGTTTTGTGGTCAATCCTCAGTTCTTCAGCTACGTCGTAACTACTGATATGCCGATTTTGCTCCACTTTTTCAAAAATTGCGTCAATTTTATCTGTAACAGGGCGACCAGAGCGAGGTGCATCTTTAACATAAAAATTCCCGCTTAAACCAACTTTGTGCTACTCTTGCTGACACTGCATTAGGTCCTGCATTAGGTAATTTTTTTCGCGGCTTGCGTTGCATTTTTCCCCTTTTTGTAATAAAACTTTAAAATGTATCATTAGATTCACTCATTTTGACAGAAAGAAAAACAAAAAAAAAATAACGGGAAACAAATTTTTACTAATTAGTTTTTTTTTAAATGTAACTTTTAATGTTATCAAAATCAGCCAGATAAAAATAGTACAGCCAAAGATTTTTTATTAAAAGTATTTTTATACTAAATACGAAAAGACTTATTCCCCAACTTAATACCAAGTAACCATATTTAGGTGTCTGTAATAAGACAGTTTTTTTTAATAGATAGTAGTTTGTTTAAATAACCAAAAATGTGGTTTGTCCCTTACGTAAGTTATTTCCGAGAACAAAATCCGAGAATTTATATGCAGTCAGGCTCCCCTCACTGCCCTTCAGTCCGCTACGGACCATTGTCAGCGACGGGTCTATGTCAGAGGAGCTCCCGCGTTCAGTATAAGTTGACCACTGATTATAAGGAAAGCCTATACAATGCGAAATGAGCTTATACTGGAAATTTAGCTTGACGTGTAGATGGACATTTAGCAAAACACAATAAAGCTGCGGAGTCGTTTTTGAATTTTATGAAAATAATTCCTTGTAGTTTATTAACCGACTTCAAAAAAGGAGGAGGTTCTCAATTTGGATGTTTCAATATTTTTCATGTATGTTTGGGTAAAAACCGTCAGGTATAAACTGATTTGAATGATTCTTTTTTTGTGCAAAGAGGATTATTTTGAAATGATCCTATTTAATTTAATTTCATAAAGATCTCATAATTACTTTTGCATAGACAACGAAACTCTTCAAATGACCAGACATATATCTATGTATTGTTTTAACCATTCCATAGATAACATGGCATCAAGCCTGCATTGAAGGGGTAAGCAGATGTATAGAGTACACCCTTATATTACATAAAGTGCTGCTCCGATCTACTGCAAAAAAAGGTTATCGGTAAAACTATTATACCTATATGAAAAAGTACCTATATATTCAAAATTTAGAATAAAGAAATGACAGTAAAACGTACATACCGACCGAATAAATGACGACATCGTCGTGATAAGTAATCTTCTCGCCACTCAAAATGAAATAAAATGAACTTTAACAAAAAGTAAAACCGCCTTGAACAGTCCGGTAGACTGATTTCCCATACCACCGTAATACCAAAATAAATCGTAACTAATTCAAACATAATCTAATAAAATTGTGTTCCTACTCTACCATTTCGTCCAAAACACTTTACTGGAAATAAAGCGTATTGGAACGCGGAAGTGGAAATGCCAACTTTTTTTTTATACCACTTAAGTGGCAAACAAGCATACGGTCCGCCTAATGGTAAGCGTTTACCGTAGCCTGTGGACGCTTGCAACACCAGGGGTATCACTGGCGCGTTGCCGACCCTGTAAATTAAGGAGGAATAGTTAGGCTGACAGCATAGGAAACATGATGCCGTGCATGATAGCGGTGGTAACAAAACACCACCGGACCCCCCCACTGCCAACACAACGCTTCCTCGCGGAGCTCTGGCGAACTTGCTCACCGTTAGGAACACAACATAGCGCGGAGCTATATTATTTGGCTACGACTTTATACAAGGTGGAGGCACTACCCTAGTCGTGCAGCTCTAATTGTGAGTGGAATTATTCGATTCCACTATGCCCTACCTCTCTTAAATGTACGTGCAAGTATAGAGCTTATATTTATTTTGCTATTGACTGCAATTCTTGATAACTTTACCTACCAAGACTGCCTTATTAGTCTAGTGGTCCCAAGTGCGACTGCTACACTAGAGGTCCTGGGTTCGATCTCCAGGTCGAACAAAGTGTTATTGGGTTTTTCTATGAAATTCTCAGTAGCAGCTCGCAGTCTGGATTTGTGCCCAGTGAATGGCTATAGGCTATCGCCCCCTATAACATGGGGCCTAAACATACCGGCGAACTGTGGGTGTACATTAAGTATGCCTCTGCCTAACCCTTCGGGGAATACAGGGGTGATGGTATGTTATGTGTTTACCTACCAAAGTTGGAACGGATTTCCGATCTTTATTTCCAGTGAAGTAGTAATAGACGAAATGATACTGTAGGAACCTAGAAATCCGAATAACAATTTGATAAAATATTGCTTGGAGTACGATTTATTTAGGCATTACGTTTTTGTGGCCCAATTCAGGCTCCGCCGGAGCCTTGAGTAATAGGTGTGCAAAACAGTTTCGGAAGTCGGTAGCGAAAACAAAAAATCCAAATAGAAGGCTGACTTCCGAAACTGTTTTGCACACATTGTTTTTTACGTTTTTGAAGGTGGTAAAATGTAATTAAAGAATTATACGTTTTACATTATATTACAAGATTTCTAACGAACCATAACTGACTGAGCGAGAAGGGAAGCGGGAGGAAAGTGAAAAGACGTCTTCAGTGGTACCACTGCCCCTCCGCAGAGATGTTTAGTTTTTGAGAAAAACGTATCGTTCCAACGTATTTAAAATATGATATAAATTACATCGCTCAAATCCAAAAAACATCCTAGCTTTAAAGAAGTTTCTGTGGAATCCTTATGTGCGTTTGCCATATAAAAAATATATGTTATACTTAATAACATATATTTTATAAGGTCCATTATATTATGAAGAAACGAGGGCTCCATGGAAAGGCTGGTCATCCAGGGTCAAGTTGAAGGAAGACGAGCTCGTGGCCGATCCCCAACTCGCTGGACTGACCTTATTGTGAAAGCTACCCAGACCACAATGGTACAGTGCTCTCGTAATGCTACTAATCGTCAAAAGTGGCGAAGCATTTCGAAAGCCGTGACAAGGTTTATAATCAATCACTCTCGGGGTAAGGTAGACGGGTACTGCCTGTCCATATTCGTGGTAAATGTAACAAATTCCATGAGCCTATAGAGCACTAAAGTCAAGTGCAGTTTTTACTAAAGAAAAAAGTTCACCCTTATTTTTTTTCTGTGTACTAAGTGGAGTGGAGCAGGTGTTGGTTGACTGTCTTGTTTTTGAAAGGTTTTATTGAACTTGCCGTATTCGGGTGCAATCGGGTATTTAGAGTAATTTGTAATGGTTAGAGGTGAGAGCGTCTGGTGTATCCAACCAGGAGACGCAGGTTCGAATCCTGCCGCGATTGAATTTTTCTTTTACTAAAATAACTTTATAATTGTACTTAGTAGGAAAAAGTCACATTCAGTCTTATTTTATTGGAACTGCATAAAATAGATATTATGTTTAAATTAATTAACTGTAGGTATAACACTACTATACAATAATACAAACATGATATAAAACATGACTCATGAAAAAGGGTTAATAGTGCGATGACGCGCTCGAGCGAGAGCGCTAGATCCTAATAGAAATGTACACGAGGCTTAGCTACGCCCACAAAACTACAAAATATAGAAAAGCTGGACATCAATTTATATTTAGCCGGACCGGACATTTTGCCCTGAGAACCAGACACTGGTATTTATATAATTCATGTATGTTGGCGTGGGTCGCTCGCGCGTCTTTGTTCGGCATCTCTTGGTGGGGCGGGGGGTTTGATTGGATCTTCATCCGCGTATATTACAAAAATTGGAACCACTTGAATTTTACTTTCAAATCATAGCTTAGATTTTGTAAAAAAACTATTTCAAGATGCTGATTATGTACTATATCGCGACCACATAACTGGCGTAGCGCCTGCGGGGTTAGAGCTTGGTAGAGCGGGATCGGTCTGCCCGAAATAAATGGTTATATTCTATATTTTTTTAATTGGTTAAGTCGGCAAACGAGCTGTCCTGGTTGTAAGTAGTCATCGTCGCCCATGGACACCTGCAGCACCAGAGGAGTTACGGAGTTACTGCAGCACCTACGGACTGCAGACTCCCAGAGCCGCAGCGACCGATGGGGAACTGGCTCTTACTCACAAAAGTCGAAACACACACCAGGGTGCTTTACGACGAAATCCGACGTAAGGGTGGTCGCCAGCCAGTCAGACCCCAAGAGGTCCTACCACCAAACAAGTCAGATATTTTCTCGCCTCTTACGAGATGCCTATCTGAGGCAGTGAGGAATAATATTTTGACCCGTCCCCATGGCTTTGGGATTCCACTTTGAAAGAAATAGGATCATTTACTGAACATTTATAGATGGTGGTTGTTAATAAATTTCTTATAACATCTGTAATGAGTGAGTGATACATAACTATAAATATACTTAAATTGGAAAAGCCACACAGAAAAAATAAATAAAAATATTTCAAGTTATTGTTATGCTCTATCCGTTCTAGTTGAAACAACTTCAACTCAAATTGCGAAATCTGCATATTTTGGTTACGTGTACCCCCTTCTAACTTATGGTGTTATATATTGGGGAAATTCCTGCGAGGTTCAGACCACATTCATACTTCCAAAGAAATGTCTACGCGTTATCTATAACATGCAAAACACCGAATCGTTGAGATCCATTTTTTGTGAAAGATGTTTATTTGTCAAGCATAATATCCACTCCTTTAGTCCTAAGTGCATATCTAAACTAAACGTACGTAATAAATATAAATATGATTTAAACTTACCAAATATACACAACATGATTTATTATAAAAGTACATATATCACTACCATACGAGTATATAACCACTTACCTGGAGATCTAAAAAAACTTGATGGTAAATTATTTAAGCGAGTTTTAAAACAGTGGTTAATTAAAAATGTATTTTACAACTTAAATGAATATTTTGCCAAAAAATAATTATTGTTATTGTTTGTAAGATTTTTAGCACAGACATACCTACCTTAATAAATTGTAACATTTTAATATTGCTACACCCGATTGGGTAGACTGTTGAAACCTACTAAAAATTGTTAAACACCATATGGACACAGTTTTAAGCACTTTATAATTTTTAATTTTTTTAGGCACTTAAAAAAAGTTTCAATGTTATTGTGTGTCTGATGACTCGCCAAGGATCAAATAGAAAACATACCTAATCTAATAACAATTTATTGTTTCTCCCATTGTTTACGAGAGTTTTTTTTTATGGAATAAGAGGGCAAACCTGCTGACGCATCGCCTGATGGTAAGCGATTACCGCCGACCATGGACACCCGCAACACCATAGCAATCACAAGTGCGTTGCCGACCTTTTAAAAGGGGATTGGGCCTCCGGTAACCTCACTCACTCGGCGAAACACAACGTAAGCGTTGTTTAACGCCGAGGTATCACTACGGTCGAGCCGGCCCATTCGTGCCGAGGCATGGCTCTCCCACGTAAGACTCATGTAATTATGAGATGTATTGTAAATTTATTTACCGTGCCAGCTGCGAATGTGTACATAGGCAAGAAGATTATGCTGAGTCTGGTATCAGGATACTGCACACATACGTATGCCAAAACTGACATTATTGCTCCCGACTGAAACAGAAAAGTTATCGCACCAATAAGTTTCATGTATCATCTTCTACTACCTTACTTTCATCAAATTTTTTATTCACGCCTTTTTACGGCAACCCTCCCGACGCGCGCAATATCGACCGCTCGTAAAGCGCCGTCCGTACACCCGTTTACGATCTCCATTTATAGTACCCCCGAAATAACAGTGCGCATCTGAAGTTATCAGCAAGTGGTTTTGCCGTGGTTCATTTTAGATATAAAAATTCAGTGTAAAGACAGTAAATTGGGGTCATAAATGTTCCGCATTCATGATTATGGTTTTTACTGATTTCGATATTTTTGCATAAGAACACTTAATTATTTGATTTGCGCGGCTGTTCGTAATTACTAAATTCAGACGCTCCATGTTATTTCGGAGGTACTGTACACATTCGCCATATACACGATGCCACGGCATGCTTCACAGGTCGCCCTATGGACGACCGATATTCCGTCGCAATTAGTAGGTACAACTGTGTAACTTGAAAGTGTTTTCACGAACACAACACTTAGAAGCAATATGTACGAGTAAAGGCCGCTGCATACGTAACAGGTTTTTATACGGACAGGACGGGACGGGAAATTTAGGAAATATCGTTTCATGCAAAATGTATATGACAGAACATATGTCACGGATACAAGGATGGGACGGGAACGAGGCACTCATAGGGCGGGAAAAATATCGTCGCTGACGATGTTTAGCACATCCCGCCCCGCGCGTGCCTCCCCGTCTAATCCGTGTTTCCGCTACGTATGCACAGTCACAGGTCACTCCGTTCGTTCCGTAGAGAGAAGTAGTGAAGTCTTGATGATGCAAGTGTCAAAAAAGGACGACGAAAAACTAATCGAGTGTCTACGGTCACATCCAGCATTATATAATTTAGTTAACCCAAAGTTTAGTCACTAAGTACTAGAATTATCTGTGGCGTAAAATTGCCGCCGATTTATCACTCTCTGAAAGCTTTTTCGTCATTTAGGGCAATAGCAATTAAAGCCAATTCTTGAAATAAAAATTCCATCTTTCCTTGTCCACGACTCTAGCATTTTAGATCCGTGTCACTGTCGCTGTTCGTATGCATTTACACGACGTTCCCGTTTTGAACGAGGCAGTCACCGTCTCCGTCCCGTTCACGTTCCGGCCAAGGTGTTATCTCGTTACGTATGCAGTGACTTTAAAAAGTAACCATCTGCATAATTTTTTTATTTATTAAACGTAATAATAGGGAATATGCATAACATTCGAATTTGAGTGAAATATTTTTATTTTTAATCTTTCGTGCTAAAGAATGATGTCCATGCCATGATTTTTTTTACATAATCGATTTTCCAGCAAGATATTAATCACCTACATATAAAAAAAAATTGCGAGCGAATTGATTGAGATCTGTTAGATCAAAACGGAACTTACGACAAAGTCTACGTTGTGACGCTCTCGTGACGTCACCGTAAACATTTAGGTTAATAATGACTAGGTATAAAATTGATTTCAGTCCTCTCACATGTTTGAATCAGTTAGTAAACTTAAAAATATAGGTAATTGATTGGATAAAACGATCAATAAATTTTGGAAATGATATAAACAGTGACTGTTTTTGCGGAAACTGACATCACAGTACACGCCGCTAATATGGCTGCGTTTAAATCTCCCGTATCTGATTGCAGTTTTGAATATTTATTTTTATGATGAAATATTAAATTTTTTGTCAAGAAAATATTTTTTACGGTGCTTTAATAATGCAAACTATTGATTAAAAATATTAAAAAACACATGCATATTACCTATTATGCAGACAGTCAGGAAAAAATAGACTGCTTACCGCGCCGAGACTAAGACCAGGCTGGTTTAGTAGAACTTTATAAAGAAAGCTGGCGAAACTGCTTATTACACCAGCACTGAGGTACATGGCCACGAATTGCTCCTTTCCCAATGAAGATACCGCAGCTGTTAAATATTAATATAGTATTTAATTGAATTTATAACTTAGTATAAGGGTCAGTGCAGACCAGCAGACTAGTAGAGTGGCGGCTTTGGAGTAAGGCTATTAGTATATTAAGTAAGGTTATTATAGATCTACAAACTGCAAAAAATCAATTGAAATTTGAATTTGGCCGGTTCAGGTTAACAAACAGCACTGACATTGTAGGAACACAATGACCTACTTATCAAGTAATCTCTTGAATCAAGCAAACCTTAGAAGGTTAGGTACATATGTATGTTTCAAAAATATATTTAAATTTGAGTGGATATAAGATAAATAGCTTACCTGGCATGAAGCTATAAAGAACATACATATTTGCAGCCAAGTGCAGTGCTGAGTAATGACTGAACGTAGACAGTAACATTGGGAGACATTTTGAACCTGTAAAAAAACATACTTTTACTTTGAAAAGTGGACCATTACGACTCTAAATACAGGTGAAAAAGTAAGGCTACACAAGGTACAGCCCAAGCAGAACTATATGGCTTACAGCTTTAAAAAACTTAGGCGTTAAAATATTACAAATATTTAGTTCAAAACAGATTATTATCAATCTAGCACTATGTTTTTTTTATAAATGAAATGTAAAAATATATCGTTGGTCTGGATGAACAGGGTATTATCTTTAAAAAACCCTATTTTTCAGGAGTGTTTTCAAATTGAATATACTACCATGCCCCCCACTGACTTGATGTCATATTTTTATGTAACTCCATTCATCAAAAATATTGCAGGGTTTTAGTAGAACTGTATTCTTAAATTTCGTATTTGTAATTCGTAAAATTTGAAGTAATACCGTGTTCATTCAAATGAACAATAATACATTCATGAATAAATGAAGTCTTATAATTTATAACATGATTATCAAAATAATTATGCCTTAAAGACAAGAACATACTTCCTGATGGATTTGAGCAAAAATATTTGATCATGAAGGGCTGCAGTGACCTCACTCGCCAGGCGCCAAACACTAACAGATTGGCAGCTAGTATTGGATAAAAGACTTTCTCACTATCTCTTAGTGACCTCCACCACTTGGTTATTGGACTTGGTTCTGCTTTTTGCTAAAACAATAAAAATAATACACAATGAACATTGTTTTGCTATAATTATTAGTAAATTAATCAATACAGTATTGTTGTAAAATATTATTATAAAAGTAATAAAATATTGTATTGTTCATTGTCTAATGCTTATTATTTATTTTTTACTATATCAACTTAATCAGTAAATATCATCTGCTCATTATATGCTCATCATCATGCTGTTTAGTTATTTTCACAAGTATTTAGGGTGCTGTGAACATTAAATTTTTCTATAAATAATACACTTACAAGATGTGTTTTGAATTTCCTTTGCTGAGCACTTAACCAGGTCCCAGGCTTTTTGAGAAAAGATGATGCATGTTT
This sequence comes from Acronicta aceris, assembly GCA_910591435.1. Classification (NCBI taxonomy): domain Eukaryota; kingdom Metazoa; phylum Arthropoda; class Insecta; order Lepidoptera; family Noctuidae; genus Acronicta; species Acronicta aceris. The sequence goes on along the minus strand of OU342760.1, from coordinate 10,055,456 downwards.
GCGCAGATTCTCATATTCCCAAATCACACAGCCAGTTAGACTTAATGTGGATACCTAGAAACAATGTTATTTATTAGTTATATATTATAGTTATTAATTTTCATATATACCTATATATACTACTGATTTATTTTTCTTTGAAGAAAATAACCACAAAAGATCTTTTTTTAATATTTCTAATTGTTTCACTTGCAACCCAGTGACATTATGTTTAATTCAATTAACAATGTAGCCTATGTTACTCAATGATAATGTAGCATTCTATTAATGAAAGAATTTTTTAAATCAGTCCAGTAGTTTTTGAGTTTATTCATTACAAACAAAAATAAGTACAAATCTTTTTTCTTTATAATATTATTATAGTATAGAAGAGATAAGAATGTTGTGGTAAGGAAAGATGGTCAGTAATAAAAATGTAGGCATTAACGTTAACATGCACACACTGTGGACTGGCTAATCATTTCAACGAGGCATGAACTATGTGGAGCTCATGTTGATGCAATAGGACAGAGTTAGTGTGAGTAATGTTCTCACCCCAACTGTAAAAATGAAAGGTTTCCACAGCGCTCTAGCGTTTAGTGGCCCAGATTCTATATGTATTTGTGATAGAGGGTCAGGTTCGAGGACCGTCCGCCGACCGCCTCGCCGACTGTTGTGAAGAGAGTTGCGCACCAGCAACCGCACATTTCCGACACCACCTCGGCCTTGTTGGAGAAGCACTGGTCTACTGAAATGCGTAACAAATTACATTTAAACGTATAAAGTTCAGCAACACACTGAATTACTATTTTAACCTACCAACTATTCGTCATCTCGGCCGCACACCAAACATTTCTGAAGAACATTATATTGTTTTTTTTTGTTGAAATTATTCTGTTACATTATGTATTCGATAAAGGAAATATTTATTTTGTTAGTAATAGGAAAATTTCAGATCAAATAACTTTGACAATTGATTTTATAAATAATGACAGTGACCAAATGTCACACTAGCGGTGGGCGACTAAGAGATATACTAATGAAATCATTCGATTACATTGATATCTCCATATATCTCGATTATACAGGTTACTAACTAATTACTAATTTTGTTAGCAGAAGTGGTCTCAAGTAGTGTTGCCGAACAATCAATAGTTTACATCGCAAATCATGTACCATATCGATAGTATCGATACTATCGATAATATATAACAAGGCAATACTGTCGAATGAGTGCAATATTATCAATACTATCGATAGTATTGCAGTTCATTAATAACAAACTATTGATAGTATATTGATAGTATGTCGATGTTATTTGTAACGATAGTATCGATAGATACTATCGACACTATCGATACTAACGTTGCAAATAAAATCGTCAGTATCGATACTATCAATATTATCGATAGTTAGTTATTGGGGAACTACAATACTATACTATCGATAATATCGATAGGCCGATCGATAGTCTTACGGTTGATTGGCTATCGATAGTCAATCGATTAATAATTGAAAGTCGACTATCGATCAGCAACACTAGTCGCAAGTAGTGGTGGGCGATTATGTATGATTTGTATTATCGAATTACTTTTTATTACTAATATTGATAATCGATTATGAAATTACTAACTAATATATTTGTATTCAAGAAAATAATTGTATTATTTGAATATGATACCTTAATGATAAAATATATTTTCTCTGTACTATTTTACAACAGGATTAGTAGTACTAATTGGTAACGTCGTTCGATTATGAAAATATATTAGTTACTAATTTTATAATCCTACATTAATATTACAAAGTAATTAAATTATACAAATTATTCATAATCGCCCACCACTAAGTCACAAATTCATTACCTGTCAAATACAGTAGGGTGTACCGACCTCCGAAATAAACACGCGCGTCTGAAGTTATCCGCAAGTGTTTTGCCGTGTTAAATTTTAATAAAAAAACTTGGTGAAACACTGTTGGGGTCGTATTTGTGAATATATTTCGTGAAGATATTTTTTGCAATATAAGAACGCTTTTATTTGACCTGCGTGGCTGTTTGCCTGTTTGCAACAGCTAACGCGCGCTGTTATATCGGGGTACTGTGGGGAGAGTCAGGGTGAACGAGAAGACATAAAAATGTGTGAAGACCGAGACACAGAATACTGGTACAGTACGCGCGACATAACTTGGCCGGACTGAAGTTAGCTGTTTGTCAGTTTTTGGTTGCGCAGTACACAATTTTTAACGTAAACAATCCACTGCGCATTAAAACGGCGAAGTTCACTCCGGCCAATTTATGCCGCGCGTACTGTATCTCTAAGACAGTGATCAACTATGTATGAAACATAATTATTTTTCTATCTATACCTACCTATATACTATATACCATACCTACTTACTATATTTGTAAATTATGTATTTTCACTAAACTTATGACCGAACTGAACCGATGACAATTGACAGAGTAGAGGTGAATAATTATAACAAGCCGATGTCTGTACAATAAATTATGTAGATATTAAAGAAAAACTAATATGGGGGGTCTTTATTAGAGCAACAGAAGCCAAAATAACAAAACTACTACATGGATTTGAATGCAGTTTTCACGAGGTTAATCCTTATAACATCATCTGTCAATCGGTCCAGCCGTTTCGAAGATTAGCCGATACAAAAACACAGATAAACACTTTAAAAATTGTTTGTAGCTCATGGTTTAGCAGATTTATTAGGCTATCTTCATTTACCAAACACATCGTAAAATCTAAAAAGCCACGGCAACATAAGTCAAAAATATATACCTACGAACACATAAATAAAAAAAGTGAACACAAGCTAACCACCCGTCGAAACGACGGGTAAAAGTTACGTACTTATCTCAAAAACTATGGCACTTATGGGTAGGTACTCGCTTGCCGGTAGCTGCTGTGGCCCTGACATTGCCGTGATTAGTTATTGAAAGACCACGTGACTCGAATTCAGCATGCAGCTCGGACTTTTTTACTGTAAAAAATGTTATGGTAATGATATTGATAGGTACTTTTGAATAATTCATTTTTAACTAAATTAATAAAAGGAGGAGCTTCTCAATTCGACTGTATGTTTACATAGGTAGGTACATACATTCCTTTCTCCCACAGAGGTACACAGAAACTACAGACCGCCACTTGCTACGATTTTTCCATACATCTTTTGAAAGACATGCTCCGTTTTTGTATGTGTGTTACTTATACTAAATTTAAAAACTCAAGAACACTGTGCTCTACCGAGGAATACATAATTTATTAAATTATGTTTTCCCTTCAAAAACTATGTGTAACTAATAATAAGTGCTTGGACAAAATTTTCGTTTCTTGCATCATTTGGATTCGTCGCAATCGTTTACTTTCTGATATTGTCCTATCTAGTATAGGTTATTAACTCCTCATCCTAGCCTTGTCCCAACCAGACGTGGCTGAATATTTACATGCTACTATTTACAGGCTGCGGCTGTTCGGACCTTCACAGCCTAGTTTCTAAACATTGGCCACGGGTACTTACATAATTATAACGCTTCTGATTACCTTTTGCTATTCATTTAGGTATTATAATGATTGTAGGTGATAGGTGTATAATACTTAGGCGTGATCGGGCCGCCGGGCACCCGCCTGTCGTGCTCTCCTATGAAATCTCTACTCCATGAGGAGTGCAAGCACAGTTTAAACTTGCTTGTACTTAGTTATTACTAACCCCGAGCCAACATAGTTAATTAGGTTACGACCTACGCTCGTAATTCATAAAGGATTAATCGCTTCCTAAAGCTCCGTAGCTGTATCAGCGATTCGTTATCAGTGGAAGCGTGATAATTTTAACAACGTAATTGATCTTATTTCGAATTGCTTGATTTTTTAAATATTACCCATGGATGTGCTTATTACATAATAATTACTTATGTGTATATAGAGCACCTATTATCATTTTTAAGGGCCTTATTGACGAACTGTGTCGGTAACGATAAGGGTTCTTTTGCTATAAACCAAATAATTGAATTGTGTTCGCGTCCGGATGGGGTTGCTGTAATGGGGTGGCAGTGGCCTTCGCGCATGCTCTATTCAGTCGGCGACCCAGTGCGACCCTCGTCAACTTCAGTCCACACCTGAGGAGCTCAAAGCGATACCTCGTGCTTCTTCGTTAGAAACGATTTTAGGACAATAAAATCCTACTTTATTCGAAAGTAAGTGTTAACGATGATCATATTAAGACTGTTAAATTCGTGACTGAATTGTAAGTGTACATTTTCCATAACTAGATTAATATTTCGGTGATATGGTGTTAACCACATAAGTACCGACACGTGCTATAGATAGCCGTGACATCGGCATCGAGCTGACACTATAAAAATATACAACGATGAGAGATATCAATGATTATTGAGACTCAATTTTGCTAAAATTTACTATAATGTTCTGAAATAAGAGTACGTAAAATAATGAATAACGATGACAAGAGTCATTTTGCGTTGTTATATTTTATTGTTATTTAATTTAGCGCAACTTCTATAAATCCAATGGCGTCGAATCGATATCGTCGAAACATGTGGATTACCATATTGGAAGCTCTCTATTGAGATATGAATTAATAATTGTCCCGGAAAGAGAAGCTGCATTCTTATCTGAATCTCATAAGAAAGTATATCATTGCACTGAAATAATAAGTGACTGAAATATCTAATCACATAATAAGGTTTTGACAAGAGTGTATGCGGATTCGGACATTAATCATGTTTTATATGACAATTAAAATGTTAGTTTTAATTTTTATGGACTTTCTAAATTGCCTTTTTTCAGAAATGATGAAGCCGAAATTAACGAGCCATTATCATCTATACGAAAGACTATTTATATATCAAACATTGTGACGCACAAGCACAACCACCACATAAGTTTCGAATTACTTTATTTCTAAAATATTTAAAGTTCTATTATACTAGTTTATCGATTGCTTTTTAAGCCGTAACATAATAATACCAGTAATTAAATCTTTAGCTATTATTACTTATTTATTCTATTTCTTTTATCGAGGAATGGAAAGTCAACTGTTAAAAGTTAAGAAAGGATTGTTTTGAAGGGGTGTTTAATATATTATATAATAAAGCCAAGCTTATTGTTAAATATGATCATATTCGCATTTGGTTAGGTGCTAAAAAAATTATTTATTTTATACCCAAATTGATTAGAATAATTCGAAAACTGGAAGGCAAAACAATGGAACCGTTTTCTGATGAATTGCTATGGCTCGTGGTAAGTGGGTTTGTGGTGGCATTCATATTGGCTTTCGGTATTGGCGCGAACGATGTGGCCAACTCGTTTGGCACCAGTGTTGGGTCCAAGGTGCTCACGCTCACACAAGCTTGCATACTTGCGACTATCTTCGAGATTGCCGGCGCAGTACTCATAGGTCAGTTGGATTTAATTTATTTATCACGAAAATTCAAACAGATTGATATAAATTGATAATAGAAAATATAAGGGATCTATATTTTAACATGAAGGCGTCCAACACCTCAGACTACCCGTGACCTACCTACCATACCTACTGTAATGGATCCGAAACGACAAGAATTAAATAACACAATATTATGATCCATTTATGTAGTTTTTTAATATTCCCGTGCAAGATATCAGTAGGTAGGTATCAATATAAACTTCGTTTAAATGGTTTCATCCTGAGTTTTTCTCACTCCAGTTTTTGTTACTTTATGTTTATCCGTAGGATTTATTCTCAGATACTGAGGTGTATATCGATTCAACATTGTAGTTGTTTGTGTATGTAATATGTGTAAACTAGGCTTGATCATAATAGGAATCCAATATCAGTGCAGAATATTGCTTACAACATAGTTGTTGATGTTTAATATATTTAAACCTATCGGCCAACACCAGTGATCTCTGTGCAGGTTATAAGGTGTCGGACACGATGCGCAAAGGCATTTTGGACGTGTCTTTATATGCTGATGGGGGCGAGAAGTTGTTGGCTGCAGGTTGCCTGTCGGCGCTCATATCAGGCGCCATCTGGCTGATCGTAGCCACCGCGCTGCGGCTACCTGTTTCTGGCACACACTCCATGGTCGGAGCTACTGTGGGCTTCACCCTCACAGCGAAAGGTCCTATAGGTGTTCGCTGGTCTACTCTCGGAGCTATTGGTGAGTGGTTTTTTTCTCACAATAATAATTATTTAGTATAATAATAATAAATTATTTATTATTGGGCTACTATTTGGCCCATAGATATATACCTAACAAACTATTATATATATTGTATATTACACTTTAGGTTAGTATATAAATATGTAATAATGTATATATTCCTTCGAAATTTTGCTATAGGTATCTATATTTTGTGTATGAGCTGTCATAGAGTCGGTGCCATGGCTGTGGTCCAGCGTTCACTGGACTCCTACTCAGATCCTCCGGTTTACCTTAAGTTTAGTTACCTGTCGTAAATAGCTTATGGAAATCTAATAAGCTATTCCTTCGAATACCATGTATTTCTTTATTAGTAATTTTAGTCCACCGCGCTGGTCTAGGGCGGGACCGGGTTGATTTCGTACTCAAGCATGCAGCAGCACGATGTTTTTCTGATGTTTTTAAAATACGCACGACGCATATCGATAAGCCAGAGGTGCGTGCTATGGATTCGAATTTTGACTTGTCCAATGGTGATATCACTACTATAATATTATAATGTACATAACATAACATACAACATGCCATCACGCCTGTATTCCCCGAAGGGTTAGACAGAGGCGTACTGTACTCACCCATACCCACAGTTCGCCGGTATGTTTAGATCCCATGTAATAAGTGGCGAGCCTATTGCTATTAACCGGGCACAAATGTAGACTCCGAGCTGCTACTGAGAATTTCATAGAAAAACCGAATAACACTTTGCTCGAAGCTGGGGATCGAACCTGGGACCTCTAGCGTAGTAGTCACGCTTGGGACCACTAGACTTATGAGGAAGTCATATAGATATTAAAAGTATAACTGGCCGAATTCTGTACATAGGAAACATTTATGGGGTCTTTATGAGATATTATAGAAGCCAAAACAATTATCTTTATAATTTTTGTTTGTTTCTCTGTGTTTGTACGCGCAAGACGCAAAAACTAGATATCGCACAACATTGGATGCGGTTCGCAGTTGTATTGCTGGAGGACTTAATTAAATTCTAGATACGCTGCCTAGAAGCCGCGTTATAATACCTAACTCTGTTTGGGACGCGAATGAAACCTCGAACATCAGCTAGTCTTAAATAAGTTATAATAATAAGTACAATAACCTTGAACTGAATTGTGTGGAAACATAAAGAGTACCTATTTGTCAAGTCTCCCATGGTCGCAGCAAGCGTGTCTGGAGACCTTGAGTACTGGAAATTTATGGAAAGTAATAAAAGCAAGAGACGAATCTACAAACATTGCTAGATATCATAAAAGAGGCTTTTTCTTTATTGATTTAAAATTGAAAACAAAGCGCCGCCGCGCGCCGGCGATTTCTGTCTCGTTCTCGTAGCATCGTAGCGATTATACATGGTTTCTTTCAGGCTTTTGACTGCCTCTAACAATATTTCGTTTCTCGTAAGTATTTGTTCATAATTTTTTATTAAATATGGTTCATGATTGTTCCAGTGTTGTCGTGGTTCATATCACCTGCTCTGAGTGGTACGGCATCTGCGTTGCTGTACTGGCTAGTACGCCGGTTCATCTTGAGGTCGCCGCAGCCAGTCAAAGCCGGTCTCACGTCGCTGCCATTCTTCTATGGAGCGACCATCGCCGTTAACGTATTAAGCGTGGTGCACGATGGACCAAAGTGTAAGTGTAGAAACGTTACAGAAACTTATTTTGGAATCATTATGTAGGTATGGAGAATTAGCTCACAAACAGTACTAACTGTGAACTGGTGCGGCTGACTCTGAGCGAGAGGTTCTGGTTGTGGGTTCCATTTTCAGGTCCAGCAAGATTTATTCAGTTAGTCAATAAAATTCTTAGTAGCAGCTCGTAGTTACGATTTGTATAAACCAGCCACAGATAAGCCTTGCTCCTTTTCACGGGATCTAAACACATCGAACTGTGATAGTTAATACATCAGTAAATAGGTGTGCCTAATCAATCGGGGAGAGGGGTGTGATGTTAGGTATGTTATGTTAAGTTACTCGTAGATTTGGCTAATGCATTTTCTGCATGCTATTTTGCAGTGCTGGCAATGGACAACATCCCACTATGGCTGGCTCTGGTGTGCTCCATGGCGTTAGGTGCGCTCGTTGCGGTGTGCGTGCGCGTGTTCCTTGTACCCTATTATCAACGGCGACTCGTCCCGCCACCTGTCAATTTCTCGCTTGGATTATCTAACGGTATGTTTTAAGATGTTAAAGTTATGTCTAGAATACTTAGTTAGCACGTTCACAACTAGGTACTTACTTAATTTTAGTCCACCAATCATCTCTACCACAGCTATGGCTGCAGGCAAACTACCAACTTAACAATTAATTGTCTATTCTATACATACATACATACACTCACGCCTTTCTCCTACAGGGGTAGGCAGAAACTATAGACTGCCATTTGCTACGATTCTTGCATACTTCTTCCAAATTCATACATCTTCTCATACATACACGCCGGTTGCGAGTGCTACGCACCTGACCTTTTTGGAGGATTTCGCCAATAAGATCGGCGTATGTCCTTCTAGGGCTACCTCTACCGGTGCTGCCGCTGACATTCGCCTCATAAATTCCTTTCGTTAATCGTCTTTCATTCATTCTTTCAACATGTCCAAACCATCTCAGCATATTCTTTTCAATACGCGTCACTACATCAATATTATTCCAATATTCTAGAAACCACCCCCGCGAATACTCCTACGCATTCCAATAAAAGTAGCGTACCTCAGCGTCCCACTTCACTCCTGTCAGAAGACGGAAAAGTACTGGACGTTATCGCGGAAAGTGCAGAGATGGTCACTCTGAGTGATGCAGACAAGACCTCCGTCGGAGTGATGAATGCCAGAAACCGAGCACTACTCGCGACCATGGATGACTGCAGTATATTATCCAGGAGCCTCAGTCCACCTAACAAGTCTCGATTACAACTGATAGACGCGGACCCTCAGATCAACACCTTAAAATACATAGACGAGACGTTAAGTTGTTGTAAAAGTTTGGATTCGGCCCAAATGGCTGGCATGGGTGAGAGTTACGACTCTAGAAATGGTTTCCTGGGCGACTCGTGTGACACCATAGCACGTGGGGAGTTCGACAGATTGGCAGCCACAAGAGCAATACATTGCGTGGAATTTGACACACCACCTCCACGAATCGATAAGGTGAGTACCTCCCTACCTATACCTATCTGAGCTTTGCCTGCTTTTCAGTAATTGTACCAAATATACCTACAAGCTTGCCCAGTTAACGGTTTGGAAAGTTTTCAAATTTATGTATTCTATGGTTAATTAATATTTAAATGAAGTTTATATTTGGCATCGGATTTTAATGGAGATGGCACATAGGTACATATATATATTATGTTAAACGCTGTTGGTTTCTGTAGGGTCCAGAAGGCGGCAGCGCGTGGAGCATCGAGCGGTGCGCGGCGGTGGAGGCGGCGGCGGGCGCGCGCGCGGCGGGCGCGGGGCTGACGCCCAACTCGAGCGCGGCGCCGCTGCTGCGCGCCGCCTCCCCCGCGCCCGCCGCCGCGCCGCCGCCCCCCGCCGACGCCTTGCGACTCTTCTCCTTCCTGCAAGTTCTCACCGCCACGTTTGGTGCATTTGCCCATGGTGGCAATGACGTCAGGTAAACATTCTTTTAACAACATTCTTAAGTTGTATCTAGGTATGTATTCCCTTAAGTACCTACCCCTATATATTCAAATATATATAACCGACTCTACGCATAGGTCTATATAGATGCGATGTTTTTCAATACATTTGTTCTTTTAAATTACACCTTTTAATACAATAATAACAATGAACTATAACAGCAGCTTACCATAACCTATCAGTCAAAAATAATAATAAAGATGTTATGGTGCTAATATGTAACTATAAACTGTTGAATCGATATTGTCTTTCATCAGCTATTTTGTATAATAATTTGTGGATAACGTTGTTAGTAGTGTATAAGCTACTCCTATTGACTAAGTGTTGAGATTATTGCATTATATACTGCTGTTTGTGGTCCCTATAAAAAAAACCTTATGCTAAGTTTTATAACAGTAGGTGCCTAGTTAGTTAAAAAGTACGTATAAGCTCGCAGATACATATTTGTAGCCCAAATATACCTAAGAGTAGAATGCCTGGTAAAGTAGAAGTTAATTTTTTATGTAGGTACCTACTATCTACCTAGTGTGTAATTTGCAAATTTGAAAAAAAAATCTGGCCGTCAGAAGTCACCATAACACCGAATACGTCGGTTATTTCACAGTAATGCTATCGGTCCTCTGGTCGCTCTGTGGCTGCTATACTCGGAGGGTGGCGCACACTCCCGCGCAGAGACTCCTCTCGCCATCTTGGTGTTCGGCGGCTTTGGCATCGCGCTAGGCCTGTGGCTGTGGGGCCGGCGCGTAATCCGCACTGTTGGAGAGGACCTCACCAGCATCACACCTGACACGTTAGTCCATATTCAAATTTCGAATTTCTGAACTCTTCATCATCATCAACCCAATATATTATCCCACTGCTGGGTATGGGTCTCCTCTTAAAAAGAGCTCGTAGCATATAATCCTCCACGCTGGTCTAGTGCGAGTTGGCAGACTACCACGCCATCGAGAAAGTCTCTCAGCTCAGGCATGCAGGTTTCTTTACCAAGTTTTCCTTCACCGTTTATGTGCGAGATATTATTATTATTTGTATCTCCTTTTTGGATTACACGGCATGCCTCCCGTGAGCTAGACATCCGGTCCTTTGGAAGGCTTGCTGGGGGACATAGGTCCAACGCGCAGAGGCCCCTTGGAGAACTTTAATCTAATATGGGATGGGGCATACACCCGGGACACTTCACAACTGCACTATGGGAGTACAGCCATGAAGTATTCCGGGCGGCTGCAGGACTATTGTAAAATATGGAAATTAAAAATGGGATTATGGATGTGGGTGTTAGGTGGACCAATAACTTCTATTGCCGGAAGAAAACGGCGTCTGCCTTGAGCCTTGAATAAACATCCATAGGGATGGCAGACAGTGACTTGCCACCTCACTAGCTGGGCCCCCCAAACAGCTGCCAGTACAGGCAGAAGTCGGCAACAGCGGTGTGAGCGGCTAAGGGTGTAGAGAGGTGCGGCCCCGGTTTCACCGTCGCGAGACTCGAAAATACCCGGATTGGGTTTCCCCACTATTATGCCATTAGACACTTCCACCCCCGAGCATATAGCTCTGGCGGCCCCCCTCTGGCCGGCCAATTAAGGCAAGACAGAGTTGAGAGTCCTGCGGGCGCTCTTGGGTTTCCACTCTAGCTACCCAACACGGGCAAACTAGAGACGAGGCCCTGACCGACTCTCTGGAGTAATAAGGACCGCAGTGTCGCCACTCACCATCAGCTCGCCACAAGCTGCCCTGCGGTTTGTGCGCTTTTCATTAGACCTTATGACACATTTTTTGTTTTTTTTTTGTCTAAGGTTTGTAAAAAGCAATTCTAATCTACCCTCTAGTTTGACGTTAGTCTCATGATGAGGTAACGCTTGTCCCAGAGGGGGTTTATTATTATTATTATTATATAACTATCTCCTTGTGTAATCACGGCATGCCCCCCGTGGTGAAAACATTCGGTTCTTGGGAAGGCTTGCGTGGGGACACAGGTCCAAAGCGCAGAGGCCCTTTGGAGAACTTTGATCTAATATGGGATGGGGTATACAGCCAGGACACTCCAAAACTGCACTATGGGAGTACAGCTTGAAGTATTCCGGGCGGGTGCAGGACTATTGTAAAATATGGGAATTATATTTAATTGGATTATGGATGTGGGTGTCTGGCGAACCGATAACGTTAACTTCTATTGCCGGAAAAAAACAGCGTCTGCCTCGAAAAAACATCCTTAGGGATAGCAGACGGTGACTCGCCAACTCACTAGCTGGGCCACTCGAAAAGCTACCAATACAGGCAGAAGGCGGCAATAGCGGTGTGAGCTGGATTGGGTTTCCCTTATGACTCATTTTTTGTTTTTTTGTCTAAGTTTTGTAAAAAGCGATTCTAATCTACCCTCAAGATTAACGTTTGTCTCTTGATGAGGTAACGCTTGTCCCAGAGAGGGTTTATTATTATTCATTTATTTCAGACCAAATGATCCATAATCTTGTTAGTAATACCTACTTAGGACTATGTTATTAATCACATTTTTAATTATTACTCTAGGTTCCTACTGTACTATTTCGTCCAAAATACTTCACTGGAAATAAATGTAAGCGAATGCACATTGCAAACTTTACCAAGTTTGGAATGATTTTCCGGTCTTTTATTTCCAGTGAAGTAGTAAAGACGAAATAGTACCGTAGAAACCTAGCTTACAAATCCGAATAATAAACATAATTTGATATTGAATATTGAATTTGAATACTGAAAATTGAATATTGTCTGGATTACGATTTATTTCGGTACTACGTTTTTGTGGACAATTCAAGCTCCGCTGGAGCCATAAATAGCGAATTTTCAAATACCATTGTATATTTTTTTTATGGATTAAGTCGGCAAACGAGCGTACGAACCACCTGGTGGTAAATAGTCATTGTCGGTCATGGACACCTGCAACACTAGAGGAGTTGCTGATGCATTGCTGATCTTTAAGAGCCTCTACGGACTACAGACTACCAGAGCCAAGGAACAGAGCCAGAGAGCAGCAACAGAGAGGAACTGGTTCTTAGGTGCGAAAGTCGAAACATACACCAAGGTGCTTAACGACAGACTCGCGTAAGGCGTACTCAGACAGTCGTAAGCCTGGTCGCCAGCCAGTTAGACCCCAAGAGGTCCGACCACCGAGCGAGGCAGATAATTTCACGCCTCTTACGGGATGCCTATCTGACAGGCAGTGAGGAACGGTAGAATACCGTAGAAACCCGTCCCCACGGGGAAAATAAACGTTTTTTTTTTGTATTCCAGGGGCTTCACGATCGAGCTCGGAGCTGCGTTAACGGTACTGGTAGCCAGTAAGGCAGGTCTGCCGGTGTCCACCACACACTGCAAGGTCGGCTCCGTCGTCTGCATTGGCTATTTTTCCGATAAACCTGTCGACTGGAGTTTGTTTCGGTAAAGATGATGTTGATGTTCTCTTTTACCTAGTAATTCTAACTATTTATCTTCATTTCTCTTCCTTTCACGCATTGTATTGTATTTTCGTACAATGAGAGGTCATCCAAAATACTGGAAATGTAGGTAGGTATGCAAAAAAGCATTTCTTTTAAATAATAACAGAATAGGTACACAAAAATCACAGATTTTCTGGTAAAATTAAAATCATCATGTGAAAAAAATATATATTTGGCTCCCTCCTTAAAAGACTTTTGCTTGATTATGAACCAAATCTTTGCACCACACCGAATCTTCGTTTCAATTATCTGAGGCAGAATCGGTTTTTGAGTAGAACATGACATTTTGCTGCCCATAGAGATTCTTCATCTTATCTTTGCCGGCATTTCATTAAGCTAACCGTTTTGATCTTATCAACATAATTTTTATCAATTCCTGTTATTTTCTTGATTCAACAAAATACTTCTTTAGCACGATTCAAATGAAGTATAATTTTACAAGCAGCAACGTCGAAAAGCTGATAACTCCAAAAAATACTACGCTAGTTTTCAAAACTATATTATTATATTTGTATGTTTTCGGATATTTTTTCAAGATTTTTTACAAATAATATAAATTAAATGAGGTTCCTTATAATTGGTAACTGCCAATCGTCATGTTCTTTGTATCCACTTCAACTTGTCCCCCAATCCCAAAGGATTCGCAAGTTGAAGTGGCAAAGGGCCGGTCCAAAGGGCGATCGGAAATTTAGTTCTCTGATGGATCGGGATAACTTCGTTGCGGATTTTATCCCTCAGAGAGACTCCGAGCATAGCTCTTTCCATAGCTCACTGTACTACTTTAAACTTGTGGACCAGTCTCGCCGTAAGTGTCCACATTTCGGCTCCGTAGGTCATAACTGGTAGGACGCACGCATTGAAGACTTTTGTCTTGAGGCACTGTGGTATGGGTGACTAGAAGACTCGACGAAGTTTGCCGAATGGTGTCCACCCCAGCTGAATCCTCCTTGCGGGTTCCCTCTCGAAGTTGTTTCTACCTAATTGCTTAATTTGCCTGAGGTGGACATATTCCTGAACAAATTAGAGAGAGACCTAATCCATTTACGATAACCGGCCTCAGGGTCATAAGATTGTTGCACATGTTGTACTTATATCTATGTTCACCCCGAGACAGATGCGTCGAGAGGTATCAATTGTGTCGGTCAGCGTCCGTTCGAGATCCTGCAGCGACATTGTCATTAGGACTATATCTTCTGCAAATCGCAGGTGTGAGATGTACTCGCCGTTCGTGTTTATACCCATTCCTTTTTTTTTCATTGATAAGTCGGCAAACGAGCAGACGAGTCACCTGATGGTAAGTAGTCATCGCGCCGCCCATGGACACCTGCAACACCAGATGAGTTGCTGATGCGTTGCTGAGCTTTAAGAGGACTGCAGAATGCCAGAGCCGCAGGAACCGAGGGGGAACTGGCTCTTACGCGCAAAAGTCGAAACACACACTGCAGTGCTTTACGACAGACTCCGACGTAAGGGTGGTCGTCAGCCAATCAGACCCCGAGAGGTCCTACCACCGAGCAAGTCAGATATTTTCTAGGCTGTTATGAGATGCGTATCTGAATGGCAGTGAGGAACTGTATGAACCCGTCCCGTTCAGTTCAGCGGCTAAACATATTTTCCAGGGCGTTGGTGAACAGTTTAGAAGCTATAACATTCTCCTGTCTCACTCCCCGGCGCAGATGGATATGTTTAATCTGCTGGTTCTGTATTTGAACGGACATTGTTTACTTGTTTGCCACCTTAGTGGCATATAAAAAGAAAACATAGCCGCAGCGCCATACAAACATCTTATCATGTCGATGTATCGCCAATCAGTGTCCACTTGGCATCGCTGCAGGGCCTCCAAAACAGCTCAGGCTGCAAAACAGGCCGCCATAATATATAGTGTACTTAAATAAACATAGATAGGTACTTATTTGTTTTTTGCTTTGTCACATTTATGTTTTATATTTGTTACAGAAACATAATTTTCGCGTGGGTAGTGACCGTTCCCGCCGTCGCAGCAATTGCAGCACTCGCCATGTTGGCTCTAGAAGCGTTTGTCGTATAGATTATTGACGTTTAAAATACCTAAGTACTACTTAGATACTAGATACAAACATTTCATAAAGATACGAGTATGTCCAGTTCTCCTCATCAGCCTATTATTGTTGTGTACCTATACACATACCTAAATATAATATATAGCCACGTCAATAAATCGACTTGGTTGGTTGTTGTTAGTTGAATTTCAAATTAGGTTGAGTGTAGGTACCGTAAATGCCAATGGCAAAAAATGTATCCTTGTTATAGTATTGTTTTATTTTATTTAAACTAAATAACATGCCCTTTTTAATTTTTCTGTAAGATACCTGATCGTAGAAATTATAGGTAATTATAGGTAGGTACCTTATGTAACTATAATTTCCACGGTCCAGACTTAAGCACCCAATAAGATCGGCTTTAGGGAAATCGCGATGAGATGTACCGACATAAACGAGGTAGGTGGGTATATGCAGATAGGACACAGGGTCACCGCTATAGTTCTAATATAATTGGATGAGGCGTGAATTAAGGCAACTAAGCCGGACAGTAAATTCACTGTGTGCGTAGGTACCTATTCTAAAACTTATGGGATTGCAAAAATGAAACGATGGACTTGTCAATACTCTAAAGGAAGTCAAGGACTTTTACTTTGGGATTAAGCGTATAGAAGTTTATGAGTGTATTGTTTTTCTCTTCTTATTTACTTATTTGCTACATCGTACTTAATAGTTGTTAGACTTATCGTGTATTCATAGGTCTTCATGGATATTTAGTTAAATGTATGAAATATTAGGAGTTAAAAAAGCATAAAGTTATTTTTTACTATGAGTACCTACTTATTTTTTTTCTTTCTTTACAGTTAGATGCACTATGATTAATGATACAAAATATTGTGAAGTCAGTACATAATTATCTATATAAAGGGATTTATTTACCTACCTGATATAATATTAAATTAAAAATTTAAAGAAACCCCCGACACAAAAATCTTTAAAAATATGAATTTTGTCCCTTTATTCCTAAGTACCTAGAATATTTTAATTCAGGCGTCGTTGTGTTGGGGGACCGCTCATGTGCTCATGAAAACGCATCGTTTGAGCAAACAAAACGTAGATGTAAACCGTTAAAGAGTTCTTCTGAGGGTTGGTTAAGCTGCAGAATATTGCAATACCATTGACAAGTGACAGGATTTCAAATTTTTAAACGATGAGGCCTGTGGAAGTTGTATAAACTTAAGTCTTTATCAAGAAAAGAGGTGATGATCTTCAAACGGCTAAGCAGATTTTTTTGAAACATAGCTAGCAACACTCGACTAACAAACCTTGAAACAAACAGAAATTGTACTAAATCAGTTCACCCGATTAGGCGCTAATATGCAAATTGCAATAGACAGACACACAGATACACACTACAAACTTATAACACCCCTCTTTTTCGTCGGGGGTTAATAAAAGGATAATTTGTTTTTTTAAATTTTTGTAATGCATTTAAACCTTTTACTTCTGTAGGTAGGTACCTGATTGAACGCTATGCAAATGCTTCTCAAGTTTGTAGTAATCCAATAGGTAGGTAGGTACTTACAAAAATTACTCGTATGCTCCATAGCTATCCTACTGTACGGACTGTACCAGTTGCATTGGCCTAGTGCGCAGGGATTTTTCACATGAATAGAGGACTGACTTTTTGGAGTATTAGAATGAGGTGTAGAAGGATATTTGCATACTATAATTTATACTTATATTATATTGTAAATTCTTATTGTTAACCACTTTCTCATATATTGAGTTTTTAACTGTATCTACCTAGTTAAATTAAAAATAAGCTTAAATTGCTACAGAATTATCACAGTTCGCATTGTTTACTCAGCCTTATAACAATCTGATACGAAAAGTTTTAAACTTTTATTGAGTAGGTAGGTATGTGCCTTACATTAAAACATTTTTGTTTGTTTTATTATTTTACTTAGTTTAGGTTTGATTGAAAATTTCTTAGAGCTTGTTTTACTTATTTAAGATTTACTAGGAGTTATTCTTATTTTTTGTAACCGACTTTATAAAATGGTGATCGTCTTTAGGTACCTACTTAGGTATATCAATTTTGTGTATGTTCGAGAATAGGAAGAAACTCGTTGTTTAAGAATTATTATCTTTCGAGGTCAACTTGTAGGACAAATATTCCATTTTATCCAGTTTATTTGCATCATGTTGGGCTTTTTATGAACAACTTTATTATGTGTTGTAACTAATTACAATTGGTGACATAATTGTTGAATAAACGTACCTACATAGGTAGTTGAAATAATTTATGTTTTATTTTTTGCCTATTTGATGTTAAGCTCGGCAACGTAGCATGCCCTGTTGGGCTCGATGAATTGAGCTAGTTGAGCCGAATCTTTAAGAGCTTGTATGTTATTCGTTATTGTATGTTCTGTTTAATTATAAGTAACCTAAGTAAAACAATGCAATATTTCTGCCTTATTATGGTACTTACCGATAGGTAAGAAAAAAATAGATATAGGTATCTTTTAAAGTAAAAGATATATTAAAAGATAGATATATCTTTTACTTTATAAAACTGTGTAGCATCCTGATGTTCAATGTCCAGCGGGGAGGACGGTTGAACACATAACTACACCTTACTAGAAGCCTACGGTTATAGAATAGGGGAGGTCTACCAAAACTATCATTGTAGATTATATAGATATAGGTAGGCTTATCAAGGAGTATGCGATAAGAGGCCTCATCCTTTATAGAGGTCCTGCGAACGCTGGAACATAGCAGCTCCTCACGGTGATAGCGAATATCGTGACTCCCATGGCCATAACTACTTATAACGTAAGAGAAGGCAAGTGAGGTTTCTAGGTGGTAGATACGAGTCAGACATACCTAATATACCTTGTAACCTCCTCAGTTCTCTAGGTGGCAGAAGACACACGAGATTAATTAAGGAAGTAAGTAGATAGTGAATATCTCTAACAAACAGATCCTATCTGTTTGTTAGAGATATTCACTGAATATATAGTACTTACCTACCTAGTTAAATACAAAAATATAGGTAAACGAGAAAACAACATTTAAGGACAGTGACAGATTTCTTCACAAGCCTAAACACAGGGAGCAATTAAGTACCTACGCCTGATCAGAACTGGCAATGCATTCTACAAAACGAATAAACAATTGGCTAGTCTTAGTTGTATGGGGATTCCCCAGGAGTCCTTAACGATACATCTACCCTACGGATAACCTATCTACTTATAATATAATATAGGTAAACGGTCGCGTCGCTAATAATAGGCTTAAATAGGCAAAAGAGGCTTAAGCAGGCTCTGGTTGTGAGCATGATATTTGGGAAAAACGAAATCTTGGTAGGCAGTAGGTATAGCAGTCATCTCATCATTATCATTTCAGCCGAAAGACGTCCATTGCTGACTATAGGCCTCCCCAAAACTTTCCAGAAGGATCGGTTATATGCCGTCTGCATCAAACGACTCCTACTCCCAGCGCCTTCACTAGGTCGTCCGTCCATCTCGTTGGAGGTGGTCCCTGACTACGTTTTCCGGTGCGTGGTCTCCATTCGAGAACTTTTCTGCCCCACCGACTATCAGTTCTACAAGCTATGTGCCCTGCCCACTGCACTTAAGCTTGCTAATCCTTTGAGATATGTCGGCAACATTGCATGGTTTCTCTACGGATCTCGTCATTTCTGATTCGTGGTCGCGTAATGAATTGCCAAGCACAGCTCGCTGAGAGACCTTGAGCTTATGAGACCACGTCTCTCGCGGGTATCTACCAGTATGATCTGACTGCCAGGCTAAAAAAAGTTTTAAATTGTACGCACGTACCTACACGCGGCCGCGGGTAGGTACCTACCTTTTTAGAATTATATCATCACGATATAATTCTAATTTGGTACCTAGGTATTAAGGCAAAACTTTTAGCCTAATTATTAGGTAGGTAGTGCAATAACAATACGCTTGTTTATAATTATTATGTATTATATTCATATTCATTTATTTTGCAATCATATTGTTTACATAGATGGTAAGTAAATACATAAGTGGTATCAAACATGAACCCCGTTAGGGCACAGCAATAGCTTAAAGTTACATTTCAATTTAAGTATATAAAATTATAGAATTTTAATATCATGACTATGATAATTAATCTTATATCTAATTATACATTATATAATAATATCTACTTAGTAATTAGTGACCTATCTGTAATATCTGAATGTCTATGTAATAAATGTTTTATGTATGTATGTATATTTTAAAATGTCTTATCAATATTTTTGTTTAGTATATTATTTTATTTATTCATATTATTTATTTATGTATTAATTAATAGTATTTATTTATCAGTAAAGAATTCAGTTAGGCTATAATAACATTTTAATATTAAATATTTTTTGTAATTGGTTTTTAAATTTATTTTCATACTCAATGGTTTTTATATTTTCTGGAATTTTATTATATATTTTTACACACATTACGAACGGACCCGAATGAAATAAAGCGAATTTAGAGCTGGGTAGGGCCAGTTTATTATGGTACCTTAGGTTTCGTTGTTGCGGGCGTTGATCTTTTGCTAAAGGAAAAAGTAACGGGTGGTTTTTGACAAATTTACAAGTTTCTAAAGTTAATATTTAATGAAGTACGGTTTGCAACTCTCCATGGGATCTGTAATATTTGCAGTATTCTAACGCATTTTTTCTGTATAATGAATAATCTTGCTACATCTACTCCATAACCCCATACAATACTTATATCCATGTGTTATCTATGTACAGCTGTATACTATAGATACAGCTTTACATAATATAACGTTCGGCAAAGTCCGGATGGGTTCGTCGAAATGTATTCGAGTGAGACGCTTTTTTTAGTTTGGGCTTTGTTGATCGACCATTTGCAACTTGCGTTGCGCCGTGCGCGTCGAGTTTCCAGACTCAGGCTATATTATTATACTCTTTGCTCAGATTGCTGAGAGCAGTGGATTCGATATAACGTAGTACCTATCTCGTTTGTCCGGTTTCCAGTGCGTATACGATTTTTTAATACTTATCATTTAAACCAGTTCTCCAACAGCATTAATAAGAAAAGGTAAGATTCAATATATTTTATATTTTTTAACATATTTAGGTGCCTCAGTGTCCCCTTACGACCCTGATGTTCATGACAATGAACATACGTTTGAGTTACAAGGGCATGCTCAAATTGCTCAATATTCACGAGTCATCAAACAGATGCTAATAAATGATAGCAAGTTATTAGTCATTGGATTCAATATTCTATGTTGTTGTTATCAAGTCAAGTTCCTGTGGTGTCTAAACCATTTTGTATTTTTTTGTTGTATTAGGTACCTACCTAGGTATTAATATTTTGTCTGTAGGTGTAGGTACAAGGCATATAATATGATAAATACCTACCTATCTGATTGAATTAATTTTGATGTCTTGTTGCTTTTCTTTCAACTTCATTAATATTTATTTTTCATACTAAGGAACCTATTTAGTCACTATATA
This sequence comes from Acronicta aceris, assembly GCA_910591435.1. Taxonomy (NCBI): domain Eukaryota; kingdom Metazoa; phylum Arthropoda; class Insecta; order Lepidoptera; family Noctuidae; genus Acronicta; species Acronicta aceris. Next base: position 10,034,612 of record OU342760.1, on the reverse strand, counting down.
ATAGGTACCTACGGGTCGAATTGATAACCTACTCTTTTGAAGTCGGTCAATAAAAAACAATCGCGTCCTTCCCGTTATAGTTGGTATCATCACTTCTTCAATTATCTCAATAGGTAGACAGGTATTATCCTTCTCGGAACTGGAATGCAAAACCGGCAGTTAGGAATTCCCGTCGTCTCGGTATACCTACCTACTTACGAGGAAAATGAACGAAGTAATGTTTATGAATGTTATCGTGATGTTAACCTACTGTTGTTTGAGAATTGAATGAATTAAAAATAAGGGGTTATTCCCCTTGTCCCTTAGCTCTTCGGCCCCACTAGCTCTTTGTCGGTCAAAAATAGTAGATCTAAAATTATTACCCATAAAAATATAGTAGATAACGAAAAGATGAAAAAAAATATATAGTAAGTTTCAAAATATGTAGGACCTACTTTATTTCTTAAAATAATATTATTTGCTACTTTTAGCCATTATTAATAAATTGGAATGCCTATAGCTATTATTACAATTTAATTTAAATTTGAAATAAATTGCTTTGAGTTTGTTGCCTTTAAAATATGGTCGTTTCGCCTACTACATAGGCGTACCTACCTATATATTTTTTTCAGAAAAGTAGTCGGGCCTCTAAAAAAGTAGGACACTATATTATATAGGTATTTAGTAGGGTTGGTAACCCTGCTGTTGTCCCGCACTTTCATTGAGTGGGGCCAAACTTATCATAATTTCCTGTTGGCCCCACATAAAATAATATTTTAAATTGTGTCTTGGTATGGATATTTAACATTTGGTAAATCATTATTTTATATCTAATAGATAATAATATATGCTGCGTCTAAAATGTATCAAGCAGGTAATCTATTGTTTACACAAAAGGGATAGGAATGCAATGGGTGTATGTTATCAGTACCTTGCACACACTGCTAAGTTGCTTAAAAGCTGATACAATTGAAAGCGGGGTTTCAATATTCCGTAAAGTGAAAATTTAAAAAAGGTGTGTTCTTTTTTCAATTTTCGATAACAGGCATCCATTGCATTCGGTTCCATTTTGTGTCAGGAAGGAGTAGACAATAGATGGTTGCTCGAGGCATTTTAGACGCAGCATATTTATTGAAAAGGTACTTATGTCCACATAAACAATTAATAATTAAACAATTAATGTTAAATATCAATACCAAGACGCTGATTAAAATAATATTATATTGGGAGCCAACAGGAAATTATGATTACGATTACAATTTAATCAAGGGCCAAACCCTTGATTAAATTGTAGTGGGGGACAACAGCACAAAAATTCTTTACCCCCAGTGGGGCTGGAAGAGCTGGGGGACAAGAAAAATAATACCTGTTAACTTAGACTAATTACACTACGTAGATACACCTATGTAGCGTTATTTTGTGTAAGTGATAGAAAATAAATCTGGTCACTCACCGGATTAATTTTTTCACCGGTTTTAACATAGGGACCATCACAACTGTATTCCCTGAAGTGTTAGCACAGGCACAAATGAATACTTACTCCATGGGAATTTCATAGAAAAACCCAACACTGCTTGACCTGGGAAACGAACCCAGAATCTTTATCGCAAAAGTCGCGCATACCAACGACCACACTAAACTAATGAGGTTGTTGCTGAAGTTTAGTCGAAGAGAGTTCCTTGATGTACCTATGCTTAAAACAGTTCTTCCTCTTCTCTGTAGTTTTTTCCGAGGCTTTTTAAAAAAGTACCCTATAGGTAGGTACCTGTCTACTTAATTTATTTTACCGATTACTTATATTTAATTTTTAGACAAAACATGGACAACGACGGGCTTCCGCTGTATTCTGCAAATTACGATTCGCAAGTGCAGGTAAGGCTTGTTATTGATACCTATTAATTTTTTTATTTAGTTCCTACTCTGTCACTCATTACCTCGAAAATAGTACCTACCTAATCTAAACAGTGTAGTCCCACATAGGTATCTACCTAATTCTTCTAAGAAAATTTGAGTTCCTTTAAATGTGAATAAGATGTTTTTGTGTGTCTGAAAGATTCCCTCGCATCGAATATACTTGTTTAGGCTCAACAAAGTTTCTGTAAACTAATACCTACTTAGGTACTTTAAAAAAACCTTGGGCGACTGCCTGTCCTATTCATATCCTGTCCTTAATTTATCGTAGGTACCGTAATACGTTCAACGCAACGACGCGACGCTGCCACTGTTGGGTTCAGCGTTTATTAAAACGAATGAACTTACCAAATGGTTAACTGTGTAACCCGCGAGACCTTGAATTCTGCAAGAGGTTTTATTAAGTACTTAAAGTTGTTGAATGTCCTTTTATAGATCAAGAAGATGAATCAAAATATGCAGAGCCCTACCGCGGTTCAGCAGTTGCAGGAACCCGTACCTGTCGCCCCAGTGGTAATTATAATAATAATGTATAGCTACAGAACCCTCGAAATAACAGCGCGCGTCTGAACATAGCCGTTGCGAACAGACGCGCAGGGCAAATACCTACCTTAACATCGAACTCAGTAAGGACAATATTCAAGAATGCGTAATAATTACGACCCTGACTTTCTTTACACCAGGTTATTTTATTAAAATTTACCACGGCAAAACCACTTGCGGATAACTTCAGACGCGCGCTGTTATTTTGGGTTTTAGGCACTGCATAATAATCTTATTTTTATCTTAGATGGTGCAAACTAAGCTATTGACTTCAAGTCGGCATGAATTATCGGTATTTCACTAAATAAACAAATAAATAATTTTAAGCAAGTATGAAAATATTCGCGCAGATATTTACTACGTGAAGTAGGTATTAACGTTTTGCACTTACCAATTAAACTTAATTTAACAATTTTTTTCTACATAACATACCTACGGGTTAGCACAAGTGGACTAATGTACACCCACAGCTAGCCGATATGTTTAGGTCCCATGTAATAGAGCCCGAGCCTACTGCCATTAACCGGGCACAAGTCCAAACTCCGAGCTGCTACTCAGAATTTCATAGAAAATCCAAATAACACTCGACCTGGGAATCAATCCCAGGACCTCTAGCGTAGTAGTCGCGCTTGAGATCACTAGACTAATGAGGCAGTCGAAATCAATGACGCACAACTAATTATTTAATCTGCATTATACTATATGTATACCAAATTTATTTGATTAGACTGGCTTCTGGCAACGGTTTCTCACGTAGTATATTTACCTAAGGCAGCCTAAGTAAGGGTTAAAACGAAAAAATGTATGCTAAACGTTGACTATGCTCCTAATTCATATATACCTACACCAGATTTTATAGAAATCTGTCAAGTAAGTACCTATATCTTGACTTATAAGCAGACATACAGACAGAAAACAATGCTAAAAATAATTAGTAGCTTGTGTCGCTCAATCACTTATTTTTTTCAATCATTTTGCAATTACAAACACGACTTTTCTACAGACTTATTAGACGAGTAATGTAGGTACCGAACCGAATTAACTGTTTCTTGGCGTTTGACTTATTGTTTCCGATAATTATTAACAATGGTAGCTAAGTACAAATGTCATCATTTACGTAACAAAGAAGCATTTGTTCTGGAATGGGTATTGCTTAGAGTTATTGTTTCAGAAGCAGCTGTTGGGCCCCGAGAACACAGTGACCACGTGTCAGTTCTGCCGCGCGTCCATCAAAACGGCCGTCAAGTACACCACTACGTCGCGTACACATATGGCAGCCGCTCTTTGGGGCATTTTGTGGTATGTTTGTTTTAAGGGTTTTTTACTTCATAGGTAACACCCTCATGTAGGATCACTTCGTTGTCAGTCTCTTTGTCAAGATACATTTATCTTAGGAACGCGTGGAGGTCTTATGCTGAAATTTTCGAGTTCCTAGGTATAACAAATACGATCTAGGTATGGTCCCTTGGAGCTGTAAAAAACCAAGCATCTACAGTACGCGCGACATAAGTTGGCCGGACTGACGTTAGCTGTTTGGTTGCGCAGTACACAATTTTTAACGTAAACAATCCACTGCGCATTAAAACGGCGAACTTCACTCCGGCCAACTTATGCCGCGCGTACTGTAAATCAACGTAATAAAAAAATACGGTTATTTACGTTTCATATTTCGACACTCGCCAATAAATCAAATGTACGGTACTTCCCGTTGAAGTTTCAAGAAGCAAAATATCGCAGCAAAAAATCCGAAAGATTCATTGTTTTTGTAATAATAAAGTTACATTTGCCGTTGGGGAAATGACCGTGACGTAGGTATATCGAACATTTTTTCAAAGTTAGGTATGTTTGCCCTTCGATCCGACTTATCTTTTCGTTATAGCAATGTTTAGTGCACATAAACTTCAGTAAAGTTAATGATATTGTGCAAGTTTGTACGGATGGAACCCTCGTGCGCGAGTCCACTCGCACACTTGTCTGGCCTTTTTACATGATAATTATAATTATGTCAAAGTGCGTTACATGTCAAATCTCAGCAGCTAACATAATTGCGGTTCCCAACAATATGAATAGGCGAGGATCATAGTTTGAATTTTAATTTACATACCCAGATTGATTAAACTTAATTATGATTTTGAATTTCAGTTGTTTGTGCTGCGTTCCGTATGGTTCTGAATCAGCTAAAAATTCTGATCACTACTGCCCCAACTGCCAGCGATACCTCGGTACTTACACCAAGTAAATACGACGATACAGTCCTTAAGTATTCATATTATCTTTCTGTTATTATTATAGATTTTAAGCTCATTATGGAAGTTTCCAAACAAAATAAATATGATAAACATAACTAAATCTTACACATAACATAAAATCTTAGTTCTATGTGAAATCCGCAGATTCCAACAGATTATGGAAAGCGTATGATTTAAATTTTACGAAGTGAAACCATCCATACCGTCGTCATTATAAGATCATTTTTTGATCCTCTTTTTAAACTATACGAATATAATGTCTCTGATTATATTGTGATAAAGCTCGTCATATTATATCTATACTTAATGAAAGCATTTATAATATTTATATCCTTATATGAATCATAACTTGTAAGTGTATATTGTTTATAACATGTCTATTGTGTACCAAACAAACGCAACTAAGTTATATTTTTATAATTATGTATAAGAATTGCTCTCTAAAGGACTGATTTTTGTGTAGCAAGACATAAGGTTATGGACTAACAACACCTAAGAAGCATGGAAATGTATAGTTTATTGTAATTGTAACCTTGCGACATGGAGTTATACAGGTCCAGTAAGAATTAATCTGAATTTATATCAGTATGAATCTAAGATCTGCTGAATAATTTTGAATAATAAGTATTATTTTGGAATATGTATTTGTTTTATCTATGTGCCATGATTGTGATATTTGTTTAAAAAAGTTAAATGTTGATGTCAAGGTAGGTATTTGATAATGAAAAAAGCATAAAGAAGAACATAAGTAATAAATACAGGATGAAATTTACTATGTGACATAGTTTATATAGTATATATTTTATATTTCACTTATTTTTTGTATTTTTCTTAACTGTCCTTGGGGCTCAACTTTAGTGAAGTAATTAAAATATATTTATATTTACTCAAGATATATCGGTAGAGTTTGTATATCTTTCTATATGCATACATATATCTACATAGGTATATGTATGCATTTATTTGGAACAAATACTTATTTGTTCGAAATAAATATTATGATTAAGAAATATAAAATCGTATAAATTTATCTTCCATACAGTTATATATATTATATAAATTTATATTCCAATCAAAGTATAACTAAGTTTTGTATAATTAAATACTTTTTCGGTATTTAATAGAAAGGAATATATGTTTAGGTAAGTCATAAATTGATTAAAATGTTCTTTTATTTTTAATAAATTCCTACAGATAATGTAAGATTTTTTATTTTGTAAAATAAAACTTTATTATTTTATTCCTATTTACAATACACTTACAACTATATCCAAAATTACTAGCCTAATGAAAATAAAATATGTTCCAATCGTGAAACAAAGACATACTGTGCGAGGTATGTAGGCCGTGGTCACGCGACATATTGGTTAGTGAGAGCGCGTAGGAGCCTGGCGCGGCGTATGGCGGCAGCTTCACGCTGTATGTCCTCGCTGTTGTTCGCGTTGAGCTCGAGCGCGCCGGCGGCCCGCACGGCGCGAGCTCGGCGCCCGCCCTCCCCGCGCCGAGCGTGCAGCGCCACCGCCACCTCCAGTAGAGTGCCGTCCCATATGCACCCGTAGTAACCGTCCATCGCGTCTGCCGCGTTACCCGTCTGTAGCAAAAATAGTGTTGTGTTAAACAAACAATAGGTATTGCATGGCCAGCGGTAACGGATTGCGAATTGGACAAGTTTGATAAACAACAACAGTTGAATTAGGACTAAACTTGGGAGAATATAGGAAACAAATATACATAAAGAAATTAAAAGAACCCCCGCAGCATTAAGTCGTTACCATGTTCTTGCGATATCACTGAAGTAACATGATACCAAATTTTAAATCCATCACGCCTGTGGATATTGCTCACATCCCTTCATGAACTAGAAAATAGCTGATAATCTTTAAACACCTGACCAGATTTTCCTAAATTATAGCGGTATATTTTCTTAAATCGTAGCCAATCTCAAGGCGACTTCATCGAGTGAGTTCTTAACTCTCTCGATCAGGTGATCTTTCGGACCAACTAAATTAAAGTCGGTCCATTGGTTTGGGAGCTACGATGCTACAGACAGACGAACAGATACACACGTTAAACTTATAACACCCATCGTCTGCGTCGGGGGTTAAAAAGGTGAATTAGCAAAAGTACAAACTTTTTCGGCGAGGCACTTGAACGCGGTGGTGTAGTCCGGTTCGTCGGGCAGCTGGCAGAGCGCGGCGGCCTGCGTGGGCGCGGCCAGCGCCTGGCAGCAGCGCGCCGCGCGCCGCGCCACGCCGGCCTCGTCGGGCGCGCGCTTCGCGAAGTGCCACGAGCCCGCCGCCGCGCCGCACAGGTACCGCCGCAACGCCGCGCCCCAACGACCCTCCGCCATTTCTACGTCACCGTACAGACGCAGCCTGCCGACCAAACCGCAGGCACGATTTTATTTCGAGACAATAAGTACCTAACAACTTTATTTTAAACTAGATAGAAAGAAAGAAAAGTAATTTATTTAGGGTACCTATTGTGACACACTATATGTATACATATATAAAAATTAGTACAAATAAATAATACATAAAACTTGTGGCTCATGGCTCCGCTAAATAGGATCTGTTTCAGCATGTGCCAGGCATTTGCCTGGTGCTGGTTTTCAACCAGACCCTTTGTGACCTTCGGGTACCAGATTTACCGTACATTTAAAGTTAAGCTTAATTTTACTGAGTTCCATACCAAGTTGTAATAAAAAATATACTACATACTTATATAACGTATCATAATGCTTTACAAATGTAAATAATTTATTTTTCATGATGTTGCCATGCTGTTAATAAAATATAGGCGTATCATGATGTAAAACTTTACTAAATATAATGTTAATAATAATGTATTGGCATAAACAAACAATACACATTGTTCGAACCATTAGTAATACGTGTGCATGTATGTACGTATGTACCTATATCGATGTGTGTCTATGTGAGAATGTTTCCTTTAAAATGACTGTGTTATTATGTAGCAAGTTAGTGTGAAAATTAAATCGTAAAAAGCAACACCTCTTTAAAATTATCAAATCCTTACAAGCAAATCAGAACCTTATTACCAAAACACACATTAACACTTATGAAGCGCTGTAAATATAACGCTGAGAATAAAGAGTATTATGTAACATAGACTTGGAGTATACAATATTACAAATTCAAAACTTACCAAGACGTATTGTATGGATATAACTTCAAACTTCTTTCAAGAAGATCCGTAAGAGATTCAAGCACGAATTTTGCATTGTAGTTGTTCATATTCGATATGTTATTCGGCCAAAGATTCGTGTATTCAACTACAAGTTCCAGCGAGTTGTCATCTATGAGGAGATTGTGGATTCTTGCGAGGAGTGAGAGCATGACGCTGACGGCGAGGGGTTCTCTTAGTGTGGACAAGAAGCCGTTGAAACCGTTACGTGCTTCTGCAGACGCTCCGGGCGCCTCGCGTGAATGTGTTGGCGCACCGCCTGCTGACCTCTTCACGGGACCTGTCGGTCCGTTGCAGTACACAGCCAGTGCTAAAAAGGAAACGGTTTTATAGCTACACATTCATACATACTGATATGACTGTTATACTTAAGGATAAGAAAAGTTGTTTACCAAAATCCCACAAAGGTCTCGGGAACTTCCTAGTCGCCTTCCCTCGTTGCAATTCGAAGCAAGCGGCACAAAGCGCAGCAGCTATTTCACCAGGTCCCGTCGTCATACCTACTCCTTCCCATTCACACGCATTAATTAGGCAAATCCAACACGCTTCGATTACCTGTAAATTATAGAGAAACCCTAACATTTTCTGAACATAATCACCATAAAAATTACTCATTGAAGGAACTGTTTAATCTTACCTGCGGTCTTGGGACGACGCCATCGCCAGAGTTTATAACAGCAATACAAGCTTTGCATTTGTTGGCCAAAACTGATAAATTGATTCGGTGATGAGGCCATTCGCTCAACACTACATTGATTTGTAGCAGAAGCACCTCCCATGACAATTGACGACATAACCGATACAATATGGGGTCATTACCACCGCCCAATTGGCTCCGAGCCTCGCCCTCTAATACCGAGAGCAGAGATAATGCTGCACGGGCGCATCCTGCCTCTGCTCTCGCCCTCGCCGCTCCCGATACCACGTAACCAAAGTCTTGTAAAAATCCTCTGGGTAAGTTTACCAAGGCGTTGCACAGTTCTCCAGCTGGCTTCCAGGAAGGACTTATTTTCCATAGCGGCGATGCAGGGGCCATCATAGCTAGCTTCACCAGACACATACGAACTTCATCCGCTGTCGAAGCTTCTATAAGGCGCTTTTTAAGTCTACCCATTTCTAGCTCTGGCACAGACTTGAACTCAAAATCTGGTGTTTCCCAATCATCTGTTAGTAGTTCACGTGGGATATCCATGTTTTCATCGTCAATATTGACGGGATCATTGAGAATCGTGTTTAACTGCTCATCGGAAATAAGCTTTTTTCTGATTATCTCTGCTGATTCACCAATATGCTTTTTCAAATATTCATCAATTCTATCGATTGGAAGTCTACACTGTGATGTAGCTAAATGAAGATAAAATGTTCTTAAGTTCTCCCAGTCGGCTTCTGACAAATTGGACGTTAAAACAGGGGCTAGTGCCCAGAACAAGAGATCAAAAAACTTTATACCGACTGTTTTGAATTTATTCAGGAAATCTTGATGAGTAGACGGTAGACCTCCTTCTAAGGCGTACCTAACGGCATTCAAGGCCGATACTCTATTTAAAAGGTCTCTAGCTACGGTAAATGCTCCACTTGAAGCAGATCCTTGAATATCTAGTTCAGCAACTTGTCTGTGAATCATTGGAATCTCCCTCGCCAAATTATCAGCTTGTAAAACGGCGATGATTCCGGTGTAATGATTAGCTATGGAATCTTGAAGTTTTTGCAGTAACGAGGGCTCTTCATTTAACAATTCGTAGCCCAAATTTAAAGCCCTGATGTATCCCAAAATATCATCTTTTGCCATACTTGCGTAGTAAAACTCTCCCCACGGCATAACTCTATGGGGACCATAGCCATAGATAGATATTTCTCTCTCCAACAGATTAGAGTTTTCTCTACATCCAAGTATGTGCTTCTTTGCCAAATTATGCTGACCATAGAAAAAATAATTATAACAAAGATCGAAATGTATTTGCATTGCAAGTTCATGTTGGCTAATTAGTGTGTCGCCAGCATTCCAGTTATGGTTCATATCACATGAGTCTTCAGTGAGATGGACAAAAGTTTCCATGACAGGAACTTTAATCTTTTTAGATTCTTTACGACCAGTGCTTGATGTCGGTTCATAGTACGATAGTATCTCGTCTAGAAACATAATGCTTTGCATGCGAGCGGCTTCGCACATTCGTAAAATTTTCTCAAAGTTTTGGTTTAAAGGAGTGTAGGCGCTATCCAGTTGCATTCCTGGTCTGTGATGAAAATGTGTAATTGTTGTAGATAGAATATAATTATGTTTTATACTATGTGAAGATATCTAATATCTAACTTATGTAGAAAGTCTGCAAGAATAGGCTATATATTAAATAAATATTTTTAGAATAAGTTCTAGAAAAATAGTATCACTACTTACATGTGGATGTATGACATTTTGTTTGATTTAGCATAGAGTGCAGCTTTCACCGGGAACCTGACTACCCATCTGTGGTACAGTATCAAAGCAAATTGCACTTGTACTTGCTGCAACAAATCTGATGGTACTTCCTGTGTTAAACACACTTGATGTTATTTAATATTTACAATGGCCCCAGTGTACGAAAACAATGCTTTTATTGTGTCTGTTATTATGTTCCTTGATAGCTAAACAACATTTTTGATTATTTAAGAATATAGTAAAAGATGTATAAGCATTGTCATTCAATGTGGCAATGGCAGTCTTCTGGGCAAGTTGCTAGACGACAGCAATGGAGAGGATTAATTTGTCGCCTAGTTACAGCCCAGTCATTTGCTTTTTATGTACATTTAATTTATGTAAATAGTGTATACATCTAAGTAGTTTCTTTTTATTATGTATATTTTTCTTTCCAAGTTAGATAGGATTAGGATTTTATTACCTGTGGAGGAACAGCAAAGGCAGCATCAGTAGACATAAATACCAGGTCCTGCATAAGTTGTTGCTGAATTTGGGGAGGAAGTTTGTTTTCAAATATATCTGAAAATCAAAACAAGTAGGTCTTAGATGATGATTTACAAAATATCATTTTAATTCAGCAACAAGTAATGATTTTGCATTGTGTCTATAATATGGGACTTGACGGGGGTTAAGATAAATTTGTTAAATTACAATTTATGTTTTATTACCCACAATGGAACAGAGACGGTATATGCGTTTAGGGTGAGAGGGTGTGTTTGTGTGTGCCAACGAATGTTGCCACTTATCTCAAGAACGTGTTCCATGCTCTCAATTTCCCTTTTGCAGACCCTGCAGGCTGATGTCTCCGTCAGACCCATCTTTTGTAGGAGTGTTTGTCCCGAAATGTCCGGTTAGCATCCTCATCAAGTGACGGGCCTGCCGCCTGCTTGAGTTCCAAATGGCATTTTGCCATCTTGATGAGGAACCTTGCATACTCCCGCATACTCCCGAAAAACCGTTTTGACTGTGCTCGCTGCCAGTCCTACAAATGGTTCCGGTCCAATGAGTGAGGTTCCAGAACCTTCCCTTGCCAGCTCATTAGCGTGCTCATTGCCCATAATCCCCCGGTGACCAGGGACCCATACAAGCCTGACCTTGTTTTGCTCTCCTAGCACATTTAGAGTCTGGGCAGAGTCCAGTCTTGAGTTGATTCTGTAGGAGGTCAGGGCCTTGAGTACCGCTTGGTTGTCACTAAGAATGTAGATGGACCTACCTGCGGTACCGCTACTTTGTCTACTACTATCTGTTTTGCACAGGCAAGAATAACATGTTTCCGCTAGGAAAACTGTAGCTAAATTGCTCATGCTTTGACTGAGCTTATGGTCCCTTGCATATATAGCTACCCCTGTACCCGATTGTTATGGTAAAAGGATTATATAACATTTTCGAAACGCCCGACTAAATGACTACTTACATGTTTTTTTTCAATTACCTACAAGAAAATCCGTCGATCATTCAATTTAAAGACCATTGCTGGACATAGAGCTCTCACCTTCTCGAATCCTTAAGAATCTGGCGGACCGAATTTTTCTTACAAACGTAATACCGAAATAAATCAACTTCAATTCAAACACAATTTAATCAAATGATGTTATTATCTGGATACCAATACCGTTAATCTAGGTTCCTATGTTACCATTTCGTCCAAAATACTTCACTGGAAATAAATATAAGCGAATGCAATTTTTGTTAACTTTACCACCAAGTTTGGAACTATTTTTCAGTCTTTTATATCCAGTGAAATAGTATCATAGACGAGAATTGTGGGAAATTCAAGTTCCGCCGGACCCTTAACAACTGCATTTAGCATCTTTATTTATCTTGTCAATAAGTCGGGTTTCGAAAATGATTTTTTTTTCATTTTTCATCCAGCCTCTGAGGCACATGGTGAAGGCATACAGCAGTTATAAAGATGCTAAGTGCAGTGGTTAATGATTGGGGAAGGTGAGAGCTCTATGTCCAGCAATGGATTTTAAATTGAATGATTAATTACCATTAAATTAATTAATTAACTATGAATTAATTTTTTAATTAAGCTTTAAATTGATAATTTATTGTATGAAACACAATTACCTAAATTCCAATGCAAAGTTGAAGCAACTTTCAATGCAAGGATTTTTAGTGCCAACTGTTTCCTTGTGAATTGAGCAGTTGTCGGAATTGCAGCAGAGGGTGGGCTTGGTGGAGCATCTACATCTACCACCCGTTCACTTGTGGGCTTTGAATTGACATTCTTGGTGTCTACTGACAGGAACTCTTCTATTAACTCACAGGCTGAAGGTTCTAGAATATAAAAATAATATAAGTACATAATTATCTTTTTTCCTATTACTTTCCTACTGAAAAGGTCTGGGCAAAGAATTAAAAAAGAAAGTTGCAGCATGTATAATTGAAAACCTTTAAATTAAAGTTATCACATACCATCACACCTGTATTCCCCGAAGGGAAGGAAGGAACGAAGGCAGAGGCGTAATTATGTAAACCCACAGTTCACCAGTATGTGTAGGTCCCAAGTAATAGGGGGCAAGCCTATTGCCATTAAGCAGGCACAAATCCAGACTCCGAGCTGTTACTGAGAATTTCATAGAAAAACCCAATAACACTGCTCGACCTGGGGTTCAAACCCAGGTTCCTAGCATAGTAGTTGCGCTTGAGACCACTAGATTAATGAGGCATTAAAATTATCATGTAAGTATATATAATTCTTTCAGAACTCTTACCCTTGTTTAAATATAAAAGCAGATGATGATTGTCGATGTAACATGCTTTAAGGTACACTTGCTTTTTGATTATTAGCTAAACAAAATAAGCGTAAAATGTAATTATTAAAGCACCTTTCTAGAGTAAATATTGCATTACTTACCTGGATTAGGTTTGCTGAGGTGTTTTCTAAGTAGATTTGGGTCCAGGAGGAATTCAAACCATAATATTGTATCAGGAGATATGGGCACAGTGCCTGGTCGTAACAAATCTACATCCATTCTGATGGTTTTATGATTGCAATTAAAATTTTCTCATTATTTTATTATAACACTGAATAACTTTAGTTTTTTGTTATAGTTCAATCAAATTTTAGTACCTATGTATGTCTATTTATTTTTTGTAAACGAAAAGAAGAAGAGAAACAGCTTCCACCACAAGTACAAAATAAATATAACAAACTAATCTGTCAATCAATGTGAAGCTGTCAGTGTCAATGTCAAACCTTTGTTTCAGAAGAGGTCAGTGGTTTCAGACCTTTTCAGACATTGAGGTTTCGGATTTGGAATTTTGGCATTTCAGCACTTTTTGTATCATGTGGCTATCATGTGGCACTTTTTGTATAATGGTGTATCTTCGGAGCCAAAACAATTTAACAATTTATAATAAATTCAAACCGAAGTCAGGTTAGCTGTGGCCTGTATACCTACTTAAGGCGGATCGTTCAGCTGAGCCCGAGAAATTCAAATTTCAAGTGATTTTTCGCAGTTTGTAGGTTTTTATCAAGTTCTAGATTCATGGCAGTTGTAATTGCGACATTAACTATACAACAAAAATCACTCGAAATTTGAATTTGGCGGGCTCAGGTGAACGATCCGCCTTAAGGCTATAACTGTCTCATCTACCTTTTACATGGGAAATAAAATATCACTCACTTCATGATCCCCCATGACCCCGGGCCGTAACTGCTATTAAAATTACTTACTTAATAATAATAACTTGGTACTTACAGACCTACCTAGTAGGTATTAATACTTAGTTATATAGGTATTTATCTCCTTTTTTCTTAGAGAATGACCTATTTGATTCATAGTACCTACCTGTTATCTATTCGATAACAAATATTGCCATTTCATTGATAATATCAATCATTACAGTTGCGGAACTCGTGAATAACATACCTTTTTTGTATTTCAAATTAGGCTTATAAATGCGAGTGTGGTCGCGCATGTGACAAATTACTACTAACTGTGATAAAAATACGTTATGTCTAGTGTTTATCAAGCAATAATCTTGGAGTGATCTCTCCCTGATTAGAAGTTCGTGTAGTGAGATAATCAAGCACTCCTACATTGTGAGTAAAGGATTAGCTAGTGTTGGTGACGAACGTTATCTATCACACTGTGGACTTGGTAAACAAGTAAGTCTTTACAACTATATTACTTATAATACTAAGTATATTATCTGTTTTTGATGGGTACCCCAATAAAATAATGGTTTTCTGTTCTATTTGGTAGGAACTACTAATTCAGCGGTACCTAATGCATATTACCTATTAAGAATTTCAAGTGATTGGGTAACTGTAATTTTATTCGCTTCGCGAGAATTTCACAAGCATTCATGAATTTATTTTTCCACAACATACTGCAATAGAACTTATTCCATCTTAAATTACAAAAGGACATACCTACCTACATAGCTTATTTAAGTTTTTGAACTATCTATGTACCTACTTTGGCAGGCGTGTTAAAAATGTTAATTTGCCTCTCATGCCTGTATTCCCCGAAATGTCAGGCAGAGACATGCTAATATACACCCACAGATCGCCGGTATGTTTAGGTCCCATGTAATAGGGGGCGAGCCTATTGCCATTAACCGGGCACAGATCCCAAACATCGAGCTGCTACTAAGAATTTCATAGAAAAACCCAATAACACTGGTCGACCTGGGAATCGAACTCAGGACCTCTAGCGTAGCAGTCACACTCAGGACCACTAGGCTTATGAGGCAGTTTTCTATCATTTATATAGGTAGGTAAATAGTCTCAATTGAGTAATGAGTACACCTAATTAGGTACCTACAGATGAAGCTTGTCAAATTGTACCTATAGGTTTTGATTCTTGTTGCGACCGCTAACCGCTCGCAGCGATAGTAACGCGCCGCGCACAATGCAAGCGCCTAAATGAATAAATGAATGCAAGCAATTTAATCTATCCAGTAACTATAGTTTTGAGCCGTTTGCGGTGGAAACGTTCGGGTCGTAGGGTCCGAAAGCTCGTCTCCTTTTCAAGGAAATTTCAAGGAGACTGGTCGACACTTCACGTGACCAGAGGGCTGGCTTATTTCTAGGGGAGCGTATAAGCATAACCATTCAGCGTGGCAATGGTGCCAGTCTCCTGGGCACGTTGCCGGACGACGCCTAGTCATGTCTCTGTCGTTCAGATTTATAGGTAACATATATTTTTTTACGTTCATGTATTTCATATAAATAGTGTATATAATAGGTTGCTTTTTATTATGTAAGTATATAGTTTATAATTGATTTATATTTATTATGTTACCTACAATCATTGTGTACCTAAGCATTGGATTTTGTTTCACAACAGCACGCCAAACGGCATCAGTTTTTTTATGGACATTGGAGTAAATTATTTGATAATTATGTTGAATCAATATTATAATATTTTAGTGGAGTCCAACGCGTATCAGCAGATAGCACAGAGTACGGATAACTCGGTGTGTATCGAGATGGACCTGCTGCAAGTAGGCTCGGAGCCGGTCGGGATGCGCTGCCCTCACTGCCACGAAGATGTTATGACGAAAGCACATTACAAAACTAATAGAATCACGCATATCGTTGCTGCGATTCTTGGTATTCTTTTTTGGTGAGTAGTTTAAAAATAATATTTGGAAAACCAACAGTAGGTACCTATGTTTACTTAACAGAACGCCAATGAGCCAACAGATCTACGAATAAATGTCGGGACATAGGTACATAGTGAACAAAATGATAGTATAGAAGTGTGTGAGTTGTCTTTTCATCGTGTTTTTGTAATATAATATCTAGTCAAGTTTGAATGTATAACAGTTCGCGCCAAGTAGAAGTAGCTGAAGATAGATATGACTGGAAGGCGAAGGGAGCTGGTTAAATAACGGGAAAATATAGATTATTTCTTTGACAAAAGAAAAAAGTCCAAAAGAACCTTCATAGCATATCTTTGTCACTTCGATGCTAAACACATTGATCTATTAGTACAATTACTTACTACTGGACTACTCGTCCTCCTTCTTAGTTTGCGCGTGGCACACTACTGACTGAATAATTATAATTACTACACTTGTACTAATTGTTACGTGCACGTTAAGGTTGATAAGGTTCTAGTAAGTATCAATGCTCGTTTTATGTTTAGGTGCACTAAGCATTTGCCTTAGAGCATTTACTTTTCGACTGACTGTTTCCATACATCAAATGGATGGATATTTATAAGTAGATCGCTGAAACAACGAAGGCACATGTTGTATTTAAATATTCATCAGCGTATCCTTGTAGCTAGGCTAAAGATTGTTTAGGTTAGTTTATTTGCAAGTTGATCATCAACCGTTTATTGAACTTGTCTCTCCTCTACCAAAACGTATCAATAGTGTTAGGTATGGTATAACGGACACGGTAAAGTTTGAAGCCTGAATGAAGTAATTTCAAATTATTATAAATGACATAAAAATAGGAAGAGAGGAGTACCATAGGGTAGTATTCTCGGTCAAAAGCATCATGATAGTGTGTTCATTTAAAATCCGAATCACGCATTACTCTATATACTCGAGGTATCAGCAGTGTTAGCCGCGATAAACTTTTCCTAATACTGTGGCAGTTTCTCAAAATCTCGCCAAACTGCCAAACTGAAACTTAAGGAACTCGCGGGCACAATAGGGTAGTTGACTAGTGTTTGATTTATTCTAAACTAGCGACCCGCCCGCCGTTTCACCCGCGTTGCCCCATTCCTAAGAGTCGTAGCGTAATTAACAGCTTAAAACCTTCCTCTTGAATCATTCTATCTATTAAAAAAACCGACGGACAGACAGCGACAGCGACTTTGTTTTATACTATGTAGTGATGTTAAGCGACGGTAGCCTAATGGCTAGGGAGTCGGACTGGCGATCATGTGGTTGCCGGTTTGAAACCCACCCATTGCACTACCTACGTGAACCCACCGTAACACAAGCATCCAGCTTAGCACGAGGGGTTATCAAGAATACTACTAATGTGTGACCCACATACTTAGTAAACGTTATTTTTAAAAATAAATAACAGACACATAAAATCCATGTTTTTGGTGGGGTTAGTATTAGAAACATTTGACGTCACATGTTCCTATAGTGCGCTGTTCAACATTCACAATTAAAATGCTTATAACTTCCTTATTTTTGAACCGATTTAAATTTTCTTTTTGTTGATTTATGGACAATATTGTTATGGGGAAAAAATAATCAGACAACTAGTCTATTTCACGCTTCTTGATCGATCGGTTTTTGCGTTGCTGACTCTAATATTTAGTTAATAGTGCAATCAGTGTTTTAATCTGTTGTACTGTTTCTTAGACTGTTTATAAGTACCTACCTATTATAATATTTTGATTCAAAGTATTATATATTCATTTGCAGGTGGTTGTGCTGCTGTATAGTACCGTACGTCGTCAAGCGATGGAAAAATGTGGAACATTATTGCCCCCACTGTCGCAGGTATTTAGGAATGTTCACACGCACCACTATTTGGTGAAGCATAAGTTTCCTACAATAGTGTATTTAATTGGATATATTGTAATATATTTCTAGATATAATATGTAGAGTAATTAATTAATTTAATTCATGTTGAAGTTTCTTGATTAAATATTTATAAAATTATTTTTATCTGAAGTGTTGTAGGTAGGTACCTACTTGATAAGCTTTATATTAACTACTAAGATTCAGGTATGTTGATGGCAATATAGTATTTAAAATCATACTTATATACATTTAAAAAGCTAGTCATCTCTTAATTTCGTATTGAAGAAAAAAAAGGAACATTAATTTTGGGTGTTTTTGACATATTCGGTATAAAATAATAGGGGAGACTTGGATACAAATAAATAGATTTGTGGCGACGCGAGGTGTATTGCCCCTCCAACCAAAGGGACGATCATCCGGCCAGGCGGGTGTTCTGACTGGCGGGCCACGGCCCGATGGTTGATGTCGGGCGGTTGTATATATCCAAGTTGCGCTGTAAACTTCACTTGTGCGATTCAGGATTTGTTCGTCTGCTTTCTATGTAGCGCGGTAGATGTCGCTACAGATTTATCAGTTAGTACGTATATGTAAGCATGTATCTATTTAAAAAAGGATGATTGGTATTTTCTAGATGTACAGAAGTAACAACGAACGACTTTTGAAAACTATTTATTTATTAAAATTAATAGTAGAAATCGTAAAAAAGACCCTTGGAAAAGTATATCACAGAAATTATTAATAAACATTTTTATCATTAGACAATATTTTCAGTAATATTTATTTATAATAACTTACATTTGTTACGAAATACTATAATTATTAGCTTAAATCTATCCACACACATAGGTTCTTAATTTTATTAAAAATTATAAATTCGATAGACATTTAAACTAATGTAATCAAATATATTAATATTCCAATTGCGAATTTACTTTTGCGATGCCGTTCAATCATAAAATTAGATGCCGTTTCTTTATAATTATTTATGTACTTGTACCTACTTAATGTTTGGTTGAAATTTTTCATGATGGCAGTGGTGATTTGAATTATTTTCTATCTGTGCTTATAAATGATGTATTTAAAGTAAAGCTTTTATTAATTTTATTGAGTTTTTTTTTCATTGGGCCGATGTAACGATCATCAATAAGTAGGTTCTATCTATTTGTAAAATAAAATGTGTCAAATTAAAAATAATTCTGAATAATAAACATATAAAACCATCTGGTACAATAGGAAAGTAATGATGACCGTTGCAATCCATCATATGAGATTTCATATTATTGTGACACGCGTAACAATAAGGAGTCATATTTAGCTTACTGCCTATGTATTTTTGTAGTAGGTATGTAAAGCTATTCAGAATATGAAAGCTTTGATGGAATACGTCGCTAAGTTTAGGATCAAGACGGCATGTAGGAGCCTATGAACGCCTGACACTGGGGACAGTAATGATTTGCAGTCTTGCAGGATCTCATGCAGTACGGAACGAAACAGCCGCAGCAGCATCTGCGAAAAAAACAATACAAATCGTTACCTTGACCTTCTTGTAATCGTTTTAATAATTGTCGCTGATTCCACAAGCAAGCAGGGTGGCATCCGACTATAAACAATCATCTTATGAAGACTGCGGAACATGTTACCTACTTTGTTGTTCCTTTAAGACTTTAAAGTAGTTGTTTATGAGAAACACTTTGTTTTATATATCTTTTTCAAAAAATATAAAATGCAGGATTTATCCTGCTGTGTCGTGCGTCACTAGTCAGTTCGAGGTCGACGTACCCTGCTACCTCCTCAGGTGACAGACAATCCATGAGGATTTCCGACACGAAAAATGGTTTATGAACTGTAGTACTATTGGCGGTTAGTACAATTACAGGTAAGAAGCTATTTATGAGGCTAGGAGCAGGTATTTGTTGGCTGTATGGTTGATAGGAAAATTTGTAATGAGCAATGCAAATTAACAACATAAATTACTGGGGCAAGAAGTATTCTAGCTTGGTGACGAAAGTAGATAGGTGGACTGTTGATTTAGTAAAAGAAGTGGTTGCATTATGTGTGATGAATGACTTCAAATTATTTTAGTATTTATTTGGATTGCACAAATATTTTCCTTTGGCGGGAATCGAAACTAAGCGCCACGATAGTGGCGTGGTTCACCCTAATCGCTACGCCAAACGTGTAATCAAATTTACTTATTATGCAGTAAAGAAGGATTCGATTAACCATCTTTGGTTAGCCATGTTTTTGTATGCAGTCGGTTTGGCAGCTATATTCCATTAGATATGGTAATTTTAACAAACGATTCCTAAGCACCAACTATGTACATTGCAGCATTTACACAAGTGCAAAAATTAATTAGTTTTTCACAATACGTAATTTTAAAATTAGTTGCTATGAGTTTTGATTAGACAATCTTGAAAATCAAGTGGAACTGGATAAAGTCGGTTCATTATCGGGTGACTCCAAACGCAGTTAAAACATGTCTATGTTGTTAGATAGGTACCTATTTGCTTAAGTACACTGGAGTTCTTGTGTATGGCAGGGAATAATATCTTATGATCAAAGTCAATTCATGCTCACCCGGCTAAAACGCAAAGTGCTGCTGATATGATGTGTGTGCGGTTGTTTGGAACATATTCTACTCTGGTAACGATAGATTTGTTGCAAGTAGGGCAGTTGGTGCCTGTGGGTCCAGGGCCCATCTTTCCTTGGCGAGTTCCTGGCACGGGAGGCGACGTTGTGATGACCGTAGTGCGCGGCCCTGGAGCCGGTGGGACAACCAGGCCGGGCGGCGGTGGAGGGTTGTCGCCGAAGTACGACGGTGGCGGCGCAGGGTTAGGTCTAGTTTGTTCATACGGGGGAGGGAGACCCATTTTGTTTTCCACTGAAATAGTTTTCAAAAATAGAGCGGTGTTCGTGACAAATGGACACTATTATAAAGTATTAATAGGTAATTTATGTCATGTGTATTAACCCAAACCAAATCTTAAGAATTCATTGGGTCTTATATTCAAATAATTAAAATAGATAGTAAATACATTGAGATAGTATTTGGATAAGCCAAATCCGAATAAGTAGGTAGCTAATGCTGAAATATAACTTGATTTGGTGCACAATATTATTGTAGGTAATAAAATATATTTAAAGACTAGCACTTTGGCGTCTTATCCACTCACTGAATGAGTCATTGTCTTTATTATAGAATACACGAATGCAAGGCGGTTCAAAATGTTAATTGATTTAAAGGTCTTGATTTTAAAGATATTGGTTTTGTTGGCGTTTTGGAGATGTCTTTTTTACCATTTTACCATGTTTGACACGGAATGGCCGTCTTTGTCCAGGAAAAGTTAAATTCAAGTAAAGGAGCTCTTGTTTATTTTTATGTAACTAAGAAATTCAATTCAAATTTGAGGTTACTATGTAGTGAATCTAATTAATACAGATCTTGAAATTGAATTTGAGGTTACTAGTAAATCTAATTAGTGCAGATAATTTAAAGTAATATTTATTGTTATTTTTATACGTAGGTATAGAACTAAGCGACCTTCTTTTGGGGGCTGTTGAAACTAGGAAACAAAAATTATAATGCTTAGTAAGTAGTTTAAAACACGAGGTTAACGCGATAAAGAAATGCTGTTTAGTGCGTGAACTCGTTCAAATATTGTTTAGTCTAACACGTCTCCGTTGGTAAGGAGACGGTTATGATGAAATGACTACTCGCGATATTCAGGGCGTGACTTCATAACTACAAGGCTTTACCAGAACAGAAAGTGATAAAACTTGCCTGCCACGAATTAAAGTAATAATGACCTATAATGCGTTGCTAATTCTTTATACATTACCAATGTATAAAGAATTAGCAACATATTATGCTACTTATGCTATAATTTACAAAATTGTAAAGCGTATTTATGAAGTGAATGATAATTGTTTTTTTTTCATCTACATAAGTTGCAAAATAATTATTCATACTGCATAATATCTTCTTTATTCATTATCTTTGTAGTGTTTGTTTACATTTTATGAGATCGTCTGAGGTGACCATCGCTCATTTTTCTTAGGATCAATGATTGCAGGAAAAATAATTATAATTAAAATAATAACACTTATAAGTTACTTTAAATGTACATATTCTGAAAACTAATTATATCAACATGATGCCTTAGTGATTTAGTCAGACAAATGTTTAGATTGTGTTCTGGTTTTTACGGTACCGTATATTATCTCTAAAACCAGTTTACTTACTTGTTGCGTCCATCGTATGATGAAATTTAACCTTCGGCCGATTTCTTATCCCTGTATTTGGATATTACAGTCGCACAACACTTACAAACTGTTAGTCCTCTATAGAGATGTTGCTTGTAATGTTACAAGCAATTTATATAACACAATCAAGAAAAATTATTGAGGAAATATCGCCTACGTTGTGATCTTACGCTGTTTACGCTGTGAGTGAATGCACTCCGAGAGTGCGCGGGCGCGTTACGTCACGACTGAGGGACAGAGACCTCTCACGATCTCCTAGGAACGATAGAGACAGATAATATGTCGTCACTTATTTAACTTGTTTACGTCGCATAAACTTACACGTTTGCCGCCTAATTACAATAGCAATTATGCGCAATACCATTGTAACAAAGCCTAAGTTATCCGTATGTCATACTTCACAGGAGGGACCGCACTCGGCAAATGCACGGGAGATATTATTGATGGTATTGTCTAGCGCCAGCATTGTTAATCGAAATGGATCGTTAAATTTGTATATGGCGTGCGCAGGCATTTAACAATTGACATCAACATAAGACCACCCACGATGGAAACATTAGGTAATTCAACGTCTTTTAATCTAACAACCATCTTGCTTTAAGTACGAAATATGCAGAAAATTCAAAACCAATAGGTACTACATATTCCTAAGTGCCGTGTCATAACTTGAACTCATGACGACCGTTAACGTGATTTCCTTTATTTTCACGTGCTTGACCATAATTTCATTTGACGGTTTAAAAATACTTTGAATTAAGCTTGGGCTTATGGCTCCCTAGTCAACTGATACCATGCAGGCGAGAACCGCGGATCCACTTATCCTAAAGCTTCTTTCGAATTTAGTTAACTGGACGACAAAATTTGTGATTTGTATATTCAATTAAGTAGACAAGATTTCTTGATATATATCACGGAAACATTACAATATTTATGACAGCGTAGATTGCATTCAGGTAGGTACATTTCAAGGTCAACTGGAAAAAATATGTGCAAAACCGTTTTGGCGCTACGTGTTGTGGGTTCGATCCCCACACGGAGCAAATATTTGTATGATCTACAGGTAGTTATTCCGGGTCTGGGCGTTTGTTTATGTGAGAATTTGTGTTTTTGTAAACGCGCCCACGATACAGGAGAAAATCCTAGTGTGGAAGTCGGCGGTGAAAACAAAAGTTCCGAAGACCTGATCTTTTGTTTTGTTTGACTTCCGAAACTTTTTTTGCTTTACCTACTGAGATTTTGAATGACAGAAACCGTTCCCTTGAACCCATGGGAGTTGAAGAAAATTAAATAAAAAAAGGTGTGCATAGGGAGTTGAATAGAAGTTGTCCAGCGACTGTGATTCATATACGAGCATCAGCTAAACATGGTGTATAATTTATATTCTTTTTTACATGCCTTTACAAATTAATATTAAAATTTATAATTACTCAACTCATTCCGCGGGTCCCGAGTCCTGACTAAAGAGCCTTACTCTCGTAGGTACACAATCGCTTAAATATTTTTTCTTGTCTCAAGTTTTGTGCATTTCAAATACCTACATAATTTTCTGATAATGTTCTTTTTGGTCTCTCTTTCATAATTACTTTTGTATAGGCAAAGTTTAAGATTAATTACTTAGTTTATGTCACATATTTGGGTCACTGCCACTGCGTTTGCTACGGGTTAACTATTAAGCAAATTACAGAGTAAGACAAAAAGGCTTCTTTGCTAATGTTTCTAATTGTGCTATGTTGTAGTTAGCTTCAAGTCTAGTCAAATCGCAATTTGAGTTAGTGGGTGGTCTCGTACGGATGAAATGGTTTTCATAACAATTAGGATGGACAACTTAATATAGGTACCTACAGGTACCTACTCTCTGAGGCACGGAGTAGTGCTTCCCTACACAAAGTAATTGTTATTTTAACTAGCCATGAACATAACTATCATTAACAGCTTGTTACTGAGAATTTCATAGAAAAACCCTATAACAGTTTGCTTGACCTGGGAATCGAACCCAGGACCTTTAGTGTAGCAGTCGTGTTTAGGACTACTAGACTAGGCGTTACGTGGGAGAGCCATGCTTCGGCACGAATGGGCCGGCTCGACCCGAGTGATACCACGCCCTCACAGAAGACCGGCGTTAAACATCGCTTGCGTTATGTTTCGTTGAGTGAGTGAGGTTACCGGAGGCCCAATCCCCTTTTAAAAGGTCGGCAACGTACTCGTGACTCCTTTGGTGCTGCTGGTGTCCATGGGCGGCGGAGATCGCTTACCATCAGGCGATCCGGGTGCTCGTTTGCCCTCCTATGCCATAAAAAAAACCATGAGTATCTTTAAAAGATCTTCGATTACGTTCGGACATGTAACGTACGTAGGTAGGTACATAGAAACACGCGATGGTTTCATTTTCATTAAACAAGCAATGGTTCACTGAGATCTCCCACGGAACGCACACGTATGATGCTAGAATACGTTTCGGGGTCTCAGCTAGGCGCTAGTTAGAAAGATAGCTTTCAGCAGCAAGTCATAATTATGCTGCTCTATTCTCTTCAAAGATTGCTTATTGGATTTTTGGATTGGCCTGTGGACTGTGGCCTAAATCGAAACTGAAGCCGGGTGTCACGGTCACCATTTGGCACAATCAGCGGGATTTATAATAAGTATGATAATACAATATCTATTTATTGTAACCTATGTCTTATTGGGATACCTTTTATACATATAGGTACATGGGTAATTTATAAATCCGACAACTTCACCGCCATCTGTATGTAAGTCATTTCAACGGTTGCTACGGATATTTAGTTCTCTGGCGTTGAGCGACCAGCTTAGCTGAAAATTTATTTGTGTCGCGAGAGGGCGGGCGCGGCGGCTGGCGGAACGGACCCTAAGGGTGCGCGCGCACCATTACATAACGGCAGCGGAGGCTTCGCGGGCGCGCGCAGCGGCGGGTGCGGGGCGCGGGGCGATCGATGCGCACCCGGGGGGAGTCAGTCGAGCGGCGAGCGAGCGACATGGCGGCGCGCCCACCCCGCGCGGCGGCCCCGCGGCCCGGGCCGCGCGAGTAGGTCGCCATGCGCGATGCGGTATGAGGCAGCGCCGCGCCCGGCGGGCCGGCCCCCGCTAGCGGCGCCGCCCCCGCCATGCGAGCGCCGCCGCTGCTGCTGCTGCTGCTGATGGCGGCCGCGGGCCTGGCCGTGAGTCCGCTCGCGCGCCTCAACCCCTGGCTGAGCGCGTGCGACCTGGAGGAGGAGGGCGCGGGCAGCGTGCGCGAGTGCGGGGGCGCGGCGTGCGGCGGCGGCGGCGGCGCGCCCGACGCGCTCACGAAGCGCGACGTGCCGCACCTGTGCGCGCTGGGTGTCGGTGCACGCGCGCGGCGCCTCGCCGAGCTGCGGCTGCGGGCGTGCTGCGAGCGTTCACCCGCCTCCGCGTTGGACCGCGGCGCGCGCGCCGACGTGCTCGCCGGCGGGGAGCGTTGCGAGCGCGCGCTGCACGACCTCCTCGGTCTCGACGCTATGGTTGCGCGCGTGCACTGCGATTTTGTCGACATCCTTAGACGATACGATTGCGACCAGCCCTACTCCGTGCACACGTGTCACGAGTGCCAGGTGAGTGTCACCACAAGTCAAACCGAACTCTCATAAGCCTGTGGTGTTTCCATGTGTCGATAGGTTTACAGTGGTTGCTACAACAATGAAAACAATCAAATCAGACGCATCTTTAATTTTATTCCCTGAAAATATCTATAGAAACT
Organism: Acronicta aceris; assembly: GCA_910591435.1. Lineage (NCBI taxonomy): Eukaryota > Metazoa > Arthropoda > Insecta > Lepidoptera > Noctuidae > Acronicta > Acronicta aceris. The sequence goes on along the minus strand of OU342760.1, from coordinate 10,008,807 downwards.
AGTGTTTATGATTCAAATCAGAAAACACTCGTTTAATATGAGGGTGCCGCTCTGTCAATGAAACCACCCTGGTTTGCGGAAATAATTATTAATTATCACCTGATTCTATTTCGTCGATGTTACAGTCAAAACCAGTAAGATTGAATTACTAGCACATCACATAGACTCGCTCAGTCGCTCTGCTGGTGAAACGATTATATGCGTATATCGATCCACTTGGAAAGACACGTTTCTTAACCTATGTAGTGTGGGGCAGAGCTGGAGGTCGCGTGGAGGCTGGCTGGTGTCAATGTGGGTGATGGATCCGCCGCCCGACCATTTGTCAGCGTGTAGTGTGCGTGACAGGCAGCCGCAGCCACGCCATTACTGTCCGTGTCTGCCGCTGAAAACTACCAGATATCTAGCAAACGGTTAATATATAATGGAGACATCCACTAACAAAGTGTTATAACCAAAGCTATTTATTTATACCTTTATAGATCTTGGTATTTGACTGTAGTGACTTTTACACCCCAATAGATAACAAACAAATACTATAAATTCTTTATCATTTAAGTATATCATGTACACAATTATATAAAACTTAGGTACTTAGTTCCATACAAAACAATAACAGTTCGAATAATTACATTCAACACTATATCCTAGAGCGTTACTATATGTACTTCTTCATAATACGTAGGATGTCAAGATCCATACACTCTCAGATATAATATATTGTGTGTTAATGCAGGGTTAATGCGGGCGCCAGATACACGCCCCTGTCACTAGAGTAGTGCTTCAGAAAGAGGCTCGAACAAGGGTGGAACTGGTTAATCCCTCTCCGAGATAGCGTAGATCGGTGCTCCCGATACCGTCTCACAAGACCCACCAATTAAATTCAGGGAAACGTGAATGATTGCTGTCATAAATGATACATTTCGCAGATAATGACCGGCAGATACTATTTTCAATGAGAAAATTATATCTATTTTGACCACGTGTTGGTACAAAATATTGTCATCATGTCATCATTGTCACATTTGTATAAATAAAAGTTTTATAACAAAGAGGAAATTATCGAAATAAGTATAAGTTATGAGTCCCTTAGGGACCGAATTTTCTTACTACCAAAATTTATCATAATTCAAATACAATTTAATCAAACTGTGCTATTATTCGAATTTAGATACATTTAATCTAGGTTCCTACTCTACTATTTCGGCCAAAATACTTCATTGGATATAAATGTAAGCGAATTTAATTAATGATAACTTTACCTAGTTTCGAACGAATTTCCGGCCGTTTATTTCCAGTGAAGTAGTAGTAGACGAATTGGTACGGTAGAAACTAGATTAACGGTATCCAAATTCGAATAATGACAATTTGATATAATGGTGTTTGGATTACGATTTATTTTGGTATTACATTTGTGTGGGTAATTCAAGCTTCGCCGGACCCATAAAAATATAAGTTTAGAATCCAGCTTTTTCATGAATGTTAAATACAACGAACAACGAGGGAAAAATTACGGCGTAAAAAAATTAATTAATACTAATATCACAGAGGTAATAAGTATACTAACTATAGGGAAATCCATATATTCAGTAGCAAATTGACAAACAATCGATAGGTAGGTACGAAAGCAAGCAAACGACGATCAGGAAAATATAGTAATAATTAGACCTATTACCTTTATTTTTAGTGTTCCCATTTTACCTACTGTAACATATTGAAGTCAAATATATAGTAGATATATATCACATACATTCATTAAATAATACTCGCTGTAAACTTAAACATTGACTAATTTGTAAACAAACAGTCTACTACATTATTAATCAATCATTGAAGCACAAATTATAATGATGAAATAACTCAAATGATTATTATCTAATCTTGTTAGATAAGATGTTCTTGCACAATTACAAAACACTTTCTTTTATCAAAATAAATATATACCTACTCGTATATCTTGCTTCAAAGCTTTGTAAAATCAATGATTAAACATATGTTATGTCGTTGTTAATTAATGGTAGTTAATGACGTTTCCCCAATATTAAAAGCAGCTCGACTGGTGTTGTACGGAATGAAAATGAATATTGAAAATTTCTGGGTTATTTAGCAGCGATTGATCAAACACACTCAATGACGTAGGGTACGTAAAACATTCAAGTCTAAGATAGTACCTAAGATTATTTAATATGATTATTATGTCTTCAAATGATATGGAAATATTTTTTCCTTTAATATTCATATAAAAATAAATAGCCTACTAGCACACCCCAAGCTATTCATAGGTAGTGTGGCACCACAATTATACTAACAATGCAAATATTGCAGTTTTCTCTACACAAACAACTTTAAAAGCTCATCTCTATTTGGCGTACTTAGTTACCTCCACTTCTTTCGATTTTTTATTTGCTTCCTCATAACGATAGTTTTTCCTTATTTTTTCCACTTCACTTTTCCTTATTACGAATGTTGGACTCGTTTAATAAAAAAGAAATATGAAATTCATGTTTCTTATCATTAAATACTCTTAACTTTATAAGATATATGCATATGGTCAACTATAGAGAAAGATTTGATTTTTGAACTTGAAATTTTTTACCTAATTATAAAATATTTAGCAGATTCTTAATGTAATGCCATCAAGTTTCAATACTACGTCTGTAAAAATTTACCACAAATTTATTTCAATGTTGACAGACTTGGTGGGTAATTGAGCGCAACATTAATTTTTATTTCTTTATTTACTTCTTTTATATTACCTTTATTATGAGGTGGTTGTCAAAGGATTGCCTGAAGGTGGCGTGTCGGTAGCCATTTCCTCTTAACAGCGATGTCACCTGCAGTTGAAACATCTGAAAGCTTTCAACCGTTTGCCACTCCGTTAACCCCACCTATTTTTATTTTATTTGTAACGTAATAAAATTCATGAGGAAGAAAACAAGGATTCGCTTTACTTAACATTTTATATATTCAAATATTGTTTTCTTTTCAAGATCATTTGGTTACATTTGGTATGACATGTCATATTTCGCATATGTCATATCGAGATTGGACTCGGAATACTTAAATTAGATACTAATTGCGTTTACAATATTTCGATTTTAAATACGTTACTTTTATCCAATTAAATTAATAATAATATAAAATATTTAGTTATGAGGGTTTCAGTTGTGCATAGTGCACCTACGCAAAGCTAATGCGTGAAAATCTAAGGGCCTGTAAAAGCCATTTCATTATTTTTCTTTGGAAAACTGATGGTCATTTTTAATTTGAGAACATACATTTTGAAATGATTAGTAAAACCCCGTATATTTGTAAATATATACACTTCGATCTAGTAATATTTATTAGTTAAGTTAAACATCAAACCTAGACATCTTCGAGCAGTACTTATTACGGTTTATTCCAAGAGGTAGAACGGTGTGGAATTGAGAATTGGGTCCAACCTGGATAAAGAGTAGGTATACATATGTGTTAGCCCAGATTATAAACTATCTGTGTGACAAATTTCACCCAAATCTGTTTTTGCATAATTGAGTAACAAATGACCAAACGTAATTTTGTTGACATTTTTATTATTAGTGCTTCGGATACCTACGTAGTTTTTTTTCTTCTATCGTTTTGACATGATTGAGCTAGTCAACAAGTTGATAGCAGGCTGACTAGCCAAGTTTCCTTGAAAGATCGTTCATTTATATTTTTTTCTTTTGACTTGAAAAGCCTTGTTTTATTTGATGAAAAGCACAAATGGGGTCTAAGATGGATAACGCAATTCTCGTAAATACCCTTTCAGGCTCTGGTTATCACATAAATGCACACGATTGAACACAGTTAAACTGTTTGGAGCCGGTGTCACATGTGAGGATGGTAGCCAGCCAGACGGATCAGGGTTACGGTGCAGGGTTTTGTTGACTTTTACTCGCTTTGCGAGGGAAATCCTCCATCATAGTCATGATTTGGATTTGGATTAGCCATCAAGTACCCACCCATAGGAGACATCGTTAAAAGTATGTAGCATCCACGTTTCAAAGTTTCTTGAGCAAAGTGCTCATAATTTATGTTTGTTTGTGCGACAACGTGTGAAAGTGCAGATGTTTTCCGTGAATTAATTTAATGTCAGGCGGTAATCCCGGTCCTACCTTCGCGTAATCACGCACAGAGGCGTATCCACTCTTATATACCATTGTTTTGATACTAATGATTTACCGTTCCTTATTATTTTTGTTATATTTCCTCTGTTATATCTTCATAGATATCATCGCTATAATTTGCGTTGAAAGTTTAACGTTTAAGTTAGTTATGTTTAAGTAGCACGTAGTGACATAAAATACAGGTTTGTTAAATGTTGTATTAAAACCATTGCCAGCTATAAATTGGATATTTTTGAGATATAGGTAATTAATTTAAATTCTATTGGAGTACAAAAAATATCCATAAAAACTTTAAACCTTCATAGAAATGTGTCATCAATTCCGTCAATGAAAAGAAGATGATCATTATTGCATTGAATTGTGACAGTTCTGTGAAAATTTGGAGAATGATTACTTACTTAGCTACAATGGGAATGTTGAATATAATTCACAAGCTAAAGGTGTTCTTATTTTTCTATATTTGTATATAAACTTTAATTTGCTTCGCTTTTAATATGTCGAGAAGCTTCAATTATCAATGATTCTTTTCAACAAGCTCTTTCTCTTTTAAGACTCTTTAAACAGCTTAAGGAATTAAGAAGAGGATGGAAAACCGCACAAGGCGGTACACAATAATTTAATTATCGTAGTAAGAGTTAATAGCTGTCATGTGACGTCCGCCGCAGTGTGTGCCTGCCCGGAACCGGCAGTAGTTAAGTTCTGTATAGTAGGCGGATACCTTTTGTTCACCGTCTTCAGTTTCACATAGCTCAATACAGCGCTTTTCATTCTCTGCGTGTTAAAATGAGAAATTCTTTATTTAAATATTATCTTTGTGGAAATCGTGAATCGGTTAGATTTTGTATACAATAAATTAGGTGGGTTATTGTGTTTACCCTGTTACGGTCGTCGCGAATGTTATGAATCCCAGGCACAGGTACATTTTGAGACGGTACGAGTCCCACATTCTCTGCTGGCTTCCCAGATGGCGGACGACCCATGAGAATTTTCCGTGAAATAAAAAAAAACATTATATTTAACATTTTCTTTACATAGTATGAAACAAAGTCGCTCCGACTGTTTGGACACTTAGATCTTTTAAACTACGTAACGGATTTTAATGCAGTGTTCATCAATAGAGAGCGTGATTCAAGTTAAAAGTTTAGATGTATAATTCGTTTACAGAGATGAACTTTTGATTCATCTTCCTTGGATAAATGTTGTTCATAAGAATTGGTACCTACCTAATAATCACTAGTTTACAAAAAAAAATTTAGGGGTGAGGCACATCATTTCTTGTAGATGTTTTATATTTGAATTGATTTTTCGAGGAGAGTGGATTTTTATGGTCATTTCTAACTAAAGCATCCTTTAGTCTTTAGTCTTACTCTTCTTCATCCTTTACCTTTACTCTTCTACTTTCAAATCCATTTTAATTTATTGCTACGCTTGCTTGCTTAATGGATTTGAAAGCAGAAGAGGAGTATTAAAAGATGCTTTAGTTAGAAGTGATCGTAAAAATATGCTGTCTTCAAAAAATTCTTCAAATATCGCCAAAAATCGTGTTTTTAGCAGTTTGAGATTCGTACCTATATCTCCAAATTATGACGTGTTAGAGCAATTCTGTTGCTGGATTTAGATTAAGCGTAAAAAATCGATGTGAAGTGTCTCACCCCTGAAAAAAAAAAAAATTGAAAATTAGAATAGATCCGATTGATGACTTTCTATTTATTTAAGGACTTATTAACGTTGTTTTGATTGTCTGTAGTTACCTACTGACATTTAGTATTTGAATCTTGGTTTGCATGAAACAAGACAAATCAGTGTGTCATTATTACATAGCTTGTACAGTTTTTATTAGTATAAGGTCATTTTATTAAAAAAATAATGGACGGTAATACGAGTAGTAATTTTGAGTGATCTAATTCCCAAGCTTGTTCGATACTTAGATATGTTGTAGACGTATGTACCTACATTTGTAAGGTTAGATAAGTCGTCTCGAGTGCCGAAATCACCTAAAAGCAAAGTACGTTCGCGGGGGCCGGCTCCGAATGAAGTTTCATTCAAAAACATGCCTCGGATTGAGGTTAAGTGGCGGTGCGCATGCGTGAGGGCCGCGCATGCGTGCTACGGTACTGTCTCGCAATGATTTCACCTACCTTCCGTAGCATTTTAAATTTTACATACGTTCATTCTTGTCATAGATAATGCCAAATGTATTTTTAATATCGTTTTAGCTTAGGTACAGTAGCAACTATGAATGCCAAAAGGTAGGTGTAAATTATTTTTGAAATAATATCCAGCAAGACTTACTTTTTACTTTGTTAATATACTGCTTTTAATTCTTGTCTAAATTCATGTCTAGATCTTTTCTCACACGTTTCTCCATTCCACTTATTATTGGCTGAATTATCGACATCGGCAAGCTTGCCATAAAAAAAAATTAGAATTATGTCAACCTACCTATGCAAAGTTATTGTGTTTCCTAGATATCCTACAGTGGGAGAGCACAACGGCCTCACAGAAAACCGGCGTGGAACAACACTTACGTTGTGTTTCGCCGATTGAGTGAGAATACCGGAGGCCCAATCCCCTTTTAAAAGGCCGGCAATGCGTCTTGTGTCTTGTGTCTTCGCTGGTGTTGCGAGTGTCCATGGGCGGTGATAATCGCTTACCATTAGGCGATCCGTCTGCTCGTTTGCCCCCTATCCCATAAAAAAGATATTCTCTCTAACCATCTACTACTACTATAGTTTAATCAACGCTCTTAATATTTTTTAAATATGCATAAGATAAAATGATAGTTAAAACGATTTATAAAATTTTTGATTACTATGCAATGTTATTGAATATAAATAATGAAGGTGCTAAAATGGACTGTTCAACACAGGAGTTTAATAGAGTTACGCTAAAAAGTAGGTACCAAAACATTACGCGTCGACACCTAACCAAAGATTTGAGTGGTACTGTATCCGAGACAAAGGGAACAAAAGGCAGGGGAATAACGGTTTCAAGCCTTTAGGAGAGAAGTTCTTGTGGAGCCTTCATTAAAATCTGCGCTTATGTAATTAGATATACCTACTCACATCTCTCAGTTTTCTCGTACGAATTAGCTGGGAAATTCGCTTCCTCATGGTAATTAATATGTCACGGAGATTCTTAGATCTAAAGTACACAGACCTATTAATAATGATATGATGTATGAGCCATCCAAGAATTTATTTGAAACTTAATCGGTGTAACTATTTTGATTTTGCTAGATGCAAGCTGTGGTGAAAATGTTATTTCCGGTTTTTTTAATCATTATGTACCTATACCATGGTACATATGGTCTTCTTGAAAGATTTTACAGAATGCAATAGAGTAATATGTAAACAGCAATGTTCCAAGCAAGAGGCCTAAAATTACCGGTTATATTACTCATATTATTTCCGAAAGAAAATTACAAAGGGTCCGCTACGAGTGTCAAATATTAATGGCCCCAGTAACAACGTGTTTCGCACAATTTCTTCAGTTCACAATATCTCTCTTTTAACTAAACCAAATAATTATCATACAAGTTAAAACTTTTAAAATACCTATCTAATTTATATATCGGCAATATATTTTAAATTAATGTCGCTGTATATTGCATCGCATGTATGTACTATTGATCGTAGCAAGGGGTGGTCTATAGTTTCTGCCCACCCCTGTGGGAGGAAGGCGTGAGTGTATGTATGCACTATTGAGTACCTACTGACACGCAAAAATTTGAGCACGTGAAACAAGGAATGTCATTGTCTCTGCGAGAGATATGTCTCTAAAGCTTCTCTCACTCTGACGACAGATTATGTCGCTGGCTTCAGAACTATGATTAAATATGTAAATCGGGCGTCCTACATTAAAATCTTCACGCTGCGCTGAGCCATTATCCAGACATAGGTTTTGGATATATCCCATAATGTGTGGTTGAACCATTGTTATTGTTATATTACTTATACTGTAATTCATTAGAAACTCATTACATTTTTAGAGTAGTTATTATTAATTAAGAGCTACTTTATTGTTATTTATTTAAATCTGCTATTATTAAAGAAATTACAAATCAATATTTAAGAACCTACTTAACTTAAAAACTACTTACACGTAAAACTAAATTTGGCGTGTACGTTGCTTATAAAGTGAAGACATCCGTTAAGAAAGGAATTGTGAAAATTCCCACGGGGTTGGCTAAAGCGAGACCAATTCGGGTGGCATTACAAATAAAGTTGTATCACTCAAAGCGTCTGTCATGGTGGGTCTTTATTTTAACCCATAGACAGCACTGTGCGTAAGTGTAACTAAGAACACTCGATCGCTACGATTAGCATTCTGTGGTAAGGACTATAGTGGGATAAATTTTCCTGTTAGTAGAACGGTGATGAAGTCGGGTCGGCACGGGCCGTCTCCAGCACTCGGCGGCGGCGCCCTGACCTACTTGCATTACGACCCACATTTACACACACATTCGGGAATTTTAATATGATTTGTCACCATTGAGTGAGACTGCTATTTATAATAGTTATATAAAATAACAGAAGAATTGAATACGCCAACGTAATAGATTAAGTAATGGTATTAGGATTTTACATCTCCAAAAACATCGGGAACCTTTTTTATTCTGTCATCATCTCTTTCATCAATAATATTCATTTATATCTCCTTCTGTTTTATATAATATGGATATGTTACATTGTCTCAAGTATATGAATTAGTTTTTCTTTTTTTTTTAAAGCGTCTATATCTATGCTTTAACTGCCTCATTAGTCTATTGGTTGTAATTGCGACTGCTACGCTAGACGTTTTTCTTTAAATACTCAGTAGCAGCTCGGAATTTGGATTTGTGCCCGGTACATGGCAATAGGCTCACCCCCTGATGGGACCTAAAAAAATTATATAAATTAGTACAACTCTGCCTAAGCCTTCCGGGAATACAGGCTTGATGGTATGTTATGTTCTGTATATAATATGATTACGATGGTATGTTACACTGCTGGACAGATGCCTCCCCCTCATTCCTCTATGTATCTCGATCACTATATTACCATGGATATTTTTTAAAATAACAAGTTACGTAGTAGAAGCGCAATGGTAAAGTAGCTCTTCTTGAACGTGAAGAGTCACTCTGGGCTTGTTTGCATACACGAGCATACGGCAACTTCTCCACAAATTAGTGCTCTTGTGGAAGTTGGTTCTAAAATATTAACTTTATACGTTTAACGTTGCCAACTTTCGTATACAGACGTATGTAAGTTACATTACTTGAACAAATACCTGTGTAAATACGAGAACATAATGGAAGTATAGTGGAGCATTAGCCCGTATTCTATAAGCGTCTGTAGGGTTGTAACTCCTGTCTGATCTTTCTTAGTTCAATTTGTATTGTAGAAACACCAACTATTCAATATTTACTCAAGATCAAGTGCGTAGGTACAATGCTTACAAAATAGAAGACAAACACTTCACACTAAGCAGCAATGGCTTGCACTGAATTTATTATGTTAAAAAAATATTTTTTTCCTCAAAAAAGTGACTTGATCTATGAAACCACAGATAACAAAGTAAATAATCTGATTAATTGTGTGACTAGTATTGTGATCTCGTAATACAAGTCACTCGGTGTTGACGGGCGGCCTGAACTGCGTCAACGCGTTTACATAGTCATGTTTTATTAATGCGATGCATAAATTACTTTGTGCAACGCTAGTTTAGTGAGGAAATTACCGGTTCTTATTAGAATACTTTGCAAGGCTTTCGTATTGACATGAGACCGCGCCGCTTTGATTGTTAATTTAAGCTTCTCGCACATGGGATCAGTTGATGTTTTGAACGCTGAATAGTTGTCCCGGCAATAACTTTATAAAATGGCTTTCATTAAAATTGAAGCCATAATCTAATAGAGGTTGAAAATTACCACAATAACGTCTACTGGTGGGCTTCAACATTCAAAACATGTCAGTCACGTCAGTCATGTTCGATCACTTTATTCGGATAGAAAATTACTGCTCTGTTTATCGCTTACTGGCGTAAGTTATATTAAAATGGTAGTTTAGTGTAAAGGCTGAACCTAGTGTAAAAATAGGAGCTTCAAATACGAGTAAATACAACACGCGTTTTGATAACACGTAGTGAAGCACGCAGGACGCTTTGCGAAATACTACGATAAATCAATATACGAGTCATTACCGGACAGTGGCGGACCTTGAAACAACGTGCATCTACACATGTAGCTATACGTGTATGCAACGAGTTCAAGGACCGCATGCTCTAGGTATATACATATATCTCGTATATCTTTGTTTGTATATATCGTTGTGAAATGATAGCCTATTATAGTAAAGATAAAGAAGTATATGACTGCCAAGTCTCAAGTAAGTTTCGAGTTCGAATACAAAGCACGTACCTCTATCTTTCCGTAATCATGCGCGTTTTAATTATTAACGACGACACGATTGGCGTAGCGGTTGAGCGATCGGCTTCTGCGCCACGTGTTGTGGGTTCGATCCCCACACGGAGCAAATATTTGTATGATCTACAGGTAGGTAGTTATTCCGGGTCTGGGCGTTTGTGTATGTGAGAATTTTTGTTTGTAAACGCACCCACGATACAGGAGAAAATCCTAGTGTGGGGCAACGTTTTTTTCTTTAAAAAAAATATTACTCGCTTAAAAGGTGTAGGAAAATATAACGAGGAAACCTGGATACCGGAGAGATTTTCTTGACGCTATGTGTAGTCTGAACTCTGTCCGAGAAAAACCTGTTATGAAGAACTGTAAAGAACAGGTTGGCCACTTCATACGACACTTTAACTTCTTTAAGTAAATTTTTGAAGAAAAATTTGAAAGAAAACAATGTATGGAAAGACCTAGACGAAGCTTTATACAAGAAATGTCGGAAAAAATGGGAATTGAGTGATATCAAGAGGTCAAATAAAAGCCATACGATATAGAGTGGCGATTGCTTCACCGACAAGATTACACTTTGATTTTAAAACACAGTGCATTGATGTCCACAAAATAGTCTGACAAGTCGTCGTATAACCATTCAATTTGCCGAGCCATTTACCTTCGATCTGTGACTGGCACGGTAACTGCCCCTTTGATTTGCGACTGGTCATGATGACCGGAGGCAGAACTACCTGGTGGGACTAGTAAAGTGACACCGATTTCTACGATGATGATCATTATCAGTCTGCCGTTTTTATACCAATCAACAGGATGTTAGCATACAGTCCACAGTCCACCTTTCTTAAAAGAATTAAAAAAAGTACTATAAAGTTCAACCTAGACTAATACCACTGGCTTAATGTCCATTAATGTAATGAGTAGTGCACTTAAAAGGTATTAACTGAAAACACCACAAAGTGTTTCCATAGTTTAATTAATGGTCGCGCTATTTGCTTTTAATACCTATAGCTAGCAGGTTAATGTTGTAGAATATTGTTCATAATAGATACTTTTTAGAGAGTAAGCTATTATGGTAAAGTTTAGATATTACATTTTTCCATGTATACTCGTACAATTGCTATTTATTAATTACTGTGTAATAACATCACCTTCATTGAATAACATCAACAACAATATTCGCTAATCTTCCATATAAATAATTACATTAATTTAAAATAAAAAAACCCCCAGCATCAACATAATATCCTTAACATGTTCTTGCAATATCATTGAAGTAACAGGATAGCAAATTTCGAATCGATCAGACCTGTGGAAATTGTTTATATCTCTTTATCAAGAAAAGAGGTCATGATCTTCAAGCAGCTGAGCAGATTTTCTTGAAACACTTAGAACACTCTTCAAATAATAATAATCAAAATCATTTCACACGATCAAGCGCTACGATGAAACAGACAGACACACAGATACACACGTTAAACTTATAACACCCCTCTTTTTGCGTCGGGGGTTAAAAATGAAATGCTGTTCGTTGCATTGAGAACGGCTAAAGCATTTGGTATATTTTATTTAATCTTTTATAAAACGAATGAGGTTTTTAGGGAAAGACAAAATAATTCAAAAAGTGGTCAAAATATTCAGGAATATATTAAAATCAATGTGTTGTTATCTGTGGTGTTTTTGAAATTTGAATAGGATCATTTTTCGGGTCAGCTAGTAGATGTGAATGTAATGTTATATAGATTATAAATTATTACTTTTCTTTCGTCTCTTAGAATCTTAACCAAAGCCATGAATTTAATCTTATATAAATAAAACAAAGTCGGGTTTGTTACAACACTTATAACACGAGAACGGGTGGACCGATTTTTATGAACTTTAGTTTTTTGGATTTGTCTCCTCCCATAATAGCAGAAAAAATATTTAAGCGTAAAAAAAAACACGAAAAAGAACATTATGAAGAAAATTTATTTTCTCATAAATTTTGTATAAAACACGGACACAATCATTGACATTATATAGTTATAAGAGGTAGACACGTTATCATCCTTTATATGTGAATATTGTTTCGTGGGCAATGTATAATTTGTAGTGTCACTTATGCGGTTGACCGACCTGTGTGATTGACAGCGCTATTGACAGCAATAAATTGTATTATTTAAATGTGCCGTCTTGTGCTGCCATACTGCACAAATTATTATACTAAAGTAAGAAAAGAGCATGGAGTATCTTATCACAAGTAAGTTAATAAATTCTTAGTTTCCATACAATTTATTTTATTTTTTTCGTTGCAAATAAAATTTAAATTGAAAGAAAGAGTCAGCGCATGCCTTATTAGTATGAGAGAAAGGGACCCAATACTTTTCATGTCCACGCCACTATATACGGACATACTGGACATATCAAATGTGTCATATAAGACAACTGCTTAGTGCTATTTCCTTTCATCTTAGACTGCCTGTATCTATGCGCGCGCTCATTAGGAAACCCTAAAATGTTTAGTTTTTAGTTTTAACTCCTCATAACCTGCGGGTGTGATTTTGATGAATTTTTTTGTGTATGTTTAAATGGGTCACTGGATGGTTTAGATTTACAATTTGAGCCGGTATGTGGCACCGCAGTCAGGTTCTACGATGTTTTTATATACAGGGCAAGAAATGGGAAATCGAGTAAATGATTGAGGTGACGGCTGATAGGGATGAATGGAAGAAAAGAACATGCTGCGTCGACCACAAATAAATTGGAACAAGGGCAGGGAGATGATGATATAGGGCAAGACAACGTTTGCCGGGCCCGCTAGTTTATAATATTATTCAATGACGATCAACTTGTCAATTTTTTTTACGTCCAACTCTGTGGTACCCTAAAAAGTTTAAAGCAAAGACTCACAGAGCTGTATGTAACGTGAGCTAAGTTACCAAAAGTTGCTCGTTATAATTAGAGGGTGGCAGGTCGCGAAAATTAATACCCTCTCTTTTTGTGTCGGCCGCGAGCTGCGGGCGAGCTGGGTCGGCCATCTTGAAACGTATAACATGTTTCCCGGCATCATTATTGGGTTTAATTAACGGACACGGAAATTGCAACATAATATACTTACATCTCTAATATGTTGCACTATGTGTCTGGGAGTACATTTCTATAATACGTTGGAAAGTTGGCAACCGACGTTGGTCGTATCGTAGGCAAACAATGTAGCACAACAGTCTTCGTAGCGCTTCGTAGCTTCGTAGCCGAAGTCGTAGAATGGTTAACTACGTTTTATAAAACAAAGTTCACTTTTGCATTTGCCTGTATTTGGGACGCCTTGGCATGTTTTTTTTAAATACCTACTTACTTAACATGTAATTAAAGACGAAGTTGCTAAAGTATCTTACGCAGGATTTCGTGAAGTAGTGCAAGTTGAAAAAAGAAAACGATTTAAATGAGCAATGAAAATAGATATTTTTTTATAAAAGCTATAAAATTGAGTTCAAATATCCATTGTAGCGGACAAACTCGGACGCTATACTGATAAAATATAATTGCTTTATATTTTCTGTTGCTAGCGATATGTGAAAATTGGTAGCGCTGGTAAAAACGAAGCAATTATGTAACAACGTCAGCGAATTAGTGTTTGTGTTGGCGCGAAGCCAAGTGCACGCGGGTGCAGGGCGACTGCGGCGCGCCGCGGAGCGCCTGCCCGCGCCGGCTCACCCGTGTTTGATCAAATAAAGATTTTCCACTATTTATGTTTTGTTGCACCGTTGGCCCTAACAATGAACGAAATATTTCGTGAGTAATCTAAAAGAGGTCGAAGCTTAGACTCTTGTATGCACTGCCTCTTAGGTCAAAATTTACCCATTTAGTTGTAGTCTAGACCGGACTCTTTCCAATTCCAACGTAGTCGCTTGAACAAAATAGGTGTTTCTGTTTGGGACCACGGTAATCGTGGGCCCAGTACTACGTAAAACCGACAGAAGTTTATCATTGTTATGCGCTTTATCAAACCCTTTCGGCTGACTTGGTCCATTCCAACTATTTTTTCTTTATCAGTCTATGTAATATACCAACTTTTTACTTAGGTTGAAATACTTTTTTATGGCGAAACAAATTATTAAAAGTTAAAACAAACTGTTAAAAGTGTAACGTGTTGTAAAATGCTGCTGTTTTATAAAAAAAGAAGGTTACTGCAATGTGGGTCGCACATTACTAGTATTCTTGTTAACCCTTCGTGCTAAGTTAAATGTTTGTGTTACGAGTGGGTTCACGTCGGTAGTGCAATGGGTGGGGTTCGAACCGGCAACCACATGATCGCAAGTCCGACGCACAAGCCATTAAGCTACCGCCGCTTCATTTCTTGAATGAATGTATCAAAGTGCTCGTCAGCAGAAACACAATAATAAAATCATTTTATTGGTCTCTGTACCACTGCTATACCTACACCGCTAAATCATTACATACAAATATATATACTCTCAATCAAGCCATAGTCCCTTTGCAATTTTTTTTTTCTTTCATCCGAATTCATGCATCTTGTCATACACACGCGAGCTGTGTAAAAACACTGAAAGTTATCCGTCCTCCTTAGGCCACCGCATCCTTCTTGCGATAATAACAACATAATTACCAATCCATTTGTCAAGCGAGATTATTATGGCAATAATTCTTTCACGGTCGTTCATTATAGCGATCTGAGCATGCTTGTGGGCTGATATGTTATGTACTCGATTTATTGAAGCTGTAATATTTCGTTGAAGCAAGAAAATAAAAAAGAAAGTTTGTGGACCTGATGAGATAGATAGGCACCGTGACGGGGGTGCAAGGGAGTGCACTTGCTTTTCTTACGGCAGAACGTGAGTAGAAAAAAATGGCATGCTGTCGCAAATGTCTAAGTAAAAATGTTTTATTTCAATTAGACCATGTAACCTAAATAACTAAGTAAATTATAATAGATAAATTATTAAACTAACAAAAATAAAACTAAATAAATATAACTAAAAAAGGGCATCAAAGAACTCCTCCGCATCACTATCAGCCGGAAGGGTACCCAGAAGGCTGGCCGCATTGCCTCGTCGGATGGCAATGCTGATTCTCTGGCCTAAGTATTTGCATTTTAACTTAAAAAAAAAGTAAAAATATATTATATGGAATAATACACATCATCATTAAAAGACTAGGTTTTTTAGGAATTAACAGCTACAATGTGGGTATTCATATTAACAATCCCGGTTATAAAAATAATAAAGTGGTAAAGAATACTAATTATATGAAGACTTTGTGAAATCTAAAACCAGACTAGACCAACATGGACCAGAAACTTTTTTGTACACGTTCATATAAACTATGTACCAAAGTTATACATTGTTTCGTCCCAAATATAGACGAAAAATGTGTGACAAAATGCACCGTAAAAACCTTTACCGAGTAATGAGTGAATGTGTATTTTCCTGCTAGCTTGGATAAATAACAAACCTACATGCATTAAAACTATTTTTTACGGATGTTAGCGTACAAAGTACTTAGCGTGAGGGATTGGCGCTCAGCAGCCGCAGAGCCACAAGCTGCAGAGCTTCAAGTACTGCACGACATTAAGCTGCCAATACCGCTCTCTTGTCACAGAAACCAAATATGTTAGAATCCAGTATGAACCACCTTCTTTTCATTCCTAACTGATAAAACAGAAAATTCAATTTTAAAAAATTGTTCGATGTAAATGTTTTACCCTTTTTCTGACGTTTGTCATGGATCTTATTGATTGATTGATTTGTTATTGATATGCACGATCTATAACTAAAAAAACAATCCGTTTTTGTACAGTTCTATTACGTGTTAGTATTATCCTTAAGGTGCGATTTCGATTTGTATTTGTCCGATACACCTTCAATTGTTCAGAGCAATGTAACTTCATGTTATGTCGTATGGCAATTTTTTTTGTCAATTTGACTAATTATTACACTGTACATATATTGCTATATGTCTCTAGCTCGCCGTAGATGCGTATAACTGAGAATTATTAGTTCCAATTAATATATCGGTTTCGGTTACGTAAACAGTGCTGTCGGCAATAATCAAAGTTTACTACGCTCTCGTGGAATTTAGCATCGATTTAACTCCGCGTCAATGTAGTTCTGTTAATGAACGTACAGCTTTTTAATTAGCTGTGCCTGCGTTGCGATATGCTTCTTTTTATATTTATTTTCTTGTAATAAACTTAAGCAGGCGCACTCACGAAATTTTACCAGTTCATTGTAATCAAATTATAGGAATGCGTAGTAGACGAACAAACTTAGCATTCATGAATTCTATTGGAACTAAGAGTATTTTGCTATCCATTTAGGTATATATCCTTCATGCAATTTTGCATATGAATATATTGCCTAGTTGTTAAAAAGTATTTCGATGTTGTTTTATATTATAATAGTATAAGAAACACAATAACATCATATGAAATTGTTCCCCAGTACGTGAAAAGCCGATAAAAAAGTGTTCATTTCATGCGTTGCACTTTTAGGTTTGGTGTTATCGTTTAGTTTTTTATCAAAGGGATGTTATAAAAGTAGCTCTCAATCGAACTTCGATAAGTGAATAAATCGAGTAGTCAACTGGAGCAGTAATCTATGGCGCGTGGTTGACGGCTTATAGCCGGCCGCCCGTCTACCTCCCCAGACGCCGCGCGCGCCTCTAATTGGAGGCTTAATGTACCAAACCATGTGTAATGTCAACATAATTGGAACAACATATTTTTGCTTTACACCAAGTATTAAGATACGGCCGTTATGATAAAGATATTTATCTATTTCTGTAAATAGATCTTTTATAAAGATACTCTTACAAGTAAGAATTTTTTTATGGTGCCGGGATTTCTTAGCCGAGACCTTTGAGAAGAAATAACTAAACAAAATCAGATAATCATGGTCTCTTTTAAAGTCCAAACAGTAGTACAGTAGTATTATCAGATATGCGAGATAAACAATGTAGGGCAAAGTCTGAACTGGCCTGTCGAAAAAATAGACAGCAGTTTTGAGTGGTCCTCTTCTAAATGAGGACACGCATACATCTGTCATCGTGTAGCTCAACCATTATTTAGGGAGCTCAACGACCCCGATGATACAACATCAGCAAGACATTTGCGTAGGTCACATGAAATGCGCAAAACTAGCAGAACATAACATAACATACCATCACGCCTATATTCCCCGAAGGGTTAGCCAGAAGTGTACAGCCGGCAGAGGTTCGCCTCCTGAACTGTGGGTGTACCTATTGCCATTAACCGGGCACAATTCCTGACTCCGAGTTGCTACTGAGAATTTCATAGAAAGTGTTATTGGGTTTAATAACACTTTGCTCGACCTGGGGGTCGCGCTTGGGACCACTAGACTAATGAGGCAGTCTATCAGAAAGAATTATAAATTTAGCACGAAATTAAACTAAATACAGTCACATTTATAATATGAGTAGGTATACATACCTATACATAATAATAAAAATGACCGAATGAAATTTGAATAATAAAACAAATGTCATTTATAACACTAGCTGCCCCCCGCGGTTTCACTCGCATCCCAAACGACTTTATGAGACAAAAGGGTTAGGCCTACGTCATCAAGATGAAGATCGATCACGTTGCCAATTTTTTTTCGAAATCCGTTCAACAGTTTCCATAACAGAAATTAAAAGGCGACAGAAAATCAAAATTACACATAAATGTAGACCATATTTCGCACCTGTCACCGTTTCCTTCGGTTATAGGAACGATTTACTTACTTTATTGATTTTTGACTCAATAGATGTATATTATATCGTCGGTTAAATAGAAAATTGCCTACATGTAGTAATAATCTTTTTATATGTTTTGCACCGTACGAAGTTGTTCGTCTCCAAGCACGTGAGTTACTAGAAAATACGTTAGTGTGTTTTAAAGTTAAATAAACAACCTAACAACGACGGTAACTTCAGGCGAACTGGGGGTCAAGCGTAAGCCTATCACGAAAGAAAAACCTATTTTAAATTGTCTTGGTCAATGTTTGTTATAGTAACTAACAATCAGTTGTCTCATACTTAAGTTAAACGTAGATTATAAAGGAACATAGATAACATACTGATTTCCGATACCTGCGCGAATATAAAATAATATAAACATAGTTTATCGTGTTTAGAAAATCCGTTATAAGTTTGTTTATGTCAATAAAAACAGATAATTGAACAATGTATTATTATAAATAACATTATGTACTGAACAATAATTACGATCTTATAATTCACTCGTTCGTTCTATTATAGATGTAACAACGTAATAACGTGTTTGTGTATCCTGTAATAAACGCAAAATAAGGACAAATTGACCACTATGTTTTGTAAAAATTGAACACTATGTCATTTTTTCCCTTCCCCTTCAACATCGGAAGAGAATTCGATATTGAGGCTTAATATATTTTTTTAAATTTTCACATATTAATTTCAAGTTCAAATTCAATGTTGTTCAAGCTTATTTGAAATTAAATAAGCTTTCACATGCATAAACGAAACCTTAGAAGTCTAGTTGCACGATTCTAAAAAGATGATCTTCTGGAAAAGGTCGCTCCTTTAAAATTAAAAGGTAGGTATTTCTCTCCTGTAGGCAGCCAAGATATTAACTTATTAGCGTAGGTATCAATTTTCAGGAGCATCTTGAAAATGATGAGTTTAGATAGAGTGTAGCGAGCACACAGGCACGCGACGCGGTAGTGTGTGGCGGCGGGCGCTGGGCGCTGGGTGCCGGGTGCTGGCGCGTGGCGCGGCCCGCCCGCTCTCGTGCACGCGCCACTTCTTCACGTAAAAGAAACACTTGAAATTCGTCTACGCCGCTCGCCTCGCCTACTTTACTTTAGGCCCCGTTCAATTTAAAGCCGGTTTGAGTTAGCTAGTCACGTTTCGATATTTTCTTACATATAAAGCACTCCATCTCAATCCGACTTGTTTACAGGAAATGTACGAATATTCAACACACTAAGCTGTCATTGTTCAGCCGATGAGCGCTCTAGAACTGACTCTATTAATTAACGGAGATTGTTACCGCATTGTATCCAACAAGGGGGAGGCTTGGATTTGATTTGTACGAGTATTTTCATAGGTCGTATTGATGTAAACAGTAACAAACCAATTGTCATACATGGTAGAGATAAGAGGGATAGAACGGTCTCTTAAGAGCTTCTTTTTCTGGGTTCTATTAACACCATCGATAATTTAACCCGGTTGCTGGAACTAACCGCGCGCGATTTACTGCGAAATAAATTACTGTAATAGAACACAATCCGATTTTAGTAATAAAGATCATCTAATCTAGTAACAGCAGCGTTTATTGAACTTTGCTTTCATCGAATAGACTGGAATTAAACATGCAATCGCACATTATGAGTGTGTTTCCACCGTTTCGCACTTTACCGGTAACATTAAATAGGCCATCGTTGTGTTTGAGTTGAAATCATAAAAGTTGTTCTCGTCTATTAATCCGTGGAGCGGGTGTGGGCGCGGGGCGGTCGGGGGACGGGTGGCGCCGATCAAACAGGCCGGGGAATCAATATGGCCGCCGCCCAGCTGATCCGTGACCTCCGCATCCCGCGCTCCCCGCACCTCACACCCGCAGCCGCCCGCCGTCGCCGCCCGCAAACTTGACGCTTCTCTTTGCAAGTTTTCTCATGACGATCTCGATGTTGCTCACTGACTATGCTTATACCGCACTTATACCATCAGAGTATTTTTTCGCCTTGTTCCGGAAATTCATTGTCATTAAATCTTATATTTTTCGAACTCATATAATAAATTAGGCGATAATTTAGGACTGAAAATTATAAACTAATTCAATAGCAGGAAAATTATAAAAAGGTCGTTTCGTTCGTACATAATCTTTTTAACTTAACCGCCGCCCATAGACACCCGCAACACCAGAGGAGTCACAAGTGCGTTGCCGACCTTTTAAGGGGATTCTCACACTCACTCACTCTGCGAAACACAATGTAAGCGTTGTTTAACGCCGGATTTCTGTGAGGCCGTGGTATCACTCCGGTCGAGCCGGCCCATTCGTGCCGAAGCATGGCTCTCCCACGAATAATAATAGTATGTAATAATAATATCTTCGTAGGATAGATTTTTTAAATTGTTGTGTCGTAGCAGTTGGCTACGGAAAGTGGCTACGGTTCGCTACGAGTGCTACAGTGCGCTTAAAAAATATTTTAATATCGAATGAATGCTGCAGGTAAATGGAGTGGGATGAGGCGGGTACGCGCTTATGTCTAGTGTAACGGTTCTTGTAATTTCAGTAGCCATGTATCGCTTCAGTGGTGCAAGTGAATGAACATCATAATAGTCAATGAATGCTGTACGTAATAGTGAATTTTCTGAAATTTGGAATCCCAATCGTTTATTTCTCGAGGAAAATATAAGGAAATTAATAGTTCGCGGAACTGTATGTTTGTAATATTAAAGATTTCATTTTAATAGTAAAATCTTGTTATGGTTAGGTTCGGTTTTTGCCAAGTTGGATTTATTCAACATGATACAGAGACAATAAGATTATTAAATTAGCCATGTTATTTGCTTAGCGAAAAATCGTTTCAAGATCGGGGCTTTTCTTATGGGGATCGAGAGTTGGTTTAAAAATCAAAGCATACGCTTATTACGCCTCGCATCTTTTTTTCCTTAGTAACTTGAACAGGACCAAGCTGTTTTATGTAAAGGTTTCTCCTGCAAGTACCTACTTTATTATGTTAGATAGATTTTAGGAGTAGTAATTATGAATGAGCGTTGTAGCGTAAGACGATTAACAAGGTTAGTTTGTAAAGTGCGGTTAATTAAAAGTTATAGCCCAAACGGACAGCGGCCGCGGCTGCATCGCTTCTTCTACGTTTTTCAGGTTATAAAAGTTGATGCTTCGCGTCGGATGTTGTACAAATATAAGCGTATATTAATGATGATTGAAATAAGATATTCCAAAATAAGATGTATAATGATTTACTGAAATATAAGACATACAAATAAAACTACTTTTATTTCAAACCGAAGGATACGGTGAACTCACGTGCGACTCTGCGTGAATTGGGTCGCTAATAAATAACAAAAATTTATGGTTGCTGTTAGTAATAACAACTTAGTCTAACCGTGACCATGGATGCTGTAAAGGCTCCGAACCTTCGGAAATAATTACTTAAAATCAATATCATCATCATTATCATATCAGCCAACAGAAGTCAATATAACGCGATAAAATTCGTAAAAAGTAGTTTTATTTTAAATTAAAATAAATAAATAAATCATTCTGGGAGAAGGCTAGTCAGATGATTTCAGTGTCGAAGGCCAACAACAATTGCTATCTCATACTGTACTTTCCAATCTATGTCAACATTTTACGTCTCAACTTTGAATGAACTAAGCTGCTTCTGTTTACTTCTTATCTACCTGCAACTTTTAAAATGGATGTTTTTCAGTTGACGACTTTAGTTTTAAAAAGTGCTTTCAAGCGGAGTAAAAATCGTTTAACGATTGCCGGCACAGGGAGATAATACGTCTTGCTTCTATAAAGTAACATGTTTTCTATTTTTTACTGTTACATCGCCTCATGTTTCTATTCAAGATTCTTAGTATGCGTCATTAAACACAGAGAGACATCAGCGAAGAGGATTTTCTTTTTAAATATTTATCGGTATCGAGTGTTAGTAGGCTCCAAAAAGAAGATCTTACGGTCGCGTGAGACGTCTCAATGGATTGAATTACGCGGGATTGTGAGTAATCGATATGATACCTTATTATTAGGGTGATTGTGGGTGATGTATGTGTGTGTGGTGTGAACGTTCGTCGGGACGCGCTCTAGGGAATACCCGCGTGCCCCGCTACACGTGCCCAACCGTATCCTTTGCCTTTTGTGTGCTGTGTTTCGATGCTTAAACAGGTGTTGGCTAATCACAAAGTAACGTATTAATGTGTTCAATCACAAAGTAATGTATTAATTAGTATTTAATGTGTTAACAAAAAACTCAATCAATTTTAGTGATAAGAAGTAGGTGATTGTTTTCTTTTATCTCCAAGTTCACAAGTAGGCTATTTCCGGATCATTGCTTGATCTCACAAAATATCTTAAATACACATCTGAGTATTAAATCGGTTTTGTATTCGCCGCCTCTCAATTGATTCTAATAATATCTATTATTCCAATCAAAACTCGCCTTGTATAAGGAACAAATTCGCATAGCCGTGATTTGCGGCAAGGCGCCGCCGCCATCCCTAGTTAACTTGAAATTCTCGTGGAGCGAAGGAGCGAACGGTTTAAATGCAAATAAGATTACAATTAGATATTTAGATCCTCTCACAACCCACTTATTTTGAAACAAGGTTTTTAATACTGGCCCTGTTTAATTAAGTATATAATAGGCGATACTGACAAACAAGGGCTTGTTAAAAAGGTACCTCATTCGTGGAAATATCATAGAACTACGTTAATAAAGGTCAGGTTAAGAGTACCTACCCTAAACCGACGATCATGCATGAGGAGATTAATGAATGTAGATGAAGCGAAAGTTGTATGGTGGATCGTAGCAAGTGGAAATTTATAATCTCTGCCTACCTCAATGGGAGACCGGCGTGAAAAAATGGTATGTATGTAATACCGTAATACATGGTATCAGAATGTTTCCTTAAGACCTTGATTTGAAAATTTACTATTTGGTTTTGGATCGAAAACCTAGGTATATAGTAGCTCCCGTTGACCTAGAATCACGAAATTTGGCAAAAAGTAAGGTCTTACAGCCAATTTTATTATGGCGGTATAATGGGTCGGTCCGGAACCCTCGGCACTCGAGTTCGACGCGCACTTGACCGGTTTTATTATTTAAATAGTTACCGTAACTAGAACCAGCGCGTGTGTATGAGAAGATGTATGAATGTGGAAGAAGTATGCGAGAATTGTTGCAAGTGGCGGTCCATAGTTTCTGCCTACCCCTGTGGATGAATAGCGCGAGTGTGTGTATGTTACCGTAACTTTGTATAGTCTAATAGCGCGATGATACGCTCTGCAAGGTACCTATGTGTCGGTTGCGTTGGCGAGCTCCTCACAGCGTAATAACCGTGGAGTTCTCTCGAGGTACAATGCCTCGCCCGGATTACTCGTCAAACAGCTCGAGATGTCGAAATTCATAAAACTCACCTTTTTTGATACCCGCTCGAGAGTCTTGTCGTGAATCGCTCTCGACATCCTCCGGCGAATTGATTTTCAGCCCTGTTTTGTGTTTTTATATTATCGTAGCAGCATGTTCTCATAAAAAACATTACGTGGCAAATATTCCGAGCTTTTTGCATTCTTCTTATATTTTATGTATCTAATGTATATGAGGTACTTATAATGCGTTTTCAGTTTCCTAAATTAAGTTGTTTTTACCCAAGATGGAACGGAGACGGTATATGCGTCTAGGGTGAGAAGGTGTTTGTTTGTGTGTGCCAACGAATGTTGCCACTTATCTCCAGAACAGTTTGACCGATTGAGACGCTGTTATCTGTAATTTATCAGCGATTGTTCGTAGATAGGTACAGTAAACATTTACAGCAAAAATATCATATTCCAATTTTTTTACCTCAAAAATATATTACATTGATAACGAAGAATTTAGCCACTTGAAAAATTTACTCCAATGGTTAGCCATTGGATTAAATTTCCTATTTAAGTACTTCTGTACCAGACTGGCATCAGTTAAAACATAACACAGCTTGCAAAGGAGCCATGCATTTAGTTCTCCAAGACACCATTTCTATACTACAATTTCATTGAAATTCACAACAGAAATGGGAATGGTAGCCCCGACGGATTTTCTTGTAGGTAAGTGAATATGTGTAAGTAGTCATTTAGTCGGGTGTTTTGAAAATGTTATTTCATTCTTTTACGTTGTGGGGTTACGTTAACAATCGTCGTGGGTTTTTTATTTTTTTCTTATTTTAAGTTTTATTTATACGTTAATCTTATTTCTTTTGCTACTAAGATGTATCTATTTGAAATTTACTATTAATTCATAATAATAGGAACTGTTTCAAAATTACTCTCTCTTTAACTCAATCAGGAATAAAATAAATATTTTATATAGTAAACTTGGATAGTGCTCATCTTATGAAGTCGGTTTTTCATGAAAAGTATTCGACAGATTCCATAGGGACAATCGCTCACTTAACTCCTCAATCAATAAAATTCCTCGTCATCTGAACCAGCTATAAAATGCGGGGTACCTAGTATTCTTAAATACGTTCTGTAACATGCATTTAGTAAATTTCTGATTCTGTGAGGCCAATTCCTAAAACCAGCAACACCGGTCACAGCCCGCTTGACCCAAAAACCCGGTGGAGTGGCGCGAGGCGAACGATCGCGCCGATAGCGCGCGACTCGCTCGCGCCGAAGCCTCAGCACTAACACATGACAGCCGCATTGACTCGTCTACCCACTCAACAACACACCTACATGTCTACATTATTAATTAACAAGATACACTCGCAAAGGCTCCTTTGCAAGCTGTGATAGTTAAGGTCGCAATATCCGCTAATTTGTATCGGTTTTATTACAATCAAGACGGCTTTGAAGCTATGAAGGAACATTAAATATAAAAGGCGCACATTAAGTTTTAAAAGTGAATTAACCCCTTAAATTTGCCTGGGATTCGAACTTGAGATCTTTGATTAGGTAGTTCATTTTTTTTAAAAAGCTTACTAGCAATGTGGGTCACTCATTACTAGCATTCTTGTTAACCCCTCGTGCTAAGCTAAAATGCTTGTGTTACGAGTGGGTTCACATCGGTAGTGCAATGGGTAGGTTTTGAACCGGCAACCACATGATAGCCAGTCCGACGCCCTAACCATTAGGCTACCGCCGCTTCATTTCCATTGCTAGTAAGCTAGGTTATCACTCCCCAAACCGTGTGCTGAGCAGTGAATATTAATTGCTAAGGTACAATTACATGAGAATGTGTATTAGATGCTGTCGGTTCCATTATCATTAATATAATAACGCACGTTTGTCTCTGGATTACAATAACATCTGGTTTAACACACATTACTATTAACATAAATTAAAGTACGTTTATGAATGAAACGTAAGAAAAATTACTACAAAGAATTGAAAACCCATGTAAGGCCTAAGAACTTGAAATAACATAACATATGATCACGCCTGTGGATTACTGCACGCTACGCAGAGGTGTATTGTTGGACACCCAAATTATAATATATGTATTTTTTACATAAAACAATATTAACGTTTATAAATTTTAAATTGATCTTTCTTATTACGAAAATTTAAGTCGATTGATTTAGTTCTATTAAAGAAAAAAAACTTACAAATTGTATCGTTAAATTATTTTTATGGGATAACTTACCTACAATTATAATTTTACCTACATTAAATAGATCATGGCTCCACGTTTAAATAACACCAATAATAGAAAAATAAACCGCAAAAATAAGTGTTGCCTCGGCGGGGCGAGGGTTATAACGGGTTCAATATAATGTATATATAGTTAGTTGTATTGACTCTGTCAGTGACTCCAGACGCCTCCGTGACCGCCATTGTAAACACGTCTATTAAATCGTCATCTTACCCAGAGTTATGGAAGGTCGCCAAAGCTTGCCTATTGCGGAAAACATCTTGTGCAAGAGCACTAACACAAGGTGTTTTCCGCAAGTTGCAAGCATTAAAAAAGTGTCTGAAAAATTGATCCGTGTGTCAGAGGTCGCGAACTCAACTTTCGCACGGTATGAATATATATCCTACAAACAGTATCGTCTCTTATATAAAAAAGAACCATAAAGTTATTCCCTTTTTTTACTTTTTAAAAGGGCTCTATCTCTGTCTTATGCTTTAAGGCCCTTAGATGTCCTAAGACGGCATGTACAAGGTTACAATCCTAGTGTGTGGTACCTTTTAAACTAAAAAAGTATAAAATCATAAACGAGGTATCTTATGATTTTACGAGGCTGCGTTTCCCGCATGATTAGGCAGGGGTGTACTAATGTATACCCACAGTTTGCTGGTGTGATTAGGTTCCATATAGTAGGGTGCAACGAACCTATTGCTATTAGCCGGGCACAAATTCAAACTCCGAGCTCCTGAGAATTTCATACAGAACCCAATACGAAAAACATAGCGTTCAATATCACAGACTCCTAAGCATTCTCTGTACTTCAGTGTTATTTAATAGGTACCTTACTAGGTACTTTAATAGGTACATTTACTCTTGCAAGT
Organism: Acronicta aceris; assembly: GCA_910591435.1. NCBI lineage: Eukaryota > Metazoa > Arthropoda > Insecta > Lepidoptera > Noctuidae > Acronicta > Acronicta aceris. The sequence goes on along the minus strand of OU342760.1, from coordinate 9,982,040 downwards.
AAATGTTTTTGTTAAATTTTTGATAAATTTTACTTAGCAAGTTATTGACTGATATGATACCAAAGGTTCAGTTTCTTTGGAGGATTTTAATGAATCCTACTATGGATGCAAGTCGTGTGGGCAACACTTCATTCTTCGCTCGGTCAACAGGGACGTTAGAGTTAATGGACTTACGATATTATAGTTATAATACATCATCCCCACTTGTTGGGCTGCGTCTCTTAGATGGCCTTTACCTATTTCGAGAGTAAAGTATAAACCGACATCCAGGCATAATTTAATGATAGCCACCCCAGAATATTAGAAAAATTAGGTATGATATCCATCTAAAACTAAATAGTACCCAATTTTTTCCAGTATGTAAGTTGAATATTTATTCATTTAATTGGTGAATATTCTAAGTAGAGACAGATTCGATACCCGGACGGAGAAAAAGTATAATTGTATTATTGTGAAAAAAATCTCGATTTCGACCAGAATTGGAACTGTGCCCAACAAATAACGATAGGCGTAATGACACTGAGACCTAATACCGTTATTGGAAACTGGGTTACATGATAGTACACTTCTATTCCTCCGGGAATTATAGGAATGGAAATGACAGATCTCTGCAATGAAAGATCAAGATTTGTTGATCTTCGCGTGTCCATAGAAAAAATAACGATGAGAATACGGACCGACGAGGTTTTAATACTTACCGTTTAAACGGTTTACACGGATTTGTACGTTTAACGAAACGAAAAATCTAATATTGGAGATTTGATACTTCCTTACTAATATTATAAACGTGAAAGTTTGTGAGTATGGATGTATGGATGTTTGTTACTCTTTTACCCCAGAACGGCTCAACGGATCTAGATGAAATTTGGCACAGAGGTAGGTACTTTTTATCCAGGTCGGACCCAATACTGAATTCCATGCAGACAAAGTCGTGGGCAGATAGCTTCTGCCCGCGACTTTGTCTGCGATATATAAGTATTTAAAAGAAAGTTATATCAAAGTTAAACCATCACAATCGTTACATACTTATCTATCTTACATACACAACAAATACATTCCGGCTAATGTGTTACCGAAACTTGTTTTATTTTAGAAATTAACTATAAACCCACTTAATCACCCCTACAATGTAAGGCAAAGTGAATTCCAATCAAACGAATAAAATTATATTCAATGTTAGGATTAATCCTATCGTACTTACCACAAAATTACGTCCATAATTAACAGTTGGGGGAATGGTTTTGTAGGGAAGTAAAATTAAACTCAGTTCATAAGTTAAACATATCTCTCCTGTACTTCAATATTTTGTAGAATTCTACAAACTACAAGTCTTTGAAGAGAGTCACCACGATGTAATTGTCTATAGGTCTTTACCAAAATATATACTGTATTTCATCCTGTGTTTTGCAGAAGTGTGTGAAGTAGAAATTAAAACACACATTACAAAGCCTGTTTACATTCAAGTTACGTGGGTGCCAAAGTAATGTGTCGTCAATTGTTTAAAGAGCAGATTCAATGGGCTCAATCTTGTATTAGCGGGCGATTGTTATCTGCGAGTTTTCAATAAACATGTCAAGAAGACATATGGTGTGTACGGGCGCGCCCGGCCCGCTCACCCGACAGCCTGCGATGTCCTCGCAGCTTCAGCCGGGAGCCGGGCGCGGGGGTGCCCGGGCGTTGATCTGCCCTTCATCCCTCACCTCACTTCCTTAGCGACTCTTCAAATACTTGAATGTCAACCTTAAAACCATATTCTTAAAGATAGTTTTTCTAAAATTACATATACGTTAGTGTAGATTTATCGGAAAAATTGTCTATTCGCAATGAGTTCGGTGTAGATTATTTCGTCGAAATTGAGTTTATTTGGATATAAATTCTGACTGCCATTGTGCTTATTCTGATAAATGAAAATATTTTAACTAACTTTTGAGTCACTTTTGTGTTAAAGTGAATTTTCACTTTATCTTGAAACAACGTTCGGCGATTTAGATATCCATTTTACTATTATTATATGGTTTTTTATTTCTGTAAATAAATCCTTTAAGAATACTATTACAAGTCATTTTTTTTAAATTTTTGTAATTAGATGGCGCCGGCGTTTCCTAACTGACGACCTCTGAGAAGAAATGCCGAAATAAACTCAGAGAATCATGGTCCCTTTTAAAGTCCAGACAGTAGTCGTAGTATTATCAGATCTGATGTGAGTGTTACGATGTAGGGCAATATCTGAACAGGCCTTTTGAAGAAAGAGCCTTATCAGCTTTGAGTTGACCTGTCTTAACTGACGGCACGCATACATCAGTCATCGTGTAGCTCAACCATTATTTAGGGAGCTGAACGACCCGTCGCACGACGATACTAGATCAGCAAGATATTTGCGTAGGTCATATAAAATACTCAAAACTCTCAGAACACGTTAATATAAATTTAATCCTTTTTAAATTAGCCTACATAGTACTCAAATTTAAATTTAATTATGTAAAAAAAACCGATAATAATATATGAAAAGTAAACATGTCAAAATTGTTGTATATAATGTCAACTGAAAGCAAATTGTCTTAATATCACTATTATTATTTTACTACATTGTATTTTTGTCCTAAAAACTAACATACCTGCCGACATAATCGGACAAGAAAATGGAAAATATAGCCCATATCGTCGTTTTATATCATAGTTGGCAAAGTTCTTTTTAGCACGCTTTTTTGCTTTGTCTATCATGATTTAACCGGAAACAGTGATCAATTGACACACGAAATTACATGTGCAAACACTGCTCTCCCTTTCGAGTCATAACCGCAGAAGTAACATTGCTTGACCGTGTGAATCGATCAATCTCTGTCGTAGCTCGTAGCTCGTAGCCGTCGTAGCCGTAGCCGTAGCCATTCAGCTACGAACCGTTCTACATTAGAGAAGCTAATTTAGCTTTTTTAAGTCAAAGACAACATTGTTTTTTTTAAATAGGTAGGTATTTTAAAAAAGTCGGAACTACTTGCAGGGTTCCAAGAAGAGCCGGCGAGAAATTCCATAGTATTCTTAAAAAAAAATCATTATCACATTAATAATCTTTACAACTTTGTATAGTTTGTGTAACTTTAAATAGTTGCGGAGAATTATACAACTAAGCATTTTATGAGCCCTCATCATCTCCATCCCTACCAACTTTTGATGAGCCGTCTTTGTTCTTAGGTTTTTAATTTAGTACAGGGGCCGTATTATGACATGTTAACGCCATCATTTTTACGTTGTGAGAAAGAGATGCCGCTCTACATATTAAATAGCCTCATCTCTTTCTTGCAACCTAAAAATTATGGCGTTAATACGTCATAATACGGTCCCTGAACATTTTAGTGAAATTATTTTAGTATAGTCACCACGTGCCTTGGCAGGGAGCCTGCGTAGCAACGGTCGTACATGGTAATGGTATAATTTCACGAAGCCATTTGCTAACTTCACAATACTTCGGCCGTTGAAGTTGTCTGTAGGGTTACAGATGCTGCAGTTTTGTAGGATTATGTAACCTTCCGCCGATTATCCGACTATTCAAAAGCAAGTAAGACTGCCTTATTAGTCTAGTCGTCCCAAGGGCTGCTACGCTAGAGGACCTGGGTTCGTTTACCAATTGGAGCAGTGTTATTGGTTTTTTCTATGAAATTCTCAGTAGCAGCTCGGAATTTTGCATTTGTCCCCGGTTAATGGCAATAAGCTCGCTCCCTATTACATGGGACCTAAATATACCGTCGGACTGTGGGTGTACATTAAACAAAATTAATTAGTTTACATGCAACTAGCGACCCTAGCGGATAGTACAGGCAACTGGTGTACTTATTCATTGTGTGCATTAGAACACTTCTGCCTAACCCTTCGAATACAGGCGTGATGGTATGTTTATGTATGTCATATCAGCAAGCAATGCCACAAATGTAGCAGTACAACCGAATGACATACCAATCGGATAACTTTAAAATCAAACCTTCAACCTCTCCATATTGGCATTAGCATTTAAAATTGCAGTTTGTTTATTATTAACTGTTTGGCAATTGTTAATGCGATCGATAGAGGTAGTTATTATGAAGGTGGCCACGTGCACCGGTCGTGCAGCCCCGTGCCCCTCACACCCGCGCGCCCGCGCCCCCTCCCCTGTCGACCGCAACGTGACAGGCGCCCGCCACGTGAATTACGTTTTCACGATTAATCTAACCGCTATGGGCTTCTTTCATGCCTAGCTTTGTCGAGCGTCCGTCAACGCCAACGTGGCGGCACCTATTTTTTATTGTGACATTTCCAAGAAATTTCACAATATTTTCCCTATTGGAATATTTTACAAAACGGAAAAGTGGGTACTAACTTATTTTCGAACTAGCTCTTTGACCGCGACTTCGTCCGCGTAGAATAGTTACTTTGTTCCATATGAACTTTCATCCCCTATTTCACCCCTATATAGGTCGAAATTTATTAATTACTACGTTATAGTAGCTATATGCACGCAAAGTCTCAGCCCGATCGGTTTAAAATTGACAAAGTTTCATCCCCTATTTTATCCCCTTGGGGGTAGAATTTATTAAAATCCTTTCTTAGCGGATGCCTACGTCATAACATCTACCTGCATGCCAAATTTCAGCCCGATCCCTCCAGTGGTTTGGGCTGTGCGTTGATAGATCACTTTGGCAGTCAGTCAGTCACCTTTGAGTTTTATATATATAGAGATTAAAATAACATTAATAAGTTATACCTATACACTGAGTGTGTCAAGTAATAAATTATAGAAACGATGCAAAAATAATTGTTTTTGGGCGCCAGGGCTCTGTCGCGATTTGCTGAATTAAAGGCAATATTATGACGGGTAACATCAGTGGCTACTAACGATACAAGATAATTGGTCCCGCATTAGTCATTGTCAGACTAAAGATGGACACAGAGTTTTATTGCAGTTTTATTGCGTAAGCAGTAATACTGTTAACAATGTTAATAACTAACATAAATAATCATATAACATACGCAAATTATCATTTGACCCATTTGCTTGAATCGCTGTTGATACAGGTACAACTAAAACAGCACGAAACACATTAGTCGGTATCGGTGTTACGTCATGTCTGCCTTGGCTGCCTTGTCGAGCTGTCAAACTAGCGTCGTGGTATCCATTTATGTTGTTGTGTCTAGGAGGTCGGAGCAAGTTGCCCACTCGACGTGGGAAATGTGGTGCATATTTGATGGCTGCTAACCGTCGGCGCGCGCATCAACAATTTACGTCGTCGCTTACCTAACCGAGCCCGAGGCGGTGCTTAACTACTCGACGCCCGAGTTGTCGATCGATGTTGCCGTTTAAATCAGAATTAAGCTTGTCTGATGAAGTGTTCTGCATTGTTTGAGTACAGCTGCTCCTCGGGGACATTCGCCTGCAATATTCATGGTGCGTGATTAATCACTCCACCCACTGCAGAAAGCCTGTCTGGTAAATGTTTTAATTTGATCGTTGTTAATTTTATGAGGATACATTTAGGAGAGTGTACGTCAGATGTCAGACTCGGACTACCAGAAACACAAAAAACCAGAATGAAACGCTTTAAATCTACTTTTATCATGCGTGCTGCTGAAATGTGGAATGCACTTCCCGAGTGGGTCTTCCCCGATAGATATAATCTGGGTGTCTTTAAATCACGAGTGAATCGGTTTCTTCTAGGCAAGTGTGTTCCATCGTAGATCGTAGTGTCGCTTAACATCAGGCGAACTGGCGTCAAGCGTAAGCCTATCAGGAAGACAGAAGGAATGACCATTCATCAATCTATCCTCAAGTCACTGATTGAGATGTGCGGCGGTAAGTTTACTTATGGTGTTATGATATTCTCATCCTCCCACGCCCTGTGACGCCCCGAGAGTCAAACACGTGGGCTGCATTCTCAATAAGACTTCGGAACATGTAGGGAATATTTTACGAGAGGAAATTATCACTTACATTGCGAGTGTCGCACTTATAGTTCCACAAGATTATATTAGATTAATTTATTGTAAAAAAGTTTTTAATTAGTGCATGTTGGGATTTGAAAAAAAAATATTCAAATACAAATCTTGGTAGCATCAGAGGTTGTGAAGAGAAGTAAATAAATAATAGTAAATAAGAATCCAAAATGATTGTGATACTAATGAGGCAATTAAAATCAGTATAAAATAAAATAAGCGCGCTTACCTAGAAGAAACCGATTCACTCGTGATTTAAAGACACCAAGATTATACCTACCGGGGAAGACCCACTCGGGAAGCGCTGTATTCCCCTAAGGGTAAGGCAGAAGTGTACTAATGTATATTGTACCTGCACCCACAGTTCGCCGGTATGTTTAGGTTTCATATAATAGAGAGCGAGCCTATTGCCATTAACCAGGCACAGTCCAAACTCGGAGCTGCTATTGAGAATTTCATAGAAAAACCCAATAACACTGCTCGACTTGGGAATCGATGCCGGGACCTCTAGCAGTCACGCTTGTATGTGTCTCAAGTAGTAGTGGTTAGTTTTATTTTTATTAAAAACTTTTATCATAGCGTTATATTAAATGTTTGAAATAAATGTTTGTTATGTTCAAAATAAAATATAATACAGAAACCTCTATTCTTAAACTGAGTTTATATAACTCAATAATTATAACGAAATTACTTGCATTGTCGACGCACCGCACAATTCACGTCGAAACAAACAATTTGATGTTAATGACAGACGATATTGTTGTCGAGAAACAATTTTATGACATGCATTATTAAATTGTGTAGCCTCGAGTAGAACATCGCGTAGAAATTTTAATAAAGCTTCCCAAGAGAGTTTCGCCAGTATACTCAGAACGACACTGTTTAGTAGATAGTGATGTGCCAGCAATTTTAGGCCGGTTAACTAATTATTGAATATTCCTGTTCTGGCAACAAACGTTCATTATTTATGTGGTGCATTACATATTGATTTGATTGAATTTATAACTAAAACAATGCAAATTATGATGAAATGTAATTATTTTGTATTATTCTGATCTAGTAGTAGGGTAGTAGGGTCTATTTTACAATAATTTCAATGTTAATTAATTCAATGTTGGGCCTTATAGGAAAGTGTTAATTACGCGGTATTGCAATATCCCTGACGATATGACTCTTCATAAATTCTTAAAAAAAGTTGTGTAGTAACTTCCAGTTCTAATCCAGAAAGAGTGTTCCCTACACTTACACGTCTAAAAGTCGGTATTAATATTTAGTGAAGATTCGGCCCCTCCCTTCTGTGAAACTGCGGAGGTATTTCACGAAGACAGTTGCCTTACTTTTGTTTATAATTAATTCAGTTAATTTTCAGCTTAAAGCGTCCCTCCGTGAGGACCAAAAGTACGGTTTTGACTTATTTATTCACTTTGAACGTGTATTTCACGTTTTGCACGTTCATACCGTTATCACTTATCAAAGAATAGGCAGAATAAGTTGGAAATTATTGAAATATTAGTATGAGTGCATATTATGCATAACAAGCATTATCTTTGACGTTTTACTGTATTATTGCCGTATTATAGCGGTGTCATTTTATTCGTGAGTTGATATCTACTGTAAAATTTAATCCTAACCAGAGATCCTTATCCTATAAACTCACTTCAAATTGGTACCAGATCTAAATTTCTCTCACTAAATTGATGGAAATAAAATGGCATCGGCTCGTACAGAACGAAACTAAACGTCGATTTCTGCGACCATTGCATCTATCTTGTAGAAAAGGCAGTAACCGTTTCGATGGTGGAGTTAACAAATTGTTACAAATGGTGGCATGGGCCGGGGCTCGTTCGACGGGCGGAACCGGCGCACAATAACATCTGCCGGCGGCGGCGGCGGCCGTCGCGCTATTCACCCGAGAGGCTGCGGATGCCGCGGCCGGCGAGCGACGCGACGAGAGCCACGCCGGGCGACTCCGTAGTTTTCTCCATTGGCATGCCACAGCCGAGAAGCTTCAGGCAACTTTCCCCTTTTTAAATTCCAATATTGCTGCAGAGTATTTTAAAAATAATGATTTCCTTGCGTATTGCAATTTTATGCAGAGTTTGTTACTGGGCTGAACAATGACTAACAATACACATGAAGGTTCTAAAACAAATAATAATGCGCTTTTGTGAACTCTGTTGGCATTTCAGTTATATGTTGTCTAGACGTATTCAATAATGATTTATGAGACATTGGTTGAGCAAAATGAGTATCAGTTGAGAGTTACGATAAAATTTACGTTATGTGAAAGCGTTGGTTTATAATATATATTCATTGGAGTAAGTAGTACTTACCACTGTTAATTTGCTGCTGGAAAAACCGCCACATTTTAATGTCAAACTCAGGACTGAGTTCATTAATTTGAAGAAAGAAAAACTTTTGTTTTTCCTCAAATAATTGAACGAGGCCTTTTCTTAAACCCAAGGCCATTTGTTTCCCATTGAACCAACCACGAAGAAAATAGTGGGATCTCTTTATTATATCTACTGATAGGAGCCAATGCAAAATATGTCTATAGATAATAAAATATGACATTACGGGCTTGTAATTGAATAAATTTACGTACTTATAAAGTACTAGCTGTTAACCGTGGTTTCACTTGCGTCCTAACAGAATTTACCGGCTTGTAGATCTCTCCAGCAATACAAACCACATTTAGTTTTGTGCAGTCATTTAATATTATTTTAAATATCACCTATGTATAGATATCGGCCAGTTTTATTTTATTATATAATGTAGGTACCTACTTAGTATTTTATCATATTCAAATTTTAACAATATTTACTATTAAAAAGTTTACATAACATTATTTTAAAATTTATTTATTCGGCATTTTCAAAGATATACATAGGTACTCGTAAATGTTAATAAAACTTAATGAACTTATGACGGACAATATGAAGAAAGAGCAACTAAACATCACAGACAGTAATAAATATAAAAAAAAAAGTATAAAAAAATATATTTTGTGTATTCAACGTTTATTAAATCAGTTCACTTTTATGAAAATGTAATCTTATTGCGGTTAAGATAAAACAAAATTAAAACGACAATTCTCAGGGACACATGTTGGAGACTCTCCAAGATCAAGTTGTAGTTCGATACCGCAACGGGCGATAAAGGACGGATACAAATACATGTTTTGTTTTAAACGGCTTATCTTAGTTCCGAGCACTTCCGAGGCGGGGCGCCACCGCCGCCGCGCGCAGGTAACGGAAACGAAACGTCTGATCAACCGACGCCGGCATAACGCGATAAGAGGATTACTTCAAGCCAGGAGCCTGGTGTTTGTTTGTTGTCTGTTTATTTTGTTAATTTTGCTCTTTATTCTGAAGCGCCTACTATTACTTTATGTCTATTTGACTAATTCGAGCATTTTCTCAGTTTAGAAATTACAATGGCTTCATTTTTGTTACTTCGAGTCTTATCGGAAATCGTTTCCAATATATGTTTATTTATCATCATCATCTTCCAGCCCGTGACCCAATATATTTAGGGTCGGCACAGCATGTCCGTTTCTTCTATTCATCAGCCGTCACCTCATCAACATATGTAGGTATATTAGGGATTATAATTATGTTGTTTTCAAGTAAACTGAACTGCTTATATACTGATTACACTCAACTAACTTACAACAAACGCAATATGCAAGTCTAGATATGTAGAAATTATCAAAGTAAAAGCAAGTTAATCGACTTTTCCAAAATCAATTAAGTAGGTATGATAAGTGACAGCAAAATAAAAATAAAAATTTAAAGATACCCCCGACACAAAAATCTAAATATTGTCCCTTTACGTTTAATATAAGTAGAATATTTTAATCAAAGCGTCATTTTGTCGGGGGACTGCTAAAATCGCATTGTTTGAGCCCAAAGACAACGTAGATGCTGCACACAATTGCGGAGTTCTTCTGACGGGTTGGTTGCTGCATGATTTTGTAATATCATTGACAAGTGACAGGATTCCAAATTTTGAATCGATCAGACCGGTGAAAGTTGTTTATATCTCTTCATCAAGAAAAGAGGTGATGATCTTCAAACGGTTGAGCAGATTTTTTAAAACATAGCTAAGAACACGCAAGATTAAAAGAACTTTAAAAAAAAATTCAACAATAATTTTGTTTTCGTCGGAGGTTAAAAAATGTGCGTCGCTGTTGAAATAAACGTCACTAAAACTTCACATTCATTAAAATACGAGTACATAGCCCTGCATAGCTCAATGCATTAATCAGTAGATTTAAAATGTTATGGACTTCCAAAGCTGTGAAAATGTCGTTCATAATATAGGTAGGTACAATTAGTATGAAGCGATACATTTCTCAGCGGCTGCTTAGATGTTAGGCGCTATCGTTAATGGTGGCACACATTATGAGGGAGCATGATTTGATAACCATGAGTCGACACTTGTCCGGCCGCCTCATCCATCAGCCCTCGTGTCTGCTCTCACTACTATTGATACATTACACCCCTATTATTATGTATAGCTACTATGAATTAATTTTTAACTTCGCTCGACTTAGCAACAGTTGATCTAGAAGTCCAGCATTCGATTCTCAGTCAAGTGTTATTTTGTTAATACTCAGTAGCAGATCGGAGTTTGGATTTGTGTCTGGTTACTGACAATAGACTCTCCCCTTATTACATGGGGTTTAAACATACCGGCGAAACTTCAGTGTACAGTAGTGCACCTCTCAAGATTGACCTCAAGGGCCAAAGGTCAACCTTAAAAGTCATGTTGGTCAGACTATTTTGATATCATTCCAAAAAGTTTACCAAATACTGTTCCCTATATTTTTATATTGAAGTTCCGGAGGAGCCTGAATTACCCTCAAAAACGTAATACCAAAATAATTGTATTCCAAACAATATTTGATCAAATTCTGTTTTTATTATTAAGTAAGTGAAGTATTTTGGATGAAATGGTAAAGTAAGAACCTAGATTATCGGTATCAAATAAGACAATTTGATTAAATTGTGTTTGAATTTCGAATTATTTTGGTATTACATTAATATGGGAAATTCGGCCCACCGGACTTATATGTACCTACCTAGTATTATTAACCGCAACAGACATTCAAAGTATTTATTGACTCCAGACATACCTCGGACACTCTATAGAGACGCTTTGATTCTAATGCTTACAACTACATAAGCGAGACGATGGTTTTACAGGCGCAAATATGGGCGCAATGTGCGCAAAACTAGTTTATCAGCCCACAAACGCTACTACGAAGTGAGGGGTCAGGGAGGTATCGAAGGAACCTAGAGTGGGGCGAATAGTGGCCTTTTTGTCCGTAAAATAAGTTTAAATGTAGCTGCTGACCGTGGATTCACTTGCTTCCCAAAAGGATTTACCTACTATAAATCCGTATCACGATCCACCAGATTTTAAAAGGCTGTTGTTAATTTTCCCTTATGAACTAATTAATATGAATATCTTTCGAAACTTTTAGGGCTACGGTTAGAAAAAATATTCTTATTACCTTTTTATGCATAGAGCACCTTATGATATTTTTTTTATTAAAGCAAGTCATAACTTGCGGTTGCGTACGCCATCTTATAATCTCGGAACAGGGAAAAATATTTCACACAAGACGATTCCCCATAGGTATCGTAAATATCCGAAACTCGCTCTTTGGTATTTTATATCATATTCAACATTCAGTGTGTATGTAGCTACCCTTTTAGTTGCTTTTTAGCTTGTTCCTTTTAGTTGCTGTTAAGTCAGAGCTATTCGTTTAACAACACTGATTATTCTCGGTAAGGCGTAAACCCAAGTTTTTGCATAACTTAGTGTGGGGTTATGTTCTGCATAATTTCTTTCGGAGAACAGTGCAATTTTCACTTAAACAACTTTTTATATTACGAGTTTTCCAAGAATAAACGTGTTTTTGCTTTGAACTATTGCGTTGTAGAAACTTATTCCACTTATGTTAAAAAAAACTGACTTATTTGTGAGTAATCCAACTATGTATACATATAAATTGGGTGCAACAGTCAGCCAAGGACAGATCAAAAGGAAATACAATTTAAGTACGAAGTCTGCTTAATTTTTCCCTTTCGAAAATAATTGTAAACATTTATGTAAACATTAGTGCTTCAGATTGGGCAAGAAGAATTTTTGAATAATGATTAGCAAAAAAATACTTCCAACTTCTATTTTTCTTGCGCAATCAGTATTTCGTATAATTTACTTAAAGTTTTTGTAAGGTATGAAATACTATGTAAACATTTTTAAGTATTACTTAGTAGGTAAGTTGTGCTCGCCTCAACCACGAAAACAAAATATTTGACAGATTTGTTTTATAATTACAAAACAAACCTATGCTACAAATTAATTCTAATATTATCCCTTATGTTACCCCGCAGACAGTAATTTTGTGCATTAAGTATTCTTGAATGTGTTAATGAAAATGTGGTTGACTGCCTCATTAGTCTAGTGGTCCCAAGCGCGACTGCTACGCTAGAGGTCCTGGGTTCGATCCCTAGGTCGAGCAAAGTGTTATTGAGTTTTTCTATGAAATTCTCAGTAGCAGCTCGGAGTCTGGATTTGTGCCCGGTTAATGGCAATAGGCTCGCCCCCTATTACATGGGACCTAAACATACCGGCGAACTGTAGGTGTACATTAGTACGCCTCTGCCTACCCCTTGACGCCGCATGCGTGGCAATTCGAAAATAAGTTTAATAGTCGTACTACTGATTATAAGCACACAAAACTAATAGTGAAGTATAATTAATTAATTTAAATATCCATTTGAGCTATTCTAATACACAGCATTGAAAAGCATAAAATGCTCTCCTTATAAAATTACGTTACATCTGCGACGAAATACTCTAAATAACCACGGGGACAGTTCACTACATGGCTATTACATACAATATAATGTATGACATGACCCGGAGAAGCCACCTATTAGTGCGTAATGTATTTATCATAGCGAGTGAGTCATCCGCCGTTATGGGCCATACATTAGACGGTAGAGATGCGGCTGTTAATCCCGCTTACGACGTCACTTCACCGATAGTTGCGCTCACTTACTTGTCCGCATGTACATAAGCTACAGAGGTCATATTTCGTACGGCTATAAAATTAATCTCAACATTGTTATATATTGTGAAATGGGAGGATGTTTTTCAAATAACTCTTCAAACTACGGAGATTATTATAACGGATCCGTCACAGACGTACTTGTTAGCTGTACGTGGGAGGAACTTCTCTCAAATTTTGCACTTATTATAAGCCACAGAGCTCAATCTTCAACTCTTTTCATCTACACATGTAGTCGTTGTCTTCCGCGAATCCACACACCACCTGGCTGGGTGGGCGTCAAACATCATGCTTGCCTAGACGTGGTCTCTACTTATGAATGCCTCAAATTGTACATTAGAACACAAACTATTTGTTTTACTTACTAACTAAACAAAATAACTTAACCCACCCTTGCTTGAGCCCGCCCGCGCCGAGCCAGTAGCTTTAAATTCGCCCCTAAATAATTCAACCCTGATCCAGCGATCCCTAGCTGTTCCCCCCAATAAAGCCGTAAGCCAAGGCTTAAGGTTCCTAGGCCCTAAAGCCTAAGCACCTATGCTTAGGGCCTAGGAACGCCCTTCCATTCGCATTCGGTGCCTCGTCAGCAACTCCGGTTACGCAGTAAAGATTTCCTGAATCAACAGCGTACGCTATACATTCTTTTTTTTTAAAAAAAGAAAACGTTGCTCCGCAGTAGGATTTTCTCCTGTGTCGTGGGGGCGTTTACAAACACAAATTCTCACATACACAAACGCCCAGACCCGAAACTACTCCTGTAGATCATACAAATATTTGCTTCGTGTGGGGATCGAACCCACAACACGTGTCGCAGAAGCCGATCGCTCAACCGCTACGCCAAACGTGTCATACATAAACAAAAACTGCCTCAATTGACTAGTAGTCCTGACCGCCACTGATACGCTAGAGGTCCTGGGTTCGATCCCTAGGTCAAGCAAAGTGTTATTGGGAAATTTTCAGTAGCAGCTCGGAGTTTGGGATTTGTTCCCGGTTAATGGCAATAGGCTCGCCCCGTTTTACATAGGACCTAACCATACCGGCGAACTTTGGATGTTCTCCTCTGCCTAACGGTTCGGGTAATACAGGCGTGATGGTGTATGATGTTGTTTTACTCAATTTAATATTTATTTTTAACCCCCGACGCAAAACGAGAGCTGTTATAAGTTTAACTTGTGTTACATCGTAGCGTACCCAAACGACGGACCGATTTTGATTTAGTTTGTGTTCATAACAATGATTTAAAAAAATCTGACAAATTGTGTGAAGGGATGTGAGCAACTTCCACAGGTCTGATCGATTTGAAATTTGGTATCCTATTACCTCAATGATATTGCAAGAACATTGAACCATAGAACCATGTCTTGGTGGTGCGGGGGTATTTTAAATTATAATAACTATTTAATTAACTAATTGTTCATGTTTGAAAATGTCGCTTACCAGAAAATGACAGAAATAATATCGAAAAGGACTTCCTAACGTTACCTCCCTGACTACTTCTGCGTATTTCTTATAAGGTTTCCAAATATACAATGTTGACTTTAATTTACAACGTCACTGCCAACCTTGATCGATTTGAGGAGTGACACTTATAAATAATTTTGAACTCAACTCGATCCTTATTTTATGTCGTTGGTATACTCTATGAAAAAAAAAAACAACTTACTGAAACTGAATGACTATTATCAGTGCTAACAAGGTTCAGTGCACTATAAAATAGGACATCGTTATTACAATTTCTTTTTTTTAAATATAATAATAAAAAAACTCTCCAAATTACATATATGAGAAACTCGTATGTTTCTGATGGTTTTAGTTATAATAACCTTTTCATATTATAAATTCTTCTTTAGACTAAAATAGGGTACGGTTTAATTTGTTGTCGTTATGTAGAAAGTCGCCGTTCGTTTTGTCTTGGCTTATTTAAAGGTATAATAGTATAAACAGAAAGCACACATGGATGCGGTTATCGAGCGACACATCGCGCCCACTCTATGATTGATTGGATATAGGGTTGGAGGTGGTCACCCTTCCCCCACCCTATCTCAACCCCCCTCCGCGGCGTTGGATCGAGGCACCGGCGCCCGCTGAGACGACGTTGCTTGACATGATGTTCATTTGTTCTGATTTGTTAGACACCCGGGTACACCGCGCGACGGAACAGCCAACATTACGTGATTAGAAAATATTATTATGCTGTACCTCTAGGGACACGCAGCGGATAGTGCGCAACCATATTATTGTAGAGCTATGTATGTCAGGTTGAGTATCAGAGCAGTTAATTTCTAAGACAGGCCGAAAAAAAATTTAAGCACCCCCGTCATGTTGCCATTTTGAAAGTCAGCTTGACTTAAAATAGTTACAGTATTGGAAACTTAAGGGGTGAAATGCAAACTGATTGTATTAGTAACTAAATAACGAAAATGCGGATTAAAATAGGTACTGAGACAGATTTTTCACCTATAAAATTGGTTGTTAATTTGGTACCTAATTAATCCTTCAGGTAAAAATGTACCTAAATTACCTTTCATGAATGTTAAGTTACTGATAATGTTCATTGGCCAAATGCAGTGTCAACGAGCTATTAGACGAACGAATGGTCGTAAAAGGGCATTGTATTGGATATTAAGCGATCGGGGTGTGTTAATTGGGGCATCCCCGACTAACGTGCAACATCAATTATGCCATACCACAGGACATTACACCTTTATGCCAAGCGTTAACGGTTACACAATATTTGTATCACATTATATAATGTAATGTCATTAGTGTTTTGTTTATTAATGACATCAATTAGTAAACAAAACTAGAGCTCCGTAATGAAGCTTTTTTGAAAGCTTTGCAAATTGAGATATTGCAAATAGTTTAATTTTTTTAAGGAATATTTGTTCCTCCTAGCTTTGTTAATCCGCCTTGATTTTTAACGAAAAAGTCATATATTAGCACTTTATATTATATTTGCTATCTATACAATTTGATAAGAATTCAGCATAAATCACTTATGTTTTTTTCAACGTCACCGGCAAACTATTGTAAATAATCTTTGCCTCTGCTTTTGAGGACTACAGGCGTGATGGTGTTTTGATAGGTAGGTATGCGGATTTGTTGCCTACTAGTCTATTTCCAATGCCTAATGCAGACAAAAACGTATTGTTACAATTATGCCCTGTATCCTATATCTACACTCAAGCACCTTCGTAGTTCTTCTATTGTTATGAGCTACGCGTGCGCGCGCCCAAAAGCGCTGTTGATTTACGATGACTATTTGTTCGCGGTACTAGAAGGGGAGATTTTCACAATAACACTGAAGCATACCTCTCATACATGCGTCGTGAATACCGCTTAGGCTTGATAACTAATTAATCACCAGCTTAGTGAACGTGATTTCCTGCGGGAATGAAAAATGCTGTCACGATAAAAGTGAGAAGGGTCTCGCAGCCGCCAGCAGCTGTCACCCTGAGCTCTTTCACGATTCTATAACTTTAGAAGAACTAGTGTTTATAGTGGAAAATAAGAGAAATATTTTTTTTTATAGCTATTTTAGAAGTTATTCATTCGACATTTTGTTGCGGAAAGTGAAGTGATAACGACGAAAGCCTTCAATATAATTGTAATTTTAGAGAAACAGTAAAACTGTTGAACACTAATAAGAAAGCTATTTTTGGTAACAACCTAGTGCTTTGATAAAGCAGTCTTTATAATAAGTACTGTCTTTATCATAATTGTTGAGCATATATCAAATCTCTATAAATAAGTGAAATTGCTTTTAGATCGATTAATATCTGCAAACCTATCGACGTATCTCGCACGTATCTCGCCATTTAATGGGTCGAAGGTATAGGTAGCTATAATGATTGTTATTTATTTGTACATATATACGGAGACTGTTGAGTCTTAGAGCAGTAAAATGACTCATGATTTGGTGGATGGTGGATTTTAAAGTTTTATTGTAAAGGTTGCACTCCGACTAGTAAATAACAATGTTTGTGTTACATTACAGGAGACTTATCGACGTTGGGCGTGCAGTACAATGGTACCACTATGGGTGGAAGAAGGGGCAGAGGAGGGCAGCGAGGAGGGGGGCAGGTCGCGGCGTGCGCCGGCCGAGCACGCGGCGCGGTGGCACGCGCGGCACCTGGAGCGCGTGGGGCACCTGGACAGGCGGCGCGGCGCGGGCGGCGTCGTAGGCCGCTGGGTCCGCGCCGCCGCCGCCGGGCCCGGCCGGCCCATCGTCCGCCTCAAGCCTTGCCTTTCCGTCTGCCAGCTCGTCGAGCAACACTGCCCCTACTTCCTGCCGGCGGATCGCGCGCCCGCATACCCCACACAGTACGCCGGCGAGCCCACGTTCCTATGTCTCGGTGAGTCATCATACGTCTATCGTAATTTTTTTTTGATTAGACAATCACAATTTGCTGTAAGAAGGATCGCAAATAGTAAAATTTTTGCTTCTATTTTTTTTTGCTTTTCATTGATTTTTTGCCGTTAGATTTTAGGGTTAGTTAAACTTAAGCCAAATAATTTGGTATATTGATCGAGCTTTCAAGTTATGATCATGCTGCAATTAATTTTTATTTATTATAAAAATATCGTCAGAATTGTTTTTGTTAGCCCTGCACTATGTTTCAGTCCACTCATTGCCATCAGGCTTCTACAGAAAAAGTGTTAGAGATAACTTATTTTTTAGTTCCTGTCAGGCTGCGAGTCTCATTAATTCTCGCATTACAGGGGAGGATTTACTTAATTTTAAAAAAATAGGTATTGAGATTATAAAGTAATTATCGACCACATGCCAGTTCCTACCTGTAAGTATAACATTGAAATGTGCGCCCCCATAGCTCGCCAACATTATTTTGATTTACGCAAATTGTAGGTTTACTGTTTAATTACCTTATTGTAGGTTCATGATGATGAAAGAAAAAAATACCTAATCGCAACCATTACTTCATATATACAATCTTTGTTTAAAAATATTAATTATAGCTATGCAAGTCCAAAATTGAGTTCTTTGATCAGTTTCATAATATCTATTTGGAGATAAGGAGCTATAAAGACGATTCCAAAATAAAAATTTCTAGTGTAAAATTCTCGAGCTTGTGCCCTGGATTTGGTGAAGTCATGTAGTTTCTACCTATTAAGAATGAAAGTGAGGACTAATGTGCTTGTATACCTACTTTAATTATAAAAATAATATACATATGTACATGTACGAAACTTAACTGCAAGAGTTCTAGATTAGGCAGTTAGCCTTCCGCTATAGCTTGGCGGCAGTTCAAAACGATGCTCAAAACAATACCACCTCGGACGAGCTGCGTGCTACTTTATTTTTCTTTACAGAAAGAAGTCTTTGTCTTTGACCAATTGTTGCTTTGCACTTTCGGTTTAACTTTGTTAACACTTTCTGAGATACGTAAGTAAGACGTAATATTTCTGAAAGGAATTTAACCGAAATATTCGAAATAAATGAATAGCATTAACATTTTCCTCTTCATTCAATTTAATTCAGTACGTCTAATACCTTATAATGTATTTTTGTAACGAATCAACTTCGTGCTTAAAAATAAAAGGTTATAAATGCTTAAACATTTGTTTTAATTGAAATATGACGATTGTTTTCAGACCCGCGCATCCCGGAGACGGGTGCGCAGGCGAACAAGTCCAACTACGGGTGGGACGAGTGCTGTTACTGGTATTGCGAGGGGAGGCTGTGCTACCGGTGTGAGGCGCGGCTGAGCGAAGCGGCGCGGCCGGACGCGGAGCGCTGCCCACCCGTGGAGGAGCGCGTGCCCGGCTGCTCGGTGCCGTACCAGGCGGCCGGCGCCGCTCCGCGCCCGCGCGCCCTGCTCGCGCTGCTGCTGCTCGGCCTCGCTGCGCACGTACGGACCCACTGGACCGCAGCCACGCGTTTAGTGAAAGTGCGCGATTCAAGGTTATAGTTTTACGTTAACGTGCGTCGCATCCGCGCGCCCCGCGATCGCCGGCCAGCGATCGGAACTTCTGTTAGTGCAGAACTTATAATAATAATTAGCGTGCGGTTACGAGATCAACGAGGGACGCGATCCGCGGCGGCGGGCAGCGCGCCGCCGCACCGCCGCCGCCACACCATAATGCACTCTAAGTTAATATTTGTGTCCGCTCGTTGGTTACACACGAAACACCAAATGTTCACTCATGAATTACTTTATTAAATGCATTTATCTCGTAAGCGCTGTTTGCCGATGTTCCGGCCAATATGTTAATATTTTTGGCACGATTTGTAAACAAAGATACATGTTTTGCGTTAAGCGAAAATGTTGCGTATATTTTACATAGTATTTTACAGTTACATTGTTCATAAGGCACACAGTTTATGTTCTTGCTGATCTAGTTTGTGTACCTTTATGAATATAAGCAATATTTTACAAGAAGTCGTTTAGAATCAGAATTCCATAAAGATGGTTAAAAAGTTTCAGTCCATGTACATAAATAGGTACGAAGAGTACTTTGTGTTAGGGATCGTGTGATGATACTTTTATACTACAATATTATGTAGACCAGACACCTGATGCAATAAAATACATAATATAGTAGGTACATCCACGTCACAATCGCAAGCTTGGACAGCTTTCTGCATCCTTATGAGCCGTGGGATAAAGAGTAGACTTCATGTCTGGGATCTTTAACTTACCATACTATGCACCATTGACGCACAGAGAAAACTCGAGAGAAAGCTTCGGAAACACGATCCATAAGGGGATTTCTACTCTTTTGAACACGTGACAATAGATAGGTATACTCGTACTGGAGAAGCGTTTCTTAGAGAGTTATTTTTGTAATGTTGCACAAGTGCAGCGAGTGCGGTGCCGGCGGCGCGTGCCGCGGCGGCAGCGAGCGGGCCGGCCGTGCCGTGCCTTGCCGTGCCGTGCCGCGCAGAGTACCTACACAATGCACACTCGCTGCCGCCGCGACCACGCCTGCCCACTGACCACGTCGACGCCTAATTAATAGTGATTACATGATTATGTATAAATGAAATAACATAGGATTAATAAAGTAGTTGTTGTTTTGTAAGAAGTAAAATATTATGAATAATGCATATAATGAAAATTATATGCAATATATTCCGTCTTATGATCTAACATTTTGGTAACAGAATGGTTGAAAATGATTTTTATATGAATTGATTTTTAATATATATTATTGTATATGTATATCGAGTCGACTATTGATATTGATAAAATGACCTTAATTGTATTGTTGTTTCAACATTTATAGGTAACAACATTTGTTAGTTTTGTTTTATTTTTGAAGAATATTAGAAGAGTATCGTTAAACATTATGTGATGAAGTACATAATTTAATGGTTATTAAGACTTTATTGAATGAACATTTGTTGAGAATATTGCCCTCGGAAGGCATGTAGTTGTTGTATTCAAATAAATGATAATAATATTAAGTAAGTTATTTTTTACGTTTTTATCGTGTGTACATATGTCAAAAACGGTTTGTTGTCTCCACTCCCATACTTAATCGTCGTCACCGAAGGTGCTAAAGGTCTATTAATGCTTCTTAAGACTTGGTTTGTGTCAACTTACAACAAAGCTGGTCTGTTTGTCTATCTGTGTGATACAATGTACCTACGCGGGCAGCCACGCGGTACTCTCCGTAGTCTTACTAATACTGATGCCTCCACGCTCATATCACGCGACGTTTACAAATTGACTTTGTCTATGAAACTTATCAACTAATGTCACAGTAAGTGAAAATATTCCTTCAGCTAAAGAGTTCACTATAAAGGCTAGGTGTATACTGCGATGTGTGAGTACAGCCGTGACAATAGATCAGTGTGTCGTTATTGTTTCAGTCGAGAATGTATTCGCTCGTGCTCTTCAGTGCCTTCACTTTCAAGGAAGTGAAAGCGTCACGCGCACTCACAGCTATGTTGTCTCTGAAAATTGAATAATTTTCTCACTTTTCGTACTACATACTTGCCTAATTATTTT
Source organism: Acronicta aceris (assembly GCA_910591435.1). NCBI lineage: Eukaryota > Metazoa > Arthropoda > Insecta > Lepidoptera > Noctuidae > Acronicta > Acronicta aceris. The sequence continues at coordinate 9,961,019 of OU342760.1, read as the reverse complement.
AATTACATGCGTCGCATTTTATCAATTGCTGTATTACCTTCATCACGTTTGACGCTGTGACTGGAAAGGGTAGTGTACTTAGTATCTCCATTGCATTATGTCATCAAATATTCTGGTAAACGCAGTTGAAAGTAAAATGTTGAGAATCATAGTGTTAGTCTCTTCAAGAGAGTTTAAAGTAGCTATTAGAGTTCGAGAGATGTTAACAATAAAAAGTTCGAGATCGATTGTTTGCTAAATTGACTTCAGATATTGTAACACTAAAATTGTAAATCACGTCGAAACTTATTATTATTTAATAAATTTTCACAAATAAATATATATTTAATTTCGTATTTAATCTAAGAAACTAATTAGAATATCTAAATAGGGATGTTATCTGGTAAATTCATTTGAACAATTCAGGTCTTTGCATGCACATACATTTTATAAATAAATTACAGCATTTTTCAAGTCGATCGTCGCCCTACTGCGTAGGCGTTCTTTCACGATATCAACGTATATCTATATATAAATTAAATTATCAAAAATGTCTAAAATTTAGTCATAGAAAATGAATTACTAGAACATAAAATTAATTGGATCAATTTCGAGCACTCGTTAAAACTTACACATTGACCGTGTATTTCTTCTTGTGAGTGCTGTCACTCCACACTATCGATATCTTCACTTGTTCACTTTATTAGAGTAGATAGTGAAAGACCAATAGAGAGGAGTTCGGTTCGGATGTAAAGTATTGTTACTTTCGATTTGTCAACTGTTCAATAACGACGCTCATCCCACAACCCTGCACGTCAACACTTCAGTTGCAAATATACAAAACCAAGTTTCGTCACAAGTACATACACGGCATATGAGCATAACAAACAGTAACTGTCCGCTGTTATTAACCACCGTCTGTTTGCAAATCGCTTTGATGTAGACACAGAATCAGCAATAATTCGTAGAGAATGTACTGCCCGTGATGTGAACAAGCGGTGGCGCACGATGTAGAACGCGGCGCACGCGCAGCACCGACTAAACACACATACAGAAACGCACGCGAACTTACAGTCACAACGCGTGCCATTCTCTCTAGGTTTAGTGCAACGGGTTTATTCGTATTTCGTTAAACGTTTGGTGATAGTGTATACATTATGTTTTTAAAATAATATACGTATGTTTTGATGTACATAAATAAAGTGTAAATGTTTAACGCACAAATAATATGACGAAAAGCTGATGTAAAGCAGTGTACGAAAACGTATGTATTTAGCTGTAAAATGTAACTGGAAAGTAAATGAATAGGAAATAATGAAAGTAGGAAGTTCCATGCTCCGTTTGCCGCCGTTGTATTGTTCGTTTGTCTGCCATATCGTGGTTCTCTTGTTGGCATTCTTTAGTTGTTCTTGTGACTCCGTATTCGTTTCAGCAATGCGGTCGCTGCCGCGCACTGGAGGCTGCGACAGCGAACCTTACCTCACATCCAGTTCAATGTAAATTATTCGATAATCAGGAATTAACTAGTTGTACTGTACTATATTTTAAGTCCCTGACCTTAGGTTGCGCGGCAACTCAGTTGACTGTCACACACACGCACAAAACAATCAGAAGTATAGGCTTTCGGGGTCGTCCATCGATGATTAAGCGTTTTAAATGAGTATTTACGTACAATATTATTCCAAAGAGTACATATAGTGTAATATGTAAGCGAAACACCAAATTGAAGCCTTTACATTCACAACAATATCCACAATATAGTAAGTAATGAAAAAATCAATGTATGTTTTATATTTTTTAAATTGCTGTGATATGTATGTACCTAACACAAATAACAATGACGTTATATTCAGCCAGTACTAGTACGTACATAATATACACGTATTGTTTGATGTGCGATGAAATGTTTCCGTGATGGTGATGTTTATATATTTTGTAGGTACGACTTAATTATTTTATTTGATGACTGCCAGTAGATGTCACTACGCTTAGGATTATAAAATACATTGTAGGTATGACTGGACTGTGGTATTAAATATTCCAATAAAATAAGACCTCCAACAGATTAGCAGTTTCTGAGACTGCACAAAGGATTTTGATATTTGAGAAAAATCAAGATGTTCGATGGTTTTACTTCAAGAACTCTCATCTTTTGTATAATACCACAACCGGATCTTAAGAAACAACGAATATGATTCATGATTGAAGATTTTGTAATGCATATATTATTGATTTGATTTATCTTGCATAGTACCTACAGTAAATAGCTTCAACGAACAGTTGGATTTAATGTTACTGTTTTGTACAAAAAGCACCAGGCACTGTGTAACACAACTAAGTATATACAATTACGGGAAATGGCAAATAAAGGCATCAATGACACCAATGACTAACTTTTTGTGTTGTCAATAGAAATTATACAATGACTCTGATGCAATATTGTTATTGAAAGCAGATATTTTAGCTTACCTAATACGAGTACTAACACGATACGATATGGCCTTCAATTGTTTAGGCAGGAGTTAAGTAAATTAAGACACATTTGAAAATGTATCAAAGTCTTATGAAGTTATAGTGTATCAATACATAATACATATAAATAGATTTAAAAATTTGTACGTTATTTTAAACTGAGGTTTCATAAGTAAGCGTTTCATAATATTTCAACCCCGAAAGTATCTCTTTAGAGTACTCATATAACTTTAACTCGTTTGATAAAGATGTCTTTATGTGTTGCGTGTATTTTTTTTTGTAATACAAATACGTAGATAAATCAAAGTCATTTATGAAAATTAATAGCAAAGAAAATTACATGAAACATATTGTAATGGCAGATTATAGCACAAATACACGAGTAGGCAGGTACGGTATGGCAAAGAGATTTTAAAATAAAATTAATCTATATATTGTGACAGAAGTTTACACATCACTACTGGTAATGAATCCAATAATCCGCCTGGCTCCCACGCTCACATATGAGACCAGCTCCAAACAGTTTTGCTGTGTTCAATCTCATCTAAGTAAAGTTTGAAGAGTATTTACTTGAATTGCGTGCTCAATTTTCGACCCTGTCTAGACCAGACTAGAGTCTAATGCATTTAATTAAATAATAAAACATTGTATAGAGTAAATACTCGAGTTACCATATTTAAATAATCTATTAAAGCAATCGTAATTAACTGTTAAATGAATACTACATTTTTTTGTGTTCAATCCAATCCGATGATAAATTACATCATTTGCAGATAGTTTTCCTACTCGTGTACTACTAAATTGTTATTAGAAACAATGTCTATAATACAAACATTTAGAAATGTAGATGATTATATAGTAACTACTTTTGGAAATTAGAAGGGTGAAAATGCCTGCGATCTATCTACTTATTTGTTTCATTAAAAGGTCTGTTCATAAATTAGTGTAACTATTAATGAATGTCATTAGTGTTATTTCCATTAAAATAAATGTTTTGTGTTAATTTTGATAGTGTTACGTTGGCTCTAGGTGAGAGATGTAGCCGTTCATCTGACTGTACTGTTTAGTTACACTTCCCTGTACATTTTGTACTGTTTACACTGAACGTGTGATTGCGTGTTCGTATTTAGTTCTAATAGTACCTACTCTGTACAGAATTGCATCGGTCTTATTTATTCCTAATGAGTTCTAGATCATATAAATATATGTATGATTATGAGGACTTAAAGGCACATAATATACCGAAGTTGAATGTTTTATGTTAAATATAGTTTTGATAAAATACGTAGTTAGGATTGCACTGTTGATGAAAAGTACATTAAAACTATTGTCGATCTGTCATCAGGACTGCTTAAACATAATTTTAATCTCTATAAATAATATCATTAAAATGCCTAATTCATAGTGAGAGAGGTAGTGTAGAATAAAATCTTAACTCATAATGATTACAAGGGTAAGCACTTGAGGGCGAGCGCGGCGCGCAGCGCGGGCGCGGGCGGGTCGCGGCGCCTACTCACTGCCAGCACGCGGGCTCCGATATATTGATATGATCTAGGATGTGTTTGTAGGTGTTTCTCGAGTAGTGATCGTGTAAGTCTTATGTTACGCCTTCTAAATGATTATAAACTGTTAGTGTGCGGCGAGGGCTCGCGGGTGGCGGCGCGGGCGGCCGCCACTCACGGCCGCTACGCACGCCTACGCCGTAGGCGCGGCGTAGCGCCCGCGTAGTCCGTCGTGGGCCGCGCCACCGTCGCATGTAGACATCGTTCGACACTCGAAGTAAGATTAATCACGTTCGAATAATCGTAGACAGATTTTGAAATTTAATATTATTTGCATTTTCCTAAGAGTTAGAACGATTGAGACAGTAGGTCGCACGACCGTGTTATGATGAATTGTGAAGATGTTTATTAAAAAAATGCGTTTATGAAAATGGAATAAAAACGAAAAATATTGTCATATTTAAAACTGTAATTAATAACTTAAGAAGAATTATTGGGAAAACAGAAAAACGTTAAATAAACCGATTAAAAATACAAACGCGAGTATCATTTCCCCCTGTGTGAAATTTATAGCTGATTGTAAATTAGAAATAAAAGGCAGGAGAGTGGTCACTTTAAATATTTAATATAAAAATCATCCCTTACGTCAATATCACACACGAGCTTACATCATCTATTTATCTTAAGTATAAAAACTATGACTTCGCATTAAATTATCGTTCTTGCAGTATAAAAAGGCGCATTCGTCATCACAGCTGCGCATTCGCTATACACAATATACCGAACGCGTCCACGCACACAGCACACGATCACAGTCAGTGCCGCGGCCCGGGGCCGGCGGCGGCGGGGGCGCGCGGTGCGAGGCGGCGGCCGCTAGGCGCGCGGCCGCAGCGCCCGCGTCACTAGCGACGCCAGCGCTACCAGCGCCAGCGACGTCGGCGAGCCGCGCGCCGCGCCCGCGCCGCTGCGTCCACTGTTGTCGCCTGAATCCGACCCATCTGTACACACAAAACTTGTTGCTTAACGCGTACTACGCACACTTAGGAGACGCCCACTTTTCTCAATCATCTAACTCAGGAGGGATTAATCAATTTATAATCACATCTTTTAAATACCTTATTATAGGAATTATTTAGATTAACACGGCCCGGTTTAGGCTAAGGCGATCACTTAGCCCGCTAAATTCAAGTTTTATTTGATCCTTCGCAAATTGTGAGTGAATCATTGTAATTTATGGCAATATTTATTGCGACAATTACTAAACCAATTACCAACCAACCTAGAATGAAATTGTTAAAAATTTTGATCAAATGTTTCAGTACGACGTCCGGCGTACCGTATACTTATTAATACATTTTAACCAACAAATTGGGAATAAATATTTTTTTTTAATTTAAAGGGCGGAGCTAGCGCCACACAGCTTTAACTCTAGCAAAAAGGTTTGTTTAATTGTTTACGTATGCACCTAAATATCGAGTAGTATAGGTCCTATACTTGTGAGTATAAATGGATCTATCCCTTTCTTTAAGGACAACTGTTTGAGAGAAGTGAACATATCCATATTAAATCATGCTGTTATGCTATTGCACTACGTGTTCAACAACATTATAATTGGAGTAACAACATTATTAACTTGTGCATTAAGACATCGGACACAACAAAACAATTATATAAATCTGTGGAAAATGTGCGCATGTATAGCGTGAATTCCATTTGTGTTAAAAAATAAACAGAAACAAATGAAATGGAGCTAACAGAATAAAACTTAATGAAAGTAAAATAAACCTACAGATGCGGATGAGTGATGTCGCGGCGGAGGTGATACCCTCCTAATATACGAAGCGGCTCGGGGCCACGAGTGAACTTCATGTTACAGTCTAGCGCCGGCAGACTGAACGCTCACCACTGAAACATCAACTTGCCTTTAGCAACATGACTTTAGTTCCCATCAACCGCCCCCCTCCGTGCAGCACTACAACTACTGCTACAACCCACACTATTTACAATATACAACATATTTAATGGGATGATGTTTTCGTCTTTTATTTCATACAAAATTGTATTCCACAATGAACATTAAATTTACTTTTTCTTTGGTAAAACGAAGATATTATAACTACATACCTGTTATAGCAGGTAAGTACTAATATTTCATAAAACATTTCTGGAACGCATACAATCTTAGGTTATTAAACCATTCACAATTTCAGAAGTGGAAATTACTTGTTTGATTTATTTACAATAAATTCATCCGGATCATATCCTGGGTATGAATTGTGAATGAATTAGTTTTCATATTATATACAAAAAGATTATTTTGTATGTAAGTAAGACGAAAAGCATCGTATTATTCGAGTATAAACTCATGCACCACTACTTTCAAATGAAGTAATAAAATTAATTACTATTATGAACTATTAACTAATTTTATTTAAAAATTCCTGTCGAATTTCATATTTCGATTTGTACTGATATGGATTTGGTTAAGTACTACAGTTATGTTAAAAAACTTAACTATCTGTATAACAGATTTCATGCGTCACACTTTGGTTAGTAACAAAACTAAGTACTCTACTAACATATGGGCATGAACATATAAGTCATAAACAATGGCCCGTTTATTTTACATGCAACCGTATGTATCATTATAGAAGTAAACCATTGATGTTTTTATGTTAATTTCTCTATTCAACGGCGTTATCACACGAAACATCTGCCAAATGATGTGACTCTTCCTCACACTTAAGTAGCAGTTTGGTGTAGGTACTAATACAGTGATACTAAATCAAAACGGCAAACGTGCTAAATGCTATTCAAAAGCTTTATCTTACGCTGTAAAAGTTCTCGTCGATTTGACGAAAATAAACGCACACTGCAATTGTTTAAATGTTCAACACGACTACGTTTATTTTATGCTTCGATACCCCTGGAAACCGATGAGATGTGTGTGAAAATATCGTAACAAAATATGACATACCCTGTCACCAACTTTGTGAGACATTGTAACTACTAAATAGGTGTTTATTACTACTATTACTATAAAGTCAGTTCCCAAACCATAGTAAAAGATTTTCCAGATATCCAAGACGTTGGTGAATTAGTCTAAAGACAAGGTTATGTGTGACCAAATCCATACTTAGTTGTTTAGGCAGATAAATGAAATTGACAGCCGGATCATGAATGTGGAACCAGATATTAAAAGGTTGTTCTATGTTCAAAGGACGACCCACAGTTGGTTGTCTAAAACTTTATCTGCCTACAAAAACTATGAGTGACACATAAAGAGGTAGTATGAGTAAGCGAAGCGTTAAACATAATATACAAAGCTATATGACCTAGCACGGCCACCTTCACCACAAGCCTTAGGCACTGACTACCATGCAGTAAACATGCAAACGTGAAATGAAATAAAACGTACAGGCAACGCACGACAAGCTCGCCGGTACTAAAATCACCGCTTATGTTCTATAATCTCACTGGTATTCTTATATTGTATGTACTAATTGAGTCTTTGTTCTTTATGCAATTTTTCTATGTACAACATTCAGGAACACTCCACCGAGGCTATTTCCTGAACCAGAAGAATGATCTGGGAGCGGATGATTTTATACCTAGAAAAAAACACACACATCGAAACGTGAACACGTCCCAGCCACCGATGTTTAATTAATATCACAACACGGTGACTGTTTGTTGTTTGTGACGTTACAACTAAGTGATTAAAAACACATTCATAATTTTGGTGCAAACACTGAACAAAAGTTGTGAATATTGTATCAACACAATTTCGAAATTCTATATTTACCGGATCGACCATATCTTTAGTTGAATACATTTGCCCGAACATGAAAAGGCTGATTGACATTGTGATCGATTTGGTAAATATTAAAAAAAAGGTGTAAGTATTAAAATCTTGAATTAAGTATTTTAATGACTCGGTGCTAGTGCTTTAAATAATAATCTGTGCTTGCATTTTAAAGTGAGACTATTGTTTCACCGAAAACAAACTGTTCGTTCGCGTTGTAAAAACTATGGCAAACTCGGTGATTATCTTTACCAAGATGTCTTATAACTTTATTTTGGATATTATTAAGTGTGCCAGAGGTTTTAACAACGGCAGGTAAGTTCGCAGGCGCCCAGAAGCCGCGTAGTCGTTGAGGTCGAGGACCGCCCACCGTCTGCCACTGCACTCATTCAATAAGCCACGCACCACACACAGGCAACATCGGCTAGTATTAGTTTATATTGCAGCCATCTTAAGCAATATGTTCAGTTTTATTAGTAGGATTAGATTAATTGTTACAGTATCAGAAAAGTTGATTTTTTTTAAGTTATGTTAATAAAGCTGAAAATTTGTCAGTTTCTACGTAGATAATAAATTGGTTAGTAAATGGAAAACTAATTAAAATTAATTTGTTAATACATGAATCCCATAACCGAAGTTAACGAAAATTGTTACCATTAAATTGTAAAAATCAATATAGAAGTAGGTATTGATTAAGAATTCAGTTGGTTCTATAACAACATACAATTATTTAACAAGAACAACAGGTTTACGAGAAGGTTTGACGATACAACTAATAGACAGACATCCACATAGATACAAGAGCAAACATTGAACAGTGGAGTCGACGAGTGGTCAAGTTTATGTGTAATAATGACAGTGTCCTGCTTCCTCTCCTTGTCATGTCATGGTCTTATAATAAGCCACAGTCGCTTTAGATACCATCAATCGGATAAACCTAAAATGTTGCCATTTTTAAGATAGAAAAGAATCAATCAAGTCAAGAATGACAATTGCTATGGAGCAGATATGGGTTCTAAATATGAATTGATTGCAGCAGAATTGATTGATGCGGCCTTTTTGGCTCCCCTAGTCACTTTTGATGTGATTTGTACCAATGACGTCACACAAAAAATTGCCAGTGCATCACAAAGATTGTAATTTTGCTCACAAGATTTCATTGCCAGACTCAATTTTTGTCAATTTTTGTTTGTTCTCATGAGAACCTACTTGAATATCAGAACATATACAAGATTTTTTTTATCGAATTGTCTGCAGGGCATAGGCCTCCTCTCTTTTACGTTATTCCTACCTTTCATCAAGGGATTTCATTATGTCTGTATATTATCTAAATCTTGAACGAGCAAATTGCCCGAATTATTATTAAGGTACTCCTTGAAGTCGCGTCACTTGTAACAAGTTTGTCAGTCACAAAGGTAGCGTCGTGTCCAGTCTAGACAGTCATCAGTCGCGCGGTGCTGGGTCGCCGTACCTGCGTCGAACAGTATGTCTCCGACGTCGTCGTCGGAGTCGGTGGGCGCGCGGTCAGACAGGCGCGCGTTACCTCCGACGGTGCCGCGCGGCGCGCTGCTACAGCCCAGCCACCAGAAGGCCGTCGAGCGCGGGAATGCTGGGTTGTCTGAGTCCACCTGCCAACATAATATTAATACTCAATATACAAGTTTGAAGATCCAGCCTCTTGATGTTAGATAAAATATCTGAAATATGGTACGCAAGAAAGACTTTGTCATGTTGAATACTTACACTGAAGGTTCTATCATTAAACCGCCAGTAGGATCCACCCTTAAAGAAGTACGTGTAACCGTTGGTGTACTGCAGGGCGGCGTCGATGCCATCGGGGATGCCCTCCCAGTTGGACAGAGGTTTGGGATAGGTGGCCTTGACGGGTGGCCTCTGTGAGGGGTCGAAGCGCCAGAACTTGGAGCCCTTGTAGAAGTAGATCTTGCCATTTCCTGACCACACCAATGCAGCGTCCAGGTTGTCTGGGATACCGGTAAAGCCTAAACGAAGAATGGATGTTATTGTGTGACAATTTGTTCTAAAAACTGGCACCAAAAATTTGTACATTATGCTTCATGCTATACTATCCTAAAAATACATAATTAAATAAATGTTTACCTTCATTGATCTCTTTAGGATACTCTCCGTCGATCTTCTGTCCGTTGTACCGCCAGTACTTGGAGCCCTTGAAGAAGTACGTTTTGCCGTTCTTGTAGGTGAAGGCAGCGTCGATGTTGCCGGGCAGGCCTGGCCACGCGCGCGAGATCAGTCGTGGGTAACCGGACGCTACGCCGTCTTCGGTGAGCCGCCAGTAGTGTTCGCCTGGAAACAACAAGATCCGATATATGGTGTTAAAAAAATCCTTTTAGACAAGAGAAATGCAAGTTAATTCTGTATTATTTCTATTATTAAATTTTTTGTAGCAGCTCGTAGTTTGAATTTGTTCCCGCAATAAGCTCATATAATAAAAAGGGGGTCCATAGTCCCATATTTATTATACTTCGATATACTCGTGAACTGTGGGATACCGGTACACCTCTGCCTAACTCTTCGGGAAACATGCGTATTTATATATGTGTATTTCACATCCAAATTATTCATAGAGAATAGTGTCTATGACACTATCATCAAGTGATTGACTCACTCGCTGTATTCTTTGCTTCGTTCGGGATTTATTTCGCTATTTATCATTTATTTCCGCAGAAGGCTACTTACTGAAAATATTTAAAGGTATTCTTTCATTTGTATATGTTTCAAGGTTTCAATAGTTGATAAAGTTATTGTACGTTCAACAGCACATCATGGTATCCAAAACTGTCAAATTTCTTCAATCAAGTTTCAATTTTCTCCAAATAATAGAGTTTATTATCTATTTAAATTGGGTTGACATTTTGTGGTAGGGAAATTATTGTGCTGTTGACTGAATTTGCTTTAGTTTATGTAAACTTAATTTAATTATTTATTAATTTCATGATTCTTTCCATGTTCTTTCTGTTAAATTTAAAGAAAATATTTTTTTTTTTGTAAAATATCTGTAGGAATGGAAAAGTTACTAACTGTTTTTATGGTAAAATGGAATTGTCTTGTATTTGTAGCTTAGCCAAAAGTTACCTTTGAAAATAAAGGTGCCGCCATCCGCGGAGTTAAAGATAGTGTCGAACTTGGGGTCTCCACAGAGTGCGGGGTCCTCGGCGGACGGCTGCGGCGTGGTGGCGCGGGGCACCGACGGCGCAGCGGGCAGCGGGCCGCCGATGTCCGTCTGCGTCTTGTGACCGTATAGAGCCTGAAGATTAAAGAAATGTTAATTACCTACATAAAATTATCTTAAGATAATTTCACGACTTTCTTGTCTGGCCTTTTCCAAGTCTTTTGCAGCGACCAAGTTTATCTAGATATTCTAAAAGCGATCTTTTGGTCAGACTACATTAACTACAAAATAGTAACTACCAAAATCTTTTTCAGATATAAATTAATATATGAGGGTTAAAAAATGATATACATTAATCAAATACGATTAGGTATGTAACATATTTAAGTATCTGGCTACCTGAATTCCTTGAATGTCATCTTGGTCGAGTTGGAAAGCAGGGTCGTATCCTCTATAGAAGGGAGCCATGAGCGCTGAACGAACATCACTGTGAGACAATCCTAGCGAGTGACCAAATTCGTGAGCTGCGACCTGTAAATATAATATAGTTGGATAAAATACAGTTAAACATTTTGTGCGACCGTTAACTACCAGGAAAGTTTTTACAGAACACATTTTTCTTAAAAAACCTTTAAGAAACAAATGACAAACTTTACGCAAATTCTATTGTTCTTGTACCTTGTTATCTATTGTTCTTGTATTATTTATTATATATTTATTATTAATTACATATAACATACGCAAAAGAAATCATAGGTAGAAAATGAATTATTTATCACTATCCCCTTCTTAGAATAACTTAATCTAGCATTTACGTAATTTGTAATTTTTCGTCAACTTTACGTAATTAGTTTAAATATTTTCCGTAAGGTAGGTAGGTATTCAGCGACAATTGTGACATAATTACCTGGAAGAGATTGGTTCCTCTTCTCGAGTTAATGGACCACATCTCGGCGTCATCAAAATGAGCGTCGCCACCGTACACCTGCGCAGACAAGCGGACATTAAGGAAAATCAACATCATTAGTAATGAATCAATAATTGTCATATTGTTATAAAACCTCAGTTGCCGCACGTACATTTCTAGGTAAGTAATTAAAAGTGATTGATTCCGCAAGAACTCATTTGAATTTTGTTGGATGACCAAGAATGGCATTTATTAGAGGTAAGAGGCAGAAACTTGGGGTACAAGTGAGTACCGCTTTCTTTCTTTAGTGCCAAGGACGTAAATTGGTAATCGAAAAATAAAAAGTATCCTCTATCGATCGTGTAGACGACATTCGATTTTATTGTGTGGTTTGTTCTAAAAAAACATAGATTCTGGCACACTTTGTAACAACTTCATATATGTAAACTATCTACATGTAAACTTTGGATATATATACAATATCAGGCATGTCTGCCCAAGTATATTAGTAAGCCGCTAACATAATTAGCGGCTCTTTCTTCTACAAATACAGGCACATCTGTTTAAGTAACATACAAAATTCTCTAAAAAGAAAAGTTGGACATACTGTCTGCGATATTATGTTAATACATATATAATGAATAGTGTATGACAATGATAATAATAGTAAACGGAACAAATATAATAATTCGTTTTGCACAATATAACGTTTTATTATCATATTACCGATACAAACGAGCTTTCACCATTTAGGCGTCAATCTGTTACATCCGTAGTTTTATTTGTAACAACATAATAACATACAGAATGTTCTATTTTATCACTTCATAAATGACGGTTCATCTAGCGGAAATAAATTTCGATACCCAATCTATGTTCTAAAATAATTATTTTAAAATGTCCCAATTTCTCGAAAAGAAACCTCGTTTAACTCGTTACTATCTACAAAAAAGTATTCAAAAAACTATCAGACAATAAGGTAGTTTAAATTGAAAAAAAAAACAACGGTTTCGTCAGACATTTCGTCAGGTACGATTAGTATCGTCACTTAAAAAACCATACCGTACAACCAGCTATTATAATTCGAATTGTTTATTGGGACATTGCCTGAATATTAAAAACTTTTTTGTACATTTGCCTAAATAGTGTTACGGTTGCAAATACTTCGGCCATATATTGAGTGGAATGAACTGTTACGCTGTCAATATAAATCAAGAATCATATTTCGTTAAATGAATTATAAAAATAATAACATAAAAGTATTGATAGCTAGTTATTGTAGTATAAACTAAATGCAGGTACAACTCTTTATCACACCGATAAAATTAATTAATAGATTTTTTGATGCCCCACCCTATCATGTACTTAAGAATAATACAAGTAGTCATCTACCATTGATTGAATTTTTTATACATAATAATAGATAAGAGTGTATTAACTGTATTCAGAAGTGCATCCGAGATGTACTTAGGAATGAATATGTGTAGGTACTCACTGGGAAGTAAGCATGGGCAAGGGTGCCACCAGGACCATCGAAGGGATCACCGTCTCCGTGCTCTCCCTTCTCAAACCTAGAAATAAATATTTTTGTAAACTAAATGAATTAAACATGATTTAGGGCACAACTTCTTGTTATTTAACTGCAGATAACCACCGATTGGCCATTCATTCGCTGTGGTAATCTGAGATTATAAAATTTTCTTTCCAATCAATAAACATTGCGAATCAACAGCAACTAGCTTGCATTACTACAAGTAGTTGCGCGTACAACGCTCAATGACAACCATTCACGTAGTTACGCAATAAAGATTACCTGCGGATTGTGACCAAAACCTATTATGAGTGATTCAAATAACCCTACGTACAACACAATACGCCCACTGGCACGATTTCAATATCTGTGCTCTGATCTAAACGACGCATGGCAGCCGCGCTATAACCAAACAGTCATTTTACTTCGTTTCGCACGAGCAGTATTCTAATTTTTGAATAAACTTCAATTAGCCACGTCAAAATACGAAATTAAACTGAAAGTCGACACTGAGACAGAATCAATAAAAGTGGATTACTTAAGTTCTACTTTACCAATGTTATTTATACCTAATTGTTTACTGGTTTCACTGTCAACTGTTGAAATCTTGGCACATTTTGAGCCTATTACAACGGGTGAAATTTAGAATATACGACACAGATTTTGAATTTTTTGTCTGTATTTCTTTATTGGTTTTGCAATTTTATATACAAGAGAACGGAGTGCTATACTAAAGGTGTACTACAATGCTGTAATATTGGCCAGGTACATAAAGTGCTTCGTATTAGTAGAGTCTGTAAACTTAGCGTGAGGAACTTACCTGACTTCAATATGGACTTGTCCAGACCGCTTCTGTGTAAAGGTTAGGTCGGTGTAGTCGGACCATACTGAGAAGGCTTTGGCAAGTTCAGTGTCAACCTCGGCACGGTTTAGCTTAGATGGGTACTTAGAGATCTTGTAGGTCAGGTTCTTCACTCGCCATCTCGAACCTTGTCAAATAATTTGAAATAAATATCAATATTTACAAGATTAAGGTCATTTGTAAGGTGATTTACAAATTAAAATTATTGTTTGTTAAAGGTGAACGTGATTGTAGAAATGAAGATAAGATTTCAATAATAAATAATAACTATTTCGTTCAGGAGCACTTACCCTGCAGTGCGTATCGTTTCGCTCGGCTCTCCCCGAAGCCCACTTTGTCTCGCACACCGCACCTTGGCAATGACATTACTTTTGTTGTTTCCTCATCCAATTCACCTGTAAAGAACATCGCAAACAAATAACATTAAAGGATATGAATATGGGTATTTTTAGAGCTCTTTTGTCAATGTCGTTATGTTGACAAGTAATTTGGCAATAAAAAAACAATTCTTAACAGTTCAATTTCAATTATTATCTCATTTACCGCTTAAAACGCTGTCAAATGACAAATAACAAACATAGGTATATTTTTTTGTAACAAACGATGAGAAGGAAGTAATTACACAAACACAGCGACCAAAAACCGCACACGGAAAACGTTAAATAATCAGGAACTATGGTCGCTAAGACCACTGCGATCAGCTGGCGACTTGGAATTCAACGGCGACGCGATCGATTTACAGTCATAGTTACGAAGAATAACAATGTAGTTGTAAAAATCATACGCCATGAGGAAAACTACTATATATTTAATATTTGTATTACAGGAAGAGGAATTAATGAAGATAAGTTTCTATGTAAACATACCTATTATGTTTACGTAGATCTTCAATTATTCAGATTTGTAATTTTAAGTCTCGTTGCTGATATAAATCTAGTTCATAATGGACGTCATCTTAAAATCTTTACGAATCATAAGGCAGTGTTTGTGATAGGCTTGTCCGAACTCGTGCAGTGACCGATAATGAATTATGTATTTATGAGCCGTCTGTGCGTTATTTGCTTACATAATAACACTGCCTTCTGTCATAGTCAAGAACTCAAGACCAATAAACTACTTCTCGTGTCAAGGCACGTACATGTACAAAGACGGGCCGAGCTCTGCCCACATAATGCTAGCGTGTTTAAATAGTCAGTTGAGGAGATCTCACAGACCTATAAATTGCTTCGTGGCTATGTATGTGATTGTAATAACAGTGATAACCAACCAAGGTTACGACCAACTGTACAGTACTAAAGACCGGCTAATTCAAGGGTTACCTCAAAATGTTTCGTTAATCTAATATTCAAATCTTACTCGAAGATATAAACTGAGTTACGGTGAGAAAACACCTAATTTAATGAGAAATCTCAACTCTCGGCCAACTGTCAACCCTGACAAAATTACAACCTAGCTAATGGTCAGTTTAAGTATTACCGTCATACAAGGTCAAGGTGGTCCGGATGTGAGTTAGCACCACATTAATTACATTACGTCAATCCTTGTGATCTAAGAAATTCACGGTTACTTACAATTATCAAGAAGTTTTAACTACCGCAATCCTTTTATACCTAACGTTAATTTACATTTAGGTCTCAGCGCTCAAAAACAATAGATTTTCTATTGTGTCTTTGATTTGTGCTTGACGGGTTAAACGGAAAAATGATTGATGCAGTTTAGTGTAGAAAGTTGATTGATAGATATTTTTTTTAATCTACATAATTGATCTATAACCGAGTATTTAAAACCAGATAGTATCAATTAACACACATTATCGTCTTCATTGTGTCTATTGATATATGTGGCGATCATTTCCATCGCTAGTTTTTATTTTTATGATAAATAGAGTTCCTTTTATTGTGAGGTAATATTTTACAAGATGCATCACTAAGTCTGATACAATTTAATTTAACGAAAGTAACAAAGTTGTAAGCTGAAACCGCGACTTACGCAAACAGCGATTAAAGTTTCAACAAAGGAAAATGATTGCAGCTTTCACAAACCGCAATTGATTGTCTCTTAATCAAAGTTTAATAGTCCGTGAATATTTGAAAATGGTGCCACCTTCCTATAAAATTTACTAAATTAAATGATTATTTATAAAACTAATTTATTTACTCATAAATAGACTTGTAAAATAAATAAATTCTTCATCCATTATCCACAACACACGTAGGTATATTTACAAAGCGAATTTTATGTATTGATTTTTATCATTTAAATTAATAAAACATCAAAAATATACTAAGTACGTACATAAAATAAACAATAGACAAAGAAAATCTAAATCATCATCCTTTAAGGCACATTCATATAACACACATGAAATATATATTATACTTTCAATTGCTAGTAAATTGTGAAATAATGACAGGCTTTCGACGAATAAACTGATATAGTGCAAGATAAGCTTACCTGTCGCATTCAGCCCGGCGAAGCTCTGGAACTCGGCTATAGCCCGACGCCAAGAACTTTCGTCCATTATATGCCCACTTGATGGATTCCTCACAGAGGGACTCAGGTACCCATACTGCGCTAAGTACATCTGAAAGTAGGCATCATCTTCAGCCTGCCGTATCCCAATTAAGGAGTAGGCCTCTGTTCTCATACGAAACATGTCTAACTACTTGTTAGATCGTGTTCTATCTACTGTGCTTAAAAATATTAAGCGAGGTGCTTCTCTATGTGCGAATTCAATTATGTGTGCAGTTCTCAACTTATTCGAATGAAAACAGAAACCCATTACCTGCTATAAGATTTAAAATAAATAATAACACACTGGACGTTGAAATGGATTTTATATATTCACAACAATTTAACTAATAATAACAAATCTCCTTTTCATCCAACCTAACGATATACATAACTGAACGAAACTAACTGTTTCTGTCTAGCCGTTTGTTATATTATCAGTTTATCCTATCCTATCCGCCTAAACCGCTAAACTAACTTTGATGAATTTTGGTATAGAGATAGATTGGATCTTGGAGAAGGACGTATGCTACCTTTTGTCTAAAATTCCTTTGCAATGCGAGTGAAACCGAGGGCAACAGGCAGCAATAATATAAATCCATTAATAATAAGTGTGAAACATACATATTTATTGTAAAATAGATAGTTTTTGCTTGCTTCTACTAAGTATTAGGTTATCTTTCAATTTTGTATTCAACTCCTTTCCGCGTATGTTTAGTGACGAAGTGTAAGCTGGTACTTTGCTTGCAGAGCTCTCGCTAATCTCGTAGGTACTCACAGACGTTACATTATCTCACATCTTCACAAGGCTACCCATCCATTGTTTATTGTCAACGCACTTGATAAAATGAAACACGTTGTTAGTGCGAATACATGGATAACAAGATAATTTCTTTAGATTCTCAGATGAAACTTTGTTAATTCATTCATTTCGCAAGAGTTGATCTCAATTACACTAACAAGAGTTAAAATAATCTTTTTATGGCGGGGAGTTGGTATCGGTGTAACTTAGTAGTTATAATAATTATGAGTATATCTACAAACATTTGACTTTAGTCCTAATACCGACTAACTTTTATTATATTTATTAAAAACTCTATTAATCGAAAGGGGTAGGCCCATAACCTATTTATTTCTTCACGTCGTCTTTTGGGATTGAAAAATAATTATGTATAATTTTGGAACCATAATCAAAAATCAAAATTCCAAAATTATTAAGTCAATGTTTTAAAAGCTTATGTTTTTTCCGATAGTAAAAATAGTTATGTGTAATGCACCCCTATAAAAACTGAATTAGATCCGTGGTTGGTTATTCCACAAATAAAAACTTATAAGTTAGGTACTTATATCAAAGGGGTGTAGTTAAGTGTATCGGAACACTATCGTGGTTGACAGTCGTGGCGTACGGAGACATGGCGACCTTGGGCAATGGCAGTGTCGGAGTGCGTGCACTGCATCTCAATGCGCTGGCGCACATATCTCCGACTGGCACCGCACACCAGCGCCTGCACAGGCTCTTTGTTCCCTGTCACGCCGGGGAATACTCACAACAATGTCACTGTTAATCCTACTGCAGTCAATACCCCGAAAAGTCCGTATTTACTATTGTCCGTCCAATGCCACGAGAATACTAAACATATTTTCAAAGATTTCTATTTGTTAAGCAAATCAAACGTACGTTTTACAGATATCATCACGAATATGTGATTGACCTCTGTTTGAAAGTACCTAGAGGTAACTACGTTAAATATTTTATTGCTAAGAATTTCTATTGTTCACGTCTACTATTTCTACAATGCATATACATTATTTTTTAAATATCGCATGTGTATTTGTTTTTCGTTAAGTATTTGTATGTGACTCAACGCCTATACTCGTAGGTACCTATAACGCTATCTGCAAATAAATCAATGTTTATGTCGATGACTAACCACGAGAGAATCGAACAGATTTTGGGTGCGTATGCGCCAGGCCGTTGACACTCACCGGCATAAAGTTACGGGGCATTGTTTCGTTCACAAACCAAAATGCATCACTAGTACGTTGTATAAATGTAAATGGATACCTGCTATTTGGTCTACATATCGTATTGGTAACAATGTTCCCGAGCAAACTATTGTCCCTTACATGTAAGAATTCTATAGAAACGCGGAGGTTTCAAGATAAACACAACGAATATCGTCAAGCAATTGCAAAAAGTAACATCTCGCTGGTAAAACATTATTTATTTTAAGCTTTTTAAGTGAAAGGAACAAGAGCGATCCGTATTACCGATTCTGAAGAAGGATTATTGATGGAGGCGTTTAAATAATGGATTCATACGAGCATATCGGGGTCAGTATGTCCTCATGAGTAACGGGTACTGTCGGATTCTGCGCCCGCGCAGATTTCACAGCACAGCCTGCGGCGTGACTGCTCTACAGACCTACATAACCCGTGCAAATTTTTACCGCCTCAGGGGTCTTCCAACGGCTCGAATTACGCATCATTGCTTTGTGCTAATTGGAAAAAACATCTTGCTCCTGATGTTTAACATTTTAAACAAGTACTTCAGCCAAATAATCCAGGTGATGTTACTAGCCGTCAAACCCACTTCACATTAAGCTGGTTTAAGAGTCAGCATACTGAATTAAACTTTTCTGATTTAAAAACAAACTTGAAAAACTGTGAAATAGCTTTCATTTTTAAGACTTAAAAAATTCTGCATTCGGATTTTATATAGGCCTTGAATGCCCATTTAAAACAAAATCGTTTACGGTTCCGTTTCATTACTATTAAATAAACACGTACTAAAGCCAATGCAAACTGTAAATCTCATAAATAAACAACTGAACATATTTGAACATTTCGTACGAGGTATTAAACGATATCCATATGACATGCCAGTTATTTTCAATCGGAGTAACGGCTTCGATTAACGGTATTTGCAATAGAAAGGATTACGTGTCAAGACGTGAATTAAAATGCCCAAAACCGCGTGGTGGGACTGAGTCACCGCCATCACATCATTGTTGCGTTCACTACGAGCTTTGAATGGCATCCTCTTGTTGAATGAACTTTACAATTATTCTTTTGAGGCTATTGAGCTCATTGCATGCAGATGCATTAATACCGTTTTATTAGGTCGAAGCATTTAGGAATTGACGATTCGATTAAATTAGGTACCTACACGATCAATATCAAATTTAACTAGCTAATTACTCATATGTGAGTAAACCATAACGTCTCTAAAACTAACAATCATGTCACTGACCTACTTGTTTGCAAATGTCCTTTAATATCATATTGTGATTCATAATTTCCTACCTTAAGAAAAATATTAAAAAGTAAATAATGATTACTAAGACCTAATCTTACTCATAGCTTTGTTCATTTACAGGTAGGTCATATTCAGTTCCAGTCCCCGACCTACCTTTTGTTTGTGTTATATGTCATCGTATCAGGTTCTGCACACAATACTTATCATAAACGTACAAATTATTATTGGATATTGGGTGTGAGCAGAAGTCACTGTCCTTGTGATTTCATGGTCAAAAAACTGCTTTGTTAGTAATCCTTTGCTGAAAGGACTCGTCCAATATTATTATCACTTTTCCGTGTCCATTAAGTTTGTAACACTTACGCATAGTATAAATAGACATGTAACAGTACTTAGGTATGTGTTAAGTAGTGTCATGTTATTAAGTAGCCTATTTCGCCCACGACCACCAACCAACCAACCAAAATTACTCATTTCTCAAGTTGACTGATGTAATTCACACTATGGTATTTGACTTTAAGCTCGACATGCTAATCTAAAATATAACCTGACAGTAATAGTATGAATATAATAATTAAATTAACGTATATAAGATACGTAATATTAATTATTATATACAATAGTTATTAGTATTCAGATAGGCACGACAAAAAAGGCGCAATAAGTACACATGTGCAAGAGAACGCTATGGGGTGATTATCTATAGTTAAGCGATTACAATGTAAACCATGCGGGCATTTAATGACACCTATGTATGATTGCGTACATCGCTTATTGTTGAATAACCACTGACATTGGCTCTGATTCACGTGGAGTCGTCATTAAATTGCCCCTGCGGTATTATGCTAAAATTGAGAGCCGCGTTTACATGTCATAACGCATTATGTAACAACAAATTGCTTTAATTTACTTGTGAATTAGTGTCTAACAGATAAAAACAAGAGTGTACAAGTGCTATTCAAGCAATGTTAATGATGATCGTTTAGTGTATAAACGATATTCTCAAATGCTATTAGTAGGGATTGTCTTTAAAAGTAAAACTGCACATGACACGTTTCAAAATTTAAGACAGAGAATACTAAAAGTAGGAGTGATTGCTTAGTGGTATGACCGTTGGACTGCCTAGTCAAAGGTCTCGAGTTCGAACCCAAGGCATGCACCTCTGACTTTTCGAAGTCATGTGCGTATTAATAGTTAATAACATCGCGAGGAAACAAGCATGCCTGACAGATTTTCTCGACGGTATGTGAAGTCTGCCAACCCGCACTGGGCCAGCGTGGTGGACTATACCCTAATCCCTCTCATTCCGAGAGCAGACCCGTGCCCAGCAGTGGGACAGTATAATGGGTTGATTATGTATGTACGTAATACTGAAAACCTAACATAGTATCGCAGGTGGAAGTCGTTTATCAACTTTTAACCTACCATATTAAACCTGTGTCCCTTATTAGATCAAAGGAATGTTGTACATGTGAAAAAACTAATAACAAAACAGGTTGAACGCAAATCTCGCTATCACAATGACCACGCAATCATTATCGGTAGTCCGAAGTGCTTAATAGGAGTTGTTGTAAATATGCTTATAGCGATGTCACGCGATGGTGTTCCGGGAAGTGCATCTGGTCTCGGCGATCTCTGCATGCCTTACCGGGAATATCTGACACGTGCAAATATTCACCAACACTTCCCTGTATGCGTAATGGTGATGATATCGAATACGCCATCTATGTCGCAGAGCGATAGCGGTTTTTATTTTAACAGGTATGACTGAAGATAGTTAAGAGAGTGTCGTCCTACAGGGCTGTAGCAACTAAATCACTGCAAATTTCATCATCATTGTCATCAGTACCTATATAGCAGCTAGGCTACTGCTAGGCATATGTCCCTTCAATAATGTTTACTGAGCACAGTCGTCGACATCTAGTGCTTGCCTTTTTTGCAAAGATTATCACTCAAGTAGGACATTTAGTAATAAAAAAAATATGTCCATTCTTCAGTATGTTTTTAAATTATCAAATGTAAACCTCCTAGATAAGATAATGCGTATTTATCCTGAGAAGTCTAAGCAGGCAATAAATATTGTGTGCATTTATCTCGTCACAATGCTAACGACCCGCGCCACCGCCCACGCCACTTACGTTGCAGCATTTGTGTACATAGCATCTGCTATTGCAATTACCCATTGAAAACTTGAGACCCACTTTTAAATATAACTGTATGGAAAACTAAAATTTAGAAGAATTTAAAATATATATACTTTAATTTGCCAACAGGATATACAAAAAGCATTGATACAAGACTTAAGGAAATTAAGAAATAATCGGTTTTAATTAGATCCTTCGTAATGACATGAATTATATCGGTAAAATATTTATACAAATATTTTACCGATATAATTCATGTCATTACTCCATCTTATATGCATGCAATTAAATTAAAGTAGATAACTATGTATATGTATCACGCAGTTGCATACATTTGTACAAATTATATTACCTAGTGCACACGTTCTGTTCACCACGTGGGCATCGTGGGGTGACTTTGTTTTCACTACTGCGCCACCAACTCACTCGTGGTCTACATTAACTTTATTATGATGTTTACACAGAGTAATTACTATATACTTATTTATTCCTTATTTGTGTTATCGGCTACACCTGCATATCAAAATATCGCACTTGTGATAAACACATAAATATTTATCTTGTTACAAATATTCTGAAAACTCAATCAGAAGCGCTAAGAAGCAATAATGATGGTTAATAAATATGTAATTACAGCTACTACTCCTTACAGCTAGATAATCTTTCACAATGCTGACAATAACAGTGAGCATAGGGGAAAATATATTTCTTAGGTATCTACTACATAAAGTTACCATTCAATTCAAATCCAACGTGTTTACTTTTTTGTGCTAAATAGTAGTATTATGTAAACTTGTGTTTTTTCTGTTTACATGAATATAATATAGGGGCGGTGAGCTTTGTACACGTGTCCTCGCCATAATAATTACTGACATATATTTACCTGAGAACGTGAGTCGTTTCAGGAATGTCGATATATACACAATAAATAAATAAAAACAAAGAAACTACCATACATCTCCAATTTAAAAATATACTTGTTGAAGATAAATTGCTTCCACACAAACATAAAATGAATATTTAATTTGGCTTGGCGTCTATTATATAAAGTATCAACATGTTTGTTTGTTTGTCTACTCATGTCATCGTTTTATGTTAATAAATCACATTGAAATGCAATTAAATTGCTTTTTGCGTAATATTTTTAATCGTGCTATGAATTTTTTAAGAGTAAACGACGGTAGATAATACTTGGCATATAAACATAGTTCCTGTACTATAGAACAAACCTTGTATCACACAATACTTCACGAACATATAATTAACGCACACAAAATATCCGTATAAAGACTTGAAAAAAATATCCGTAGAACTCACAAATATTTGGCTCGGGTAGGAATCGAATCCACAATACGAATGTCTGTCTGTGGGTGTGTTTTAATTTAATCTTGAAAATTGAATTCTTCTGAACTTACGACTGTTATAATTTATTACTGAATTATAAATGATTACTTTATAATTCAGTATCTATTATTGTATGTATTGTATTGTACTTACAATTATATAAAAAAAAAATCGAGTGAATCGCAGTCTCGCATAACATCAGGCGAACTGGCGGTCCGGCGTAAGTCTACCACGAATAAAAAAAAATATAATTCTAAAACAGATAAGTTTGTACTATTTATTTTACCGATGCCTCACCGCGCCCGCGTATCGCTCTTATTAACCGCACTTATTCATCCACACGCGCATAGGATGGATAATTGTCAGCGTAATTAGTTTCAATTACCTTCGATTGACGAAAGATTAAAATAGAATTTATCGCGTGTGAAACCCCACTTTTCCGCACTAGAATGTAGAAAAGGTTTTTTGCGGTACAGTAAGCCCGCCCTTTGTCCGTGTATCCTCACGTTTGTCACGTGGACCCGAGCACATTGTCTTGCTTTTCAAATATAATAGACTCTGATCTGTTGATTGCTTGCCAATCATCTGAAACTCTACACGTGTGTCGAGTCATGACTTTTAAATACATTAGGTCAACCTACAAATGAGCTTGATTTTTTTCCTATCGCTGTATAAGCTATCAGCTAAGAAAATAATTGATACATCTATATAACGAATATTTCTTGGTATTTACTTTATTGCAGACCCGTAATGAACGCTTACATGATCTGGCATGGTATCATTGTGAGATCGAACTAATGGTCACAATCAGATGGTAGCAATGACGACGTGGTGAACAATAAGCAGTAGCGATCGGAGGACGGTGGCCGTGGCGCGCGTGGTGAAGGTCGCCGCGCGCTTCCTGCGTGCGTGACGCGCATGCGCATCGAACCACCAACCTGCCCACTGACTACCACCACAAACAAACCATCTCGCATACACAAAATTAAATAACTGCAGTACATGCAACAGGAACAACTCAAAAATCCCGTTACCGAAAAATTAAGTCCATTGAGATTAGCGGTAACAGAGGTGACCCGGTTGCTTTTTGTCTTCGCTGGACACAAGCTATTGTCACAGCATTATGTACACACACGTCCAATTTATGTCATCGGCACGCTTTACTGTGTTTTAACAAACATGTAACTTAATATTGCTTAACCTTATCTTTTTAGATAGTAATTTATCCATCTATATACCGACATCTTATAAATAGGCTAGGCACTATCTTTTAAGAGATCTGACAACATCATACCGTTTTTCATCGTATTTTTTGTTACAATATTCTGCGAAAGCTTTAAAAATATTTATTTCCCAGGATCGTGGATCGTGACTAGGGTTAAAAGACTTACGGTCGGTGGCACTGTAGGTACGTTAAAAATATTTTGCTTTTCATCACGTTGATCTCAGGGGCCTGCCGGTCGTCGGCGGACTCTGGTATGATCGCGAGATACTGAGATACGCGTTTCCCAAAACGCATAACAAAGAGGCGGTCGACACCTTGTTCACAGTTAGATAATATGAACGTAACACGTTAACCAGCTCAACATACTTTATATAGACTGCTGCGGGAGGATTTTGTTTTAGTGTTTTGTTTAATATTAAAACATCAAAATAATCTAAATTGAGCACACTAACGATTATGTTTCACCGGTTCATTGTTCTAAACAGCCGAAGGAAATTTTCTGAGAGATGTCACCGCGTCGTATGAGACATGCGTTGAATTTTTATATCGTATTTATCGAGTCAGGTAGGAAAAGGAATGACGAAAACAAAGAACTTTACAGGTTCTTGGCACTTTCTGCCAGGGCTATTGTTCTCTGATTGAGCCTCAGACAGGAGAATGACCCTCTTCATATGGATACGTTTATCATAACAGTACCTGTTTGAAACGACAGGAAATGCCTGGCCCATGACAATGTGTAGACCACTCCATCTTAGTATTATCATGTGGTTAGGAAGGTACAACGACCTATGAATTAAAGCTGAAATTGCCCAAATTACATACGTAATGCTTTATAGAAGAACCTTATCGTGACTGAATTTTGATGCTCGACGCACGACATTCGCCTGTCGGGAACCGTATCCTAGTAACGATTTCTGAATTTCAATATTTAGTTCACCGGTCGCAACCTGAACATTTATTGGTTTCATGTTGTTTTGGATAATTTATGTTTTTCCAAGCCCGATTACCGATTCCAGAAAGTAAAATATATTTATGGAATATTTAACTTGATGAGTGATAAATTTCTTTATGTATGGACGTTATGAAACTGTTATGATGAATGATAATATAATTTTACAGCACTATAGATTGATGGTGTAAACAACTCTAACGTGACTACAGTTAGTTATTGTGTATACCTAATATTTTATGGTTTTTCCGTGTCACCAACTGGTCCGTGTTAATTGGCTCCCAGCTTACCTATAACCGACAATCACATGCCTCGAACCGGTCTTCATGGAAACGAATGAAAAACCCTATAGGCAGTCTTACGCATATCCTCCTAAATGTATGAGATCTTAAAATAACTATAGGTCTATAGGTACGTCTAAAGTATAGGTGTTTTACCTATACTACGTGTATTATATATCTAAATCACTTAAGAGGATATTTTTATTTGCAAAAAAAAGTGTACAAAAATAAAAATTCTCTATACCAGCATGAGGGCTCTAAATTTTGTTCAGTTACACTGTATTGTTATGAATCCCGTATCAATAAAAACGCAATGCTTTTAACTCAAAAGGCGGAATCAATTCACAAACCTTACACTGTTATATTATGTTACACTAGTAACATAGTTATAACAGTGTAAGTTTTCCATTGATAAACAATTACAATTTGTTTTTATTTCTCGGTGACTTAAAAAAGTTTTTTAGACCATTGCGGATTCAAATGCACTCTGTGTTTGAGTTATTAAATTTGTCATAGACTGGTTTATTTATTAATTGTATTTTTATGAGGTACAGAGTAGGTCTTATAAAATAATACAGAGACCCACAAAACTGTACATAGTTAGACCTGTAGTCTATAATTATTTAATCGTATCAATAATTAGGTATTAGGAGCGGATAATTAATAAAAAAAAAAATGTACGGTAAGGTATTTTGTTAAGGTATTATCTATAAGTTATTTTTTGGTGTAATAGTATTAATAATAACAAATATCATAAATCATTCATACAAATTAAATAATCTTGCAATATTATTACTTAGTATGTATAAATAACTAATATTAAAGCGATATGAAAACGTCATAAATAACTTTCTTTTTTTTAACCTGCGATGAAAAAGTCACCTTAAGCGGCCATATTGTGTAGCAGAAATTAATATATGAAACATTTTTGTTAGGTTCGCCATACACGAGTTGAAGCAGGTTAGTAGGACGAATATTAACCTTGACATAACCACGGCTAATTCACACGGTTTTTAAAACTTATCATTTAATGGATTAGATAGTTTGGTTATTTGAAATATTATTTGTATACCATGTGTATGTGAATCGACAGAATTTCAGATGATTATAGTTGTCGCATTTTATGAAAACTTGTGAATTATTCGATTTGGAACCCTATATCTGTGTTCATAGAACTCATCCGATACACACTCCTAAATCTCGATAAGTATACGTAAACATGCCTACATAATATGATACCTACCCATATTCCTGTATGCACAGTTAATCAAATTTCACAAGGCCAAATTTTCCTGAAACACCATCTTATCTTAGTACCATAAAAAGACCGTTGACCCGTAATCTGTTATAATAATGCAAAAAAAAAGTATGTAAGTATTTTCCAATTTGGCGAGCCTCCAAAACAAAACACGCTAAAGTTTATAGGTGTTCAAATTACTACAATAGCTTTCCTTTCTATATAATATAAATATGTAAGCGAAAGGTTCTATAAAATAATATATACATTATATTAATGTTAGGCATTAATACTTACATCAATTTTTTCTGCATTATTATAACTCCCTCAGGGGAATATAGGCACAAAGTAAAGTTTACTCTGTGATACAGGCGTGATAGTACGTTATGTTTGTTTTATAACGTCTCTTAATAAACATAATTTATTTCTGCAATCTTATCAATTCACAAGTACATAATTAATGTACTCGGACAATTCTGAGGTTATCCCGTGAGAAAAACCTGTCACATCTTTAACACTTAGTACCTAAGTCTGATATATAAAAAAGTGTCTTATATTGTTACACAATATTTTATCCTACCTCCACTAGATCAATTAAATAACACTACATAATAAAATTATTATTAAAAACACGCAAACGTTATTCAATTTGCGAAGCTCGAAAACATTACGTAATGTCGTGACCAACATTTATTAAATAAATAATAACATTATAGGCAAGTATTAAGTAGTAAATACTTATATATAACAGTTATTGATATTCCAGACAGTCATTTATTTAATATCGATATTGAATTCAAGACAGCTTACCTACTTGAAATTATTAGCGATGTATGACTGTAATAGGAATGCCTACTTAAGTGGTGAGTTTATGTCCCTTTAGGCTGCGTTTACACTACGTTGGTCGATTGGTGATCGGCTGCTGCGATTTTGGTCGCGAGTTTGATTCCCGCATTGAACAAATATTTTTGTATGGTGGTCGTTTTTCGGAAGGATAGGGTTGTCAAATTTAAATTGTAATCAGTATTAATCTGTGACTTAGATGTAATATCTTAACTTAACTTAATCTTTTTAAGTTTGAAAGTTACTAAAATTTGTTCTATACTTGCTAAATCATTTTAGTAGATCATTGTAGCATATAAAACAGCTAACGAAGGATTAATTTAATTAAGGGCTTTTATTCTTTAATATATTATTGTGTCGCTAACCGCGTTATAGCATAGTCGTAGCCTTTATATGTGTGTATAGTGACACCACTTTTACGCTTCCGACCGGTCGGTGTCGGTGCTCTATGACCTAGAACTTGGCGGTGAGCGAGCTCAACAACTTGTCGTATGAGTCAGTCGCCGGATTCCGAGAAACGATGAGATTTTATTATGTAGGCACGTATTCTCTTGAACCCCATCAGAAGCAATAAATTTATTGTACTGACTGTGACTCATTTGGCGGTTAGCACCAATTCCTATGCACCGCTTTTATAATATGTAGATAGTTTTGGTTTAGTCGCGTTATTGTATAAACTTTGTACTCAAGTCTTTTACTTCAACGTGTTGTTCATAGCTGTATTTTTACAAAAGAAAATAACCAAATATGCCTGTCTGGTACGCCTGTGTGCCCGAAAATCCCATTTTAAGTAGTTTTATTAAGTAAGTCAATTGCCAGTAACCAAGGACAAATTGAAACTGCGAAATAATTAAATACACTAC
Source organism: Acronicta aceris (assembly GCA_910591435.1). Lineage (NCBI taxonomy): Eukaryota > Metazoa > Arthropoda > Insecta > Lepidoptera > Noctuidae > Acronicta > Acronicta aceris. Next base: position 9,932,157 of record OU342760.1, on the reverse strand, counting down.
ATATATATACTAACGAATACACAGACATTATTCTTTATGAATAAGTTATGGCTATTTCCCTTGTTGAAGATGAATGCAGATATGAATTAATCAAACAAAGAGACTTTTATCTTAAAATTCGTTACATGCGGACGTCTGATATGATAGCATATCTAAACTTAAAACACAATAATTAGGACAAAAAAAATGTACCTAACAATAACAAAGAAGAACCTCTGATTGTACTGGCAGAGCACAGGTTGAGATAATTAAATTAACCAATAACATAATATGTTAGGTAAATACCAGACCAATCTCGGAAAAAGGATGTTGATTTCATGATTAATTTATAGTCATTGATTCATACACAACAACTTAGCGTATTTTACAAATTACTACACAAATGACGTAATGCCCATTGAAAAAGTATAATGACCAATATCTTGCTACACCTATACATACGCACATGTATATGGTGCGCATGAGTCATATTTTGTGCTAAACACACGATTTGAGAAGACAAACAAAATGTTCTAGTGTCGTTGCGAAAAGCGAACCTCTTATCTCGACCGGACTACCTCGTTTTATGAATGAACAGTTTACTACACATGTTACGAGTGTGCTACTCTACCCATTATGGTACTCAGATTCAATTTAATTCTGAAGCACCGGTGAATGGCGTTCTGAGAAAAACTGACTCAGCAACTGCTATGCGCACCCACATAATTCCATTTCCGATTCCGATATGATGATAATTATCGATTAATGATAGGATGTAGCGGAAACGCGCTGTGAATAAGTATTTGTTTGTCACGGTAGGTAAGCGAACAAAGATAACCACAATATGCCTTCAGTTCTGTTATCTGAACCATATTGTCGATACAAATTGTTGTTAATATTTATTATCCAAACAAATTCCAGTGATAAGTGGAAAGACCATTTCAACGCCAATGCTACTTAATTATTGGATCTTTTAAGTAAAGTTCGGTCTGAAGAACGAACGTTTACTTATTTGTTCTCTAATCAAGTAGTACTTACCATCGCCTTATCAGCACCACCGAAGGTTGGGGCGGCGCTACTTCTCGTGAGGAACACCATCGCCACTGTCGCCGTCCATAATATCCTCAGACTATTCCTCAAACTGACACCTGCCATGGTTCGCGTTGATATCCTTAATCTACTATTAGATATGCTCATTTGATATTTCCTTATATTATAGTTTTGTAAAAATTATCTAAAGGACGGAATAATTGTCATAACTCTTATTTCGTTTTCTTAACCTATTTGGTGTGAAATTTATTGTAGGTGTCTTCGGGTATCACAGTGATATGTTATCTGAAACAAAGAAATTGTAGTAATTATTATCATGACCATAAACGAAGAACTCCTATGTAGATAATTATATATACATACCTACTCATAAAGTCTAAGTTAATTGTTTTATTTCAATTAGACCCCTTCTTCTAGGGACATAAGTAAGTAAATAATAACAACAAATAACATACCATCACGCCCGTATTCCCCGAAGGGTTAGGCAGATGCGTACTAATGTACACAGTTCGCCGGCATATTTTTAGGTCCCATGTAATAGGGGGCGAGCCTATTGGCATTAACCGGGCACAAATCCAGACTCCGAGCTGCTACTGAGAGTTTCATAGAAAAATCCAATAACACTTTGCTCGACCTGGGGATCGAACCCAGGATCTCTAGCGTAGCAGTCGTGCTTGGGACCACTAGACTAAAGGGGCAGTCAAGTAATAATAACATATTCTTTGTTGTACATAAAAAAACTTTAAAAACAGGATAAACATTTCAACTTAAAATATACAACAGGTGGCCTTATCGCAATCGGCGATTTCTTCCAGGCAACCTTATGATGGACTGACGAAGTATGTAGTTTTATTCCAATACTTTTCAGTTCTTAAAAAGTAGGTTCACCGTTCCAGATAGTTGGTTTTATGGAGAAGATTCTACAAGAAATTTCATCGATACTCATACCTAGTACATGGTTTTTCTTATTGTACCTACGTACTAGGTATTACTCAATGTCATCGTATGGGGAAGTCAAATAATTTTGTTTACCTGAGAGCTTCTAAATGTTCTGCTTCTTGTTTCTAACATCTCATTTATATAAAATATGGGCCGAGTGTTGTTTATATAATATATAATCAACGCCACGTCATATAAGTATGCGACATCGTTAATTACTCTGAGTCAGAGGCGATCATCTGTGCACTTATGTAAAATCTTGCTTAATTATCAAGACATGGGCTAAATAAATTATAATTTTATTATTTTATATTTCAACATTTGAATTATTTATGTGAAGTGTGAGAGAGTGTAATTTTATATAAGGACAGACAAGCGCGCGCAGCTTCGTAAAGTTTGTCGAATTTTCCGATGGACTTTAAAGAAAATCTAACATACAAACCTGACAAAAAAAATACTTTCTTTATTATGCTTATTCATAGGTTATCAACGTGGGGTTATTAGCTGTTACTTATGCATTCGTTTTACGATGATAACCAATCTATCATTACTATTTATGATTGTCGCCTATGATAGAATTCTTCCAATCAAAACTATTTGCAGTTGTACTGACAGTTATTAATAGAAATAAGTCTTCAGTCATACTCCGCTATGACCCACATATTTTTGACGTGACATACCATGGGCTTGTCAACAAACACTACTCGTATTATCGTCGTAAATGATAAATTGTTTCTAACCAACGCGAGTGGCGACACAATGTGGGGAACTGATTAGATATTCAGCTGTATTGCATGTCCGTGTACTCAAGAGATTTGTGATTCACCACTGGTTAATCATACGCTTTAACAAAGCAGAAGTGTAGATTAAAGGGACATATTAATATTGTATATACCAATACTAACATATTAATTGATATTTCAACATTTTCACAGTTAAATAATATTACTGCTACCACGTAAAAAAATACTGAACGTAACGAGTATTTACTAACTTATTCACTAACTCTCTATTAGCAAACAATCGGTTGATCTATATTCACGGCAAGAAAATAATCATATTTGTTCTCTGTCATGGTTAATTAAGCATTGTTAAGTAGATTGGTAGTCAAAAATACGGATCGGATCCATCCCGCGGGTCAATATCAACAAACGAAACTGAAAGCGCGAACCAAACAGAGGTGTCGCCAGCAATGTTCCGCTCGCCGAAGCGTGTCGGCTCGGAGGTGACGCCTGCGCCGGTTTCACCGACATTGGATTCGGCTGTCTTACCTAATATCATTTTACCCGATATTTTTTTCTATGGGACTCCAAACGATTGCAATTCAAATAAAATCTAAATATTTTCAATTATCGCTAGTGAAACTGATTAAATTAATTAATGTTTAATCGATCTGACCCCGACAATAAAATTGCAGTAGATAACGTTCGACATAACTATGTACTGCCGATTAAGAATTAAAACAAAAATAGGTAAACATTATAATAACAAGTTTATACTGAGAATAAATAAGCTAATAGGTAATAATGACGATGCTGGAGCTTTCATGAATTAATTTAGGAGCTTTTAACTAACTTCCAAAAGGTGGTGCTAAATTTCTACTGTATTTGGTATCTTACCCTTCTAGAACCATTTTGAAAAGTTATTTTCTTATTTAGATGAAGACTGATGACCCATGATCTCAAAATTATTAATTACATCACGATCAAATAAAATAGTTCCGAAATTTAGAAATATATCGAATTGAACTGCTTTTTAAAAAAAAAGTTAATAAGTTACTTTTATCTGATTGGTGAAGCTTTTTACTCTTGAATTGTTTTTTTTTTTTGTAAAAATTAAGTATGCAATGCCTCCTTATTATTTAGGGATTAAATTATCTAACAATAGGTATTGAATCATATTGTTGGTATTTGTAAATCTTAATTTTATTCAACATAAAACGTGATGATTCATGACACCAATATAATTTGAGTAAGATAGGATATGAAAATGTAAATGATTAATACATTATTCTTACGTGCTTCCTAAAAGCACAAAGGATAAAAGCTGTCTCATCATCAACTCATCATCTCAACATCATCTCGAATCCGATTCTGAAATATAATAATGAATGTTCTTTTCTTCATCTTCTATTATAATGTTCCTATACCATTCATCCGATTACGATGAAACTTTGGTAAATTGTTGTATTGCATCCACGAGAGCTTATAGGAACAAATGAGGCATTATTGTAACAAGCAAAGAGCTAGATTATGTGCTATCAAAAATTACACAAGGATTTTTGTAAATATATGAGTTCGCAGTTGACATCATCATCAGGTTCATTGTACATGCGGGGTGTCGTGACGGCGTATCTACTCTGAGATGCATCTCAATGAGTGCGCCGTGTGGTCTCCGGCTGACGTGCGCTTGCGCTGTTTCGCATTGACACGGCCGTGGAACGCTTCCTGCTTCCGGATCCTCGCGGGCAATACTAATAACTTGTCATTATATCAAGATATCATACAACTGGTAACGTGTGTTTTATGTGCAATGTTGTAATAGCAATGTAAAAAACTCAAACAAAAAATGATGTTGCTCAAAATAAAAAAATTATACATTTTCCTGCTTTAGTAATCATTCCCCGCGGCAATTTAATGATTTTAATACAATAAGTTACTTGGATGTAGGTAGGACCTACATAATGTGTACTGCCTTTGTTACCATTATAAGTGTGCGAGTTATCCAACCATAGGGCAAGTGACTGGATGTGTAACCGTTCCACATTTTCCTAGTCGTAATTTGTTTTATAAATAGGCATATATTATGTATTCTCTATCAATATATTGAAAAAGAATATTTTATATATAAGTAATAGTGGAAATTGCCGAAGCATGAGTCAAACAATGTTTTGGTTCAATTAACCTCGGGGTCATAAATGACTTCGTTCACATCACCCTAACCGACGTCAATATTACGAATAATTGACAACATTACTAATGTACCTATAGTTAATGTCATGTCTCTACGAGAATTTTGCTGCCTTTGACTTGTCAGTCCAATGGTCATATCATTAGGCTATCACTGTGAAGCGCGTAGTTCACGATTTAATTCCTAAGTTGGGTTCCTTAGTGGTTTCCGATAGAAAATCGTAGTATCTGAATTACACCAGTAAATTTCTGCCTTACCTTTGGGGAAATACAAGTGTGATGATATGTTACTTACAAATACTATTATCACTATATACTTTTTCACTATCCCTATTTATATTTATAATATTAAGCCTGGAATCATAAATCATAATTAAAAACTTGATGTATAAAAAAAGAAATGTGTCTTTAAAACTTACACCGACCGGGCCGAACGTAATTATAACTTTTCTTATGTTAATTAAGATAATTCTTTGTACATATCACTGTTATTGTTTTACTGTTTTTAATAACGATGTATACCTACTAATCGTTTTTTTTTGTCATCAATATATTCTATATTCTACATAGAAAATTTAATAGATAGGATCCTTTGTTGTATTGCAGGAATATAAATCAAGTGCCTCCACTAATAGAAAGGAAACTACTCTCAAGGTAAAATACTTTTTTGTATAAACATACGGTTAAAATTTCAGTAACTACTTTAACATTGAATTTAAGTAGGATGCATGATTAATATGGTGGTGCTTTTATTTCCAACGTTTCGTGTCAAGTTCGGTGGCCGGCATGACTTCACTGTGACTCACTACGGTCGCAATACAAACGAAACCGACCTGTTTATTGACCATACTGATTAGTACACCCTTAGGTTACCTATTATATTTATAATGGTACTTACTTATTATCTTAATTTTAAACGTTTTGGGATGTATTTTTTTATATGCTAAGGGCATTAGTGCACTCACTCGCATTCGATTCGTTTTCGTGATTTATGGTTACGGTTCGAAATAGCCTTCATAATAAAAGTGTGTTTAGGCACTGCTTCTGCGTTTTCATAAATTTATCACATCAAGATAGTCTTTTTTGCATTTTCCATGCTAAGATTATAAAGTTATTTTAGTGAAGGAAAAATTCAATCGCGGGCAGGATTCGAACCTGCTTCTTCTGGTTAGATATACCAGACGCTCTGACTGCTAAGAAGAAGACCGCTTGATCGAAATTTGCCTTCACATTCTGAATTTACGTCATAATGTGACGTTGGCTCAAGATAGTTTTTGAGAGAACGAAGTAGCCGTCGCATTGAATTCGATTCATGAACTTTGGCGGAGATATGGTTTTTCATAATGTCTCAATGACGATCCGTTTTACGACGATTCCTCGGCTAACATAATGTTATAATAATCAATACCTACTAGAATCTTGGATCATTGCACACTTGTGAATTTCGTTTTTATGTTGTTCGTAAAAAATGAATCGTTTAAGCGTTAAAACGCATTAACTTTTTGTGTATTTTTTTTGCTAATCATGGAAACTGTAATCTCAAAGCATGACCTAATGCTAAACTTAAGATAAATGTATGATAGTATTAAGTTACTATGGTTATGTGTGTACGTAATTATTTAGGGACACATATTGGACAATTGTGTTTGGGCTTTAAACAGGTGTATCAACTGTTTAAACCACAAACATAAGAAAATTAACGCAGTCAGTCAACACTAAGCGAAAGTTAGATAAGTACTACCTGGATTTGACAACACCAAATTGACAAATCGACTATGCTACGCTGTTCCTTCGCTATTCAATGTGAGCTCGTCCATTTTTGCTATGTTATTATGTCAAACATGTCCTGGTAAGCTTTGCATAAAGATCACCTTATACAAAGCTTACCATAAAGCTTTGCATAAGGATCACCTTATGTAAAGCTTACCAGCACTAACTGCCTAATTAGCTTAGTGCTAGAGGTCCTGCGTTCGATTCCCAGGTCGATCAGTGTTATTGGGTGTTTCAGTAGCAGCTCGGAGATTTGTGCCCGGTTACTGGCAATAGGTTCGCCCCCTTTTACGTTGGACCTAAACATACCGGCGAACTGTGGATTTACATTAGTACTCCTCTGCCTAAGCTTTCGGGGAATTCAGGCGTGATGGTATGTTATATATACAATACCAGATCCAACGACGCACATTCTACAGAAGCTCGTTTCAAGAACTTATCAACAATTTATACATCCATGCACTATACAAACGTCGATTAGTTTATTTAATTTATTTTCTTGATTGAGTAACTCATATTACTACACTGTAAATAGTTTACTATGTAACTGTTTGCCATTACTCGATAAAGATATAAAAGAAAAGCCCTCGTGCGAAGATCTTTTAAGATTACACTGTATTATCAATAATTTCTTAGAAATATTTATCAATACTCGTATACTTTTGATACAGTAAATACAGGAATTTTCAAAGAATGAGTTCATACGATCTTAGCGTTATCAGATAGATAATGTTTACGCCCTTATCCACTAAAATTATCTGATAAGGTAGTGATAAGCACACTTCGTCTTTCTTTTCTATACGGGAACGATTCTTTATATGTTTTGTATAAATATTATATACCAATTATAGCAGTGTTCACTAATATTTTTGAAGAGTAACTTTATTTTTAGGAGGTAAACATCAATGTGTTACATATAGAGTCGAAAGTCTTCGAGTCTGTGGGTAATTTATGAACTAATAGAGTTAACAACTATCAATACGCAAGGGTGAAGGTGCGGGGGTCAAGTTAATAAAGGTGTAAAGGTTGGTTTACTACGGGGCCAGCTACTGTACCGTAGCGTAGCAAGTTACGACAATGTCATCAGCTGGTGACCGTGACACCAAACCTACAGTACTACGAATTACAGATTTCGAATATTGCACAGATTTCGTAGACATTGTGAGTAAACTTTACAAATAGGTGAACGAATCACGTGATCATCCAATTGATTTACCGCCATACAATCAATTAAAAACCAAGGGTTAAACACTCCAAGATGAGAGACAATAAAAGCAACTTTAGAGATAATTATGACGTATGGTGGTAATGGATGTATCAAGCGATCTGTCCTTTGTCCATCTAATCACACGTATACTTATTACCTACAAACAACACGGAAATTTTATAAACTAACCTGTTAGACTGGTCCAGTGCGAAGTTCACGCAATCCTCACTACTTGAAACGTTAAAGTCTCCGTTCCACTAGTGCGATCACGTCTCGTTGCTACTACCAAAATTTACTAATATCGATACAAAATAGAGTCTATTCATGTATAAACAACAATCACAAAGCACTCTCAAGTCACCGAATGTCCCGCTTTGTTCACTTTTTTCTTTGCAATTGCACGAAATTTCAAAGAAAATGTGTTCGTTTGTGTGGCGGGAACGGCTGCGATCGTTGCGCCACCGCGTGACACGACCTACCGCAGACCGCGAGTTTGGCTGAGTGTGCGCCGCGCCGCCGCGCACACCTTATAATCGTACGCGCGCGCCCCACCAACACCCGCCCGCCGCAAAGCCTCCGCCCGCCCGCAACTTTACAGGAAAACTTTATGGGCTTTCGCTGAATACTTTAACTCGTTTTTTATCGTACTCACCACAAGTTTCCTTAAATTTTACATGTTATGCATGCATTATGAGGATGCATCAGAGGAATTCGCGAAGTTCGATAACATCTTCAAAAAAGTAGAAGTGATTTAGTTTTGCATTCTTTATAAACATTGCAACTTAATAAGTAACCGGAATTTAACTTGTTTACATACTTGTACTAATAAATTACTGAAACTGACTCCTAACATGATCGACTAACGGCGTCCATCCATAGCATATTTCTTCTATAATGTTATTGTTCCTAAATAGAGCAAAAATATTTTTTGCCACAATTACATTAAAATGTAATATTTATAGCATCGTTTCTCGTAAATTGGTGAATCTTTATACCTAGCTTAAAGTAACATGTTTTTGTATTAGAAATTGTAAAAAAATATCGATTTGTAATTGAATTATCACCTAATTGAAAACAATGGCTAAAGAAAAATGTAAGATACAGCTCTAATTACATCGTCACATGCGACGCAGGATAAAAGGAAAATCACTACTAAGTATATAAGCCGAGCTCAATTACATAAGCAACAATCGTGCAATTTTGCTACGTTTCTTGACCATAACATTAATGAGTTATAAGATCTATCGATATTTTCCTTCATACAAATGCTTTGAATTTATTAGTCTTTTGAACTAGAATAAGTTGAGTAATCATGACATTTATCCTAATTAAAAGCAGCTATTATTATCACCATTTATTCGTCCACTGCTGGACTTTGATCTCTGTTAGTAAACGCCACAAAGCCCTGGGGGCTCCAACACTCTTCCCGACTCATCATACCTGGTGGTTAGGCGTCCTATAACACTTTTGCCTGGATACGTTTTCAACTCAAGAACTCATTTGCACTAACGGTCGTCAGTTGTTCTTCTGTTCGAATAATATGTTTTTTTAAATTAATGCATAGTTTTTTTTTACAATTTATGTCGTATATATTTCCGACTATAATTATGATCTAATAACAATTTAATATATATAAGTTATTTAATGTAACCAATATAACTAACTAAACTTAACTGTAATATACAATATTCACTATTATAACATAATATGATATTCATATTTATTGAGCTTTTTCTGCATGAAAGTAGAGAAGTTCCAAAGTGAGTATGTATGGTTAATACCTAAAGATAAAGAATGTCAAACCAGAAGACGAAGGATCGAATCCTGCCCATAATCGAATTTTTCCTTCACTAAAATAACTTAATAATTTTGGCATATAAATTAAAAAAAAAAACAAAAAGATAAAGAAGCTAAAACTCTATTTCTGATTCTTATACCAGTCTAAGGGAAATTCCTAAACATATGAAGGTAGCATTTAGGTTATACTCGTAGAACAGCTAAAGAGATTTTCCATAACTAGGACTTTATTTCCAATGAATATGTCAAATAAATTATCGAAAGAGTAAATGGCTTTAATGCAAAAATAATTGCATCTGTTATGGAAACATAATGAAACTGCTAATTCTTAGTAACAATCTTGGTACATTTGATGATTTCCTGCGAAGCAATTTAAATGGTAAAATACCGACGGTAAATCACAAGAGGATTACATTTGTATGCTTACAAGTAGTATGAGTAATGCTTTTCAAGAGCCGTCGATACTGAAGTGAAATTCATTAAAATTTATATATATAAATATACTATGATATATAACAGAAGTGATAGCCTAGTGGTATGACCGTTGGACTGCCTAGTCAAAGATATCGAGTTCGAATCCAAGGCACACACCTCTGACTTTTCGAAATCATGTGCATATTATCACATATAGTTAATTATCACGCGCATAAACGGTGAAGGAAAATATCGTGAGGAAACCTGCATGCCTGAGAGATTTTCTCGACGGCGTGTGAAGTCTGCCAACGCGCACTAGGCCAGCGTGGCGGACTATAGGCTAATCTCTCTCATTTGAGAGGAGACCCGTACCCAGCAGTGGGACAATATAATGGGTTGGTTATTATGATATATAATTTATTTACATAATTATAGCAGCGAAACTACCTCATTGATATATGTAGTAATTGCAAGCGAAATTGTCGATTATACCGGGTTTCGATGACATTATCAGTAGCAGCCTAGAGTATGGATATGTTTTCGGATTATGGCGATAGGCTCACCCTACGGGGCGACCGGGATTTAATAGGTTGGGACTTAAAAACATATTGGGAATTTGTGAGTAGGTACTTCTGTATAAAACTTAAAATTTAAATAGGTACAAACATACATGTACTATTACGGGAGTAACTGTAGAACGCCACGTGCAATGATATATTCTTATCCGTTATTAATCCTCTATTAAAAACAAAGTTTCCATGCACATATAACCAGACCTGGAACAAATATAACACGTCTGAGTAATAAAATTAATTGAATCGAACCCATCGCAGAAAACCATAACACACACATAGAGAATCTGTGTGTGTGTGTGTTGAGGAAACAAAGTTCAGTCCTGGACTTGTTAAAGTCGACTAGAATTTTTTTTAAGGGATTTGAGGGCAAACGAGCAGACTTATCGCCTGATGGTAAGCGATTACCGCCGCCCATGGACACCCGCAACACCAGAAGAGTCACAAGTGCGTTGCCGACCTTTTAAAAGGGGATTGGGCCTCCGGTAACCTCACTCACTCGGTGAAAGACAACGTAAGCGTTGTTTGACGCCAGTTCTTTTTGAGGCCGTGGTATCACCCTGGTCGAGCCTGCCCATTCGTGCCGAAGCATGGCTCTCCCACGTTTAAAAGAATAGAATTATTAATTAGAATAGAAAATTAGAATTCACAAATCTAGCTAAGTAGTTCAATGTATTGATTGCAATGGTATTGTGTGAAGAACACGAAATTATATTAAGCATCAAAGAATTATGAGCAACTACTTTCGACCACAATTACTGCAGACACCTGGTCCTAGGTTTATATGACCATACAATATTCATCGAAGTGCATCGGGGTTTTTCTGAAGGAAAGTGCATTATTACTTGTCATAATGCACATATTGCACTTCAAGAAGTTGGAGTAAGGTAAAAATCAAATAATATTGTCATAGCTGAAATGTCACACACGAAAACTCACACGTCTGGCTTAGGTAAGGAAAGAAAACAGCAGAAACACTGCTGGAAAACGTGTCGTTTATAATAATTATTAGAGTATTGACCCTTACGTTGAGTAAAGGAATTATATAATCGACTTGTAATAACACGTAGCAATTGCAACATATCTAGATGAATATTCAACTAGAGTAATCATAATAAGCTCGTGTACTGTACCAAGAGGTACTACACCCTGTATCGTTGCATGATCACTTTACTACAAAACCTTGGAGGTTTTCACTACCTTGAAGATGAGCTTTATGAGTAGAGTTCAGTATATAAAACGGTTATGCCAACATTAAGAAAAACATTGTATTCGTTTTTTTTCCCTACATAGGTAGAAATGATAGCTTACAACAATCTCACCTGATTCATATAAATAAAGTGACACAAACGAATGTCCATATAAATTTCCTTGTGCAACCTGTTCTTAGTAATATCTATTGTACCTCTTTCCCTGTAATCAGTCAGCTATCGATACATCGGGTAATAAAAGTAACGGGTACGTAGTGTTAACTCATCGGGCATGACAATACTGACCTTGGAAAGCCCTGTGATGACAAAGCTATTGTGTTCGGTGACTAAAGTTTTGGGGTGGCAGCTTGGTGGTAGCTTCCCTCGGCGGTGGTGACTCGGTGAGGTGAAGGTCGTCCGCACCGTATATTGTGGCACTAGTACTCGCCCATGTGCACACCGCCTTTGATGCCGTGCCAACTTTCTTTGTTACAATGTGTCCGTATTGTTTATTGTGTCACCTAGCTTTGCGAAGGTTTAACCGATTCATATAAATATTTATACATAATATCCTTGCATTTTATTTACGGTGTAGATATATCGTATTAATAAAACTACTTATTGCAGAAATCTTTTGAGTAGTACATACTGAAACTAAAAATCATATAGGTATTTACGTTGATCTTTTTATTTCCAAACTCAATTCTTGATCTTGAAGATTCTTGATTTTTTAATAGCATATTCTTTGAAACCATAGGCGAAGAAAATTGACTGATTTCCTTCTACCATGTTTGAAACTAAGTTTTCCAATTTCTCAAATGTTACCCCGTGTGGGGACGGGTTAGAATACTGTTCCTCACTACCTTTCAAATAGGCATCCCATAAGAAACGTGAAAATATCTGACTTGCTCGCTGGTATGACCTCTTAGGGTCTGACTGACTGGCGACCACCCTTACGTCGGAATCTGTCGTAAAGCACCTTAGTGTGTGTTTCGACTCCTCGGCTGTTACGGCTATGGTAGTCTGCAGTCCGGCTCTTAAAGATCAGCAACGCATCGGAAACTGACTACTTACCACCAGGTGGCTCGTCAGCTCGTTTGCCGACTTAATTCATAAAAAAATCTTGACTTTTGACATTTTGAAAAAACGTATTTTTTTCTGAAAACCTGTGCTTTCTTAGTTTACGTGAAAAATATATAATAAATTTTCTATTATAAACCTATTATTAGCGTAACGTATGTGGCCGGCATTATACAAATGGGTACATAAAGCAAACCAAAGCGTCTCCAAAATTAAGTTTCTTGACACCTAGACTACCTATGGTCTTTAATTTGATTAATTTCGTATGACATTTTGTAGTTAGTAAAAGCTCTATTCTACAAGACTATATATTATAGTTTTGTGGAACGGTAGGCTTTAGTAATAGAGAATGCTATACAATTCGTCGACATTTAGATTAACTCGATTTAAAAGTCTACGTAGGTACATATTTATTGTATTTTCATGTTTTTATTTGTTACAATTTGACACAAACCATATTAAATTAAGTATCATTGCTTTCTGAATAACAGATCCTTGAAAATTTATTTAAACTCGATAAACTAACATCTGTAGATATTCGTGACATTCAACTATATAGTCTAATTTCTATGAAAACCGTTGAAATTTCTCAAGGCAAGCAAAATAAAGCCGGCATGAGGTAGTTCTAGGAAACCGGTGCCGAATAAACTGGGCTATGATCGAGCCCGATTACGGTGGAGGTCGGTGATTCAATCCACCCCGACCCCCATTTACTAATAAACTTCTAATTTATGATTCACATTCTTGAGATTATGAGAAACAAATAAGCTTTTCTTAAAATGTTGACGAAGAATGATTTTACGAATTTTCTATCAGTTAAAATCGGAAAATGGCGACTCAATCTAAGTACTTATTATCGTTAAAAATTTCTGACGGCTAATTTTACTATTTCCCTCGGGCTTTGTGACGTGAAAAATTACTACTTAAGGAAGGAATAGTGCCAGCACTATTTGCCTAAATAATGATTACTAGTAATATATTTCTGATTGTCTTCTTAATTAGTAGGTAATAAAATAACTCTTATTACCTTTGACATCATAAATATTTAGCATTTTTTGCATCATCACGAAAATAGTTCTATGAAAAAATGTTAGGCATCAGACTGACGATTATATTTATAAAAGATCTAAGTTAAGGGCACAAGACCATGTGCGTCGGCAACCTGCGTCATGCGGAATATAATTATACAATAATATCGTAATTTTCAATAAAAGGTACTAATTATCGAGTTCCTGTGTTTCTCAATTGCATGTCACCCTCTCACTGATTGAATGGTTCACGTTGACAGTGATTGATTCATATCACGTAGTAGCTCTTTCTATAACTATCCACAGCATTTTCTATCTTTTTTTCATACTTTAATTACTGCTGCTATTATTAATCTTTTAAACAAATAAAAAGTCTTTTGTATAATGCTACAAAAAATAGGTAACAAGTAATAAATAATGCTACCTAAAAAAATAATATTTCTGTTTCCAATGGTCGCGTGATTGTTACCTTTAATTTCTTATCATAATAATATTTATCAGTTATGTATTTTCATAATGAGATTGCCTCAATGTGCCTGAATGTTACCTCAATGTGAGTAACGATCTCTATCCGTAATTAATCGACATCGATAAACATCGTTGATCGTCCAAACTCGGCAGTGATTTAAAAAAACCTGTATTGTACAAATCAATTGCCTCAATGGTGTAGTGGTCATATGCGTAGCTGCTGAACGAGCGATTTTGTGTTTGATTTCTCGGTGGGCCTCTCTTAGTAGTAGCTTAGGCAATTTGTGCCCAGTTAATACCAATAGGTCTCATATTACATGGGACCTAAAAACATACTGTACTGAACATCAGTACCTACCTAGCTATTTGAAAATACATGCGTGAAGGTATGTTATATTATTATACGAACCACGATAGCATAAATGTAAACAATGATAGATGTAGACTTCGTAAAGATCTCATTTGTCTTCTACGGCTCCTCCGTACATAACAGCGTGGGACACATTCCAAACGTGTGTATTTTCCTAGAACGGATTTTCTATAGTCAGCTCAACTGCAATGCCATTCATCGCGGGACAGACTGACTATCTTTATAGGATAGCAGTTTTACCTTCGTAAAGAAAATCGTAACCGTATAGATTTTGTATGAAGTGTATAAATATTATACTTTATTAATGGAAAGTAGTTTGAATGAATCATGTCTCGTAATTACAACTTGCTGAAGGAAATTATCGTTTATATGTATCTTGTAGAAATAATGTATCTATATTATATTGTAACATTCGTAATATTCAAGACTCCATGAAAATATGAAAGTTGATATCGGCCAATAAACAATAATGTGGTGACTTTTTGAGGTAGCACAGGCATAGCCTGAGCTATCTCCTGGGAAGGCGAATATAAAATATCAGTGTAAGACAAGAAAGTTAATACAATTTTATATAAGGACTAAAAAGGTGAAGGTCATAAACATACAAGTAAACAATATTTTTAAACAATGTTACTTAACTTCGGATGAAACCTGAAGGCGTTATAATCAGACGAAAATCTCTTTCATCTCCAATGCTAATTAAGCAAAATTACAGTCATTAAGTGGAAGTGTAACATATGATTAGCCAAAGTGAAACTCCAAACACACTTTGTTCTAGTGACCGTTTGAACAAGTTTACCTATGTACCTATTTTAGTAACAATTCTAAATAATGCAGCAATGTCCGCGCGGTGGCAGCAGTTTGGCAAGAGATCGCGAAGCAGTCGCCATTGTCAAGTTAGAACAAACGGAACCGATGCGATTCACCCGAGTCGTGACATTAGCCAACGACCTTCTACCGCTAAGTCGATGAACTTCGCTTTAAATCATTGTAATTGTAACTGTAAACATTCTTTAGAAGAATAATGCAGCGCAGTTTGTGTAGGAACGATTTTCAGTCCTTGCAGTTATGATGTGCTTCAAAATTGTCTACCTACGTGGAGCATCCAAATAAATATATTCAAAAAGGTTTCTACCAAAATCGACTAACACATTCCAGTGCTCATTGATTTGCAAAGCAATAGGCAGAAATTCGAGGCATTAGTCAACGGTCTAACGAAAAAAAAACACATGGAATTCCTGCACGAATTGCAGGTTTTTCGACTCCAAACTTCCCCCGCCTTCATTACACCGCTCTGCTTCTACTTAAGTTCACACAAATTACATTATCGTGAAACGTGATCCTGCACGCCCTTCAAACAACATTGCAATTAAAAATAAATATTTTCGTTCCCTTAAGTTTAAATAGCTCGTATTACAAACATTCCTTTCATTTTCAAAAATGTGTGTAGTTTATTATTTTGTAGTAATGTGAATTTGCGACGCGGCCATAAACCGAACGATAGTAGTAAATGCAATGACGATTCGAATTCAAATGGACGCGACGTGTGCCGTGAATGCATGAAACAAAACGATGCTTTATAACTTGAAAAATATTTAAATTGTTATCGCAAAGTCCGTAAATCTCGCATACCAATAAAATAAATCGCGTAAGTTAAATGTTAACTCATAAAATAGACAAAATACCAGTTAAGCTAATACATATTTATTTTCGGAATACTTCGAAATCTCTGCATGGCATCGTAAGCTTACGATTTGCTGCTGAGAGAGTAATATTAACATTGTTACAGCTGAACAGTGGTCTGCACGTGTAAGGAATTAATTATACTACGAGTAAATATTATTCCGTAAGTGAGAGCAAGTTACAATTAAGTAAGAAGCGTCTCGTCGCGTGCGTAGTATTCCACCCATTAATCAAAGGTTTTAAGCTTAATAAGTTATCGCAAGCCATTTACAAAACAATTAGATGCACCACAGTTTCCTGCGATCACGTGTAAAAGTATGAACAAATTATTGGTGTCGTACACAGTTAATCCTGCCTAACCGAAACAAAAATGACCTCGAAACCTTCATACAATGGGGTTTGTGTAGATGTTTTCAGTGCTGTGTTTGCCTGAAACAAAGGAGGCTGAACGTATTACGCTTAAGACTGTAACTGTAAATTTTGTAACAGTTGTGTTATATAAAGAAGTGAATAATGGTGCTCTCTTCGAGGTTATCGTGAATCACATGAAGCCGTTAGTAAAGTTAACACGGACACCTACGACATTTAAGTTCCTACAAATGTATAATTTTAATTAATATATTGTAAAATGTGCTTCAATAACTTTGCTTGGAGCTGAATATATATACTTAATAGAATGATATACGTAGGATCAGGTAAAGTATGAGGTAGGTACCTAATTGAGTAAATACGGTTGTCAGCAAGAAGATAATCAGCAAGATAGTTCTTCCACAAAATCATTTGTGTGCACTGGAAAACAATATTTTTAATGTTATGTTTTCCTTTAATAGAACTGCGATGCATAAGACTACTTCAACTATTGTCAAGTTAAAATGGTTTTCTTTTCTGGTTCTATGATCAGACTCTACTGTGCCTTTCCAACCATATGGTTTATCGTGCATATTACCTTTATGCAATCAAAAGGAGTTCCCCTTCCAAATCACTCTTCGAAGCTTTGAATCAATGACTCATCTAACCACACTGACCGAAATTGTTTAACAAAATTTGATTCACTAAACTAAAACAATGCCTACATTAAACACGTTTGAAAATTAAATCCAAAAAACCCCGTCATCGACTTTCCGGAAACATTTTGATACGCGGTTCCTTATAAAATGTCACAGTATTGGGGACAAGCGTTCATGAGTCATGGTCTCATTGTAAGAGTGCGGTGCAAAATTGAATAGATTCTCCTGTAACACCCCACAATGATTGATGCATCATCGTTCTGTTGAGTACAAACCTAATAATAAAATCAAAGGAAGCAGACATGCCTTCCTGCCTAAATTGTAAGAGTCATCTTCTAGAAATGGTTATCTAAAAATAAATCAATGTTTGCTATCGGTAAAATAGCTATAAATAATCGGATCTATTAAATGTGTCCATCTGAATAGTCGAACCAATAAATAACCAAACCAACATAAAGCATTAACAAAACCAACCTACCTATTATTTGTTAAGTTTATTATTACTTTCATTTCAAAGCTACTTACATTATATCCACATTCCGGTATTACGTAAATTAATTCCGAGATAATCTGGAATCGGCATGCGGCTACGGGTGAATTAATTATTTTTAATAAATGAATCATATAAAAATAATCGATATGTGAATGAATTATTCTTAAAATCAGTGACTGGCTCATTGATCTTCTGGTCGCAAGCGCAGTTCTTGGGTTAATTTTCCACGTCACACAAAACCGTTGCCGGATTTTCTTCTACGGCTACGCAATGCTCAGTAACAGCCACAATGGTGCACCTTTAAAAGGTCTCATAGTCTGGTTTCTAACATTTCTCATTTAGGAAATATTTTTATTAGGTTTTTCCGCCAGCTGATTCTTTTATTAGTTATGTACCTACATTATGCTAATCTGTCATTTGCCTTAATGGCCTACATTTACCTCAATATTATTGTAAAGTAAATTTCCTACCCATTGAAGATACTCTCAATTTATAATTATGGGAATTATGGTTTACGTTTAACGAGGAGCAACATGACGATGAAGCCGTCCTATAAAGTAAAAAGCATAATAATATTAAATATGTAACAAATGAATAAACATAACAATGCCATGGCTCGTGCGTCAATTAAAACGATAAACTTAAAAATCAAATGATTCAGAACAATTTAAAAGGATGAATAATTCTAAACCCAATTAGTAGCTAACCGCATGTTCGTGTAATAATAATACTTATATTTTCTGGATTTCTAGCAGTACCAAATAAAGTAACGTCACAGCACAGGATAAAACAGGCATGTTCCGGTATCCTTATTTACGTATTTTCGATTTTATCCTTTTAATGTTACATATTACTCACCTGCTAGGTTTAATTTGCGTAAAAAGTAGCGGTATTCATTTTTTGCGGTGATAATTAGTCAAATATAATAAATAGTAGCTACCTACTAATGACTAAAGTGTTTGTTTCCTAAAAATAATGCCCTTTATTACAATTTACTGAGGCAGACGCATAATTTCGTATATCCATAAGTTGATTATTTATTATGAGATGCGCATGTCGCTGGCAGAACAAAGCTTTGAAACCTTCACATGTCACCAAGGCTACGTTCAGTACTTAGTCCAAGTACTTGTACTTACATTATTATAATTAACTAGCTTTTGCCAGCGACTTCGTCCGCGTGGAATAGTTACTTTGTTCCCTAGTTCTTCGCCCGTGGTTTCACCTGCGTTGCCCCGTTCCTAAGGGTTGTAGCGTGATGATATATACATTGATAGTTTGAAACCTTTCCCATGAATCACTCATTTTCCCAACATTTCCCTTCACTGCTCTGCTCCTATTGATCGTAGCGTGATGAAAAGTATACTATAACCTGTGGTTTGGGCTGTGCGTTGATAGATCACTATGTCAGTCAGTCAGTCACCTAACGTAAGAGTAGACAAATATAATCAGAAAGCTCCGAACTGCTAAGCTATCGGGAGTTACACGTGTTATTGTGAGTCAACCATAAAAGATAGACATTTGCTGTCGTGGAATATTTTTTATATAATTTTAAGGAGAACATTTCCGTCATACATGATTTCTGTGTAGCTTTAACCATTAAGGCTGCACACGCGACGGAAGCTTAAAAAATGGAGTAAGTTCTCCTGTTTTCCCAACATTTACCTTCACTGCTCTGCTCCTATTGATCGTAGCGTGATGAAAAGTATACTATAACCTGCCCAGGAGTATGAAGAACAATTGTACCAAGTTTCGTTGAAATCCGTCGAGTGGTTTTTGTTTCTATAACGAACATACAGACAGACAGACAGACAGACAGACAGACAGACAGACAGACAGACAGACAGACAGACAGACAGACAGACAGACAGACAGACAAAAATTTTACTGATTGCATTTTTGGCATCAGTATCGATCACTAATCACCCGCTGATAGTTATTTTGGAAATATATTTCATGTACAGAATTGACCTCTCTACAGATTTATTATAAGTATAGATTACACTTCCTTAACTTCTGGGTATGTTCAACACAATAATTATATGTATACTCAAGTGTTTAGCCAAATGCTACAATATATATTTGTTTACAATACTATTCACCTGCAACTTATTAAAAAAGACATACTGTTTTATAAAAAGAGTAAAGTAATTATTAAAACCATTTTTTTTAATGGGATAGGAAGGCAAACGAGCAGACGGATCGCCTGATGGTAAGCGATAAACGCCGCCTATGGACACCCACAACACCAGAGGAGTCACGAGTGCGTTGCCGACCTTTTAAAAGGAGATTGGGCCTCCGGTAACCTCACTCACTCGGCGAAACACAACGTAAGCGTTGTTTAACGCCGGATTTCTATGAGGCCGTGGTATCACTCCGGTCGAGCCGGCCATTCGTGCCGAAGCATGGCTCTCCCACGTAAAAAATCCATTCTAGGTTTGTGGTACACTTGTGCCGGATGAACGTATTTATTAGATGAGGAGGTAAGGACAAAACTCATTCAGTAACGCAGCGCTGTGAGTCACCAGTAAACTTATAATAACGGTGAAATATACCGGTTCTGCGCCGGAGATCATGGATAATGGACCTCAAATCTCCTGGGAACCTCCTTAACATATAGTGTATGGACTAGTTGCAAATAGGTAGGTAATAAAACCTCTTTGCATTGGAAAATAAGTACCTGTGCAAACAACAAGGTAGCGTATGCCAAGTACATAACTTATCACATTAAATAAACAAATGTTATTGAGCACATGTATACCTACATACTAGATATTCGCTATTGCTGGAATGTGGCCAGTGGTAGGGTGTGCTAGGCACACATCCAGCGCTTCCTAGTACACTGACAGCATTACCTTCATATGTTCACGGAATACCTAGTGCCTTAGTGCAGTAGGGATGTATCACATTTATACCACGATAGCCGCACATTAGTTATACTATTCCACGAAGACTAAGTGTTAATGAACTAAGTCACAGGCGGGAGGCGACGACATTGTATGTCAAAGTACACGAGGAAAATAATTTCCGCTTAATATATATTTTGTAAGAAGATGACAAACAAGTGACAACCTCATGGTAAACGGCAACCGTAGCTTACAGAGGCTAGCAACGCCAGTGTGTACAGCAGTATCCAGCTAAATTACCATTCAACACAATAATGTTAGCACATTATCGCTTCGCAGCAAAATATTCGGCAAAGCGATGGTACCAACCCAGATAAACTCAGCAGCAGAGATCTACCATCTCAAATAGTAATAGTCAATATGCAAGATAATCCCCATCATAAGCTAAAATGTCCGGTATTTGGTACAAAAGCGTTTGGAATATAAATATTGTAATTACATATCGCTTAAGATTCAGGTGTTGTAGTCGCGGACTTTGTCCGAATCGATGGGATGAACAACGAAGAAGGAAGCGACACACGAGGACCAGTGTGCTGCGACACGCGCATTACATAAAGAGCTTGATGAACTGACCTGTACTGTCAATTCCACGCAGTATAGTATTGCTGTGTTGTGTCGTTCATTGCTCCGTCCATTTTGTACGTGCAATACGCTGACCACAGTACTAGAGTGCACGCCGGGTCGCGGTCGGCTGTGCCTGTCCGCTGGTACCGAAACGCCGGCAGGGCAAGGTCGTTGGAACTTTACAAGTACAATGTGCCTGCTCCGCATCTCGGACATGGCGCGCTAATTCCGCACGCTCACACTGAATTACTAATCAACAGAGGCAGCAAGCCACCTATCAGTATTCTGGCAGCACCCGCCGCCCGCTCCGTACGCTAGCAAATCGCTAAAAATACAAGATGGACAAGGGCACCTCATGGCCGACATGACCTTACCTGAATCACATAAAACAGCTATATGATTACATTTTTACTTCCTGAAGGATGCATTGTAGTTCCTTGAATAATGCAATAGTGTAATAGTTACGTAAAAATGGTTTATTTTACCGATTATATTTATGTACATAAACAAATGTTCTTATTTTATGTTGCTATATTGTTACGTTTATCAACTCTATGGAGAAATTTTAGTAAAAGAATGAATAATGAACGAACACGAATAGAACTAAATATCGTGCTTAAAAATTATCTTGTTTTATTTATATCATACATAAGTAGCAAGCCATAAAATTGTTTAAAACTAACCAATATAGACACATAATACATAATTATGTAAAACCTATGCAAGTCAATAAATAAACCTCAACCACCTTAAAGCTATAGGAAGACATCATAATATTGTATCTTTATTGTTAAATATCAAACTTAATTGTATTTTCTAATAGTTAGAAAGGGTTAAATAAATCTAAGCTCTCGGTAACCAAATAAAAATCTGTATAAATAAACACTAGTGTAAATAAATAAATAAATTATCATTATGATAAAAGCGACGACAATTCAATAACAAACCTACTTAACACAAAGCAGTTCGTTACAGGCATAATTAATTAGGACATCTCGGTTGGTAGTCATTTCATTATCAAGTCATAGCCAACTAATGTAGTGAGTACATAACATAAACAAAACCTTATTGGCATAATTAGAATGAACGAGTGATGTCGTTTCCGTGGACATCTAACCTGTGTAATTAATTTTCTGATGATATTACTTATATTATAGCAAATATCTATTGTCTGTGCGAATGTCTTGCAAGTTTTGAGGCATAAATGCGCGAAATATCGTTTGCTCGACTGGTCGTTACAGCGACATGTCGAATGTTTCGAAAAGTTGGACTCAAGTCACGAAAACTACAAAATAAAAATACTGCTTAAAAATAATATCAGATTTTAAAACCTTTCGCCACATAACTTGCTGATACTCATTTAGCCTTGATTAGTCTCAAAATCTCATAAATCTATTTTCTCTTTTGGACACAATGAAATATAAATGCCGCAAGGTCTTGAGAGCATTTCTGTTTCTATTGTTTATGTATATATGGATAGGATGTTTGGTATTATTAACCACAAGCGTGTGATTTTAGTGACTTACGTAAATAAATTACGATATACATGCTATAAATACTACAAGATAAAATAAAGAAGGGTCCACTACACACACAAACATCCTTCAAAGTATCGTTTTGTGATTTTTTGCATTTTCCATGCTAAGATTATAAAGTTATTTTAATGAAGGAAAAATTCAATTGCGGGCAGGATTCGAACCTGCGTCTTCTGGTTAGATTCTGGTGTATACCAGTATTCTGGTAACCAGAAGACGCAGGTTCGAATCCTGCCCGCGATTGAATTTTTCCTTCACTAAAATAATCCTTCAAAGTAGTTTTGAGATATTTGCATTTTAAAGTAGGTGGTGCGAAATACTGGTATAAAAAAATATAAAATATGCAGGTATTATTATCAAACATGGGTCGATGATTTTTGAACTATGATCATTAGATAAGCTCGAAAAGCAAGTTCTATCGAACATAGCTATATTGTAATTTGTTCAATACATAACATTAAATCTTAAGCTTAACTCACGTTCGCATTTACTCGAATCGTACTCCTAATCCAAAAACGTATTCAATTCGAAAATAGTTTTCATATGCGGAATGTTACTAAAGTTGGGAAGGCCTAACATATTTTAGACCTCTATAATAATTGCGGTGGGCTCTTGTTTTACGTTTGTCATTTTTTTATTTATACAATACATAAATCGGAATTAGATAGTTTCATGTAAAAAGTTCAAACAAAATGTAAGTAGCTATTTTATATCTTCGGCTGTATCTAATAATAAATACATCGTTATTCATAATACATATAAATAAAATAAATTCCCACATCTGCGCAGTGCCTCTATGGACAAGTGACAGTCGTAAAGCCAGGTACATCGATGAATCCTCGCTGAAATACTTCTATGTCTTGGTTGTCACGCATGCGCTCTGCGAGAGCCTTCTCGTGTGCGAGCGGGTGCCAGGCGCCCAGCGTGCACGCAGCGTCATCGAGCGCCGCGTGGTAGTGGCACCGCCGTGTCGCGCGTGCAGACGGCACGTACTCGAACATGCGCACACGCACGCAGCGATGCAGTGCCAACCATAGACCTGCAAGTGTATTTGTTAGTTTGATTAATAGCGATGAGTTCTATCATAGGGTCAAATTGCACCTCATAAATTAACCGATCAGACAGCACTTAATTAACGTATGTGTCACAGACATTTATTTACACAAGATTTAATTATGCAAGAGAAGAGGTAAGTATGTATACAAGGTTAAATTTTATCTGCTTGCTTTTTTTAAGGAATTTTATGACCTGGTAGACCTTTTGGTCATGTCTTTTTTGTAGTTTAAAACACATCACTTTATCAAGTTATTTTAGTAAAGCAAAAACTCAATCGCGGGCGGGATTCGAACCCGCGTCTCCTGGTTAGATACACCAGACGCTCTGACCGCTAAGCCACCGCGAGCCCCACCCGCCTGATTGAATTTGCTTTCATATTCGTTTAGTCATAAGGTGACGTTGGCACTTTATCCCCAGTAAAACAGTGGAAACTTCACTAAGGCTTCGATGGTGTTTAGGAGCAAACACAAAAATCACGATTTTCAATTTTAAATCATTTGCCTAGCCTCGCACACGTTCACAAACACTTAATGGTTAACTATTTACTATTAAACTTCGGAGAAACACAAGTTTTGGAAAATAATATAAAACCGACAAAGTGCACTTTACATTTTCTCGCCTAAACTCCCTTAAAAATATGTCATTGCAGTGAAACCCAAAGTGCATTTTAAACATTATTGTCAAATTAACACAATACGTATAATGTAAAAACATTCATTTGAAAAATCTAAATGCATATATGTTGCGGATTTGTGGTCATGTGCGTGCGCTTTCAAACTTATGTAGGCATTTAATGTTGCTATCTAGGCTGAACTGAATTGTGTTGTATAGTCATGTGAAAAAAAAATACTTGAGAGGTGTCAAGGGACACCCGGATGGAACGAAGTTTAAATTTATAAATAGTTGAAGGCTCGATTAGCGCAGTGCCATAGGATGCAAATTCAAAATCAGCACGGAGCGAGTATTTATACATATAATCATAATCATAATATAAACGTATGCTAGCATATGGCAAATTAATCGAAAGGAACTACTATCTTATTAGAGAGAAAGAGACACACAGACAAACATGCGCACGCCGCACAGCTTACAATAGCTTACTATAGCAAAAAAGTGTAAACGCGCGATAAGGAACTTCGTTCCAAAAAAACTTTTTTATTTCGTAGATCGAAAATATTATCGATTCTGAACAGCCTCTGTAAATTCGGCTGGTCATTGAAGAATAACCCTGTATATGAATAGAATGTAGGCCCACCTATAAAACCTGATGATGGAGGGTTTCTTCGCAGACGATACGGAGACGTGTCTTGTAACACCGACCATAAAGCCCATAATACTTGAGGATTCAACAAATGGATATCTGCTTCTTTCCTCTGTTCAAGCAACCTTAAACAATGAAGGAAATTAGTTTCAATAAATGATTTTGGAGACATGATGAAAAACATACTTCTATCTATCTATTATATAAGAAGAACCTGACTGACTGACGTATCAACGCACAGTCGAAACTACAGGAGCTAGATCCTAGAAAGTTTGCATGCTGGTTCATTTTGCACCGTAGACGAGCACTAAGAAAGGATTTTTGGAAATTCAACCCCTAAGGTGGTGAAAAGGGGGGTGTTGTTGATAAAGTTGATATGAAAGTCCGCACACACTACCATGCGTTTAACATACACACACACACACACACATATACTTAATTAATAAACGATGACATCGTCAAGATATGTACAGCTACGTCATTCGCTGTTGACATTTTGATAATTGTTTCCTTCCAAATTAGACTTACTTAACACAATTTATGATATGAAACCTCCACGGTGTAGGTAAAGATGGCACCAGTAGTACGTAGTAGTAGTAGTAGGCAGTAGTAGTAGTACGTAGGCGAAGCTGCGCATGCGAACTCTAGATAATAATAAAAAGACAACATGACAGAAACGACAGTGACGGACAATAAGCTTATTATATATTTATTACACACTAGCTTTTGCCAGCGACTTCGTCCGCGTGGAATAGTTACTTTGTTCCCTAGTTCTTCGCCCGCGGTTTCACCTGCGTTGCCCCGTTCCTCAGGGTTGTAGCGTGATGTTTTATAGCTTTCTATAGCTTGAAACCACCGTTCCACCACAATTCACTGCTCTGCTCCTATTGATCGTAGCGTGATGAAAAGTATACTATAACCTGTGGTTTGGGCTGTGCGTTGATAGATCACTATGTCAGTCAGTCAGTAACCTAACGTAAGAGTAGACAAATATAATCAGAAAGCTCCGAACTGCTAAGCTATCGGGAGTTACACGTGTTATTGTGAGTCAACCATAAAAGATAGACATTTGCTGTCGTGGAATATTTTTTATATAATTTTAAGGAGAACATTTCCGTGATACATGATTTCTGTGTAGCTTTAACCATTAAGGCTGCACACGCGACGGAAGCTTAAAAAATGGAGTAAGTTCTCCTGTTTTCCCAACATTTCCCTTCACTGCTCTGCTCCTATTGATCGTAGCGTGATGAAAAGTATACTATAACCTGCCCAGGAGTATGAAGAACAATTGTACCAAGTTTCGTTGAAATCCGTCGAGTGGTTTTTGTTTCTATAACGAACATACAGACAGACAGACAGACAGACAGACAGAAAGACAGACAGACAAAAATTTTACTGATTGCATTTTTGGCGTCAGTATCGATCACTAATCATCCGCTGATAGTTATTTTGGAAATATATTTAATGTACAGAATTGACCTCTCTACAGATTTATTATAAGTATAGATAATAAACATACCATCACGCCTGTATTCCCCGAAGGGTTAGGCAGAGGTGTACTTAATGTACACCCACAGTTCGCGGGTATGTTTAGGTCCCATGCTATAGGGGGCGAGTCTATAGCCATTAACCGGGCACAAATCCAGACTCCGAGCTGCTAATGAGAATTTCATAGAAAAACCCAATAACACTTTGCTCGTCCTGGGGATCGAACCCAGGACCTCTAGTGTAGCAGTCTCACTTGGGACCACTAGACTAATGAGGCAGTCCTAGTCACAGACAGACTAGTGAGGTAATGAGGAGTACACATAATAATATTTATAATATTGTGGCTACCACAAAGTAGCTTATTGTCCGTCACTGTCTTTTAATATGAAAATAAAATTAACAGAGGAAAACTTAACGTAGCGAAGTAACTAATAGCAAAACAAGCCATAAGTTAAAAAGCAGATAAATATTATTATGTTTATTTTAAATTATTTACTATACTGACTTCTTATAAACAGGGAAGAGAGGATAATCAGGATGGTGGTACCAGTCTTCCAGTGTCGACGAATAGTTCGCTGGATCCCAAATAAGTATCGATATGTTTCGATATAGTGGATTCTCCAAAAAATTAAATTCAGGCTTCGACACCACCTGAAACGAATTATAAAATATTACCACTTTTTAATTTAGGTACCTATATAAGAAAAAATAGGCATACGTAATTTTATCACTGAAATCAGCTCGTATTCTTAATATAGCTTCGGTAAGTATAACCTTTTTATTAAATTTTACATTTGTTTTTTTTTCTTTATGCCGAAACTAGCTTCTGCCCGCGACTTTGTCTGCGTGGACTTCAGGATTGGGTCCGACCTGGATAAAAAGTAGCCTATGTCTTATTCCAGGCTATAATCTATCTGTGTGCCAAAATTACATCCAGATCCGTTAAGCCGTTCTGGCGTGAAAGAGTAACAAACATCCATACATCCATACTCACAAACCTTCACGTTTTTATTATTAGGAAGTTATGATTGTAACAAAAAAAATTCTAGTGGTTAAAACATTGTTAAAACTAACATTGTTGATGGTAACTTTCATATTTTGGTTGTATAATGCATAAAAAACCATGCATGATTTGGTACATTCTATCATTAATTATTAAAATAATATTACAAAAAATTATACACATTTTTATTTAATTTATGATACAAATTTACAAATACAGATGCAGATATTCACCTTACATATAAACCTTCTAAGTTTAGCTAGTAAAATTTGCAATAATTATTAAATATAATTACGAATATAATAAGTTTATATGTATACAATAATGTAATATACCTGCGAATTTAGCACTCGGAAAGTGGTTTTGGAGCCGACATCTTCCGTATAATTTTCGGTCGGCGCGTTGTTGAATCTCAATACCATGTCGTGAGAATCTGTCGACACAAATATGTTTGTTTACATCCGAAGTATCTGCTTTTCTTAGGTTTTTATACATGTTTGCCGAATTTGGATTGTATTTACATGTGCCCATTTAACAAAGTTTAATTAAATTAAAACTTTCAATAATAATAATAATTAATTAATAATAATTTAATAATAATAATTTTTCAATAAATTAGTTAGCACGCATCTCTAGGCATCACTAAAATACCCAAAAACAAAAGAGGGCATTCATTCATTGACTTCCCTAACCACATCCAATCTAACTATCTATAAATGTGATTACTCACATTTATTTAGGGTAGGTACCCATACCTACTTACGTGCATTTCAGTTTTCCTCGATTGTGTTCCTAAATTAAACAATAGGTATGGCTTTTTTAAAAAAAAATACGAATCGTGATAATAGAGAACTGTCATAATTGTTATAATTCGTACAAGGCCTTAACGTCTATATCAACGCTAACAGACCTTGTTGAGTGTTTCCGCTCCATTTCAGGAATTTTGAAATATTCATAAAATACAAGTGGATTAGTGAAATCTTTTTTTCATTATTTATTTGCTAAGTTTCAATTCCATAATAGTGAGTAACACGATTACAACAGATCTAAAGTTATCGCCGAGACAAACTACATGTTCCAATAATTACTGGTACAAATCATCTGCATCTTATTTATCTAGTTGATTATACGTGTAATAAGGATACACCACTAGGCCATATTTTATACTTCTGCATTTTACCTATACCTACTGTAGTTTTATCGTAATTACATGTTATAAATAAAATAATTAAGTTATGGAAAATGGGCTTATAATCTTCTGCACGGCTCAATCCACACATGTAAGAAAGCGGAACAATAGGAGTAAACAACGGGATTAATGATAAAAGACTTGATAATTACAGCTATTCTTCGTCAATCGACTATAATTAATAAAACGGTCACCTTTTCCCAAGACATTTAGCGAGTACAGGTGTCAGTAAATGTTAGTATTTTTATAATTGCTTACGTAAGTCAAAATCAATCAGCCACTTATTATCCGACGCCGCTGTCTTATTTTCAACGGACTTCAAAAAGGAGGAGGGTCTCAATTTGACTGTATGTTTTTTTATTATTCCGTCAATTATGAACCGGTTTTGATGATTATTTTTTTGATCAGTAGGTCATACTTCAGAGGTGGTCCTATAAAAATTTGGTCAAGATCTGATCACAAAATTTAGAACAAAATGACAATAACACGTAACGACCGAGTAAATGATAAAATGATAACGTCGTCTAGGTACCAATACGTAAAATTTTACTCGCTACTAAAAATGTTGAAATAATATAATTTTTCAGATAAAGTAGAACCACCTTCAAAAACATACAAAATAATGTTATGTGCGAAACAGTTTCGGAAGTCGGTGACGAAATCAAAAGATCCGCTCAAATCAAAAGCACCGACTTCCGAAACTGTTTCGCACTTAACAATATTTTTTCTGTTTTTGAAGGCGTGTTTACTTTTTCTTATTATTACATTGAATGCAACAGAAAAAAACTATAGAACATAATAAACAAATACTTTCAGAAAAATATAGCCTCCTTATTATTTGATTAGGTAGGTATCTACTCATTCAATAATGGTGTCAGAGCTTTTGAAGAAAAGATAAATATATAGTCTAATATAGATAAATATATACTATGTGAATGAAAATCAGTAAGGCAGGTTTTGCTTCTTCCACATTCATACATCTTCTCATACATACACGCCGGTTGCGAGTGCTACGACGACGATTACGACGACATAGCTCGAAAGCAAAAAAAAATTCGCTTCTTCCACATTCATACATCTTCTCATACATACACGCCGGTTGCGAGTGCTACGCACCTGAACTTTTTGAAGGATTTCACCAATAAGATATTATTTAAACATATTTCCTTCTAGGGCGACCTCTACCGACGCTGCCGGTGACATTCGCCTTATAAATTCCTTTCGTTAATCGTCTTTCATTAATTCTTTCAACATGTCCAAACCATCTCAGAATATTCTTTTCAATACGTGTCACTACATCATCTTTAACCATTTAATGGAAAATAAAACTGTTATAAATAATGTATGTGGTGCATACAGGCGCAGCTTTATTGTTTATTACAACTACAACCTGTTACGTTTCGATTGCAATTAATATAATTTGATTTGTTATTGACAAATTAGGTGTATCTAATTAGACCGCTAAGCAATGCTTATTGCTTAATAACCATAGCGGTAATAGTTGAAGTTGAAAATTAAAATTGTGACAGGGTATTTTTTTAATGAAATATCCAGATATATACTTCTAACACTGTAGGTAGGTATAGTTATTCTAATCTGTATTGATATTTGCTTAACGCTATATATTTGATATAACTAAAAAATTAGAATAGATTTTTATTCTAATTTTCAATTAAATTGTTTTACTACCTTATCGCCATCTTTTACCACGTAAACACCTAAACCACTGAACCAGCTTTAATATAAAGATGGACCTTGGAGAGGGATATAGGTACCTTTCGTCTCCAAAGGGGTTTTGGAATGTCAGTGAAATCGCGTGCAAGAGCTAGTTTTTATAAAAGAGTAATATTCCAGCACAGAGGAGAGCAGCAAGCTCTTTATTACCGGCGTATTGTAGTGGTATGTTGGAAGGGCACAATGGCCCAATATGAATTATGCACGCCCTTTACGTGTGGGTTGATGACACCAAGACTCACCGCCACGCGAACAATACCACACGTATCCTAAACAGCTTTTCTTACATTTGCTATATAAACAAACGTGTAACATAACCATGCTAGCGGGCTTACGGTATATTTCTGTACCCTTTGGTTTAAAACACTGCTTTCAATTAAACTAAAGCAATATACTTCGAAATGCAATATACTTTATGCCTTTTGCGAAGACTTATCAAAAAACATGATATAAAATAACATCAGTATCCTGTAAACCTATAGGACCTGTGAAGAATTTCGGCCATTTACCTCCAATAGCTCCCATTATGTTGGCACTCCCGTCTTTTACTGCTCGCTATAAAAATTACAAAGAAAAATTAGATGGCCCGATTACTTAGTACTAACATAAACAAGATAATGCCGCAGTTACGATTTGTACCTTGATAGCCTCAGCTCAACGTTATATTTGACAATTTGTACGAAATCGTGGCTTGAATATCTAAATTTCTACCTAGTAAACATCGTCGTAATATCAACTTTTTCCCTAACGTAAAAGCCTTCTCTAGACGGGACTGTTTTTGTTATTTTCTAGTCGTTTCTAGCACGTCACGTATTTCTCACATATTTAATTGTAACTTTATTAAATCACCCGCGGGTCCTCGTATGATCATGACATAAGATAAATAACCATGATCAAAGGTAAAAGTAATGCACGTAGCAACCTTAATAACACAACACAAAACAAGTCCAGCCTGAATTTGAATCAAGAAACGAGGGGGTGTGGTACCAACATTAACATCTTTTGCCGCTCCCTTTGTTGATGAAACAGAGCGATATGAAGACAAATTTCAAGCTAAAAAGCACAAAAACACTAAGGTTATTTAGATTCTGCAGAAGTAAGCATAATTTAATTTTACTTGCACTCACTTTTCTTTGAAATCGATTCATCTTTGCAGTTAAGGGTCCGGCGGTGCGTGAATTACCCACAAAAACGTAATACCGAAATAAATCGTGATCCAGACAATATTCTATCAAATTATGTTATCATTCGGATTTAGATACTGTTAATCTAGGTTCCTACGATCCTATTTCGTCTGCTACTACTTCACTGAAATTAAAAGACCAGAAAATCGTTCCAAACTTGGTAAAGTTATCAAAAATTGCATTCGCTTACAATTATTTCCAGTGATGTATTTTGGACGAAATAGGATCGTAGGAAACTAGATTAACAGTATCTAACTCCGAATGATAACATAATTTGATAGAATATTGTCTAGATTACGATTTATTTCGGTATTACGTTTGTGAGAAAAAATCGGTCCGCCGGACTCTTAAGACTATACTTGTTGGTGATTATGGAGAAATTCTACCTATGTATAATACGTACAAATTGCTGATGAATAGAGGGCACTGTTTAACAATACATTCGACATGATTTCCTTTGTTGACATACATAGCTGTTAGAGGAGCCGTACAGCAGCACGGTTGAAGGTAAAAATTTAAAGAAACCCCCGTCACAAAAATCTTTAAAAAGGACAAAAATCTAATTATTGTCTCTTTATCAATACTAATATTATAAAGCTGAAGAGTTTGTGTGTTTATTTGTTTGAACGCGCTAATTTCAGGAACTACTGGTTGGAATTGAAAATAATCTTTCTGTGTTAGATAGTTCTTTTATCGAGGAAAGTTATAGCCTATAACTTTCCTCGATAAAAGAACTATCTAACATATATAGTATAGCATTACGCTACGAGCAATAGGAGCAGAGCAACGCGCGTGAAACCGCAGGCGGGTCGCTAGTGTTTTATATAAGTAGAATATTTTATTCCATGCGTCGTTGGGTCGGGGGACCGCTCATGTGCTCGTCAAAACGTATCGTTTGAGCCCAAACACAACGTAGATGCCATACACCGTTGAGATGTTCTTTTGAGGGTTAGGTACCTATGCTGCAGAATTTTGTAATATGATTGACAAGTGACAGGATTTCAAATTTCGAATCGCTCAGTCTTGTGGAAATTCTGTGTCTCTTCATAAAAAAAACAGGTGATGATCTTCAAACGGCTGGGCAGATTTTTTTGAAACATAGCTAAGAACACTCTCGACTAACACACCTTACAAACAAAAAAATATTATCAAAATCGGTTCACCCGATCAGGCGCTACGATGCAACAGACAGACACACAGATACACAGGCACAAAGATACACACTACAAACTTATAACACCCTCTTTTTCGTCGGAGGTTGACAAGGAATGTGAAAAGCCTGGTAAGCATGAAATGTAATATGTAGGGTCTCTAGTGGACTGCGGGAGGCGTTGATTAATTGACTGATGTTCTTCGCATCCTGTCGTATACAATTATATGTATAGGGAAAACTGTATGCATTTTATTTTATTTTATTAAATAAACAATAAGTAAACAGTGTCCTTACACGTGTCACCCACTCGGAAGTGTGTGTCATTGTCTGTTCCACGTCTGGGCCATAAAGTTATCAACAGATTTTCGAGAAAGGACAAAGACATGTGGTTACTCAGTGACTAACACAAATACAATAAAATATTAATATTAGTTGTTGCAACTATGAATCATCTATTTTTCACCTTTGACATTCGACTTGCATTTTACTACAAGATATCAAAACATAAATATATATATAGATTTTAAATAATATATTTTTTAAACGTTGCTCCACATCACGTGGCACAGAAGCCGATCGCTCAGCCGCTACGCCAAACGTGTCATCATTATAATAAGGTCAGGCCCCTCTTTTCCATTGGGCACTATAGGCAAGTGCCCAGGGCCCCGCTATTTATGGGGCAAGTTCCTACTGCTTTTGTTTTTTTTTTACTTTTTTATATAAAATTGTCCTCTGTCATTGTCATACGGCCCATTCTCCAGAAGAGACGGCCCCGAATAAGGTATTTACAGAAAATAAAAATTCAATAATGAAGAATAAATGTAAAATATACCGATAGAGTATATAAACATTTTTCATTAAATACTGGCATACCTCCGCAGATAGAAGTTGGATTTTCCGGTGCGGACGCGTTAGTTTTACAGAAGAGCGACGCAGGCGATGGCGCCACTGAGCAAACCTACCGTAGTTGACTACAATCGAATCAGCATATCAAACTATGCGTTTCTGTGTAAAACAGAGATAACGCCATGAATAAATCAAAGCTTGATAACAGATTGTTTAACGAATTGTAGTAGATGCGAGACAACCCTACTATAGTACCCTACCTACTAGTGCTAACGCCGCGTGCTCTTGAGTTGACCGGTGAAATTATAATTTATAATATGGATAAGGATAAGGTTGAATTTTTTTTTTAACTTGGTATAGGACATAGGTATTTAAATTAGGTATGGTTGTTGAATCGGTATCTAAAAACTAGGTACCTACGTTCATTGATGGCAGATGGATAAAAAGGCTGTAGAGAAACAATTCTTGCAATGTTAAGGAGATCATACACTACCTACAGTAGTCCATAAACTGCAGCTTAGCTTACTTCTTATATTATGACTAGCTTTTTGCCCGCGACTCGTCCGCGTGGAATAGTTACTTTGATCCATATGAACTTTCATTCCCTATTTCACCCCTACATAGGTCGAAATTTATTAATTACTAGCTTTTGCCAGCGACTTCGTCCGCGTGGAATAGTTACTTTGTTCCCTAGTTCTTCGCCCGTGGTTTCACCTGCGTTGCCCCGTTCCTAAGGGTAGGAGCGTGATGATATATACATTGATAGCTTGAAACCTTTCCCATGAATCACTCATTTCCCCAACATTTCTCTTCACTGCTCTGCTCCTATTGATCGTAGCGTGATGAAAAGTATACTATAACCTGTGGTTTGGGCTGTGCGTTGATAGATCACTATGTCAGTCAGTCAGTCACCTAACGTAAGAGTAGACAAATATAATCAGAAAGCTCCGAACTGCTAAGCTATCGGGAGTTACACGTGTCATTGTGAGTCAACCATAAAAGATAGACATTTGCTGTCGTGGAATATTTTTTATATAATTTTAAGGAGAACATTTCCGTCATACATGATTTCTGTGTAGCTTTAACCATTAAGGCTGCACACGCGACGGAAGCTTAAAAAATGGAGTAAGTTCTCCTGTTTTCCCAACATTTCCCTTCACTGCTCTGCTTCTATTGATCGTA
Source organism: Acronicta aceris (assembly GCA_910591435.1). Lineage (NCBI taxonomy): Eukaryota > Metazoa > Arthropoda > Insecta > Lepidoptera > Noctuidae > Acronicta > Acronicta aceris. Next base: position 9,897,103 of record OU342760.1, on the reverse strand, counting down.
GCGTGATGAAAAGTATACTATAACCTGCCCAGGAGTATGAAGAACAATTGTACCAAGTTTCGTTTAAATCCGTCGAGTGGTTTTTGTTTCTATAACGAACATACAGACAGACAGACAGACAGACAGACAGACAGACAGACAGACAGACAGACAGACAGACAGACAGACAGACAAAAATTTTACTGATTGCATTTTTGGCATCAGTATCGATCACTAATCATCCGCTGATAGTTATTTTGGAAATATATTTCATGTACAGAATTGACCTCTCTACAGATTTATTATAAGTATAGATTATCCCCTTAGGGGTGGAGTTTATCAAAATCCTTTCTTAGGGGATGCCTATGTCATAGTAGCTATATGCATGCAAAGTCTCAGCCCGATCGGTTTAAAATTGACAAAGTTTCTTTGACAAACTTTCATCCCCTATTTTATCCCCTTGGGGGTAGAATTTATCAAAATCCTTTCTTAGCAGATGCCTGCGTCATAACATCTACCTGCATGCCAAATTTCAGCCCGATCCCTCCAGTGGTTTGGGCTGTGCGTTGATAGATCACTATGTCAGTCACCTTTGAGTTTTATATATATTTAGATGACAGTCCCCGTGGAGTGTCAAGTCGTGTAAGTGTCTACTACATCTGCATGTGTAAGGACTGTTACTAATCATCGTTGTCATACTCACACTTAATCAAACAATACCTAACTATTACATACATACCTACCAACAATTCAGTATTTGCGTAGAATTTTTTATTTCATTTAAATTAAAGTCGACACCTGCATAATTCCATTAACATATATATTGGCAGCAACATAATAACTGACATAATAATTTAGTTATTTAATTTGTTTCGCTGACCAATCAGTGAAGTCCCGTGGACAATGATTCGTATAATTCGCATACGATTTGGGCCGTTCGCCGAAGAGACCGACCTACGCATTTCAATGCGTTTTACAAAGCGAAGATCCGATGCGATAAGTAGCACAATACACGGTCGATCACCTACCCATCGACTATACTTACACGCAAACCGTAGGTATAATAAATATTATAATGCTACATAATATTTAAATTACAGAGAATACTTTGGAATGTCTCAAAGAATTAAAAAAAGGTCTGATGGGCCAAAAAAACACTTTACAAAAGATATTGGCATACCTACATAAATATGACTCAGGCGTAATTTACACAATATTGCCAGATTAATCCGAATTGGGCTGTTAAAGGGTTAAACACTTCCCTATCGATGAGATGTATTATGAAATTAAACTTGTGCTACTTTTTTACTAAAACATAATAAAAACAAAGAAAATTATTGACATAATTGAATCATAGCCCGCAAGATTTCAAATGTAGGTGATGTGTAATGGATGGGTTCATTAACGGCTGTTGCCCTATGTCTAATTATATAAACAAATAACATATAGCTTAGGTACTAACTAAAAGCTCATTTAGGCCGATAACTGTAAACGGACTAGCGACTAGAGTAGGCATCCGTACGAATCACGCGAACACTCATATCGCCGACTCATGTGCACCATGATTCACCCGCGTGTATGCGGTGTATGCAACACCTTATAGAATAGGATCATACTTAGATACCTACTAGTTAGGTACCTACCTAATAATTAATGTCCTACGGCTATTAACTAGCAAGTAATCGATTATAACCCTATTAAATATTTATGAAATGATTACGTCCACTATGTCCTGTCCAATGTTTTATTTGGTGTACAATAAAGTATACATATATAAATAAATATTTATATATAGATAGTGCCGTAGACTATAGTTTTATCCATTAATTATTGTTGAAATTACTAATTAATAATCATCTATTTTACTGACCTCTATACTACAATCCTATAGTAAAATGTAGAGATCAGTGATCTGTTACTATTTAAAAAAACGTTTTAACACAAGAAAATCTGTTTCAAACGTTTTTATATCATCGGAGTCGATAGTATCTTGGCAACTCAATTTTTGTGGGACCGTGCCGTGTAATCATTATAATGAAAGTAGGTTCAAATACAACAAAGTTTATAAGTAATTTAAACGTAAGAAATACATAAAATTTACTTAGGTATAGTGAGGAATTGATTACCTATAAAGTCTCCAAGACGTGAGCCGAGCAAGGCACCAGCGCTGGTCACAACGGCACAAGTGTTGTAGTGTTGCCCCTTCTGCAGGGGCGCTGCTGGTATTTTAAACCCCAGCTTTGCAAACGGTTCTTCATCAGGCGTCACTGTCCGCAACTGCACGCCTTTCAGGGCACACATCACTTGGTGCCTCGAACTATCATCCTTACGATTACTACTATCATATTTAACATCATATGTATTATGAGAGTCTAGGCCTGATCTAAACACTTTGCTCTCACCCATCAGGACTCTGTGAAATTCCTTTAATAATAGCTCCTTGAATTCCGCAGTTCGTTCTTCGCACTCCGTTGACAGTAAGTCATCGCAAATGTATTTATCGCTGTCGAACTCCAACAGCGGTCGGTAAATATTTGGAAACCTGGGACTGCCGTTGCTTTTCCTTATTATGTTATTGGACGGATTGCTATGGGAACCAGAAGACTTATTGGACGTTTGTAATAACATGCCACTACTCCAGAAACCACCGACCGCAGACCTGCGGTTTTTGCGGATGGAATCGATTCTTAAAGTAGAATTATACGGTACCTTGGATTGATACTTTTCCGCTGTGTAAGGCTCCTGGTAATAAGGTCCAGATGGTACTGGCGTGATCGGGGCTGCTGACGCCTTATTCAACAATCGTTGTTTTTCTAAATACATCCAATATTGTGACCAAAACAAATACAAGTAGCCACACATACCGAAGAAGAGAAGGTTAATAAAAACCCAAAGCGACATTGCAGATTTCATGTTTTCCGTAAAAGCCACACACTGAAATATATTTTTATTTGCAGTATAAAACGATGGTTTATGAGTATTTATGAGTATGAATAGTCAAAAAAAGTTAATCGATACCGTTGACCTTCGATATAAAAATCACAACCATAAAAATAGAACAGAACTGTTTAGACTGAATCTGTATTCGTGGGGCGGAGTGCGATCAGCTGATAACGTCGGTACTGCGCCTGCGTATAATCAGCCGCAACCCCAGGATTGAGTAGGTATTCGTAAAATTTTGTCAATAATATTATCTACAGGCACCGAATAGTATTTTTTCCAAAAACTACTAATATGAGAACTTATATTTCATGTTAAAAGTATTATTAAAACAAATTAAACTAACTAATCAAAGTTCATCAGCTCCTATCAATCCAAAGCATTCCGTGATGCGGACAAACCCGTGAAAATAAAGTAAGGCTCGAAGTAAATCATCATTGTTAGGTTACATTGCAATTGCAACCCACTAGAACCCACATCAATAATTCCCAGCTTAATCATAAAATCTATATCTGCACGGTACATAATATGGTTGTTATAGGTATTATATTTGTAAGAAGATGCATTCAGGTAGGTTCTTTTCGATGCGTTTTCTTGAATTGTAGTTAGTATTCTAAATTTAACTACACCTACAGGAAATTTTAAAATATCATCTTTTATTTAGGTACCTACTTATAAACATGCCTAAATGAATAATCATAATTATAGGTTGGCACATAGGATAACTAATTTTTATTTTGTTTGTTTTGTGGCTATAGTATCACTGCGACGTCAGTCTAGGTATTGTGATTACTCGGTTTCCATTTTGTAGGTAGGTACATACTTACTTATTTGAAAGTTTGCTCTTTTGCTGCTCGATCATACCAAAACCACTCAACAAATTTAATAAAATTTTAAGTAGGGACTTACAGTACCTAACCAAAAAAGCATTAGCAAATGTTTTATTTCTTTATTCTTAGTACCTACCTAACCCGGTAGGTAGGTACCAAGAATTGTAAGGTATAGAACTGTTGGTATTAAGTAAAACAAAGACATCATTATGAGAAGTAGTAGGTAGGTTTATTTTGAAAATAGTTTTGTATCTACCTATTGTAATACAGATCTTGCAAAACGCGGTTTTCACAACCTGAGCGATGTTTAAGACTTAATTATTATTAAAATGGACACTATAAGCATCTTAGGATAGCGATTAAATTGTTCTTCAGTGTCAATACTTACCTAATACAAAAACCTTAAAACTAGACTTAAATAATTGGTTCACTTGTGTACCTTGTACAAGATATGGCTTATTAAAATACGAATAAAATACACAGTAGGTACATAAATTGTTAAGTACCTAATATCATGACGACAATGACTATATCCTCATAAGACCCAACCTAAATTTAGGTCGTTATAAATTACGACCCAATGTACTAAAAATAGCTGCAAGTAATTGTAGACCAGGACTCTGATTTAGTATAAAAGTGTTATAATGTTGTTTTTGACTAAATTGTTTTATTGGTATTTCTATTTCATGCAAAAAATATGTTGATATGTGTCCTTTTTTGTGCAGATTTAACCAAAAAATAGGTTTACATAGGTATCGTGTCATAATTTTAGGTCGCTGAGTAGTAATTTAAAGATTTTTAAATCTGTTTTGGGCCGGACTATGTACAATTTTTTGTCATTAAATTAGATTGTTGGGCCTTACGGGGATAAAGTAAATATTACACCAAGAACAGTTCAACTGCTCCTGATACTAGTTCTCTGTAGTTTCTCCCACAGTAAGCTGCTATTATTACATACACAAAATCTGCTAGCTATTAACAATCTCATCAAATTGACAATCGCAGCGTTTGAACAATTTTCACCCTTACGGATAGAAATATAAGGTGGAAATATAATCAAGATTTTGTTTGTACATTAAAATGACTATCTACAGTAGAATAACAACGTTAAACCTTCTGTCAACAAAAAAAAGAAAGAATTACTAACTTAATCCTTTGAGTAATACAAGTTGTTTAAGATCTGATATTTGATTCATGGAACAGTGCTAATCCATAATTATCGCATTTACGATATGATTATGGATAGTATGGAAGACTGCCCATTCTGATGTTTTATAAATGCGAAATAACTGTGTCCCTCCATCTGTTTGTTTTTGTTTCGTTTTCACGCGTAAACCGCTCAACCGTATTGATATTAAGTTATCGGGGAATTCCAGAGCACCTATTTTTAGAGGCCGCAGGTGCACATTAGAATTCCCTGCCTCTCCTTTCAAGGAATACAGGTGTGATAGTATGTTATTATTGTTAGTTACTTTAGTTCATTAATTAAATCAAATAATTATTTTATATACACTTGCTAATATTATTATAAAAAATTTACATTTTTTTTTAATATAAGCACATTTACTTGACGAAAAAAATCATGAATTAACTTATTTCCACAAACAACTTAATAAAACATTGTTTTAGTGATACGTCAAATTACCAAGTTTGCACGCTGTCAATATTCATTTTACTTTATGTACAATCAATCGACAAATACATACCAACATCCAACCTACATTACTCGTACATACTAACGCCTTTATCGCATAGGGGTAGGCAGAAACTACTAAACGCCACTTGCTACATTCTTGTATTATTCTTTTGCTTCGTTCACATTTACACATCTTGTCATGAATACACTAACATTTGCTTTATAAATAATACTAATACCTATATGTACATTCCTATTTTGCTAATTTTCAGACTAGAGAAATAGGATTCTATGATTGCTATTCAAAGTGTTGAGTCTTTTACCATCAATCGGACCTTGCGGGAAATACACAGGGGTCGCATAGTTTGAAATTGATAGCAAATATTATGCCAACAGTTTAGCGATAATGAGAGACTAAAGAAATATGTTTCTTTAGCTATGGTATAAATCTAAGTAGTTTACTTCTTTCGCATTTTTTTTATGGGATAGGGGGCAGCCGGATCGCCTGATGGTAAGCGATTACCGCCGCCCATGGACACCCGCAACAGCAGAGGAGTCACAAGTGCGTTGCCGGCCTTTTAAAAGGGGATTGGGTCTCCGTTTAACCTCACTCACTCGGCGAAAGCCAACATAAGTATTATTTAACGCCGGTATCACTCCGGTCGAGCGGGCCCATTCGTGCCGAAGCATGGCTCTCCCATGTAACAATAACAATATATCATAGCAACGTAACGTCGTTTCCTTCTTGACGATTACACCACAGGCTACAAGTAGCAACAACTCCCAACACTTTAATATTTACAATAAATAATCCAGTACATTTAGCATGACTCATCTTAAAACGGTGTACTCGTATTCTTCTTAGACAGTGCGCGTAAATCTCAAACTCGGGCCGTTCACATTTGTCGGAGAACCGACAAACGCTGGAGCAAATGAATTTTCGAGTGGACACCGCGTCTAGGCAAACGTAGTGTAGAGCGCCCGCCGGCCAGGTGGAGTGACGACTTGCGGAAGGCAGCTGGCAGCGACTGGATGAAGAAAGCCGAAGATCGAGCTCTGTGACGTTCACTAGGATAGGCCTACGTCGAGCAGTGGACGAATATAGTCTGATGATGTAAACCTCGACCTGGATTTTATTTAGTCTAGCTGTTTTTGTGAACTGAATGGGTACCATTCTTGGTGTTTAGTTCATTGTGGGTTGTTATTCCACCTGTCATATGGCGGAGGTTCTGGCGTGATTTCTCGTCTCGTGAGCAACGTCGAATAATGCAGAAGGGGCGCCACCGCGCCTCCTAGTACCATGGCACCAAACGTCGGCTTATGTACCAACCTATAACATTAAGTACACATATTTAGCAGAAAATAATACTATTACCTTAGAGCACTCTTTTATATAATATTTATGAATTATGAATAGGTACCCACCAAGGTATAGCTATGATGAACAGTGTATAAGAAAATGACAATACTAAGGTCACCCAAAACCTTGTGCACCGTCTTAAATTACTTGATATCCACTGGCATTGCAGAACTGAAATAAACAATAAATACAATTTTCAAGAAGGAAGGAAGGCAGTTTGTTTTGTGTGACATTATAAATCAGAAGAGGCCCAAAATGGTCATGCATCATGTATGGATACAAATTTTATTATAAGGTTAATAGCATTTTTCTGCATAAGTATAGTATAAGTTTTAATAGACGTTTTCTTAAACTTACAAAGTGTCACCCAATCTGGATGTAGCGTCATTGCAGAAGCAAAAACTTGTACAAAACCCAGGAGTCTATATTTCCAAGTGTGAAGATTTGCATCTCTCCTCTCTAAATCATGGAGTTGTTGCAAACTATAGGAACCTTTGCGCAGCAGACAAATGGGGTCTACAGCAGGAAATCTTGCTGGACTGTATGCTTGCAGGTTACCACTTTCTACAACTCCTACTGCTGTATACTAAAACAGAACAGAATGAAAGCAAAAAGTGACACACATATAGTATGTTTTTAAAAGTGTGCATTGTTTTGAACAAGACATTGGTTTGTTCAAGTTCTTTATTTATTTTAAAGTAGCAACAATAGGTACACACTTACAATGTCATCTTCACGACCAGCATATGAGAAATGTATTCGAAGGTCTCCTATCTCATGTTCCAAAGCACTGTCACCATGGTAGTAGAAACCAGAGTGCAGCTTGATGTCACTACGCTCTGGTCTAGAGTCAGACCAGATCTCATAGTAATCATTCACTTTGCGTTTGACATCAATACCTGAAATTAATGGTATCAATAACTTTAGGGATCATGTGGATGAAACTCATCAGTCCTATTTGAGATAGATACAGTCATGGGTTTTGACATCTTAATTTTTATTTTAGCTTAGGTTGTTAATTCGATGTCATTTTAGTGGCTAGATATTTAGGTACTTGATGCTTACCCATGTAAAGCCACCCTATTTTGACATTTTCTGCAATATGTGTCTCACTGAACATAGGCATGGAGGTAGGGTTGTGATGTCCAGGTCTTATGTAGAACAGAGAGGAGTCCACAACATAGTCTCGCCAGTCTTTATGATACCAGTAAGTCTTCCGAGACTCCTCAGCCGGTTCACTTAAGAAATTCTCTTGTTCTCTAAAAATATTAAGCTGTTTTAAATTATACTAAGCCTTCTTATGTATAAAAACCAATAAGATTTTATTTTGTATTTAACCCATCCATGTGACTGGATGGGATTCAGACACAATGCAAAATATTTTGTTTCAGTCTCTGGGGGTCATTAGGTATGGTTGTTACAGAATTAAGCCAATAACAGCTGGATCAACTGATCGTGACTGAATAATGAGGAGTATGTCTTGAAGGTTACATTTAAACTTACGTAGTTTCTTCAATCCACTGATACATTTGTACTCTTTTCCTTAATTTAACAGCCTGTACTTGTATATTGTAGTCTGGCTCAGATATTGGTTCCAGTATTCGTAGGGGACCAACAATGTGCACAACACGACCTTCATAATGTGCAGCTTCATCACCTGTGTGAACATCTATACTTTCAGCTGCTGACACCAATTCCTCAAGCATTAAATTGCTTTGAATTGTTTGACCCTGGAAATAGCACCAATACTGGAAATTATTTATTTATTTATTTATTTATTTATTAATACTTTATGCACCGTTGGTACAAAGGCGGTCTTAATGCCATTAGGCATTTTCTACCAGACAACCTTAGGGTGATGCAGAGAAAAATAATAAAACGGTAGATGCACTCGTAATATTGAGAAGTATTTACTAATTTTATTAATAATAATTATATTTACATGCCATACATAATAATTATATAATACATACCATACATAATAATTATAAAATACATACCATATACATATATAATATTTATAGATATCAGTGAGGTCAAAATCGAGACGATGAATCTGTCTGGGTAATAACTTGGAGGTATTTACGCAGTTTGAATTTAAAAGAAAGCCGACTGTTTGCCATCCTGATCTCAGATGGAAGAGCATTCCACAATAAAATTGATTGGATGAAGAATGTAGAGTGAACAAAGTCAGAGCGATGAGTAGGACATTGAAGGAGACGATTATTTGATGATCGCAAATATTTAGTGTGGTTAGTATTAGAACAAAGATACTGAAAGTGAGAAGTTAAGTAAGAAGGAGGGTTAGAAGAAAAAAGTAAAGTATAAAGCATAGTCAGTGCCCTCATATGTCTACGTTCCCGAATAGGCAACCATTTAAGGAGAGAACGATACTCAGACACATGGTCATATTTGCGAAGGTTAAAGACGAATCGAATGCAGTTATTAAGAAGGCGATCAAGTTTATTGAGTAGATCTGCATTCAGGTCAAAGTAACACACATCACCATAGTCAACAATAGGGAAAATTAGAGCCTGCACAAGCATTGCCTTAGTCTTTGATGGAAGTAGATTTTTCAGGCGGTATAAAGAGCGTAGTGATCCCGTAACCTTCTGGCTGACACTTGCCACTTGGCTTCGCCAACTAAGGGTAGCGTCAATATGCAAACCGAGATCTTTGACACTGGAACTAATGGGGATGACCAAACCATCAAACATGACTTGGGGAATGCTGATGTCACCCAATTTAGTTATATTCCTCTGACTACCTATGATGATGGCTTGACATTTATCAGGGTTAACCACAACCCCAAACGTATCAGACCATTTTTTTATGGCCGTAAGGTCACGATTTATATCGGTGATGACACCACATAAATTGTTCACATCAGCTTGACAATACAACTGCAAGTCATCAGCGTAAAGATGATATGAACACTGAATTATGTACCTAATATTTTTCTACAACATGGCTATATGGATATTATTATGATTTTACCAAATTATCCCCACAAGATAGTAGCATATACAACAGCTGTTATAAAATACTAGGTATATACCAATAGTGGCTACTGCTCTGACCCAATATTCTCAATACAAAGAGGACACCTACCAATAATATTAACTATAAGTGTCAGTAATTAATGATGTGAGGTTTAAAAAATAATATTAAGGCTCTTACCTCTGCCCATAACAAAAAGTATGTGACACCCGAAAATAAAATGAGACTCAAAACAGTAGTGAGCCAGGTTTGTTTAAAGTGATTTTTAACTGCACTCCAATCCATCTGGTAAAAATAAATTACCAATAATTGAATATAGTATGTAATAGAACACAACATAAACATAAACACAAAGTTGAAATAAAATAATAATTATGTGTTTACTTAAAAACACACAGCGTCGCTAGGAAGAAGATTTTGTGACTTACCATTTTTTCCCGCAAGGCTGGTAACACTACCTGTTTGTCTCCGGTTGGACACCAATTTTTCTTGGGGTTGGGTTGCGTGAGATTGACAACCCTTTACACCTGTCATAGCGTTTTGTGATTTTCCCGCGTGACGCACGGAAAACTTTTCTTCGGAAAGTTTTTATGAAAATCATGCTTTTATTTATGCAGAATTATAGATAAATTTAGTGCTCGGAAGCGCAAAAGTATATATAGCTCATAACTATTGGTGAGAAAAGTGTTGAACTGTATTCCTAGTGAAGAAAAATGAGTTCTCAATTCATCATCTAGGAATCCTAGTAATAAGGTAGTGTAGGTAATATGGGAGTAAGCACAAATGGATTCGGAGTCCGAGGCTTACCTACAAGAGAGCGACGAGCTAAGGTCAAGTGGCTGCGACAGTGAGTACCTACACACGTACACATAAAAATCAAGTAAGTCAAATTACCTACCTACGTATGTACAAGATTGATACAGCACACATAGCCCGTCTCCACGGTGGAATTTGTGGTCAATCCCTTTTCCTAGACCTTGGAAGACCACGCTGTAACAGATACGGCAAAACAAATAAAACTGCTTAGGCAGGCTATTTAGGCACAATATTAATTAAACCCTTATAGGGGTATAGACTACTCTTGCCAAAGCGGATTTGATAAGAGAGTTTGCCTCGGAGGCTGGTTACAACTATTAACTGTGATGAGCTTTGATGCCTGATACGAGCCAATGCCACTGTATACCTAGAAAAAGCGTAGAAGTACTATAAAAATTCTGTGAGACTCCCAGGTTCTCAGAATTTCATTTTTTTTTTTAAGTTGATGGGGGTAGAAAAGATTGTCTGATATCACAAGTGTATAATATGTATCTGTACAGTACATAAAAGCCTACAATTGTGGGACATTGGTGTAATACATAATACAATACCTCGGCTATATTAACACTTGGCTAAGTATGCCAAATCATAATTATGTAAAATCAAATTGTAAGTCATTCAATAAATATGATATATGGTAAGCTACACCAGTGATATTAATGCAGTCCTCTTAGGTTGACTGTAGTTCGGTCTATTGAGGTGGCAACAATTAGCATTCTTACATCTATACTAAATATATAATATTTATTTTTGTACCTTAGTCTCATAAGATTTCCCATCCCTAGTGGGTATGGTGAGATTAAATACTTAAATGCATGAATGCCCCATGAGTGAAAAAGCACTAATTTTATAATACTAATACTTTGGCAGAAAAGATGATAGCAAGTGGTAGCACCAAAGTAATCCCAGAGAATATACAAATAATAAAGACATAAGAATTACAATAACAACAACAAGGGACTCTAAGTTTCTTGTCAAAAACATTGTTAAATACCAAAAGAACCTCGGTTCAGTCTTGGACTGATAAGTGTTCGAATAGGTATGTATGCACCACTGTACACATTAAATACTACTACACACTGGGGTACAAAAGTGCTTGATAACCACAACCCTGTCAGATTTGAGACTAGATGTTCAAGAGTTATGTTTAATGCACACAAATGTCTGTTTCACATTCTGGATATACACTCATTGTTATTATCTGAGTATGTTAAGGCGATTTTTTTACAAATGTCCATCCCTGCCATTAGGTCTGGCATCGACTCGTTGCACTGTTGCAACCCAATTGGATCGCGGAGATCCTTCGTGTCAAAAGGAATTGAGTTCTAAGCTACTTAGTTGATATCCTTTTGGTCTACCAGACCAGTCCAAGTTGATCTCCAACTGCGGAAGTTGTGGGACTACTGGAATCTATGGCATGGTCCAAGTTGATCTCCAACTGCGGAAGTTGTGGGACTACTGGAATCTATGGCATGGCAAATAAGCTACCCAAATCAGTTCTTGACCAGTACTGCAGGTAGACTGCCAGGGGTTAATTAAAAGAACTTTAAGAAAAGATGAGAAAAAAGGAAAGCCTTACAGTGCATTACCAGTACACTCAGATAGCACTAAATTTTTTTTTTTTTGTTGCTCTAGACATTTTCCTATCACAGGGTTAACCAATCACCATTGGTAAAGCCAAGTAGTCAAGACCAAGGTCTTTCTACAACAGCAACCGTACCTACTACAGCATGTGAATCGTTACAGTTGCACTACAAATATCATTTCGATTGCTTTAAAGGATGGATGGTCCAAATAACAGATTGTATGGTTTGTGGTATTTTGCAAGTCAGAATTTGTATTTCCATTTGGCCGTCAGTTAAAAAGTTGAATAGTCAAAAACTAGATTCACTGTTCCCAAAACATTGTTGCCATGTGTTGACACACCCTTCATAACAACCAATGCAGCAGATGCAGGTTGAGGGATCTCAATAAAGACAGCTGAGACTGCAATCATACGGGAATGAGTGGTTGCAGTACATGCATTGATTCGGAATCAATTACATTGTCTGCAGAATACCCACTTTCTGGTCTAGTCCAACTATTGGACATGTTTAACTTGCAAGTTGTTGAGACTGACACTCAGGCATAACATAGCCCTGTCAGCCCATTACCTCTCGGGGAGGTACAACTGCACTGCCGATCGTCTCTCTAGGCATCAGCAGAAATGACACTCAGGCATAACATAGCCCTGTCAGCCCATTACCTCTCGGGGAGGTACAACTGTACTGCGGATCGCCTCTCTAGGCATCAGCAGAGATGACATTCAGGCATAACATAGCCCTGTCAGCCCATTACCCATTACCTCTCGGGGAGGTACAACTGCACTGCTGATCGCCTCTCTAGGCATCAGCAGACAGTCATCTCTGAGTGTCAACTTAGGCATGACATAGCCCCGTCAGCCCATTACCCATTACCTCTTGGGGAGGTACGACTGCACTGCTGATCGCCTCTCTAGGCATCAGTAGAGATGACACTCAGACATAGGCTAGCCCTGTCAGCCCATTACCTCTCGGGGAGGTACAACTGCACTGCCGACCGCCTCTCTAGGCATCAGCAGAGATGATACGAATGGCATCTGTTGCCCACGGCAACAAACCGATTGTTTCATCGTTGGGGTACTTCAGACGTACTTAGATCCATTACCGTCTGCAGAAGCATCCGTGGTCAACAGATATGTGACATTAAACTGAAAAGTTCAATTTGTAATCTACTGGAATGCCTTCAGCCAAAGGTGGAAATTTCGGCCGAGATGGATCTCTCTTTTGTCTAAGGGTCCAATCTCATCTCTTGAGTATTGGCAACTTTAAACAGGATAGTGCTTTACAATAGCAGCAAACTGGGATAAACTATTTTGGCTGGTGATAAATTCTCACGCCCCCTTGCACCATGGTATGTGGACTTGATGTCGATTCCGAGACTCCCGGAGAGTCGAATAGACCTAGGACAATCAGCCTTCAAGACAAATATACCTACTGCCAGTGCAGGCTGGGTAAGGTGGAGGTAGGGGTAACAGACCAGCAACTGGTCAGTTTGTGAGAAACAACTGTTAGGTCAGTTGTTGTGCCAGCTGGAGGAAATTGACTATAGACATGTACTATTCAGCCATCAGAAGATGGATTTAATGATGTTATCACAAACTAAAACTTGTTAATCAAGGACTTTTAACTGGAGTAAACAGTCACACGATAAAGTTACATTAAATAGTTTATCTACTACTTACAACTTCTGAATCTTTTTTTTTTTTTTTTTCCTATGGTACTATTTTAGTACTGGAGACATAGATTGGCTAATTTTATATTTTACAGATTCCAGCTAGAAGTTGAGGCTGCACTATCGACAGCACAACATGTTCATTCATGGTACATGATCTGACATTACCAGAATTTATAAGTTGTACATAAAGGTATATCTTTCGGGTGATTATAAGATTGACATGGTAGTTATGGCATGTAACTGTTATTTAAATATCAAAATAAACAACCTTTTCCAGTTTGATCCACCTAGATCAAACAGTATTACACATATTTGTAGCAAAAGACAGGATAAGCTAAGCAGAAGGTCTGGTCCCCTTAATTATATATTACAATTGACTGCTAAAACACACCCAACTTAAACCAGGTTATTGTATGGGTAAAATATGTTATGTAAGATGTGGGGTCGCCAGCAACCCAAGATTTCGCCAGCAACCCAAGATTACTTTAGGTTGGCATAGCCTCAGCCAGCTGGATAAAGAATTATTAAATTGATGAAATTCTGGTGGGGTAAAAAGGAAAAGTAGACAGGCTGTCGAAAAATTCTACAGATTTTACTGTAATTAAATAAAATAATACACTAAGGGAGCTTAGTTTCTCTTTAAATTTTTGGACCAGAATACTTGGTACCTCAATATTAATTATATTCAAATGTCATATTATTATGTTTTGATCAGCAGAGGACTAGCAGATGATCTCTTCAGAGTCCTCCAACAGTAGTAAGATTACTGTAAATTATATTGAATGGTAAAATTTACTGTTATTATAATAATTTATACATTTTATTCTTTCACATAGCGTTTTGTGTTTGTCACCAGCAGATACCAAACAGGTCTTCATATCGACGCTGTGTGTTTTTAAGTAAACACATAATATAATATTTTGAATAACAACAAAATTGTTATTATGTGTTGAAAGAAAAACACACAGCGTCGCAGGAAGATCTTCCTGGTGAATGAAGACACTATGACAGGTGTAAAGGGTTGTCAATCTCACGCAACCCAACCCCAAGAAAAATTGGTGTCCAACCGGAGACAAACAGGTAGTGTTACCAGCCTTGCGGGAAAAAATGGTAAGTCACAAAATCTTCTTCATATCGACGCTGTGTGTTTTTCTTTCAACACATAATAACAATTTTGTTGTTATTCAAAATATTATATTATGGTATTAGGTGACTTTACCTTACAATACACCGCTTCTTTATATATTCTTAAAACATAATTTTAGTCATGCTGCTCCAGCATTCTATAAAATAGGTAGTTCATTAAAAATAAAGAGTTGAGTCATTTCAACAAGACTGATTTTTCATCCGAAAATGACCTAACATATAAATTCGTAACAAATATTTTGACATTGACAATAATTTGACATAACTTATCTTCATTTCATGTATTGGACAACGACGACAAAACCAGGGCGAGTTTAGGCGGGAAAATGTAAAGTGCACTTTGTCGGTTTTATAATATTTTCCAAAACTTGTTTCTCCGAAATTTAATGTGTAATTATAGTGGATAGTTAACGATGTGATGTGTTTGTG
The DNA here is from genome assembly GCA_910591435.1 of Acronicta aceris. Classification (NCBI taxonomy): domain Eukaryota; kingdom Metazoa; phylum Arthropoda; class Insecta; order Lepidoptera; family Noctuidae; genus Acronicta; species Acronicta aceris. Next base: position 9,881,712 of record OU342760.1, on the reverse strand, counting down.
AATGTGTGCGAGTGTAGGCAAATGATATAAAATTGAAAATCGTGACTTTTGTGGTCACTCCTAAACTCCACCGATGCCTTAGTGAAGTTTCCACTGTTTTACTGGGGATTATTTTGTAGACTTGACACTATCAAAACACAGAAAGTGTGGCGCCATTTAATATAATCCCATGACGGGAATTAATAAATATTACTTGTTTACTCCATTTGACACTGGCAAATATACAAAAAGTGTGGTGCCACCCATACCGGGATTAAAAAAAAACGGCACAGCTAAATTTAAAACCTTTAAAAAAAAAAAAATTAAAACCAGGGAATGAAACTCATTCAACATTTGACCACACCAAAGAGTATTTTACCGAATTTTACTATTTTGTAATCCAAAAAATTCAACGCCACTACCAAAAGGTCTGATTAAGGCGGATCGTTCACCTGAGCCCGCCAAATTCAAATTTCAAGTGGTTTTTCGCAGTTTGTAGGTCTATATTAAGTTGTACATTCATGGCAATTGTAATTGTGACATTAATTAAACAAACTTCACAATGTTTAACTTAACCATTGCTTAAAAATCATTATTGTAGCTAAAAGTAGTGTAAAATGACAATTTTGACCAATTACACAGTTTTCGGCAAGTTTCTGGGTTGATAAGAATTTATAAGTAAAGGTTTTAGTTCTCAGTTGTAATTACAAGTTCTAGATTCATGGCAGTTGTAATTGCGACATTAACTATACAACATTCACAACTGAGAACTAAAACCTTTACTTAAAAATTCTTATCAAGCCAGAAACTTGCCGAAAACTGTGTAATTGGTCAAAATTGTCATTTTACACTACTTTTAGCTACAATAATGATTTTTAAGCAATGGTTAAGTTAAAATTTGTGATTTTTGTATAGTTAATGTCGCAATTACCATTGCCATGAATGTAGAACTTATAATAGACCTACAAACTGCGAAAAACCACTCGAAATTTGAATTTGGCGGGCTCAGGTGAACGATCCTCCTTAAATATTGACCGATTCCTTTAGTCATTAGTACCTGTTAAAATTATTTTGACTTTATTCCATTTTTACGTCTACTTCTGTTTGAAACTTCTACTGTCACTTATCTCAATTCATTGTACAATGCTGTCAGTAATGTCAGTGTCAATTATGAAATCAAAATATTATGGTAGATATCGGGGATGTTTGTTGTTGTTGTTGTAAAACGTACAATAAGAAATTTTATACAATGCGTTTGTTTATTAAGAGTTTAAGACATGGAAAAAGTAGTGGTTTACGTTTATCTCAAGTTATTTGGAAAAAATACTATCACAATGCCAAACCATTTTTAGAATTTTACCACAAAACTACAGGTGATGTAATTACTGAGTTATACATTTTTAATTATAAATAGGTTTACTAAGTATTTGTGCTTTCTAGCTTAAAACGTCTCAACATTAAATCAATAACACCAGTCTTTTCATTCATGAGTGTCGGTATGTTACCTTATGTTATAGGTTAGGTATGTTACAAGAATTATGTCAGAATAATGGAGAATACTGACCAAGATTATTATAATATGTATTTATCATTCGTGAATCTGACCGAAGATTGATTATAAAAACAGCTGGTTGGAAAAAAGGGCGACAGGTCACAGGAACAACTTGTGGCAGATGGATATCTCAAGCTGAAGGGCAAAATCTATTAATACATTCTAAGACCCGTTGTGTTGTATGGATCAGAGTGCTAAGTCGTTAAAAAGATGGATGAAGGAAGACTGCATGCAGCAAAAATAAGAAAGTTGAGGTGGATGTGTGGAGTGACTAGAAAGTACAAAATAAGGAATGAATAGGTACCTAAATCTACAGAAAAGACTGGCCGAAGACTAAATGAATATAATGATATATTAAATGATATAGTATTTAGTTATTTCAGTAGTAGTTATTTTGGAAGTGTTGCTGGAATGGTGCAACTATTTTTTGTATTGTTAACTAATTGTTGCACAATCCTGCTATGCGTGAGATAGATTTCATTGTCATCTTAGTAGATTATAATAAAATTATGGTATAATTAATATACTACAGGAGAATTAATATCAGAAGACTACCTGCCAATATTAAGGAAGAAGCACCCACATATAGATGATATAAGTCATGACCGCTTGCAGTGCACACTGCAAATATTACAGAAGTTTGGCATCACAGCTGAGGAGGCCTGCAGGAACCTGCATGTCTTCAGCATGAACCCTATCACTATGGACAACTATGGAGAAATACTTAGAGAATGTGGATTTATAAGCATTTCAGCGAAACATATTATAAAGTAAGAATGCATACTTACTTTGTATCTATACCTATAATAAAATTGTAATAGGCAGATGTCTGTACATTATAGATAATAAAGAAAAATAATATGGGTGGTCTTTATTAGAGTAATAGAAGCCAAAATAATTATTTTTAGAATTTTTGTCTGTCTGTATGTTTGTAAACACATCACACAAAAACTGCTGCATGGAATTGTATACAGTTTTCACTGATGTATTGCTAGAGGTCTAACATAAAATCTGGTGCATGTTTCACCATGATATGTCGCCTAAAATCTAACTTATAGTATGTTAATTATTATAGGATGTTAGGAAAACTGTGGACAACAGCTAGTACTTAATAAAATATGTATTCAGTATTCTAGTAAAAATGAGAAACAATCACTACATGCAGGTAGCTTCTAGATACTTAAGTGTAATGGCTAATATGAGTAAATGATATTGCTAATATGAGCCCAGTAACACTTTTTTGTAAATTAAATATATAAACATATACAGTAACATAACCTATACAGTAACATGGATTAAACTTGCCTTAAATGTTTTAAAAAATTGTGGAACTTCAATTTTTATTACTTACTAAATTAATAGAAAGATTTAACTTCTTCCTTTATTTTAGTAAAAGGAAAAAAAAATGGAACCTATTTCATAAAGAATTAATATATTCAGTACAAAAAAAAATTCTTTTAGATACCACACACTTGTAAAGTCACGAACAATAACCCGACTGAAAAAGGAAGGCCTCATTCCTAAAGAATTTATACTGGAACAAGTTATTTTAGATAAATTCCAAGAATGGCCAGACAGTTGTAAGGCTTTACAAAATTTCTGTGATACCAAGACTACTATATGTGAGTGAATTTACTATTAATGTTTATTACTACTACAATCGCAGTAAACTTCCAACAGTCCATTCATTAGTTAGCTTGACTTACCTGTTGCTGGCTTTAGACCTCTCTTTCATTGTCCAATTTCCATACCCCAACCATTCCCCATTATTTATTTATTATTTACAGAGTATACACAAACATTTGCATACATCAGTCATTTAAAACTAAGTGCACATGCTTATCTAATTACAAATATTTCACAAAATATTTATATATTTGTTATATTATTTCACCAATTTAATATGAAACTGCCTTAGTGTAACCAAACATTGAAGTAGAATTATATCATTTCATAAAATGGTCGGTTACACAAAGTCCAGTGACCAATATGATGATAAATAAATCGAAAGTTCAAAAACTAAAATTTTTCGTATTCGTAAAGAAAATTCAACTGAAAAGTATGAAACAAATCAATTTTCGTATGTCCAAGAATAGTGGTGTGTGAAAAGGGTGTCGAGTTTTTAGTCTTGTTCATCAATCAACACCTCATTTGTTAAGATCTGATCAGTAGTGTTTGAGCTAGGATCGAACATGCATACTATACTCATACATACATAAACAGTTAAACTCATTACTTCCCTTCCTTTTTCGCAGTCCGATAAAAAAATAAATTGTAATTTTTGTCAGTACTTTACTTTTATCCTAGAAGTCACATTGTAAGAATGTAATAGAAAAAAAACCTTTTCAGTAACAATACGCATGAATGTGTTAGAAAGATTTCTATTTTGGAAGCTGTCGGTATCATCTGAAGAATTCTATAAGTATTGCAAGAACTACTTGCCTCTCAAACATAAACCTATGTCTGACATTCAAGAAGCAATTGACATAGCACAGAACAATATAAAATTTGACAAGGCAGGAATCAGAAGGAATGGCTTCGTCATATCTGCAGATCCACTGCATACCAAACTGATATTAGAAAATGTTGGGACATTGGCTGGCATGGATATTCGCGATGCATTAAAAATAGAACCAGCTATATTGAAGAATAATTACAATTCTATATTACAAGTTCGAAGCATTTTAGAGGTAATTATTACATCCTTCGTTCATCGTTTATCCATCGTCAAATAAGTTTAATATATTCACAACCAAAAAAAAATTAAATGGATGTTGTCTTTAATTTAAGGAATACAGAATACCCTTCGAAGCTCAAAGGAGGTGTCTGAAGGTATACTGTATGAGGCCAGAGACAGTCCGCGAGCGTCTAGATGAACTTAGGAATATGAAACAATATCAAGTATTGTCTACAAATCCTAGGGTAAGTTGAAATTGTTATTCACTTCTGCAACCACCACTTTTCATAAAAAAGAAACCAAAACATTTATATATTATATTTTTATATACATGGGACCTAAACATACTTGTGAACTGTGGGTGTACAATGTACATTAGTAGGTATGCCTCTGCCTAATCCTTCGGGGAATACAGGTGTGATGGTATGTATGTATATTTATTCTTAGCCAAGTGTTAATTTACTCTATATTATAATTTTTCTGTTGCAGATTCTGCTACTAGTTATACATAAGAAGAAAATGTTAAATCGTCTTGATAAAATAGAGTCCGCAAAAAAACAATGCTTTAGTCTGAATCACTTAGTATCGTCTACAAAGGTCTTCAACAAGTGAGTGATGAGTTTTATATTGAGCTGACTTATACTATTATAGATATTATATGTATGTTGTATTGATTTTTTGTTAAGCATAATGATTTAGTATCACAGTTCTGGTGCATTGTCAAGCGTCGGTAGCCTAATGGCTCGTAATTGGGATCATGTGGTTGCCGGTTCGAACCCCACCCATTGCACTACCGACGTGAACCCACTCGTAACACAAGCATTTAGCTTAGCACGAGGGGTTAACAAGAATACTAGTACTGTGCAACCCACATTACTAGTAAGGTTTTTAAAGAAAAATAGAAAAAAAATGTGTATAATGTAATGTGTATGAGACATTATATTATGTCCCTATTAGATTTTTTTTGTAATAAGAAATTTTTCAAACTTTGGTTCCGGTATCAACTGCAGTAATTTGAAAATGTAATTGTAAACTTTATAATACCAGTCACATGCAATATAAAAATCCTTAATCTTTTTATTGTGATCAGTAAATAAAAAATCGCTGTAGTTACATTTTCAACAATTATATATGTATTTCTTGTATTATAAAACTCATCACCTATTTCAGCTACATTAGTAGTTTTGGCGACAAGGTATGCGGCAGAGACATAGCAATCCTCATAACTTCGTCACTCAGTGGCTTGTCTGCCCACAATAATGGAAGCCGAGCAGCGCTAGTGAACAGTAGTTTGAAAAAGCTTCGGCGACACAAGTACTGGTTGCACGTCGCTATGCACGTCATTGACGAAAACATACAGTTTCTAAGGAAAAAGTTTGACGATGAAGTCATATTCAACAACTGTCTGATTCTCCTGTACCCAGTGTAAGTAATTATACAGTATATTCAGACTTATTTAATGTGAATGTCAACCAAACTTGGAGTTGATCCTTTCTAGAGCTGTAAACAATACAAAATATTAATAATTTATTTTCAGTGCCGAAGTAAAATACTACGTAACTAACCTGCTTAGTGAACGCGACGGACAAGAAAGGAGTGTTGCGTTCAAGGAGGATATAAGTTACAACAACTTGCAGTTTGCGAGCCTCAATGACGATCAGATCCTAAGCTTAGTGCTGTATGCTATTGAGAAGAAGTATCATTTTAGTGGCGACGGTATTTGGGCCCGACAGGACGGCGCTAAGGTCGATACGCAGAAAAACTAGTATAGGAAACCGCGGACGCGATTAAATCGCTCACGCGGGAAAGGATTTGGCATTTAAGGTGGATGGATGCTCCCGCGCCTTATTCCGTCCAGAATACTGTTCTTTAAATCGAAATAGGGTTATTTGTTTGTGTTTCGCAAGCACTATAAGCGCGACTGCTGAGCGAGAGGCTCTAATTACGATTCCCAGGTTATGCAAAGAATTATTGGGTTTTTCTATTAAATTCTCAGTAGCAGCTCTGGGTTTGGAATTCGTGCCCGATAATAGGGGCATATAACATGGTATCTAAAACATACCGGCGAACTGTGATTGAACAACAATACTCCTCTACTTAATCCTATAGGCAATACAAGTCTGATTGAAGTTTATTTAATTCTCAATGTTGCCTATTATTTGTACAAGTAAGTTTGTAATTGCAACATTAAGACGTCCAACAACTTAGTCTACCCGTGACCATGGATGATGAAAAGGATCCGAAACATCGGGAATTAAATAATAGTATTAAGTAGTTTTATTTCAATGTCTAATATTCGCATAAGTGTCAGAAATCAGTAAGTATTAAATGAGAGGCGCTGCGCTATAAAAAGCTTTTTCTATGGAATGAGGCACAAGAGCATCATTATTATGGATGGCGAACGTTCAGATCTATAACTGTACATATATTTTAATTATCGTGTACGTAATATATATTAGTATATAATTAGTAATGTAAAAATGATGGAGAAAGTACTATAGTAAATAAATAACAACTCACTTTAAGCACATTTGTAGTATAATTTCTCGTCTGTCTTATAATTAAATATTACAAAATATCTAGCTTATTGCTCTTTTAACTTAACACTATTTAGTATAATAGAATATACCTATCTACCTAGTATGTCAATTTCTGAGCAATATTGCTCTACTTATTACCATTCATACTAAACAAAAACATACAGAGAAAATTTATCAAAATATGGTTTACTTAAGGTATACCCTGCTATTAATTAAAAACAAAGTAAATTGTTAGCAGCATTAGAGCATGTAAGCTTCGGTTCCTTTTACGAGCATACATATTGAGTCCTAGGTCATAAGGAAGCTTTACTAGAAAGAAGCCCAATAATTTTAAAGTTAAATTACTTTCGAACGTAATTTCATGTTCAGTAATAAGTCTATACATGAAAGAATATTTTAAATTAAAATCTGCTATCAGCAATTCGAGACTTAAAAATTTAAACTATCTGTTGACTGCCAAACGTAAATATGTCGTACCACGTATATTCCTGGAATACGGCAGGCCAGAGAGTTCCAGCATAACTAAAATGGAGGTAATGCCTTTAGCTAAACATTGACCTTTCAGCTTCAGTTCGCGATGATTGGCTTTTTCTGGCTGGGCCACCGTCGCCGATTTGAGTTTTGATTAAACGGAGAATTAGTCTCTTATAAGTAAAACATGTGTATGCCCCAGCCAAAACGTAAGTAATGCCGGCTGTACACGCTCGTTGAAACACTACGAGACAGGCCAAGTAGGTACGAGGCTCGACACGAGAGCACACCATGTACACATACATGGTGTACTCTCGTGTCGAGCCTCTACGCGACGACAGGCACGCGAGGCGATGAGACGGGCGTGTACAGCCGGCATAATCTGTCAAGGACTTTGTGACTACGAGTACAAACAGCTAGCCTAACATGCGCGCCTTGAATTAATTTTGTCGTATCTCGTGCCGAAACAACGGCTGGAGACGACATAATGCGACGACAAAACTATGTCACCGCATAAATGTTAGCCCCCTAGGTGGCTATTATATAAACTGATTAAGATGAACCTTTTTTTAAGAAGAAGAAAAGGATAGGTTCAGTTATACAAACTAAATAAGATTTGGTTGATTGTGATTACATACACAGGCGAATAAAGTATAATAATAAATCAATTTGTTTCTTTATATTTTCAAATCTGTACCTACTTTGCTACGTGCAGATGGCTACGTCTGTCGGGCAGATGCCATGGTATACAAATTGAAATTACAAAGCCTAAATAAATAATAAATAAACAATAAGAAATAATAATACAACGTAAATAATCTAGACTACCTAAAACTTGATCCCTAAATAAGCACCTATTGGATGCTGCCCATTTTTATGGGTGACTTACGACATAATTTTTGGCACAAGCTGTTCACGTTTTTTCAATGTATGTACAATCTAAGTCTAACTTATTATAATTAATGAATATACCTATGTATTTATTCTTTTAATTGAACGAAGTATTGTTTAATTTAGAACTTACTTAAACACTTAGATAAAGTAGAAACAAAATATCCTGCATGTAGGGGAATCATCTTCCTCTATTATTGTAGGCAGAGAAAATAAAATTTATGAAAGTAAATTAAAATCACTTTGATAGATACAAACAAACATCAACGCAATTCCATTGCTTGGGACATGTAAATCATTTTTAAAAGTCGTGTATACCCAGTTTTACTGACTTAACAAATTAAAGCTTGCTAGGCTACTAAATATTTAAATTACTTCCCCAGCAGGTTTTCTTTTTTATATTTCTATCCAGTATATAATAATCTGCAGGTATCAAAACCACATTACTTAGCTTATTATATAACAATAATGATAACAAGCACTGTCAAGATAAGGCACAAGGAATGCACAAGAAGCGAAGTTTATGAGTAGGTATTTTACTCAAATAATAGTTTACACTACACAATTAAGTTGTTAATAAGGATAGATCGTTTTGGAAAACTGTGTATATGCATGAATTGTTCTGCTCTGCGAATCTGTTTTTGCAACAACTTTCAGCTACGCTTGCATTTCAAAAACGTCATAATCTTATCAGCATCTTAAAAGTGTATCCTATAAAGAGTTCCTTAATTATTATACGTATATATAGTTACAAAATTATCTTAGGTAGGTACATTTATCTATATATGAATCTTTTAAATTAAATTAAATCTACTGAGACTTAAAACTCTAAAGAGGCATTTTTATTAAAATAGTTATTATTTTTAATAAGTAAATATTTACATTTATTGCAAAGAACTTTCAAACGCAGCATAGGTAATTCTATAACTATAAAAATATAAAATTGAAAATTCCTTATTTACGAGACTTATACCTACTAACAACGTACCTACCAAATAAAATATTCACAATTTTGTGAACTCATTACTGAAAAGGCGTAGGTAGTTAACGAGTAAATTGATACAAAATTTGAAAACATGAATTACTTTCGAAAAATTAGAACAATCAGTGATAGAGGAGTCTCCTAGTTATCTAGGCATCGCTCTCTATCTTCCTAGTATGTACTATTCTCTATTAATATATCTCTCTTTAAAGGTCAAAGCATTCAGACAGATCGGCATCGGAACGTCAACGCCTCAGCTCGAGCGGTTCAGAACTCTTTGTACAAGGCTTCGTCTCGGGACACTAATGACAACGCTGGTATTGTAGGGGGTCATCCCATTTGCTGCTAAAAATAAATTATTATTAAAGTAGGTATGTTCATTGACATTAAGCCACCATCAAGCTGTACTACGCTACTACGGATCTCTGTCGCCCTGAAACGAGCAAATGTCCATCCGTAGCCACGCCAACACCACGAAAATTTTGAGCCGCTACGGCGACGTAGTTACCTACATGTGTTTTGTTGGCGAGGTGGTGCTGATCCGATACCGGCCATGTATGAGTGTGATGTGACCCTAATACTCCCTTTCGAAATTACTCTGGCTTAGAACACTAACGCTAGGATAATTTCGAAAAGGAGTATTTCAATTCAAAAAAGGGGGCAGCGTGGTGTATGCCTGCCCAGTGCTGGGCTCCATCTTGACGACGACTGGCTGTGTGAGATCCGAGTGGCGCTCCATGTCGTAATGCTTGTCGTGCGTGACTAGCGCGCACTTGTCGTAGTCGTCGGGCGGCGCGGCGTACCGCGGCGGCTCCTCCTGCAGCGCGCAAGCCGAGTACTTGTCTTCGTGCTCGTGTGTACGATACTCGAGTTTCTCATCATGCGCATGCGCCTCCATCTGCGGCGAATGTGCCGCCATCATCGGATAGTCCCGAACGCCCAGTGGAGGTGGACTACCTTCTCCATATTCGTAAGAGTGTCGTGGGGCGAACATCTGTCCATCGTGTCCATTAAGGACGGTCGTGTAAGAGTACGCAGCTGGTGCTGCGTTGAAGGGGGTCGGGTAACCACCACTGCTAGATGATAGTAAATGATGTGAAGAAAGTTCGTAAGAGTGCTGATAAGACCACGAGTCAGCTGGAGCGGGCAAGCCGTTCTGCGGGAAGGCTGGTAAGTTTCCGCCGATACCAGAGAAGCCGCCGCCCAACGTTGTTGAACTGGGTGAACTGGAACCAATGTATCCTGTTTTGCGTGGCGGCTCTCTTTTGCGCCATTTCGCTCTTCGGTTTTGGAACCAAACCTTTAAAAACGTAAATTATTTTTGTACATTACATATATACCTACATTAACTGTTTGTACTTTGTTTTTTAGATGGATGTTACAATTACTTGTATTTTTTTTATTAACTAACCTGTACTCTTGATTCAGACAAGTTAAGTTTGAGAGCCAGTTCTTCTCTTGCGAACACATCGGGATAGGGCGCACGCTCAAACGCTCGCTCCAACTCCTCTAGTTGATACGCCGTGAAAGTAGTCCTGTGGAGAAAAAAATCTTTAAAAATACCAAGTTTTGTAAAATTTGTTTTTTGTTATGTTTTTTTTTATGAAACATCATATTTTACATAATGTAGGTATAATATTTTCAGAAGTACCTACATACTTAGTCGGTATCGCTATTGTACAATAATCGCTGCATCCTGACACTTTTAATGATATTCAAACAAGGACCCCCACTTGAAAACCAACTTGTTATAGGTACTTTCAATTAAACATTCACAAATAAATATATTCATAACATTACGTAGCACATCTACCATCTGACGCGTGCAATATGGCTGCGGGCCGCGCACGCGCAGAAATTGATTGAGCGTGAAACTAAATTCACCCCCGTTGCGCGTGAGCACCTCTAATTGCCTGCCAATTGACTTTAAACTTATAGTGGTCCCATGTTATTAATTGTTACACCACATTTTATTTAAAAATTAATAACAAATCATCCTTGTTTTGAGAAAGTTCCTGATCATTTTTTCTACCGATTCTTTTAGTAAGTACTAATTAAATGGGGAATTTATAAAAATAAAACCTTATTTATAACTTATTAGCAAGTACGCTGAATTTTAGCCAACTGGAATTAAATTCAAGGAAATATTTAAAAGCAAACGACATAATTGCTCTCGTACGCTATCTACAGAACGATCATTGAAAGATGGTGTTGCAACTACATTCATTAAGAGCCATACCCTCCATTCACGAGAGATGGTGAGATAAGGCAATTGACTTCCCGCGGTCATACGGGTAATTAATCTGAACGAAACATGTCGCCTTTGTAGTTATTATACCAGTTATTGCAAGACGTTACGTAGTTACACGTATTGTGTCAAGTTTTCAGTTACTAAGAAAGGGTGGCGCTTTATGTTTTGTTTAGTTGTAAGGGTCTGACTCTCGGGCTGTTATAAATTATATTTTACGCGTAAATGTGTTATCTCAAAATAGCATATTCTTAATTTTCTTTGTAAAAAAAAAACGAATAATGTTATCCTATCATACGGGTTCTGTTTGTAAAGTTTACCAAACCCACTAACTATCGTAAAGGGTTCGGCGGAGCTTGAATTGCTCACAAAAACGTAATACCAAAATAAATCGTAAATAATCTAAACTAATCTAAACACAATTTTATCAAATTGTGTTATTATCCGAATTTGGACACCGTTAATCTAGGTTCCTACCGTACCATTTCGTCTACTACTTCACTGGAAATAAACGACCGGAAATTCGTTCCAAACTTGGTAAAGTTATTAAAAATTAAATTCACTTACATTTAATTCTAGTGAAGTACTTATTTTGGACGAAATGGTTTTTGTTTTTTTTTTGTTTTTATAAAAAATGTTGCCCCACACTAGGATTTTCTCCTGTATCGTGGGTGCGTTTACAAACACAAATTCTCACATACACAAACGCCCAGACCCGGAACAAGTACCTGTAGATCATACAAATATTTTGCTCCGTGTGGGGATCGAACCCACAACACGTGACGCAGAAGCCGATCGCTCAGCCGCTACGCCAAACGTGTCGTGGTAGAGTAAGAACCTACATTAACGGTATCTTAATGCGAATAATAACACAATTTGATTAAATTGTATTTGAAATACGGTCCGACTTTTAAATACTTTTTTGAAAACTATGAAATATTTGATGAAACATATTCACAGAAATATTTTTAACTAAAAAAATATTTAATACTAGAAAAATTAAACATCTAATAAAGATTCATCTAGCCATATGGTTTTTATCACGTATTAAAAATCATCGTATTAGTTATGCAAATAATAAAACAGGGGTGGTTTAGCGATGATAGCATACAGTTAACAGAGAGGGTGCGCGATGCGCGTGCGTCGGTCACCTGTGACAGCGGCGCGTGCCGATACACGTGGAAGTAATAATGTGTAGATATTTTTAATTATTACAAGTACCTAGTATATTTCTTTTAGATAAATTTAAAATTTAAATAGTTTTAGTCGTTTGCGCATAAATATATGATATTCCATTTCATGGCAGAATAAAGATGGCTCAGCCAATCATCTATACATATAATAAAATTGTAACAGGCCGATGTCTGTACATTATAGATATTAAATAAAAACTAATATGGGCGTCTTTATAAGAACAACAGAAGCCAACACAAAGATTTTTAGAATGTTTGTCTGTCTGTATGTTTGTACGCGCATCACACAAAAACTACTGCACGGAACAGAATGTAGTTTTCACCAATGTATTGCTATAGGTCTTACTTAAAATCTGGTGCATGTTTCATCTTGATGTGCCACCTAGAACTTTTAGTATGTTAATCTTTTTGGGACGTGAGTGAAACCGCTAGTCTTAATAATAAAAATAGGAAGTAGTGAGAGCCTAGTTGTTACATAGCTACATCGTATGCCTGGCTTGCACAATAGTTTTATAGTTTGTACGCAAACATTATAAATTATATTAAATTTTCAGAAAATCATGTAATTTTTAAATTAATTTTGAATATGTTTGCGGTGAATGACTATATCTGCTAGCAGGATTATAAACAGTACAAGCTCTGCCTGCCCGCACCGAATTACTCAATCTATATAATTGCATGCAAAAATCACCGTAATTGTGAGGAAATACGGGTTCAGAAGACAAACTGTTATGTCACCGCGTGTAATGGTAACCTAAAGCACTAGTCTAGCAGATCTTCCCAGCTTTGAGCACTTTATGGCATCTATTTAATATAAAATCCCAATGAAACTGCTTGACTTGGATGGAATCCAACAAACAAGACAATTTGTGATTATGTTCAAATCAAGTACCTATATAGACATACATACAGACTACCACTTGCTACGATTCTTGCATACTTCTTTGCTTCTTCCACATTCATACATCTTCTCATACATACACGCAGGTTGTTAGTGCTACGCACCTGACCTTTTTGAAGAATTTCGCCAATAAGATCGGCGTATGTCCTTCTAGGGCGACCTCTACTGACGCTGCCGCTGACATTCGCCTTATAAATTCCTTTCGTTAATCGTCTTTCATTCATTCTTTCAACATGTCCAAACGATCTCAGCATATTCTTTTCAATACGTGTTACTACATCGTCTTTCAGCCCGCAACGTTATCTTATCACACTGTTCCTCAATCTATCATATCGAGTTACACCACACATACTTCGCAAGAAACGCATTTCCACTGCATTTATTCTACTTTTATGTCTCTTCTATAAGTGTAGGTACCAGCACACCATTGTGGATAGCCAACTGTGCCTTTTTTGACACGGACGCAGTTGTGCTAATCATAGCCACAACTGTATGCATATCGCCATTCTCTATTCACTCATTCACTAGTTTCATTCATTCAAGTACCTATAATAGGTAAATATACTAATAATGAGTATATGAAAACTAGGTACTCTTTTTATACGGCTTATCTGGTACCTATATTATTATAATCACTTAAAAACATTGATCAAGCAACTAAGTATAACACAAAATTGAACCATAGGGTGCGTAGCATATAAGTATGTCGTATAATAAATAGCTATATTGACGAATATGTTACCAACAATGAGATTTTCTAACCATAAAAAATAGTTTTAGACGAAAGAATAGCAGTACTCCATCTAGATTAAAATACATAAAACTGAAAACGATTGACCGTAGCTGACTGCTACGAAGACGGCTACGATGCTACAAGTTATCTTCGTAGCAAGAAGAAAATGCGTAGCTGCGTAGTCTTTTCAATAGACACAATTTGAATATTTGATTTTTTCGTTCACCGGTATTTGCTAACTGCTTGTATTATTTATTACATAAATAAATTATTATTATTTATTTATTACTTAGGTAAAAGATATTTACTCTTGAATAGATAATTTTAATAAAGCTTACCTAGTTTTCTTTTTCTTTATTCCATTGTTGTCGCTCTTTTTCTTGTCGCTCTTCTTAGATGTGGGTGGTGGTGGCGGTGGAGGTGGGTGAGGCGCTGGACTGGACTCCACCGCTTGTAGCAGCAGTGGTTCGTCCTTGCGCTTCTGGTCCCCACCAGCAGCGAACACCGGCAGCTCGTCCCGGTACTGCAGCTCGCCGCCGTCGCCCACGACCACCTGCACGTGGCGTTCCTTGCCAAACTCGCCAAACATGTGGTCGTCGAAGGGCGGCTGATCCATGTGCTGTCCGGGCTCGAAGGCACACTCGTAGCGCGGGCCGGCGGCGCCGGCGCCGTCCCCGCACACGTACATGTAGCCGTCGGTGGCGGGCGGCAGCGGGCCCGCTACCTCGGCTCGCACCTCGCTTGACTCCGTCGCGGCGGCCTCGCTGCCTGCCGCTGCACAGCTGGCTTCGACCTTCCTGAATCCGACTCACAGATTTATCTGCTCTGATATTAAACAATTTGACTTCATTTAACTAAACCACCGGGATCGACGAACGCTCGCGCCGTTCGTATCCTCGTGTCCGTCCCGGTTAAATGGCTTTAATCAACTTTAACGAACTAACCGAATTTGCTCTACGGTTGGTCAATTTATATTACCATAATACGTCGCTCGACGTAGGTTTCGAACCAATGACTAGCGCGTCCGAGAGTGTCGGGAGCGCGCATGGAAGTGCTATTATCGCTCGTACTGTGTGGCCGGAGGGGACAGATTGGACTACGTAGAGCAGGCACTTATGACAGTGGTGCAAGTTTGCCGTCAAACCAATCGCAGTAGAGAGGAGCCACTCCCCTCGGCGCGGCTCCGGCCGGTGGCGCTACGGGCTCCCCTCGAGCGGTGGCTGCTGCGGGTCGCGCGCGATCGTCGCACTACCATCGTCGACGTACCATGCGGGATTCCCACAAAATCTCCCGATATTTATTTGTATCGGTGCTATTGTAGTGCGCAAACGCCCACATCATTATTTTGAAAGTCCATAATACTTTATTGTAAATCCGTATCAACACCACTCATATGTCTGTTGCATGATTTATAGCCGTGGGAAAATAATCACATCCAAAGCAAATAATAACCGATAAAAGTACTGTTACTTGCTTAGGTATTCAGTTTTAGGATACTTCTACTGTAAAAAACTGTGCACACAACAACGAATATTTGGTTCGGTCCCTAATGAATTGTTTCAAGCGAGAATAAAATTTTCCTGTCACATAGCCAACCCAATATGAATATTAAATATTAAATCGAAATGGATATAATAAAACACACGTAAATGCGACACTAGTAAAAACATGGGTTACTCGGGATGCAGCTGATATGAATACGCCCTGCGCCGAGACAGCGACGCACGCGCACTGATGCCGACATCACTGATCGACGACACCATCGCTTAATTATTAATTAACAGTTATTGCCGGCTATTATTAATAAAACATTCACCCTGACTATTGGCACTTAGATTAGCGTCGAGGGAGTAATGGCGCATTTCAACAATTTCGGTTGTTATTTAATTGAAGTCAATTTAGATGATCAGAGTCTATTTAGGTTGGTGCTGGCGCTCGCCAGCGGGATCTCTGCTTCATTGGGCTTATTGGTGACTTTCAGACAACACGAATTGCACTCGCTGATGCACTTCTCGTCGCATTTGCAGTTTGTGTGGTTTGAAATAAGTGGGTCATGGTCAAAGCTATTCGTCGCGTACGTCGCGTGTGTCGATATTATTGTGTTGTAATTCATGTGTTAGGGATATTTGCATGAAGTTATTTTGGGTTTTGTGACATACAAAGGATTTGTTGTGAAGTGAAAAACTTAGTGGGATGTGTTACAACTGCATAGTTGCGTACTCTATTCAAGGATTCTGTGTCATCCAAGCAGCGCAACATCCCTGACGACTGAAATTAAGAGCTGTTCATTTAGGTGCCTGGACTACTTTACTGAAGATTTAAACAATTTCATACTTTAGAAATTGTAATGTTAAACATAAATAATTACAGGTATGTTTTAACCGACTTAAAAAAGGAGAAGGTTCTTTATTCATCTGCTATATAAATGTAGTTATAGGTACTCACACGTAGCTGACAATGTTATTATTTGCTCGATTTTTAAGAAATGCGTATGAAATCATTCTTAAAACAATATAATATTAATAACTAGTACCTTTCATCACATAATGTTTTACATTATGTAATTAAATCAGTCGTCAAGACCTCTTGGGCTCTGACAGACTGGTGACAAGTACTTTACAACTCCAGTGTGTGTGCTTTCAACTTTTACGCGTGAGAGCCAAGTGCTGTGGCTCTGGCAATCTGCAATACGTAGAGACCCTTAAGGTGCTCAGCAATTTCTCTGGTGTTACAGACTGTCGTCTGTAACACAATGGGCGGCGATGACTACCAACCAACTCGCTCGTCTGTTGGTTTGACATAAGCAGTAAAAAAATACTCATCTATAAAATATATACTTAAATTATATTATAAATGTTTATAGTACTACGGAACTATATAAATCATTTATAAATCTATATGTCGTTGTGTTATTAAGCAAATGCATTTATCGAATTTCATTTGTTTGATTTACTATTACGATTAGAAAAATCTAACTAAACTGGTTGTCAGGATTTAGTTTTTTTCCTTAGGATATTGGTATCGTTACTGCGCAAAATTGTATTAGATGTTTAATGACAGTCGATTCTTGTAAAATGCCCACTGATATTCAGTTGCATCTGGTAGGACATGACCTCTATTGCCTGCATAGTTAGTTGGGAAAACGTTAGGATGCTTATTAGAAGTTAAAAGATGACGTACGATAGATGTTTTTTATTAGTTAAGTCGTCAAACGAGCTGACGAGTCACCTGATGGTAAGTATTCATCGTCGCCCATGGACACCTGCTACACTAGAGGAGTCGCTGATGCATTGAAGACTCATAAGAGCCCCTACGGACTAGTACAGTCTGCCAGAGCCGCAGCAACAGAGGGGGAACTGACTTTTACGCACAAAAGTCAAAACACACACCGGGGCGATTTACGACAGTCTCCGACGTAAAGGTGGTCGCCAGCCAGTCATACACCAAGAGGTCCTACACTAACGAGCAAAAATTTTATGAATCACAATATGATTCGCGGACGCATTCGTCACAACGTGGTGTAAACATGGATGTTATAGCACGAAGTGACGAGTTCAGACTGTCTTTGAACAGTCACGAGCACCAATATCTACACATCCACTGTTTAAAGCATTTGATTCGATCCTCTACCTACATGCCGATTCAAATGCCGAAATATTATACAAATCTTAATAGTATGTGTTAAAGGATTCTGTCAGCACAACATCTCACAATTTTAATCATTAACTTTAGAGAAAATCATTGTTGAAGTTCACTGAATATGTTCGTAACTGTACCTCTTACTTCTTAGTGTATGAAAAGCTTACATATATTGCAAATGTATATATAGCATGAAGTTGTAGCCGTGTGTCTGTGAATCATATTATTATTATAATTTATCATAAGTGGCCTGTTTAGCCCTCTGTTGCCCAATTATAAGGTACGTATTGTTTTTTATAACAATAAAAAATCGTGTACGATCACCAATACCTTAAGTTCTGAAGTTTTTAGACGGTACGAGTCCGACATAGGTACCTGCCGCTTCCTTATAACAGAAAGGTTCTCCAAAATAATAGTAGGTAGTGTCTCTGGATCTACATCAGTTTCAAGTTGAAATTGTTTTCAACTTGAAACTTTTGAAATGTAAGAAATATCTGGGTGGGTATATTATGAAATGAGTGCATGCTCAGCTATAGAAATAAGTATGTATAAAATATAGTTTTATCCCATATGTAAGTGGATTTGGATGAATTGCTATGTGTAGGTTGCATTGACAAATATGTAATAAACTATCTCTGACCAAAAGATTGTAAATGATAGTAGGTATATTTATTTGATGCTTTAAAGACACAAACAAGTCAATATTTAAAAAAACCGAGAAGTGCGAGTCGGAGTCGCCCACCGAGGGTTCCGTACAAATATGTACTATAAATAAAGACTATATTTTTTAAATGATTTAATTACAAATGTATAATTTTCAGATTTTTCATATACTTGTAGTATAAGACGGTATTACTGGCCAAATTTCATAGTTCTAGGTCAACGGAAAATACCCTATAAATTTTGATTCCCTTGAGAGTGTCGAAATATACGTTTATTGCGGCATAAACAACCGTACCTTTTTTTTACGTTAACGTTTTAGAAGATTGTTTTTTTTACAGCTTCAGATAAAGCGTCTTCAACAATTTTCGAGAATCATGATCTCTAGTACTAGTTTTATCATGCTCACTTAAATGTCCTGCTGATGGTGGCGTTGTGTGTCGGGTCTTTTTGCTCCCTACAATCAGGTTGAGTCGAATAACGATTATACACACGTCGTGTTCGTCAGCAGGTGCCGTCTGTCGGGACTACTGAGCTCTGTCATGCTATGGCAAAACAGATTCAGTTACAACATAAGTGAATCTTTTGGATCACTTACATCAGACTCTACAATACCCCCATTGTTAGAAGAAAAACATTGTAAACACCAATTACCTATTTAAAAGATTATTAAGGACAGGATTCGAACCTGCGTCTTTTGGTTAGATACACCAGACGCTCTGACCGCTAAGCCACCGCGAGTCCCACCCGCTTGATCGAAATCGAATCCTGCCCGCGATTGAATTTTTCCTTCAGTAAAATAACTTTATAATCTTAGCATGGAAAATGCAAAAAAATCACACAAAGATAGTTAAAAGGTAAGGTGGCATCGTACGATATCGAACTAACGGTAAAGTAAGTCATGTCGGTTGAGAAGCAAGATAACTTGCTTTTCAATAGACGTCGCCAACGTCACCTTATGACTTAAATTCAGAACGTGAAGGCAAATTTCGATCAAGCGGGTGGGACTCGCGGTGGCTTAGCGGCCAGAGCGTCTGGTGTATCTAACCATAAGACGCAGGTTCGGTACCTGCCCGCGATTGAAATTTTCCTTCAATAAAATAACTACCTGTATAATGGTCTAATTGAAATAAAATATTTGATGTAATGCGAGTTTTATAAGGTATAATGGCAAATGCTGAACAGATTTTCTGAAAAAAAAAAGCCATACCAATTTTGAGTTGACCAATCCTAACTGACGTCACGGGTACATCAGTCATCATGTAACTCAATCATTATTTAGGGAACTCAAAGACATCCGACAATGATACCATATCAGCTGAATATCAAAACTGTTAGAACACGTTGCAAATCTTGCAAGTTTCAAAAGAACCGAACTTGATGAACAGATGAAGCTTAATCAAACGATCGCACATTATTGAAATCGCAACAATGAACCTCAAAACTTATTAGTAATGTTATCTTATCCAGTAATGGGGTGATAATAATATCAGGTATTTCATAATATGATGAACGTAAAGGTTCTATCACTTCTCCTGGATGTAAACCTACGTTTAACAAATGAATAGACATCAATATTATATAATTTTAGTACTGTGAAACCAAAAATCATAAGCTTGTTAAAATTTCCACCTATTCTGACACTCATTCCACGTTTTTCGATTTCGATATAGATCAAGTCTATACCTTATACATAATAGATACAATGGACTCAGTTTAGACTTTTTACTACCTGTTACTCTCCTAGAAAATTCAATAATTCCACCTTTCTCCAAAAAAAGCATGTTTAAAGTTAGTTCACAGTAGATACCTCCAATTTATACCTACACCGACATATTCTATTTTAAAACTAACTTTTTTCCAAAATCCTACGATTGTGTACTCGTACATCATTACTGGTTTCCGTATATATTTTTTAATAACTGTATACCAGGGATATTAAATACACTGAAATACCTATAGCAAACATAAAATAACTTTAACAAAAAGAAAAACCGCCTTCAAAAACTAAATTTAATGTGCAAAACAGACGCCTTCGGTTTGGTCAGATTTTTAGTTTTCGTCACCGAGTTCCGAAACTGTTTTGCACATACCTAACATTATTTTTTATGTTTTTGAAAGCGGTTCTCCTTTTTGTTAAAAATATTTTGCTTTAACTTTTTGAATAGCGAATAAAATTTTGCGTACCTAGACGATGTCTTCATTTATTCGATCGATATTTACGTGTTATTGTTATTTTGATGAAAATTTTGTGATTAGATGTTCACCAAATGTGAATGGGGCCAGTTTGGAAGTATAAAATATACTCTTTCATATTTTGTAGTCAGTTAAAAATAAAATGCATATAAAACCAAATGGTCCTATGTTTAAAATACGTGTGAATATCGGCGAATTCAAATGATTAAATTATTATCAGTTACTTTATAAAATAAAAAGTCATCATCACACGCCTGTCTTTATCTTAAGAAAATGTTATGCGTATTTCCCAAGAAAGGTTCCTATTGGATAGCTATAAATCTTACAAAAAACAATTTTCTTTCCACTGTAGGTACTTATCTACGTCAAGATTTTTAATATGTATAACCTCTAGAATGTTATTAATAATAAGCACGATTGGCAGGCGAATCGGTTGTTAGTATCAAAACGGACCAAAGCGCCGACGGCTTCACGAGGTATGGAAGGATCTCGATGCGTAAGCACGATCGCCCACAAAAACATTTCAGCGACAAAGATCTACTCGTACGTACGGGTACATACCCACAAATCCTTCACGTATCTCTCGTTTTACACCTACACAGTTAATGTTCCTAATCACTATGTAAATATCCGACTAGGAGCATGTTAGGAAAAGGCCAGTATGATGTATATAATATATGTGAGTCATGTGACGGTCGGCGCGTAGGCGCTTCACATAAAATCTCTCTGGCGACGGAGCGCGACGCAGAATCTGCCGCCCGCTCAATTGGACTCAATTGCTTTAATTGATTTCAATTGAAATGACCTCGCGCACCGGCTCCCGACTCCCGCTCCTAGTCTGACACTTTTACATCTATCTTTTTTGGAACTGACATAAAAGCTCTAAGATAAATTTCATTGCCCCCAATAAAACTACCCATTCGTTTGTGACTGCAGTATCCTGTACGTTTAATGTGTTGTATCTATGTAGGTATTGCAATGACCGACTAGAGCTAGGAAATACGAGTATCTTAGTCTATGTTCTCAACCTGCCAATAGTTGTAGCGACACGGTTGACGCTGCGGCTGATCGATTGGTTTCTGTGCCAATGTTGGTGGGTTCTGTTGTGTCTCTCATACTTACTGAGAGGATACGTGATAAAACGTGATGCCTAGCAGTGGGACATTAAACGGATTGATGATTATGTTGATACGAAATAGCATAATATATAATTATCTAGGCACTAAAGGTTGCCCGGTTTCACATGCTTCCTAAAGAGTATTTACTATAACTCGACTTCTAGACGGTGTATCAAGATGCGATTTCATGTGTATTTCACGGTGTATCAAGTTTCATGCAGTTGTTTTTGTGTGATACGCTTACAAACATACAGAGAAACAAAAATTATATATTGTTTTGGCTTCTGTTGCATATAAAAGCCCCCCTCACATTCGTTTTTCTTCAATATCTATAATGTACAGACACGGGCCTGTTATAATTTTATTATATGAACTTAAAGATACTAACTCATCAGATGTAACTGCATCGTTAGACTAGTGGTCCCAAGCGTGACTGCTACGCTAGAGGTCCTGGGTTCGTGTTATTGGGTTTTTCTGTGAAATCCTCAGTAGCAGCTCGAACTTTGGAATACTATCTACCTACTAAGGGTTCTTCACCAGATCAATCACCTAAGTAGGTAGGTAATACCTTTATTTGGTCCTTTTAAATTGTGTCTTGCAAAAACCACAGAAAACACTGTGTTGTACCTACAGTAAATATGTGCCATGTCAATACACGCTTACTGATACCTAGTTGTAGATACCTACAAAAACGAGACTATCATACGCTGTTTCGCAAGTTCAAAATAATGACAATAGGTATACACGATGACCGAATGGCATTAAAAAGACATCACACATTTTGGCACGTGTTCTATCCGGTGCACAATTGGTCTTAATTAGGAAATAGCGGCGCGGGCGCAGACGCCGCCGCGTTGTGACGATCGTCTTCAACCGACACGCGACT
Organism: Acronicta aceris; assembly: GCA_910591435.1. NCBI lineage: Eukaryota > Metazoa > Arthropoda > Insecta > Lepidoptera > Noctuidae > Acronicta > Acronicta aceris. The sequence continues at coordinate 9,859,046 of OU342760.1, read as the reverse complement.
TTAAAGCATACTCGTAAATAATAACTTTAATTTTTAGAAAACATTTTAATTGACTCTGATCAATACAAGCTGTTTGTTGCTAATACTACGATTCTATACAATAAACTAACTGAACTCTATTACACAAATTTATTAAAGGTTAATAATATATTAGGTTAGAAGTTAAATACTTAACAACATCAATAAATAGAAATGGTAAAAATATCTTTGTTCACCTTGTTAGATAACACAAGGGAACAGCATTTTTGTTGCATGAAATATTATGACTAATTATACTTTCTCGGGGTGCTGATTTCAGATCTGAAGTCAGATTGTTTGTATCAGCTTTGGTTTTTGAAATATAATTAAAATGGGATTTTAAAGGAAAGTTTATTTTTATTAAGAAAACCATTACAAAAACAACCACTACTTATAAAAAAAAAACTTTTATAAGATTTTCTTGCTTGACTTGGTTCACGAGGGGTGTTTTTAATGCTCCAACAATAGTCCGCCATCATGTGAGCATTCCAGTGACTCTGGTAACTTTCCTCCATAGTTCGAATGTCTTGATGGAACCGTTCTCCTTGTTCTTCACTCAGATCACCAAGATTTTCAGGGAAACGGTCCAAATGGCTGTGGAGGAAGTGTATCTTGATGCTCATATTACAAACAATCCGCTGGAAGTGTGACAACATCAGTTCAATATGTTCCGCATAGCTTTCATCCTTGTTGTTTCCCAGAAAATTGTGTGCAGTCCAAATAAATTCATTCCAGACTTTTTTTTTCAATATCATTCAGTTAACTAAAGTTTTCATCCTTTATCAACCTTCTTATTTGTGGACCATCAAAAATTCCGGCTTTAAGTTTCTCTGTGCTCAAATTATAGAACTTTTTAGAGATATATTTAAAACAATCACCATACCTTTTTCAGAGCTTTGACAAATTGTTTTATAAGCCCTAGTTTGATATGTAAAGGTGTCAGTATAATGCGATCCCTGGGCACGAGGGGTCGCATTATACTCATTATACTTCATTTATCACATTCAGTTTTGCCGGAACCATACCTAGCCTGGAATGCCAATCTTTTCTAACCCAGTGCTTAAACTTAGCTCTGCTGTCCCACAGACAAATAAAACAAGGATTTGTGTAGCAACCTTTTTGTCCAAGAAGAAAATTCACCAGCTTTTTTAAAACAGCTCAGTTGATTCGAAGTTTAAATGTGACTAGTACAAAAATATGTCTAATAGCTGTACCTCAAAAACTAGAGCTGCTAAAGAAAAAATGAGTGTTGATTTGAAATCTGCGACCTCAAATTAGTAAACAACAGGCATAAAATTCTATGTAACAAAAAAAGCTTAATTTTGTTCCCTTGTGATGTACCTATATAAATTAGTTTAATTTTAAATATACATATTATTAGAAAGCAATATAGGGCTCGAAGGTGTCCAATGATATACCCACCGTGTTACCACGTGTGTTCAGTTAATAAATGTAATAGGTATGAACACAATAACTGCTATCAACACGTCTACTTAAGTAGTGAAAGCTGCGTCTTCTTTTTTGTCGGTTTTTTAGGTTTGCCTTTACTACCACCCCAAAAATACGATTTAAATTCCCTATTTGTGCTGGTACTTGGAACATCAGCATCGGTATTTGAGTCCGTATCATCTAAGCGAACATTCTTACCTCCTCCGTAAACGACACTTCTCTTTCGCCGATCTGGTACGCTATCTTCTTCTACGGAGTCATTTTCATTTTCAGTTTGTAAAGTCTTTGTGTCTTCTTCGAATCTAAGTTTCTTCCGAACAAGACCATGCTCTGCCTTTTTGTCGTCAGTCAGTTTCAGTACACTATCAAGTGTAGCGTACGAAGCAGGATTATCATCGTGTTCGTATTCAAGACATTGAATTTCCTTCTCTTCTGAATTAAGCGTACGTTTAGCTGGTATATCAACCTTGTCAGCTAATTCCTCATCAGGCATTTCCATTTGCATGGAAACTGACCTCGCTCTTCTAAAGAATTTTAAAATGCTTAACTCGTCCGAGGGTTGACTCGATGACATTTCTAATTCTAAAATTGATCTACTATCTGTTGACTTTCGTTTTCCTTCGTAGCGACCCACTATATCATTATCGTCGATTTCTGAATCAGATGTAGTCTTCCTTTCGCCTAATGGGAAGTCTACTACTTTAATCTCTAAGCTTGACCCTGTTTGTACTGCGGCATCCGATACGAAAGCAGATGCCGTTTTACCTAATTCTACTTCACCAAATGAATATAGCCTATGCGCATCCGGGTGTATGTTGTCAAATTCTTCCTCAATCATTTCTTCACGTGAGACACGTGTCTTTTCTTTCTTGTAATTACATCCAAAAAATCTGCGAAGTCTTGTAATGAATGAGCCGACAGTATTGGTTTTGATTCGCATATCCGTGCATTCCATGTAATCGTGAATAGCGCCGCCACGATAGTAATACTTACCATCCTCGGTATCATAAGGTGATCGCATTATAGTGTCCAGGTATAAGCTGAAAATAATATAAAACATCACGTTCATGCTAGCACTATTAGCCACAATTACTTTACGATACCTTTAGACGGTAATCCGGGGGAGTGGATGCTTGGGCTCGGTGTAAAATACTGAACTGAACTGAATAAACCAAATGTACTAACTGTACCTATAAGCTTTTGAGTCATATAGTGATTCGTCAAAAGCGGCCGTATTAGCTCCCCTGTTCTCGCTTTATTTGCTAATTACTGTCAAATTATTCCATTAAACTATTACTGTAATCATATCAACCAACACATTCTCCGCAGCGTCAGTGTATATGAAGAAGGCGTCGGAGACTTTCGGTACGCATCGCTTGAGCCAGTAATGCACGGTGTACAGTATTGTCAGTAGCACGGCGAGGAACGTGATGGCGGCTAGGCACACGTTGTGCTGGAGCCCTGCCGACCCCCCGCACGTTAGACGATCTTCGTCGTATATATCTGTAATAAATGCATATCGAGATTTATATATTACATAGTCATTACGCGAAGGGTTAGGCAGATGTGTACTGCTGTATCCTCAGTTCACAATGTAATAACGGCCGAGAATATTGATACTAACCGGGCCCAAAATTGGAAAAACTGAGCTCCTACTGGGAATTTCATGAAAAACCCAATAACACTTTGATCGACGCGAGAATTGAACCCTTACTTATTTTACTCATCAGTCGCGCTTAACACCACTAGAGCATAAGGCAGTTAAAAACAAAAATATTCAAGCACCTGCTGATATATAGTGATCAATCAGTGTCGAAAGTGGTTAATCAATGAGAAGCAGAGCAAAGATGTTGAGCTAGCTTAGCTTTGCCGAGCCGAAATTTAATAAAGGTGTTTGAGAGCGAAGTAATAGTTGTGCTTGTATTTGTAAGTGGAAGTTCCAGTTAACAATTCCAGTGTTAAATAACAATAACAATTCCAATGTTGACTGGAATTTCAATGTATAAACGCAGTCTACAAGGCTACATTAAGTTGTAACAACATTATTATAGCTTTGTCACAATTTTTATGCCAGCGCTGTGCACTCTTTTAAGTGACGAGTTCACCGTCCAAATGTCTGTATTCATATTTTTACTGTGAGTTTAGTGAATAAGTCGATGAAGTGCCATAATAAAAAAAAAATAAAAAAAATTAACGCCTGGTGATGTGATGAACAGTTTAAAACTCAGACCGTTAATGTTCAACAGCTGGGCTCAAGCCTCGGATTAAGAATGAGTGAGAGTGTGATTCGGCCACTGTGCTGCCTAACAGCTCGCAAATTCATATCGATTTCAATTTTTTCTTTATAATCTCATACGATATACTTCCTTGTTCATGATAAATAATTTTGATTCCGAAAATACTGAACAAAATGCTTGAAGTCGATATTCTTTGCCTAAAAAAGTTAATCCTATTCATCATGCATCATTATTATAGATGGGTTTCTGCCCAGGCATTTTGGGCAAAAAAAATAAATGCCCTGGCATAAATCCATCTATTAGATGGGTTTCCGCCCAGACATTTTGGGTGAAAAAAATAAATGCCCTGGCATAAACCCATCTCTAATCATTATTATAAGAATAAGCGAATTAAATTTTAATCGTTTTCGCTAAATACATAATTTTGTACCGTAGGAACCACAGTTGGGTACACCATCACAGGCGCTGAGTGAGTCTATGCAGACGCGCGCGCCCGATACCTGGCACTCGAGGTGCTCGGACGCACAGCGCGCGTCGCTCGTCAGCAGCGTGCGCGCCGGCGTCATCACCACCGTCATACGATCCAACTACAACAGCACATATGAGCAAAAAGCATAGTATTATAATAATGAAACTGATAGCATTTGCATGTATCTATAATTAGTACTTTTTCTGGGAAATAAAGATAATTTATTTATTATATACTAGATGCCCGCAGCTTCACTCACGCCCAAAAAAATTAACTTAACTTACTATAAGTCCGACTGTAAGCGGTGTATCAAGATGGATTGCTGTGGCAATCCCTTTCTTTCTAAACATAACACCTACTTACACTGAACAAATCTTACACATCAAACTGCATAATTGTCAAACTATTTAAAACAAACGTTGTAAAGATTAATATTATGATCATGTTTTTTTTAAAGAGTATCTATGGAGTTTCTTGCCGACTCTGCTCCATAAGACCCACTTTTTGGAACCGTGCAATTAGTTTGACTTTTCAAAAGTACCTTTTTGACTTTGACTTTGAAACATGCACCATATTTTAATTTAGACCTCTAGCAATACATTGGTGAAAACTGCATTCAATTCCATGCAGTAGTTTTTGCTTGATACGCGTACAAATATACAGACAGACAGACAAAAATTCTGTTGCTCTAATAAACACCCCCATACTAGTTTTTCTTTAATTAATATCTATAATGTACAGACATCGGCCTGTCACAATTTTATGAAAAAGTGCCCAGCAGCGCTAAAATGAATTTTGAATCCACAACGGCTGTTGTGGATTCAAAATTATAATTCGGTACACATTAGAAAATTGCTAAGGTTCTGCTACGAGCTCCAATAATTATGATGTGATTCTGAAGGATTTGCTCTGAAGACTTTTTAGTCCCTCTGATCCACCTACTACATTTATAGTAATATCAGGCTAAACAGATTGCAGATATCTATGAAAAGCTAGACCATGGTTTGCTGGCAATTTTACTGGAAGCTATTCCATTCCAACCAGGGAACAGTTAGGTTTCCTATTTTCATAAACAGGTGGTTATAATGTTAATCAGAAGTAAGAAAACTCAAAACTAGCCAATATTGAAAGATATTCAACAATAAAAGTTTTTTCAGAGTAGCAAGTAAAACTAACAGTGAAGTTGGTAATAGCCAACACGAGCCTGGAGGAGTTGAACAAGTAGACGTGTCTAGCCGCCGCCTCGTCGAAGTCACAGATGTTGAACAGAGCCGGGCCCACGTACTGGCGCAGGTAACGAAGCGCCACGCGGTCGTGGATCTAAGCATAGCATACAACTTATCGCTAATCAGATTAAAACCAATAACAGTATTGGTTTTATTAGAATTTACACAACAACAATCACGCCTGTATTCCCCGAAGGATTAGGCAGAGGCACACTAATTTACACCGACAGTTCACCGGTATGTTTAGGTCCGATGTAATTAACGGCGAGCCTATTGCCATTAACCGGGCAGAAGAAGGTACCAAACTCTGAGCTGCTACTGAGAATTTCATAGAAAAACCCAATAACACTTTGCTCGATCTGGGAATCGAACCCAGGAACTCCATCGTAGCAGTCGCGCCTGGGACCGCTAGGCTAATGAGGCATTCCAGAATTTATTTGTGATTTTTATCATAATAATATAATGATAATCATTGTTATCCCATAAGAAGAGTTTTAACCCACCAAGTAACTTGTATAATGCAAAATCTATTGTTTATGGGCGCTGGAACCCGTAACCCATTACACCCACTCTGTAAGTCTATAATAACACTTTAATCATGACGCTGACTAATGGGGTAATTCTATGAAAGTCTGTGCCCATCAGTTATACTGTTTTGTACATATATTTCCAGCAGTAACTAAATAAAACACCTCGTCGTCTTGCAATTCGATGAGCCGTTGGAAGTCCTGCGCATCTGATATCTTATCGACATGCACGGTGGACGATGGGACCTCGATCTTGAGGGGCAGGTGGTGCGGCTTCGCGTGCTCTATCGGAATCGCGTGGATGTAACGCTTCTTACGCTTCACATTACTGTTGAAGATCACGTAAGCCATAAGCACAAGATAAGGTAAATTAGACACAGGTTCGTGTACTTTTTTGTGTGTGGAGTTTCTTCATGGATCGTCTACCACCTGAGGAGGCAGTCGTGTACCTTTTTTTTTTGATCGGAGAAAATACCTTGCGCATACGACACCTTCGGGGAAAGGTGAAGTTATGTGGGGCTCGCACCCACTAAAAAGCCCAATATGTGTTTGAGTTTTACCGCAGTGGTTTTGATAAATGATATATATCTACATTTTTATTTACAGTTTTTATCGCGTTATAAATCTCCACGTTTTGGATCTTTGCAGCGTCCATAGGATTTTATATAGACGCAGTAATAGCCTTGTGATATGGCCATTGTTTGACCGCCCAATCATAGATCTCCAGCTCAAATGTATGTACGCAATTCTAAATATTCGTTAAAATGTGCATATTCATAATTAATTTTCATTCGTTTTAACGATGAAGGAAAACACACTCGCTTAAACGGTGAAGGAAAACATTGTAAGGAAATGTGAAATGTCTGAGTGATCTTCTCGACGGTATGCAAAGTCTGCCAACTTGCACCCGGCTTACGCGGCGGACTATAGCCTAACTAGCCTCTCATTCTACGAGGAAACTCGTGCCCAGCAGCGGGACAGTCAAAGGGTTGAATGATGATAGGATTTAATAATATCCATTTGCGATAAAATCCATTCGCATAAATATCTAAAATATCTACAGGTGTTATGTATTTACCTTTGCCAAACCTTAATATGCAATTTTTTATATTTTAAGTATAAGCCACTGCTAGTAAACGAATCTACTGAATGTTGAAATTGATACCTACTGGTGCGGTTTTCATGGATAATCGGGATATAACGCACCTCGCTTCCGCCTGCGTTATATTCAATGGTTGTTTTGCGACATCCGGTTGAGTGACGGATTGATTTAGCATAACAGCCATTAAAGATGCTGCATGCACCATATTCTCCCACGATTCGTGGTCTAACAAGGTCAAAGGTTTCATGCTAGAAGAAGTAATGTTAAATCAATTTTTATCTTTGGATATATATATTTTTTTCAGTTTTGTTTTCTTGATATATATTTATGGTACAGAAAATGCATCTGAGTTTCTTTGAATACATAAATTATATTATCTACAAAAAAGTTATATCCAAATAAGACGGGTTGCAATAAGTTATCATGCTGTTTTTGGACAAAAAATTGCCCAAACTATATTGCAAATAAAGAATCTTAAAATTCACTAGTTAAAGTTAAATTACAACATTTAAAGGCAGACATGAAGAAAAAATTCGACGGTGATGATATCGCTTAACACATCGAGTCTATAATTACCGAGTAAGTATTGGAAAGGTCTACGGCTGTCATCAGTGCCAGTCGTCAGAGGGACTACAGTTGCTGATGATAAATGCAAAAACGAAAAAGAAAAAAATACTGCATACATTTTAGGTGTAGAAGCGGCGGTAGAAGTTCCACTAACTTCTGTTGCTAGCATGGCTGGATGGTTGACGATGCTATTTATAGTGGATTCATTGTTCTTTAGGTTTGTCACTGTAAGATGCACATTTACTATTGCATTTATTCAGAATAACTAATTATTGAGGAAGACAAAATATTGGTTGAAAAAATTAAAAAGCTTATAATTATGAAGTTATATAGGTACCCAATTCTAGTATTTATACAATTTATATTTATCATTTTCTAACTACATTATATGTAAGTATAGTAGACTAACTAGCCCGCTGCGTTGCAACCGTTTAGGCGTGAAAACGTAACAAACAGACACTCACACTTACTCGCACATCTATCTTCTATACTTATAATAAATCTGTAGAGAGGTCAATTCTGTACATGAAATATATTTCCAAAATAACTAGCAGCGGGTGATTAGTGACCGATACTGACGCCAAAAATGCAATCAGTAAAATTTTTGTCTGTCTGTCTGTATGTTCGTTATAGAAACAAAAACCACTCGACGAATTTCAACGAAACTTGGTACAATTGTTTTTCATACTCCTGGGCAGGTTATAGTATACTTTTCATCACGCTACGATCAATAGGAGCGGAGCACAATTAAAAAATGTTGCAAAAACGGGAAAATTATTTGATTATTTTGTTCTGGGAAGTGACATGGGTCGTTGATAAAGCGGACGTAGCCGCTGGCGGAAGCTAGTTTATAATATTATTAAGTATGGAGTATGGATTTTCTAACTTTTAGTTAATATCTCAAGTTACTTGCAAATAGGTATATGCTTTACCTACATTAGAAGACTATAAACGTGGGATTTTGGTGTACCCAACCCAACCTGAAATAAATATTTGTGTGTTCCATGAGTATTTGTTTCAAGTCTGGGTGTACCCTGCAATAGCTGTGTTTTTTAAAAGAACGATTAAAGAAGCTCAAAATAAAAAATCTACGTACAATACATTCATGATATAGTTATACTTAATTGTAACGATGACTATTCAAATACCATTTAATATAACACCATCGACGTCTAATGCTAGGGGCAGTAGAGCCACAGGACTGTCCCGATTGTTAATCATAGAATCATTGTTATTCATAGCCTTCAGTGTATTGGACAATTTATTAGCCTCTTGCGACAAACCCTCTGCTGTTGATACGTCGTCTACTTCATCTAGATAATTAATTCTGTAAATATTGTGTAACTTAATAAAATATTTAATATTTTAAATATTTTGTTAGTTCTAAGTATATAAATATATAAATCTGCATCCGTTCAATATTATACGTTTAACATCGATTGATTAAATAAAAAAAGTCGATACTTAATATATCGATTAACAGCTGAATCATATAGGTACATTATCGCGCGTTATTATCGTGCGCGTTAATATATATCCGTATTCGTTAAAGCTCATTTGCCCTGTAAGTTCAACCCTTCTTACCGGAACATAATAACGTTAGCACACTACTGTTTACGATTATGCTGGTACGCAGTATAACTCTGCAACAGAGTTCTACCACACGACAATAATAACGTAAATGTCCATTCTTACCTATAACTGGCGGAAGGTTGCCTCCACGTGATAGAGTCAGTTCTGTACTTCGTTGTGATAGGCCGCGTTGTGCTTGCGGGATGACGAGTTTGCCACGAAGAAATTGGAACTAGAACATTGCATTGCATCAATAATAAACATGTCTTGATTATTATATTGCATACTTGAATATCCTGTATGCTGCTGGCTGGCTGGTAACAGATGGAATACGTAGTTATACTTTAAAATTTTTGAAATATTAACACTGCTGATAATTTAAAATGTATAATGTTTTGACGACACGTTTGGCGTAGCGGCTGAGCGATCGGCTTCTGCGTCACGTGTTGTGGGTTCGATCCCCACACGGAGCAAAATATTTGTATGATCTACAGGTACTTATTCTGGGTCTGGGCGTTTGTGTATGTGAGAATTTGTGTTTGTAAACGCACCCACGATACAGGAGAAAATCCTAGTGGGGCAACGTTTTTTTAAAAAAAAAATGTAGGAAAGACTCCGAAGACAAAAAAGACTTTTGGGATACACACATACATAGGTACATACGAGTACAGTCACGCCTTTTTCCACAGGGGTAGGCAGAAATTATAGACCGTCTTTTGGAATAAAGCTCAAAATCCTTATTTAACATTCGTGTAGTCATTATATTTTGAAAACATACCGTCGTGATCGACCTTCCCATAGCTTGCCACACTCACTACCGACCGGTTTTACTTGCAAAGGACGGTGGTAATAACTCTTTGATCTCCACTTTCTTTGATTCTAATGTCTCATCTACGTGTGACATTTCATAAGACCCTTCTTTCTTTTAATTATTCTACGTATGAAATTGCTGGACAATTACTTACCAGTATAATTATTCCCTATTTTAGCAAGGCCAAGTAAAAGATTTGCTATATTTTTGTCTACTCTCGTAGTTTGAACATCGTCTTTAGTTTTACTCAGATTTTTCAAAATGGCATCAATGACTTCCCAGGAAGTGCGTTCAGTAGCTTTCTGTTTTGGAGGTTCCATGGAATTATAAGGTGTCCAGTGGAATGGAGGTAAGGTATCATAAGACGGTGACCTGTAATAAAAATCGGAACATTACCATATTTTTCCGGGAGGAAGCAACATCGTAACTTTCACGTCATTAAAAGTACACCGACCTATTAGACTCTTGGTAGGTAACTAACTAATGCCTACAAAGTAAGTATTTAAATAAAGTAATTTTAATATTGTATTTTTTATCGATTTTTTAAATTGGCATTTTTTTAATTTTAAATAAAGTAATCAAAAATCTATTTTTTTTATATACCTACTACCTCATTCGCCTACTGAGTGCGACTACTCTGCTAGAAGTCCTGGGTTCGATTGCCAGGTCGAGCAGTGTTATAGGGTTTTTCTATGAAATTTTCAGTATCCGCCAGGAATTTCGATCTTGTGCCTTGTTAATAGCAATAAGCGCGCCCCCTATTACAAGGGACCTAAACATACCAGCGACCTGTAGATGTACATTAGTACGCCTCTAACTCTTCGGGCAATACAGGCGTAATGGTATGTATTTGTGTATGTGTTTAATATAGTGTAATTAATAGTTACTTCTGGTAGAATAAGGCATTTTTTTCAGGGAATAGTTGTTTATTTTTCTTAAAGTTTAATCGTCTGTTGGCATTGTACTTATACTTTCCATGCAATTTTGTATAATTAGATGAGCCAAACAGTGGTAAAATTAATCTGAAACATTACCAATTAGTCAATTAATAATAATTAGCATAAAACAAATCTATTTATGACGCCGCCGCTATAGACAGGCACTCAATACAAAGTGCCTACTTCTATAAAAGTACGATATTAAATCTTAATAGGAAATATGACAATAATATGATGCTGCAATACATCAACGAATTGAACTACTCTTCACGGTTTAAGTAACATTTGTCTGTCACCTGGAGTCGGGTGTGAATACGTCATTGAAGTCCACCTGGTACCGGGGACTGAAGCCTGGCTCGTCGCCAGTGCGCTGTGCTCTGACCTCATTTTCTATAGAGAACTGCATCAGAGGCAGCACCTTCGTCTGGTAGCTCATACCTGGCCTAGCATAGTATATCAAAATTTATTGTCTTTTATACAGCACATGTTTTTATAACAACAGCTTTATAATAACAACAGCTCGCGGCTTGGCCAACTACTGTGATCAATTCATCCACTTACTATGGTCAGTATCTAGATGAGTAACCCTAGGAGACCCCTTTACATAGCCAAAAATCTAGATAAAGTAGTTTATCCTCAGTAAGGAGATATAAAAGTTTTTTTTTTGCATTTTACATAAACAAAATAGTATAAAAACTGTAAAGTAAGTCATGTCAATTGAGAAGCAAAGTAACTTGCCTTTCAATAGATGTCACTAACGTCACCAAGATGTTAATGTGAAGGCAAATTTCGATCTGGCAGGAGGGCCTCGTAGTAGTTTTAGCGTCTGGTGTATCTAACCAGAAAACGCCTTGTCGCAGCGGGTAGCAGTAGTAACCGTGGAGTTTGCATAGGAAGCTTGCATTGGAGCGGCCACTGTAGGTTGCGGTGTCGTGTGGGAGGCACCGCCACCGACTCGGGGGCGTCAGTCGCTCATTGCACTTCGGGGAGAGTCCAACATTGGATATCCGCGGTAGAATCGCGGAGCATGCGAAAGCCATTCCACCACCATTCAACACTATGCGGTAGGTGGCAGCGGTATTGGTTTTAGTCGGTATGCTGGCTACCTGGCCGGAGAGCCCGACACAACGGTCCCGCATCCGCGAAGCGGGGCGGCGTGCATAAGGTGCATTTCCCACCCCGCGGTCGAATTTTTCCTTCACTAAAATAAGTTTAACCATATTGCCCCAACTATGGGTTACAGAGTAAAATACCGTTATCCAGTCATATCTGGTTTTGGAAATTGGTCGCAACGTAACTAGTAGGAAATAGGCCAGTATTACAATTATCATATTTTTTCAACATTATATATTCTATAGGTATATTTCTATATGTTATTACGGTTAAATCATTCCAAACTATGTCAGCAGGCTTACTCTTGAAAACAATACAATACCAATCCAAACGTGATCCGATTCCAATGTCAATTTGGCTGTCAGGCGATTTCGTACTCTTGAGCACAAATCCGTTAACCTTGTATTGGCGTCCCTGATTGGCCAATGGTTGGGGTCGTTTCCCAATCCTATTCAGTTTACTCAATCACCGCGCAATATTGATATTATTGCCGGATTCAAGAGTACGAAACTTGACGAAACGGCACAATTCCAATGTCGATGTATCGGAATTGAGTTCAAGAGTAAGCCCCCAGCACCTAAAATCTAATCTACAAGTTCTATAACTTTTAAAATACAATAACATAAATGTCAAAGTACCACGGTCTGACGTCAAACTTAACATCAAAAGAATCGTCAGGGTCATAAATAGTATTGGATGGTAAACGTCCAGGCACCAGATTGGCGGATACGTTGACTATGGGCACCTCCATAGTGAAGTAATCTTGCTGATCGCTTGGAATAACCTTGTCACCATCTAATTCTCTCGTTGTAGACGGCTTAGTCCTTCGACGGGTTGTGCTTCGAATAAAATAATTTAACCATATTACCTAAATTTAAAATTAAAGGCACGTATGGCATAGTAGCTGCCCTTTAATAACATTCTGCTTCATGTTACGGAACAAATATTTGATGAAGCAGTTGTTCCGAGATGGATGTTTGTAAAGCACTCAAAAAAATCCTAAAGTCCATAGTTTTATATAAAATAAAAGTTGTATAATTCCAGATTTAAGCCATTAAACATTCTTCTCATGATAAATCATATACCTACTATATACATATTTCGTATAAGTACTATATATACACTGCCTCATTTAGTCTAAGTGGTCCCAAGTGCGACTGCTACACTAGAGGTCCTGGGTTCGATCCCCAGGTCGAGCAAAGTGTTATTGGGTTTTTCTATGAAATTCTCAGTAGCAGTTCGGAGTCTGGATTTGTGCCCGGTTAATGGCTATAGGCTCGCCCCCTATAACATGGGACTTAAACATACCGGCGAACTGTGGGTGTACATTAAGTACGCCTCTGCCTAACCCTTCGGGGAATACAGGCGTGATGGTATGTTATGTATGTTACTATATATACATATCTCGGTAAATAGAATTTTTAAAAACAGGTTTCAAATTTCTAGTACCAAACGGAGCCAGCACTTCCTTATCTATATATAAAGAACTTCTATTGTATGTCGAATATTTTTTTATATCTGCCACAATGATTTGTAGCTATTGTCACATACATAATTATAACATCAATATCTTCTTACCTTTTCTCAGTAGGAGTGTCAGTTGTAGGTTGAGTAGTTTTCAAAGTATACCGAACCTCATCCTTATGGGGTTCTGGTTTCATCACATTATCCGGCAACGCCCCCCAGTACCCGCCAAATGTTTCTCCAATCTCGTAAACTAGCAGCTGATTCTTACTTTCGCGACACGACTGTACCAAACTCTTGTCAGACATAAGTTGAATTACCAATATTATATTACTGCCCGATTCCGTTCTGTCAACAAGGTACTTTTCATTACTTTAATAGTCCCCTTCTCAATAAAACAGATTCATTCAAATCGGTTAAGAAATTTAAGTGTTATAGAGGTAAAATAGGTACTCAAAAACACACAGATGATTGAAAAAAATCTTTTAAAAACTAAAAACCAACAAATTTTTTATACAAACGACGGTGCAGCTAATTGCATAAAAAATGACGGATATTGATACGCAATACAGCCGATCCATTCATTGATGTGTCGTCTTGTGTTCAAATCAAAATTACTACCTAATGTTCGAAGCCACATATACTTCATATACCTAATACTGACAAAGCAACTGTAAGGCAATTCCAATCGAGAAAAGTGCAGTATTTGTGAGTAAGCGTCAACGACTTGTCTTCCGAGAAACACGGATGGCATCACGCGTCTCCGGCAGTACTCCGACATATCCTTCTGATATACGAACTTTCGAACAGCTATAGCTAGCTCCGTCTCCTGTTTTACACACGCTAAGAAAATAAATAGCAATTTCAAGCAATAAGACATGTTTATAGTTACTCTTGTCAGTCGTAGGCCTCGTAGCCTCGTAGGCCGTAGTCGTAGCCCCGTAGTACCTGTACCAATATTCAAATAGTGAAGCGTAGCCAACTGGTAGTGTGTGGGCGACAAGAATGTGTGTAGCGTTATATTACATGCACTTGTTGCCGAGGTTATTTTCCTGTCATTACACCACTTACAAGTACCTATTTTATATGCGGGTTCAATTCAATAAAATACTTGATAAATTATTCATATTATGTCTTCGAATAATAATTAATAGGTACGTGTTGTTTATGAAAACTTTATATAAACGAACGAACTGTAAATAAGAGTAACTATCTACTTATAGTACATACCTACTCGTATATTTATGTAATTGGTGTATTTTTCGTTTCGGTTAAATGGTCTACCTATATAATTATAATGGAGCAATTATGATTAAATAAGTGTTACTTAACCACGTCCAGCGAGGTGGACGGACGACCTGGTAAATGTCACTGGCAGTCGTTGGATGCAGGTGGCATTTGATCGTCCCTTTTGGAAGTCCCTTGTCAACAGAAGTCCACTGCTGAGACTTCTGTTGGCTAATATGATGATGATGATGATGATGATGAAGTGTTACTTGGTTCCTAAGAAAAAAACAGACGGACAGCAAAGTGATCATAAAAGGGTTAGTTTTTACCTTTTTATGTACGGAACCTTTAGTTAGTTATAATTAGCATCTAAAATCCCTCCCTCCCGTACCCATTTATACAATGCTTTGATGTGATGCGGTGCGGGTCACGCGACCCCTATCATTGTCTCGGACGTACGACGCACGTCACGCTACTCGCTTTTTATAATCCGCTATTAGTGAGGGCAATCTCCAAGTTTTGTGCGTTAAGTGTACTTTAATACTTACATATATAATAAATATAACTTACTAAATATTTATACTTATAATTCTTATCGATTATCATACGTATTAATATTTAATATTAAATTATTACATAGGGTACGGTCGGTACGTACCCGTAGTAGTAGTAGTAGGTATTATTGTTAACCCCTCGTGCTAAGCTTAATGCTCGTATTATGAGTGGGTTCACGTCGGTAGTGCAATGAGTGGGTTTCGAACCGGCAACCACATGATTGTCAGTCCGACGCCCAAGACATTAGGCTACCGCCGCGCCGCTTCTAAATAATTTACTCCATACTCTATAACTCTCTACTCTGTGGTTACTGATAAATGATAAATTATACATCTAAATATATATAAAACTCAAAGGTGACTGACTGATCTATCAACGCACAGCCCAAACCACTGGAGGGATCGGGCTGAAATTTGGCATGCAGGTAGATGTTATGACGTCAAAATCCTTTCTTACCGGATACCTACGTAGGTATCCGGTAAGAAAGGATTTTGATAAATTCTACCCCCAAGGGGATAAAATAGGGGATGAAAGTTAAAAGTGGAACAAAGTAACTATTCCACGCGGACGAAGTCGCGGGCAAAAAGCTAGTATAATATATTTCTGTAAATGGATCTTTTATAGATACTTTTACAAGTCTATGTTTTAATTGTTTTTAACTAGATGGCGCCGGTATTTCTTAACTGATGACCTTTGAGAAGAAACACTGAAACCAACTCAGAGAATAATGATCTTCTAGGGAGCCCGTCGCACGACGATACCAGATCAGCGAAACATTTGCATTAGTCACAAGAAATACTCAAACCCACCCGACAAAAGACTTGAACGCAGGTTTGAAATGACCCTGCATAGTACTCACAGTTTATTTTTTTTTCTATATAAATTATTGTACTCGTACAGGATGTCACCGTAAACATTGTATGTCAGTATAAAAATAAATATTACGTCATTACTATTTTCAATTGAAATAAAATTATCATTACAATGTCAGCCTCTAAAAAATACAATAATTTCAGAAATGTCACAAATTAGTCATTACAAATTCATTAGCCCGGTTTATTAGAACAGCTTGCTCCCAAACATTTTTGGGACAAGACGGACAAAACAGACGGATTGCCTGATAGTAAACGATTACCCCTGCCCATGGATACCCGCAACACCAAAGGAGTCACAAGTGCGTTGCCGGCCTCCGGTATCCTCACTCACTCGGCGAAACACAACGTAAGCGGTGTTTTACAACGGTTTTCTGTGAGGCCGTGGTATCACTCCGGTCGAGCCGGCCCATTCGTGCCGAAGCATGGCTCTTCCACGGTAAAATTTATTTTTATTCCTGATATTTATATTATGTGTATCACTACGTTTATTAAAGAGATATTAATATTCTTGTGTGCATATAATAAATCTTAGAAATATACTGATGGAACAGTCATTACATTTATCCCTTTAAATGTGTCCCTCAGAGAATATCTGGGACTTAAGCTATAAATTTTCCGAATAGCTTTTCTGTAACACAAAAATTGCTTGTATGTCGGCCGCATTCCCCCACAACAGAATACCTTACGATATCACACTATGAAAATAACTACAATAAACTAAAGGAGCTGTATCTACATCAGTCAAACTACGATTTTTTTTGACGGCATATGCTGCAGAGCTGAGCCTTTTCGACAGGTTATATAAATGTGGGCCCCACTGAAGTTTAGAATCTAACGTGATGCCTAGAAATAAAGTGGTGTCTACAAGGTCCAACTCTTCGCCATTTAACGTAAAGCAGGTGAAAACCAGTGTAGCTACAACACTGGTTTTCTCCTGCTTTACGTTGTAAACTCTATAATACATTTGGTTTTCCTTCCATTCAAAAGTAGATTATTAGCATTAAACCAATGTACCACTTTCGAGAGAATGTTGTTTACATCGTCAGAATCTATTTGTTGACATTTGAGTTTAAATAATAATGATGTATCATCTGCAAACAGCACGATCTCGGGATCATCCCTTATTAGAAAAGGTAAGTCATTTATATGACAAAATAATAAAAATAAAAAAGGATCGAGAATTGAGCCTTGTGGGACTCCCATTATAACTATACATTCATATTCATATATTTATTGCAATCCATAATGTAACATATACAGGTGGTAAGAATAATAGACAGAAACAATTATGGACCCTGTCGGGCACTGCAACATTAATATGTAGGAGAGAGGAGGAGCACTTTGATACTTAGCCATATTTCCTTAAGTTCAAATTTATTAATTTATATTCAAATTTATTATTATATAGTAGTAAGTATATACATATTAGTATACTAGCTTCCGCCAGCGGCTACGCCCGCTTTATCAACGACCCATGTCACTTCCCAG
This sequence comes from Acronicta aceris, assembly GCA_910591435.1. Taxonomy (NCBI): domain Eukaryota; kingdom Metazoa; phylum Arthropoda; class Insecta; order Lepidoptera; family Noctuidae; genus Acronicta; species Acronicta aceris. Next base: position 9,841,408 of record OU342760.1, on the reverse strand, counting down.
AACAAAATAATCAAATAATTTTCCCGTTTTTGCAACAATTTTTAATTGTGCTCCGCTCCTATTGATCGATGATTGATTGAGTGATGAAAAGTATACTATAACCTGCCCGGGAGTATGAAGAACAATTGTACCAAGTTTCGTTGAAATCCGTCGAGTGGTTTTTGTTTCTATAACGAACATACAGACAGACAGACAGACAAAAATTTTACTGATTGCATTTTTGGCGTCAGTGTCGATCACTAATCAGAATCACCCGCTGATAGTTATTTTGGAAATATATTTCATGTACAGAATTGACCTCTCTACAGATTTATTATAAGTATAGAAGATGTAGTAAATTATTCTTTTTCTATTTATTTTACTCTGAATTTATATATTTATTTCTATTTAAAAATATTTTTATGTTTATATCATCAGTTTTATTTAAATTATTACTAGTTCTTCGCCCGCGGTTTCACCTGCGTTGCCCCGTTCCTAAGGGTTGTAGCGCGATGTTTTATAGCTTGAAACCTTTCTCATGAATCACTCATTTTCCCAACATTTCCCTTCACTGCTCTGCTCCTATTGATCCTAGAGCCCGCAAAGAGCTAAAAATACCTCCTTAGGAAATCCGTTATAGTCATGTAAATAAAGAGCAAAATTGTGTTTGCGAAAAAAAATACTCGGAAGTTCGAAGTTTTTTTTTGCAAATATGATTAAGTGCCTTGTGTATAGGTATGTATATGATGTCTATGGACCTATTTTTTAAGCAAGTTTAATTCTGGTGCTGTGCCCCCGCGGAACTAGCAAAAAATACTTCATACTTGCAAGTATTTCTCGCCCGTATTACGGTGACCTAATTTGACGCGAAAGTAAATATATTATGTACGTTTCATCCCTACAGTCAGGCATTCGCTCTCCAACCGTCGAATTGTATTGTCGCTGTTATTTTAGTTGTTGAACGGCCCCTTGTAAGGCCATACTGCTTACAATGTAGAAGTTTATTTCTATTAAAGAACCTTTGCAAATGCAAAGCTTTTACTTTTAGTAAAATGCAAATTTTACTGAAAGTAACAGTTATGTCTGTCTGTTTCCTCTGAGGGTAGTAACTGTGACTATGAGCAATATAAAAAAATAAAGGGTATTCCAAGTAAGTTTGGCGATTTTCGTTTTTTTGTTTTTGACTATACGTTTAGGGATAAATAAAGAATGTAAGTTTCCAGATTTGATTATCCTTTTGACCATTTGGCTTTATATCAATTTTCATGCCCCCAGCGCCTGGTCACAGTAGAAATGTAATTTTAGAAGCTGGTATTGGTAACACTATTCAATGTGTCAACTGTCAAATAAAGTTGTCATACTTGTCATCGGTACAAATTATACTGAATGAAATCAGAAGAATTCTTATCGCTGTATCGCACTATCTACCTACCTATTTTAAGAAACTATTTTCTGTGACTAGTACCTTGAGTGAAAATAAATACAATTGAAATATGGCTATTGCAGAATACATAGAATCCCTTGCACAAAATCCATATTTTGGCGCTGGTTTTGGTTTGTTTGGAATCGGTGCCGGTGCAGCGATATTACGAAGGGGTGTACAAACATCTATGATTCTATTTCGGAGGCACTGTATGATTACCCTTGAAGTTCCCTGCAGAGATAAGTCCTACCAATGGTTGCTACAGTGGATAACGCATAAAGGTGCACGACAAACTCAGCACTTGAGTGTGGAAACATCTTTTCTCCAAAAAGATACTGGCCAGATAAAAACCAAATATGATTTTATTCCTAGTGTTGGGCAACATTTCTTTCGGTACATTCATAGAATCTGAATTTCCACAGCAACAATTTTGAATATATGATTTACGATTTGGGAATGGTGTAATTATTTCAGGTATGGTGGCACATGGATCAAAGTGGACCGTACAAGAGAACAACATACATTAGATCTTCATATGGGTATCCCATGGGAAACTGTAACTTTAACAGCATTTGGTAGGAACAAAGAGTTATATTACAACATTTTGGAAGAAGGTATTACATTCATTTCCTAATATTACATGCCTATTACATAATTAATATTGAAACAAAATGTTGGTTAAACTTTGATACATGGATATTTATAAGACTAAAAGACCACAGAGGACTAGAAGGTTAAAATAGTATTCCCTAATCAGTAAATTAATGATTTCACAGCTAGAACAATGGCCTTGAAACAGCATGAGGGAATGACTATTATGTACACTGCCATGGGTTCGGAATGGCGCCCCTTTGGACATCCTAGAAGGCGACGCCCAATGCACAGTGTAGTGCTTCGTGCTGGTTTGGCAGACCGCATCCTATCTGACTGCTTGGACTTTATCAACAGCCCGCAATGGTATACCGATAGAGGAATCCCATATAGAAGAGGTGACTTATCGTAGACTAAAATGTGTGTGAAATATCTAATTCACATTAAATAAACAGTCTTAACAAAAGTTACTTAAATTAACAGTATAATATATATTGAACAATATTGCAGGTTATTTACTGTATGGTCCACCAGGATGTGGAAAATCTTCATTTATCATGGCACTAGCAGGAGAGCTGGAATATAACATATGTGTACTTAATTTGTCAGAAAGAGGACTCACAGATGACAGATTAAACCATTTGCTTAGGTTTGTTTAATCACATCTCTCTTTGCCTATAAAATAATATATTGAATCCACTATAGAAAATTAATCTATACATGTCAAGCCTTTTCAGGAAGAACATTGCAACCAACAATTTGCAAATTGTACAGGAGAAGGGTTTTTCTTCCTCAATTAAAATGTATTTATGACATGATACTGATATTTTTATAACTTATCCATACTAATATTATAAATGTGAAAGTTTGTGAGTATGGATGTTTGTTACTCTTTCACACCAGAATAGCCGAATGGATCTGGATGAAATTTGGCCCACAGATTATAGCCTGGAATAACACATAGCCATTCTGGTATGAAAGAGTAACAAACATCCATACAACCATACTCACAAACTTTCATGTTTATAATATTAGTAAGGATGTAGGTAACCAAAACAAAAAAAAATACAAAACTCCTTTTTTTATCTTAATCAAAAAGGGTAGGTTATCATAACTGCTGTGTATGAAGCATACCTTAATATGGCATGTCATACCTGACAACGCAACCACTTAAAATGTGTGGAATATTTAAGATAAAAATTAATTTGACGTCACTTACGATGAAAACTTCATACTGCTATAAAAGTTGTGTAAATTTGAAATAATAAAAGGAGTGAGAGCTATAATGTGCAGAACGGTCTAAAAAAATATTTTGGGGACAAACATAATTTCCTAAAAGGCTTGATATGTTTGTGTAGGGTGCATATTTTCTGCATAATGTACAAAGAATAAAACAATAATTACTAGGAAAATGCATGCTTGTGACATCATACCTAATGTAAACTGGCTGTCTGTCGATAAAAGATATTTATGAAAAACTAGCTTTTGCCAGCGACTTCGTCCGCGTGGAATAGTTACTTTGTTCCCTAGTTCTTCGCCCGTGGTTTCACCTGCGTTGCCCCGTTCCTAAGGGTTGTAGCGTGATGATATATACATTGATAGCTTGAAACCTTTCCCATGAATCACTCATTTTCCCAACATTTCCCTTCACTGCTCTGCTCCTATTGATAGTAGCGTGATGAAAAGTATACTATAACCTGTGGTTTGGGCTGTGCGTTGATAGATCACTATGTCAGTCAGTCAGTCACCTAACGTAAGAGTAGACAAATATAATCAGAAAGCTCCGAACTGCTAAGCTATCGGGAGTTACACGTGTTATTGTGAGTCAACCATAAAAGATAGACATTTGCTGTCGTGGAATATTTTTTATATAATTTTAAGGAGAACATTTCCGTCATACATGATTTCTGTGTAGCTTTAACCATTAAGGCTGCACACGCGACGGAAGCTTAAAAAATGGAGTAAGTTCTCCTGTTTTCCCAACATATCCCTTCACTGCTCTGCTCCTATTGATCGTAGCGTGATGAAAAGCCTACTATAACCTGCCCAGGAGTATGAAGAACAATTGTACCAAGTTTCGTTGAAATCCGTCGAGTGGTTTTTGTTTCTATAACGAACATACAGACAGACAGACAAAAATTTTACTGATTGCATTTTTGGCATCAGTATCGATCACTAATCACCCGCTGATAGGTATTTTGAAAATATATTTCATGTACAGAATTGACCTCTCTACAGATTTATTATAAGTATAGATAATAAATATGAAGGGTCTTTGTAGGCAATAATAGTGAAAACAGTTATCTAAAAAACATCACTTCTATATTCCCAAATGATTAGACAGAGGTGAGAGGCACCCACAGTTTGCCATTATGTTTAGGTCTCATGTTATTTGATTTATTGATTGAACCATTATTAATTTTTTTGTTCTCAAAATTCCAATACCAACCTAAACACATGTCTAGTAAAAGACCTAACCCATATTTTATAGAATTCCTAATTTGTCTATTCATCTTGTTCTGCACTTTTTTTTTCAGTGTTGCACCTCAACAGTCAATAATATTACTAGAAGATGTAGATGCTGCTTTTATTTCCCGAGAGGACACTCCTGCACAAAAGTCTGCTTATGAAGGGCTGAATCGTGTAACCTTCAGTGGACTTCTTAACTGCCTTGATGGTGTTGCTTCTACAGAAGCTCGAATAGTTTTTATGACGACAAATTATCTAGAAAGGTAAGATTGAACCATTAAACTCACCAAAAGTATGCTAGGATTATCTGAGCTTGTGACTCAGATTAAAAATGTATGGGAATGGAAAATAATGATGGGACATCATTATAGAATTGTATACTAATGTGTGGGTCTCATCAGGAAAAAAAGAATTCAAATAAATCTCAATGGATTTATAAATTACGAATTGATAATTAACTTGAAACGAGCAAAATAGTCGCTTTCGACTCAATTGCCATATGTAAAAATAGAAGAGGTTTTAAAAATACAAGGATCAATTGATATTGCTGAGGAAAGAAGCGGAGCTCCACGAAATTTACATAGGATTTTAAAAATTATCTCCATTGTGTACAATCCAAATGTCTAGTAAGGAATCATTTTAAAAATGCTATTATTTTATTTTTAGACTGGACCCTGCTTTGATTAGACCTGGCCGAGTAGATATGAAAGAATTTGTAGGATATTGTGATCAAGGACAAATAGAACTTATGTTTTTAAGATTTTATAAAGGTGAAAAAGCTGCAGAACATTCAACAATTTTTGCAAGAAAGTGAGTTTATTTTCATGAGTTTTAATTTGAAGCTATACTTTATCTTGTACCTAATGACTTTTATGGTTTGTCTAGAGTGCTCGAGCAGAAAAAGGTGGTTAGTCCAGCGCAAATTCAAGGATATTTTATGTTCCATAAGCATTCGCCACCAGAGGATGTCTTGTTAGATGTTCCATCCATATGGACACTTGGATAAAGTCATTGTTTGTTATGTGATAAATACGTAGTTTTAGGAATGAAAACCGAATAAATATATTGTTCTTTTATTGTTAATGCTATAACAGTCATGTAAATTCCTCGATTTAAACTAACTGTTGTAAATGAACACTAGTTCAATTGCAGTAGCTGTACATACTGCATAAAAATGCTTAGTTATAGTCGTAACTTTATAAAACCCTTGATATAAAATGAAAATAATAAGAAACATATATACAGAACTTATATAGGTACAATAACAAATACTTGGGGTATTTATCAAGTAGGTTTCCACCAGATTATATTTTTTTAATACAGACAGAAACTTCTTACAACTAATTAAAGATTTAGAGTATGTTTATGTACAATCAATAACTTTCGAAACAAACAATAGAAGTCAACCGCCAACATACTACGCCGTACCTACTTGAAAAAGTACGAAACGAACACTGATTATGGAAAAAATAGTTTAAACACTTTAAACACTAATCTATTTATATCTATAATGTCTCTGTCTTATGTGGCCGGCGGGGAATGTTATGCGGAGTTATTCCCAGTTACCCCCGCCGTCGACGCTACCACTAGTGGCAAATGGCAGTAGCCACTCTTTTTGTTCCCAGTTGCCACCAATAGTGAGAGATGGGAAAAATAAAATTATACGCCCGCAGTTGTGGCCGCGCTAAAGCTGAATATATAGTGATAAGAATTCAATTTTTTGTTTTCACGAATAAAAATATTTATAATAATCGAAATTAAAATTGCACAGATTCATCAACGTTTTATTCACAATACAATAAAATGATGCGTCATTCACAATAATTAACTTTTTTGAATTTTTACGGCATGTAAATTAGACAATTCACATAAAAAAAAATGATTACTTAGTTAATCCTGGTTAGGTTATATGTTACTTAATCCATTAATTCTTAGGGATTATTACAGAGTAACCAATGTACAAGTCTCAATAATTGTCTTAACTCAATAGGAATTATTATTCACAGTAATTGATGTTTTATAATATTCAAAATTTACAGATATTATTTTATTCAGTCAACCTTCTTGCTATTTTTTATAACAGATCAGTATATTATTCACAATAATTGACGTTTTGTAATATTCAAAATTTAAAATAGAAAAATTCAAAATTTAATAATTTATTCAGTTATTAGAAAATAAGATCTGTAAATTCCTAAGAAGAGGTGTCTATCACGGATTAATCAATGCATTATTTACAATAATTTATACTTTTATTTTTTTATCTCAAGTAACCTAAAACAATAGAATTACCTAAGTAACAATAATATTTTTTTTATGTGAATTGTTTAATTTACAGGATGTAAGTTAGAAAATTCAATAAAGTAAATTATTGTAAATTTTGTTTTGACCTGTGATATTTTTCGTAGAGAATACGTAAATTATATTAACTAGCTTCAGCCCACGACTTTGTCTGCGTGGCCTTCAGGATTGGGCCCGACCTGGATAAAAGCCTATGTGTTATTCCAGGCTATAATCTATATAATTATAGCCTAGAATACAAAGTCAAAGACAAAGTCGCGGGTTGAAGCTAGTTAACAATAATTTACGTGTGCCAAATTTCATCCAAATCCGTTCAGCCGTTCTGGCGTAAGAGTAACACACATCCATATATCCATACTCACAAACTTTCACGTTTATACTACTAATAAGGAAGTAAGGATAAAGCGTTTAATCTATGCAATTTTAATCTCTATTATTATAAATATTGTAATTTATAAAAATATCTGTCTCGTTTTCAATGTGCATTCGATAATAAACTACTTGTCAAGACACAAATTCCCGATTTTGGGAGGGACCAACCACGACTAGGTTCGGTCAATTAGAGGCGTAGTAACAAGCCAGAAGCAAGGAGAATCTGTAAAATTCAACCTGGGGTTCGCAAAACTGAACAAAGACAGCGTGCAACAGGTGGCCGACCTAATACTGCATGCACCGTCGGAAAAGGCCTATACAATACTCAAGGAAAGACTTGACCGTCTACAAGGAATCGGAGATCCGGAAGGTACCTACAGAAACTACTGAGCGAGATACGAGCTCGGAGAGCAGAAATTCTCACAATTATTACGCAAAATGCAAGACCTTGCACAAGACAAATTTCCCAAGGTCAAAATGTAAGGTCAAAGACAGAGTGCTAGATAAGCAAAATTGTACGCAAGCGTGACGAATGGTTGTCACTACGGGGCTCTAGTGAATAAACGGGATATTTATTACGGTATACGGACTTTGATTGAGTGACCCCTACGACCTTTCTACAATCAGACCGAGCAGTTTAACTCACACGCCATCATCCCCACAATAGGACCCCTAAATAATTTATAATCTACTAGCGGGCCCGGCAAACGTTGTCTTGTCCTGAATCATCATCTTCCTGCTCTTGTGCCAATTTATTTATGGTCGGCGCTTCTATTCATCCCTATCAGCCGTCACCTCAATCATTTACTCCCTTTCCCATGTCTTGCCCTGTGTATAAAGAAATCGTAGAACCCGATTGCGGTGCTACCTACTGACTCAAATTGTGAATTTAAAACATACAGGAACCCATTTAAACATACCTACACAAAAAAATTAATCAAAATCACACCAGCAGCTTATGAGAAGTTCGGACAATGCACAGAACGCCATCTACTGGCCTTACCAAAACAGAAAACCTCACAGAAAACGTCATGTCCATTTGTGTCCGTGTTTTCAATTTATTTTTCCCATCTGTCACTGGTGGCAACTGGTAACAAAAAGAGTGGCCACTCTCAATTGCCACCACTGGTGGCGTCGACGGTGGGGGCAACTGGGAATAACTCGTTATGCGTGCTTTATTCCCTGTGCTTGTGACATTTATAAACCATTCCAAGTACTATGATACGGTTCAGTCTAATCAAAATTTAAATGAATTACATCTAATTAAATCTCACTCAAAGTACTTTTATATCATGTTGTTTAACTTGATCTATAGAAAATTTCTAAATAAAAGTAGTTACATAGTTTAAAAAAATAAAGTTTCTAAATGTAAAAAAATACAGTGAAAACAAAGGAAATGTTAGGCTGAATAAAAATGTTTCTATTCTATTCTATAATTAATTAATTATATGTCATCTTATACAATGTGTTAGAAACCCTGTCCGACCCGCGAACCTATTGATAGGTATCCAGATCCGGTTCTATTTCTATTCATTTTAATTTTCAAGAAAAACGGTGGCAGAGACCTTAGGTGCCAAACGTAATAATGACGATTTTGTAACATTCAAACAATTTTAAATTTAACTAATTTTTAGTATCACAGTTTTCAGGTCACGTCCAACAACTTAGTCTACCCGTGACCATGCAGGATCCGAAACATCGGGAATTAAATAATATCAATACAACGCGATAAAATCTGTAAAAAGGCGTTTTATTTCAATGTTTAATATTCGCGTGTCAGAAACCAGTATATTCAAAATTTGCTGGATTTTGGCGTAATTGTGGCAATTTGCCACACGACGACCTTGAATATTAAACTTCAACTATGTTTACATTCATGTTTTTTTTTAATTTCATTAAGTGACGGTGATTGGGATACCTATAATAATGTCCCTTTCGGATCAGACAGGGGTTTTTTAACATAGAAAAATAAATAACTGCGTTTCTGAAGTCATTCCGCAAGCGGTTTTGCAGTAATCAATGTTAGTATATAAACTCGGTTTAAAGACAATTCGAGTCTTAAATATTTCGGATTCGTTATTATTGTTCTTACTAATTTCGAAATTTTTGTACAAAAACAATTACCTATGTGAGAAGTTATTTTGACCGAACTGTACCATCTAAGCATGCACTTCAGAATTCAATTGAAAATATATTGCTTCATACTAATCTGACTAGTATAGGTCATGGATTCATAAGAATTAAGACACCCATACCTACCTAACCATACCTACGTAATCTTTTGGAAACTGGCAGTGGATAATATAAAATTGTGAGAACTTAATATGTATCTCTAATTTATATCAATGTTAAAAACTTTGTACTCATATATAATTGTAACAGCAAGGATGGCAATTACTTCGAATCATGCGTAGAAACCAAAATTATAACTTTTATGTTCATGTTTGATCGCACATCAGAATCATCGCGGCAGTAGTCTCAAAAACTTTATTAGGTACGTCTCATTAAGAGATAGGTACATTTATTTATTTATTTCATTCACTCTTGTACATTTACGGCCGGTCCCAATAACAAATCAGTCATTGTTTTGCTTTGCTTTGCATTGCTTTGATTGCTTACTAGAAATATAATTTTGGCATAAGGTTCATACAGGTAATGTCAAAATCCTATCTCTAGTAAGCAAATCTATCAACGAATTTGTTATTGGGAGCAGCCCTTATTGTGCAGTTATTACATTTGAATTCAATAGTGTGAAAGAGCAAGTACGAGACACAATTATGATTCAACCCATGATTTCGAAACTAGGTAGAAACCTTTTAATTGCTCTAACGTTAATTTTGCCAAAAATTTGTTTTTTTTTTCAGGTAACTTATTTTGAAATTTACAATACAATATCAATATTGCATAAACACATGTTTAGATTGGTCTATTACCGTCCAAATTCGATACAATAACGTAAGTTTAAGGCATTTGTGTCGGCAGATACAGTACCCGCGGCATAAGTTGGATTGTTTACGTTAAAAATTGTGTACTGGGCAACCAAAAACTGACAAACAGCTAATTTCAGTCCGGCCAAGTTATGTCGCGCGTACTGTACTGTCGCATAAAAAAATGTGAGTGCATAAATATCGAAAGGTCTTAGGAAAATAATAACGATTGCGAAACAATTACTATGACCCAAATTAATCTTCTGAACAGAGTGAACGGGGCATAATAGTATGTATTAAGTTTGATGGACGCAGAACGCGAGTGAAATAGAGTGCATAAGAGGATACCGATTCTGGCCCCACCATTTTTATCGTAAAGCACAGCCACTTCAGTAAAACTTCAGAGGCTCGGCTAAATTGCTTGTAGGTACTTTAAATGATAACATGTAAGTATATAGTAACATACTAACTACGCAAAAGAAGTAGCTAGCGGAACCTAGTGAGCAAATAAAATTACAGAAATTCACATAACATTACAAAATATAAAGTTGGACATTCATGAATATGTTCAACGCCTAAGACATTCTATGGATTTAAGCAAACAAAAAAACTTATTAGTCCATTCGAATGTCGCTGAATTAATTCTCTGAGCATTTTGTAATACTTTGCCAACAACGTCTCCACGATATATTCTAAGTATCTCCCATTGCCAATTAGCAGATATTCTATTTATATCAATATTCTCCTGATTCCTGTCTCTAACTTTCAAACAGAAAACATTTCGTGAACAAAATATTGATAGACATAGAAATACAGGTGGATCCCTATTAGGTTCCTGCTTAAATTGAACTTTAAACTTAATAAGACAAATAAATTCCCGCGACAGTGATTCACATGGATCTAATAAAACTAAATTATGCACCTGTAAAAGATCTTTCAAATATTTAAAGGGAGATAATGTTTTAGTATTTGGAAATTCAGTAGTATTCAATATTACGTGATCCGGTTTAACATTCGTTGCTGTAGGAGTAGGCATTACTTGATACGAGGTAGCTATATTAAGACTTGGACACATTTGAACTATCTGTAATGGTGGACTGGCAACGTGTATTTGTGGTGCAATACTGGTAGCAAAAACATTCATTGTATTTTGCGGCCAAACATTTTCAATTGGATTAACTAATATGTTAGTATTAGAAACAGATGTTGCTTGATCAATCAGAAAATTGTTTAAATTTCTTTCTGACATCAATTCAGATGCTGGCTTTACTTTTATTCTTGGACCAGGTGTCTCTGCAATAGAAGTTGTTGTAGTATTAATTGCAGTTGAAATTTTATTGTGATTATCATCTTGGTCCTGCTCTATATCTGTTGATGTAGCCAATGAAGTTGTAGAAGTTATGACAGGCAAACAATAGTTAACATCATCATTACTTGCATGGCATGGGCTTGGTTGTGTGGTTTTATTAGATCTGGATTCATTGCCTGGTACTATTTTCTTTGGTAGTTGTTTGGGGTTTGCTACAGGATTAGCATTCAACAGTTTTTTCATATCATAAGAGGTACTTGCTTTGCTCTCAAGATATAACATTGCAGGCATTGCTTCTAATGATTTAGTTGGGTTGTTCATTTGTTCCAGCTCATTTGGTTCACTCTCAGCAGGCGGAGCTGCTACATCATATACAGACTTATTGCTCACTGCAACAGTGCTCAAGGATTGGCTAGGAACATCAATTTCAGGAAGATTATTAATTTTATCATGTGATTTATGTTGAGATTTACACGATATGTTTACCCATCCATGGTTGTCATCTCTGCTTTCACGTCCACGTAGTTTTGTCAAAATTCTAATATAATTTGATTCTTTATTAGAGTATGATGACTGTGATTTTGACAACCATTCAATTTCAAGATTTTTTTGTTCCATATATCTAAGCAGGCCAGTGCAATTAAAACCCTGTTTATTAATAATTTTTCTTCCAATACTCAACACTTTATGTTTTAGTTGAGATTCACTATTTAGTTGATCAATATCTTTCTTTTTATTTTCATTAACATTAATATATGGCATATCCATTTCATCTGTAGACTCGTTTTTCTTATGATATGAATTAACACACATGGATATAATTCCTTGTATTATTTTGTAATCACCAAGCTTTGCTTCAATAGGTGGTTTAACCCTTTGACTCGACTCTGAGTTTCCTTGGCCAGAATCACTGTCAGATGAATCATCAATATTTATGCAATGATCATTACTTAATTGTTCTTCAATATTATCATTAGCTATAATTTTAGAATCCTCTTCAAAATCGGATAAAATTTTGTTACTATGACTGGCTATGACAACAGTTTCACTCGAACTTCTAGATAAAAGGCGCCTTCTTCTTGTGGTTGCTTTTAATACAATTTCTTTTTCATCATCTGAAGATTCTTCTTTTATGTGATTTTGAACAGTTTCAATACTGTCTAAATGGTTCGTACAAGCAGCATTGTCACCTGGTTTTGAATAAACAATATAAAAGTAGGAATTACCAGGTGCAATGATTTTATTGCTACTGTAAACTACCATGTTACTCACACCTGTCATATTAGGTTTTTCATCAATTCTGTTTAAACTCACTGTACTTTGTCTTTTGAGTATATTGTCATATCTTGCCTTCAAGATATCATGAGAACGCATATGATTCCAAATAGATCTTCTAGTAAGCCAGAGACTATTACATATCTTACATGCAAACTGTTTCTTGTAATCTGCTTCCCATGGCATTAACTTTAAACTATGTCTTTTTTTCTTAGGTTTGGAAACATGGTATGATTGCTCAGATTCAAAATCACTAGATGAAGATTGAAGCACTCTTTTTCTTTTAGACTTTTTCTTTTTGGAGTCAGTCTCAGATACTTGTTGACTCGAACTCACGGTATCTTGCTGAGGCTGGATACATATTTCCTAAAACATTAAAAACCATGTGCTTGAGATATAAATTTTAATGAAAGAAAAATTAGGTCTCGGGCAGGGTTCGAACCTGCGTCCCTCCGGTTAAGTACACCAATCCCTTTTAGCCAACTAAGCTACTGAGACCACTGCCTGCAACGTCGAATATCTCTTCCACTTGCGCTTATTAAGGCGACGCTGACGCCATCTATTGCAGAAGCATATTAGGTACTATATTCCTTTATCGACATAACTTACTTTAGAATTAGTACAGTCAGTCAATTTAATCTCCAAATACATAATAGAGTTTATATGAGTCATTCTAAGTTAAGAGGTAATTGCTTACTAAGAAAACGTGACACAACATAAATGTTAGAATTTTAATCTAATTATTTAATATTTTTATTGAAACAAATCATAATATGCATATCTGCTAGGTGGTCAGTCAATTTTTTTTTATGTTTTGGAAAAGACCAGGGGAGGTACTGATCTTTTAATCTTTACGTAATGCAGAGAGTAAAGTCTCTCTTCTGGTCTCTTCAAAAATAAGAAAAACAGTGAAAAATTTACTGGCATTTTCACAGATTCGAGTAAATTATAATGAAAAGATTCATTTAAACAAATATTTATCCCTTCCTTAAATATTTTTAACCCCTGACGCAAAAACGACGGGGTGTTATAAGTTTGATGTGTCTGTGTGTGTGTGTGTGTGCCTGTGGCATCATAGCTCCCAGAAAGGGTCAACCGATTTTGATTTTCTTTTTTTTTTGTTTGAAAGGTGAATTAGTCGAGTGAGCTATGTTTGATGAAAAGCGGTTCAAGATGGCCGCCACGACAAAATGGCGGTGTCGGGGGATTCTTTAAATTTTTAATTTAATGTAGTTTTAGAAAATTATCCACCAGGGGAGAGACTTTATCTTGTGAAAATAGATATATTATAAAAGTATTTATTAGAGGTAAATAATTGAAGGAATTACTGTAATCTATGCAAAAATTATAGCAGTTATCCAAAAAAAAATAATATTTAGTTTAGATAAATAATTATGAAATAAAACTGACCAAGGGAGACACCATATAGTTAGGGACCTGCATCCACAATAGGGAATCTGCATGTAGTTTTTTTATATTTTTAATCGCTTACAATATTAAAGCACCGTAAAAAATATTAATATTTAATCATAAACATAAGTATTCAAAACTGCAATCAGATTCGGGAGATTTAAACGCCGCTATCTTAGCCGCGTATTGTGACGTTAGTTTCCATAAAAGTCACTATTTTTTAAAATTTATCGTTATGTAGTTTTATCCAATCAATTATATCAATATTTTTAAAATTTTCTAACTAATTCAAACATGTGGGAGAGGACTAAAATCCATTTTATACTTAGTATTACAAACCAAATGTTTACGGAGATGTCACAAGAGCGTCACAACGTGTACTTTGACGTAGGTACTTAAGTTCCGTTTTGTTCTGTTAAATGTACCGAAAAAATGTCTACTTTTAAATAATTAAATCTTGCTGAAAAGACTATTACTTACGTAAAAAAAATATACCATGAAATTCATTCTATAGCAATAAAGATTAAGTACCAATAAAAATGATCAAATTAACTGGAAATCAATACAAAAAGATTACCCTTGTAGCATTGTTTGTTAGTTTTCCCTCTTTAGTGGAGGCCCCGGGGCTGTAGCCCCAGTTATAATTAGCCCCAATATAGTCCCATAAATCTGGCCCTGACTGCTTCAGCAATTATTTTTTATTCCCCCATAAGCCTATTCTGTGGAGTTTCTCTGTAAGCTTGCAGACAGGGTGTAACTTGTATTAGATACTTAGACCATTATTTACGGCAAGTAAATCCAAAAACTGTGGATACTGCAAAGGATGTTTTGGCGGGTAATTTGCAAAATTTATAAAAACTAAAAAGTACTTACATCCCTTTTTGACACACTACTTATCAAGTTAGCTTGCTTCTCATTAAATGTAGTCTTTATTGCATGGAATTTGTTTAAAATCTCTCTACATTTCATACATATCAGTTGTGGTAAACCATCAAACGGCTCAACCTGTAACAACATTGGAGTAGTTATAGTCTATAGCAATCACTAGTCATAGAAGAGCCATAAAATGTACTTAGTCAAAAAGATGTTGTTATTAGTAAGAAACTCAGATTTTCCATTCGTCCAGGATTTATTTATTACTGAGTTTGCAGCTTTAGTTTCACAGCAACCTTAGTTAGTCTATTGTCAGCACCAGTTGTAAATTTGGGGTTCACCGTTGTACCCTGTGGCTTTGTTCACCCCTTACCAGTGTTCCCTTGAAGGCATTTCTCGAGAGTATTGATTGTCATATACATGCTCCAGCATCCATTGCCATCCTTCAGTTTTTAAGTCCTATTTTTTTATAGCCATTTTTTACAGACACAAAATTTATCAGACTATCTCATAATTCAAACAAAAATAAAAAAAAAGTAAAATTCATAAATATTGTTATTTTAGTAAAGGATAAAATCAATCGCGGGCAGGATTCAAACCTGCGTCTCCTGGTTGGATACACCAGACGCTCTGACCTCTAAACCTCAGTGAACCCTACCCGACTGATTGAAATTCTGAATTTACGTCATAAGGTGACGTTTGCGATTGAATTTTTCTTTTACTAAAATAACTTTATAATCTTAGCATGTAAAGTGCAAAAAAACACAAAAAGATAATTCATAAATATTACTTACATCTATATCAAAGCAATATTTAATTTGCTGTTTCACACTAGGCACAATTTGATACTGTCCTAAATCTTCTAAACATAACCGGCATGTAACAAAGAGTTTTGGGTCAACTTCTATCATATCCATGTTTACTTTGTACCTGTAAATAAAATCAATATGAAGAAACTGTCTGTATTTTGATCATACTGCATAAGGAACTTTTGAGATTTCGCTTGTTTGAAATCGTTATTTGAAACAAGCCAAATCTCGTGTGTCTTATGTGACAATGGTCACACATTGACACCTTCTTGACTGAAGATCATAATACATTATAGGAAAATAAGTATGTAAGTTAAGTATACAGTTGAATCACTGGTATCAGTGACATATTTTTAAGCCTTGCAGTTAGCAAATAGTTGGGTCTGACAGACACTTGTTGGTGACAACAAAATGGTAAGTGAAGAAGCCATAGCCCCTACGTATCTTATCCATACATTCCTGGATGATATCGTCTATTTCCTTAATGCTAAGATTGAAGAGACATCCAGCTGATTCAGCACCATTATGGACGCCCCATAGCCCAGACTAGAACATTGTACATTGCACTGCTTTATATAAGAGGAATAAATGTGTCTATTTTAAATTTAGACACATGCACCACACATCTGTGATCTTCGTAGTTGAGGGTTGCGGATGTTTTGAAATTTTGACCAATTTTACCATTACAATCAAATTTCCCGCCGCTTTTCTCCCAGTATTTATTGTCTTTCAAAAACAGATGTTTATCTCAAGACGGACACACCGAGATTTTAAATAAGTTATAGGTTCCTCAAGTTTTACTCACCATGTTACCAGAAATCAAACTAAACAAGAGATAACACAGCACTTTCACATGCTCACAATGCAACAAGGATTTACTATTCAACAAGTTAAATTATTGAATAACGATTGTACACAAATACAATGTGTTTTCGGTATTAGAAAGAACTGATCTGATGATAACTTAGGGGATAGTCAAGTAACCAATCATCCACCATTACACTTCCATGACCATATGAGAAACAAAAAGACGAAACTGGAAACAGGATATGACCAAGTGTAGTACAACAGTACAATCTATTGATGAATAGCGAAACTACATCAGTGCTACTACTGACATCTTCTGAAGTATAGTGAAATCTAGCATTTCGTGTCGAACGGAGCGATCTAAATAGAATTTGCATTTGGTTCCCATAAATTCCAATAGATGGAGTGATATAAAATAAAGGACAATTACTAAGAAAGTAGATACAATTATTTTAATTTTCAACCAACTTCAAAAAGGAGGAGGTTCTCAATTAGCCTGTATGTTTTTTTTTGTATGTTTGTTGATGTTATTCAGAGGTGGTCCCATCAAAATTTGGTCAAGATCTGATGACAAAAAGAAATAACACGTTTACCTACCGAGTAAATGATAATATCGTCTAGGTAAACGTAAAAATTTTACTCGCTACTAAAAAAGAAATAGCCTTCAAAATCATAAAAAAATGTTATATGCGAAATCAAAAGATCCGAAGATATAGTATTGGCTATTTGACTGATTTTTTGTGGCCTTATCAAAATATTGATTATAAAAAGAGCCCATCAACAAAAACAAAATTAAAATCGGTTCAACCAGAGGACGCACTATAGAAAATTGTAACGTTACAACACACTGCGCTATACAAATCATAAAATGTTATTTTTAATAAATCAAACATTAGTCAAGTCGATACCTACCCAATTCGAAGCGGCGGTAGCATATTGGCTAGGGCGTCGGACTTGCGATCATATGGTTGCCGGTTCGAAACCCACCCATTGCACTACCGACGTGAACCCACTCGTAACACAAACATTTAGTATAGCACGAGAGGTTAACAAGAATACTAATAATGTGCGACCCACATTACTAGTAAGCTTTTAAAAAAAAATTGTACATGACATTACATACATGACAGTTTCAAAGTGTTCGCACAAGTCGATCTCAGAGCATGAAGATAGACTCCGCTTCACCGTTGCTGAGCTATTTGCCCCTTTGGCCACATCGAAACTTCGAACTGTGACATGTTGATACCATTTAGTGCCAGGCGGAGCCAGGTCGTCTCGATTAGTCAACAGAGCGTTCAGCAGCAGAATGAGTTCATTCCGATAGTTTGCACACCAGACGAACTCTAGCAGCCACCTTAAAAAGTTTAATATTAATATTAACCGGTAGAAATAATAATTCACATATTACATATATAAACTACACAGAATGTCACTATATATATAATTAGAAATCATCACACTACAATTTCACATTGTTAATCATTACTAAGTTTACTTTGATCTTCACTCCACTCCACTGTCACTAACGACTGATAATATGGGCCACGAAGATTCCAGAATCGAACAATCTCGATAATTCCATAAAATGCTAGTAGCCCTGTTTGTCTAATGTTTTCGGGCGTTGACCTCGATACCGCGACACCTCGACCTTGACCTTGGTCTTGAATTATTGTTATTACACGAGTGTCACGATCGAGGGCGTTCTTTTGTGTTTTCTACGACTGTTCTAGAATCTTCGTGACCCATTTCCGTCGTAACAGTATTTATCATATTGTCCAGTTGTATACCGATAAACACGTAAATAATTTATGAATAGGTACTTGTTGCTTTTAAAATTAGCTAATTAAAATATAAAAACTGTGCAATAGTTAGACCTGTATTCATTATCATGCAATGGTCGATATTAAACTTTTTATTTTTATTGAATAATGCTCCATCTAGTGTGAAGTAGAACTAAAACACTATGAAATTACATTGAGACATTATGTGCCGCTGTACTACTACCAAAATACTTAAGAGAAAGTGTACCTACTCAAGGGATAACTAGGGACTATTTTTTGGTCATTGGTGAACATAGACACACCTCGGCCTAAAGACATTATATAGTTAAAAATATTAATATGTCATTGCCTCGGCCACTCCATAGAAATGCTCCGATTCCAATACCTTCTTCAACTACATGACACAAGTTAAGTTTGTAATACTCATCAAATTATAATACTCAAACACGTTTAAATATCAATAAAACCAGTACTACCCTGGGAAGAATATACATAAATGCGTCTCTAAACATTCAAAAAGTATTGACATAAAGAAAGGGGCGGGACCTGATGGAATTGCGCGATAAGTACTTCAATAAGATGTGCAACTCGGTAAACTTAAGGATTTAAGTTTACCGTTATATCTCGTTATAAATACATCTTTATCTTCCGGAATAATCCCATCAATATGGAAGGCCGCCAAGCTTGTTCCGATACATAAAAATTGCATAAAAGAAGATAAAACTATGGACCCATATCCATCCTATCCGTTTTTGCGAAAAGTCATACCAGTCAAGTTTTCATAAATGAGCAACACGGATTTATTAAATCACGTTCCACCAACACAAATCTAGTCTCATACCACAACGAAATTGTGACTGCAGTTGATGCTGGCATGCTGTCTTTATGGACTTTGCAAAGGCATTCGACAGGGTTTCCCATAGAATACTAATAAAAAAACTTGCTTTAAATGGTGTATGCGGGTCTCCAATCGAATGGTTTATATCTTATTTACAAGACAGAATCCAGTATGTAGTTATTAAGAAGTTCAATTCCGACGCTCATAAAGTAACTTCTGGAGTCCCACAGGGTTCTTATATAGGACCCTTTTTTTCGGGTGGGGAAATGCGCTTTATGCACGCCTCTTCGAGATGCGGGACGGTTTTGTCTGGCTCTCCGGCAGACCAGCATACCGACTAAAACCACCACCACTGCCACCTTCCGCATAGTGATACGGGAATCGTTCTAACACGCTCCGCGATCCTACCGCGGACGTCCAATGTTGGACCCTACCCGAGGGCCAAGTGCAATTAATAAGACTAATCCGTCGCCCAAGACCCTGTTTGCGGCGGGACTGATATGTAGCCCCGCCGCCTTCCACATCTTGGCCGCAGAGGGTAGGGAGAGCAGCGCATCGCAAAACCGATACTCCTTTCCCCCTGCGGCCTCACCGTGTCCGCAGTCCTGCGGCCGCGACTCCGCCGAAGAACGACAGGAGCGTAATACTGCAGGTACGGTGCGCCGTAGCTCCCCAACCTTCAGCCGTAGTGTCGCCGACACAAAACCACGGCTCGCCTCAGTTGTGGTGCCTCCCATACGATACTGCAACCTACAGTGGCCGCTCCAATGCGGGCTTCCTAGGCAAATCCCGCAGAAGCAGCCCTTCCCTGGGGTTCTACTTAGCTTCACCGTGGTACATCACTCCACGGTTACTAAGCCACCCCTTCGCTACAAGGCGAGCACCCCTTGGATCTCACATAGGACCTTGGCTATTTAACTTGTTTATTAACGATATGGTCTCAGTTATTAAAAATAGTAGGTACCGGTACAGCTTTAATTCGTCCACGAATAAATAAGCGCTATGCTTATTTATTCGTGGACGAATTAAAGCTATTTAAAACTATAAGAGATCATTCTGATGGTAATTTACTCCAGGATGACCTCGATGCTATCTCTACTTGGTACCTACAATATTATATCATTAAATGCGAAAAAATTTAACTTCATCACGGGTACACGCAATCGCCATAAAATTCAGACCCAATATCATAGCGATGGAACAGCTTTGTGAAGAATCAGTGTAAAGGGATCTGGGAGCCCTTTTTGATACTAAACAAAGTTCACATTCTCACATTCTTACCTCATATAGATAAAATAGTTAAAAAATCATACAAAATGTTAGGCTTCATCATTCGCAATAGTAAAAATTTTGGAAACCTAGCACCAAAATTTATATTTATAATGCTTATGTACGACGCCAATATAAATACTGCAGTGCACTCCTTACTATAACATACATCAATTACGCATAGATCGCATTCAGAAGAGATACCTGAGACATCTCTCTTTTTCCTGCTGACTAGACAAACAACTTCCTACATACACTGAAAAATCAAAAGTAACTATCAAATTTGGCACACAGGAACCGTGCAATTGTAATTGTAATTTTCAGGTCGAACACTATCCTGAAGTTCACGCAGATAAAGTCACGGGCAAAAGCTAGTAAATAATAATAATAATTGTATTTTCAGGAACCGTGCAAATGATGAATAAATTTATATGAAGGCAAGAGCGTGCCGTCAAATATGCCATCTTTGCCAACCAGGGTATCTTTGCCCAAAACGCAATTTACAAGCAAATCTTCTAATATGAGAAAATATTTTAGATTTATGATAACATTTATTACTTGGTTGAAAAATAGATTGTATTTGTGATGTGATAACATTACGTGTCACATTCGTTCTCAAGTCCGCTCAGTTACCTGTAAAACTTGTCGAATGCGCTGTGTATTTTTGCGGGCAGATTGCTTCAGTGAAGTGTTTTAAATTGTGTTGCACGTTGAAAATGCAGGTAAGTTTATTCTGTTGTATGTAAGTATTTTCATTATAGTTTCAATATTCAAGACTTTTTAAATCAAAACTTTTGACAATAGGTAAAGTTACCATTAACTGTTCAACCTCAAACAACGGGCAAAGTTGGCATGCCCTATACAAGCCAACATTGCCCATTGTCTGAGGCATTGTCAAAAAGTTCACTGATGGAAAACTATACTAATTCCAATGAATGTAAGCTATATTTTACTATGGTAGAGGGCAGCTAATAATGTACATCTATAAATCTGCTTATCTATAATTTTATTTACATATCTAATATTGTAAATTTAAGAAAAATAAAGAATTATCCAGAATTAGACCAAAAAAGTCAAGAAGAAAAATAAAGTCCTGATCATGGAAAGCATAAAATTCCTCCAAAAAATTTTTTATTTATTTTTTCGGCTTGCAATTAAATTTAATTTTTTGCAATTAAAAAAATATCATCAAACGATGCTGAGCGATAATTCGGTATTTCACGATCCACGACGTAAAATTTTGTTAAGCAATGATAGCATATGACTGCCAAGTCAAAGGTCTCGAGTTCGAATTCACCTCTTACTTTTCGAAGTCATGTACGTATTAATAGTTAATTATCACGCGCTTAAACGGTGAAGGAAAACATCGTGAGGAAACCTGCACGCCTGAGAGATTTTCTCGACGGCGTGTGAAGTCTGCTAACCCGTATTAGGCTAGCGTGGTGGACTATAGCCTAATCCCTCTCATTCTGCGAGGAGACCCGTGCCCAGCAGTGGGAAAATGTATACAACTGGGTTGATTATGTATGTATGTGTGTATGACGTAAAATTTTGTTGGGCATCCTACGACACATACAATTTTGACTTTGAATACAGTGTTTGATTTTAGTGGCATTTCTAATGTCTATTTATATGCGTCTAACATTCAAATGAGAATAGAATTATTTAACCATATTACTTGAATGTGACCATTATAGTTGTTGGGCCTTGTATGAAAAAACAACAATAATGGCTAGGCAACATTACCCACTTATGTTATTAAAAAAATATTGATAAATACTACAAACAAAATTTTAAAACATCGGCATAGATGGCCCTGAATTCTAGTTGTTGTATATGGCACATTATTATGTATTTTTTAATTTTGAAATTTTTTACCTACCATCAAAATCGATCAAAATTTGGTTTAAATTTCAATTGAATACATAGCAAATGCGTGCATATAAACATATATTTGTAGCAAAATGAAAAGTATACTTAAGTTCTTATAGAAAAACACTTGAAATTTTTTCCTTTTTTTTCCCATGTGGGGACGGATTAAAATACTGTTCCTAACTGCCTTTCAGGTAGGCGAATGCCTATTACGGAATCGTAAGAGGCGTGAAAATATTTGACTTGCTCGGTGGTAGGACCTCTTAGGGTTTGACTGGCTGACGACAACCCTTACGTCGGAGTCTGTCGTAAAGCACATTGGTGTGTGTTTCAACTTTTGCACGTAAGAGCCATTTCCCCTCGGTTGCTGCGGCTCTGGCAGTCTGCAGCCCGTAGGGGCTCTTAAGGGTCGGCAACGCATCAGCAACTCCTCTGGTGTTGCAGGTGTGCATCGGCGACGATAACTGCTTACCACCAGGTGGCTGGTCAGCTCGTTTGCCGACTTAATCCATAAAAAAATGGGCAAAGTTAGCTAGTTTCACGGTGCAAATTTATATTACAAGCAATGACATTATATAGTTTTGAGTTCAAGGGATTTTATGAAAATTAAACGTAAGCATTAACTATTATATCAATATAGTTTTATTATTCAACGCTAAAATATTTTCACAATAATCAAATAAAATATTTTCACAAGCATAATCTATGATTATAATTATTGACAACATTTTAAAAGCTATTTTATTATTTTTTTAAAAGCTACCAAAACAAAAACACTGTTTCTTTGTTTTCTTATCCTAAGTTTCAAAAACATTTCTGAATAAAAATCAAAAAACGTGTGATATCACTTATTCGGCGGAAACTGAGAAAATTTTGTCGAAATTATAGTAAATCAACAACGAATTAGGTAATGTACGGTTATGAATAAATGATAGAGCCAAACTGACATAAGAAATGACGTCATGTTTAAACGTACAAATGACTTCATTTGGGTCTTACTTCTGTTTAGAATAGAAAGAATTGTAAAGTCGAAAATAAATATGAAAATGATTGAATAACGGGAAAATAAAAAATACTCATATCTCAATAATCAGTTGTATAGTAAACTCAATAATCTAGTATAATATACTCAATAATCATTTGTTTTTCAGTGAAGTTTATGCTTAATATTCAAAACTGCTGTGTAGCTACTTAATTTTAAAGATACAATTAAAATTGATCAAACAAACAGAGAAAATTAAAATAAATATTGGAACAGGCTATGTACCTACTCGGTACCTACTCCGGAAACTACTAGCGCCACGCTAGAGGTTAAACCGTTAAAAGATTATTCCAGAACATTCTGGTTATGAAACAGCATATGCCACCTAACGGTTAATAGCTGTAACTCTTAAGCTATACATCCCAGCCCACGGCAGAGGCGCGGCTGCAGTATTAATAATAAAAATAATTGTGTGACGTAGATTGAGGAGAATATTATCTTTACAAAACAAATATCAAAATAAACAAACATACGAGGCTTTTAGAAGAGAACATGATTCTCTGAGTTTGTTTCGGTGTTTCTTCTCAGAGGTCGTTATTTAGGAAATGCCGGCGCCATCTAGTTTAAAAAAAATGTAAAGCATTGACTTGTAAAAGTATCTTTTTATGATCTATGCATTTTTAATGGGTCATGGGTGGAACATACATAATTATTATTTCTGGTCGATTTTTTGACGCTAAATCTCAATCCGGCAACATAATTGCTCTAGCACGTCAGAATTTAGAGATAAATCTCAAAGTGCTAAAAACATTGTTTTTGACGATATTTGAATTTTTTTTAACGACAGCTTTTGATTGTTATTTCCAACTCTAGCATCCTGTATATAGTACTACTCTTCTCCTTCTTTCAAATCCATTTTTGTTTGCTTCGCAACGATTTCTTTTCTCAAGATATTAATTTTTAGCTACAGTACTTCGATATTCCCTTTATTAAATTCTGCATTTTTAGTACATTAACGAACTAACTATATCATTAAAATAAAATAGGCAGTAATCTCGAGAGAAAAAACTCGTACCAAGAAAAATAAATGGATTTGAAAGGACAAGAGTAGTACAGGATGCTTCAGTTAGAAATGACCAACAAAAATTTGCTGTCCTCAAAAAACGACCTACTTCAAAGTTCGCCAAAAGAGTGTTTTTAGCACTGAGATACAATTCTGTTGCCGGATATAAATTAAATTGTCAAAAAACTACTACAAATGATATGTCTCACCCGTGTGTAACAATGTTGTAGACCAGTGTACTTAAGAAGGATATTAATACTGGTGTAAACATTTCAAAATTATTAAACCACCTAAATAAAAATACCGTTTCTTTGTTTTCCTATCCTGAGTTCCAAAACATTTTTATTTAATATAACACACCATCACGCCTGTATTCCCCGAAAGGTTACGCAGAGGCGTATGTAATGTACACCCACAGTTCGCCGGTATGTTTAGGTCCCATGTAATAGGGCGAGCCTATTGCCATTAACGGCACAAATCCACACTCAGAGCTGCTATTAAGAATTTCATAGCAAAACCCAATAACACTTTGCTCGACCTGGGGATCGAACGCAGGACCTCAAGCGTAGCAGTCGCGCTTGGGACCACTAGACTAATGAGGCAGTCTTAGATTTCACCTGTAAATGTATTTCCTACTAGCTTTTGCCAGCGACTTCGTCCGCGTGGAATAGTTACTTTGTTCCCTAGTTCTTCGCCCGCGGTTTCACCTGCGTTGCCCCGTTCCTAAGGGTTGTAGCGTGATGTTTTATAGCTTGAAACCTTTCTCATGAATAACTCATTTTCCCAACATTTCCCTTCACTGCTCTGCTCCTATTGATCGTAGCGTGATGAAAAGTATACTATAATCTGTGGTTTGGGCTGTGCGTTGATAGATCACTATGTCAGTCAGTCAGTCACCTAACGTAACAGTAGACAAATATAATCAGAAAGCTCCGAACTGCTAAGCTATTGGGAGTTACACGTGTTATTGTGAGTCAACCATAAAAGATAGACATTTGTTGTCGTGGAATATTTTTTATATAATTTTAAGGAGAACATTTCCGTCATACATGATTTCTGTGTAGCTTTCACCATTAAGGCTGCACACGTGACGGAAGCTTAAAAAATGGAGTAAGTTCTCCTGTTTTCCCAACATTTCCCTTCACTGCTCTGCTCCTATTGATCGTAGCGTGATGAAAAGTATACTATAACCTGCCCAGGAGTATGAAGAACAATTGTACCAAGTTTCGTTGAAATCCGTCAAGTGGTTTTTGTTTCTATAACGAACATACAGACAGACAGACAGACAGACAGACAAAAATTTTACTGGTTGCATTTTTGGCGTCAGTATCGATCACTAATCACCCGCTGATAGTTATTTTGGAAATATATTTAATGTACAGAATTGACCTCTCTACAGATTTATTATACCACCAATATATACCAATAATAATATGGCCCTAACGGATCGGACAGGGTTTTTTTATCAGTGTTTATCTATTAATTATAGTATGTGAAAAATTCGTGTTATTCAATTTTCAAACAAATTATTACTATCTATCTAATTACGTAGTAGACGGCAATAGGCTAATATGATGATGATGAATCAGATGAATGGAAGCAAGCAGCAAGGAATGAAATTTTATAGGCAAATAATAGTTATTGTGACTTGATTGTGACACAATTAAAGTAAGCAGTAAAAGTAAAAACATATATTAAAAGTATACCAAAGAAACAACTTAAACATTCAATTTTCTCAAAAATTATTGATTTTGATTAGGCCATACATATAGGGGTTAAAATTGTAGCCCCCAACACATCCTGCCAGGAATACGTCGAGTTTCCAGTAAGCTGTATATGCACGTTCCACGGATTAAAAAAAAAAAAATCATCATCAACACA
The DNA here is from genome assembly GCA_910591435.1 of Acronicta aceris. Classification (NCBI taxonomy): domain Eukaryota; kingdom Metazoa; phylum Arthropoda; class Insecta; order Lepidoptera; family Noctuidae; genus Acronicta; species Acronicta aceris. The sequence goes on along the minus strand of OU342760.1, from coordinate 9,815,177 downwards.
TTTACTGTCCTCACTGCTGAACACGGGTCTCCTCCCAGTGAAAGGGGTTATGCCACACACACACAAACTACACTAGCCTACAGTGGGTTGGCAGACTCCACACGCCGTCGAAATTTTCGCGACCACGAATCTCGTTTCGATGTTTTCTTTCAACGTTTTAAGCCAGTGTTAATTAATTTTATTTATAAATAATAAATGAAACTTTATTATCCAAAAGAAATTTAATACGCTTTCGTTGCGAAGAGTCAGAGGTCAAAGAGACAGTCGAATGATTACATTACTAGGTTATCACTTGCTTTTAAATGGAAAGGATAAGTTATAATTAACATATGTTATTAAGTTATTTTAGTAAAGGAAAAATTCAATCGCGGGCAGGATTCGAACCTGGGTCTTCTGGTTAGATACACCAGACGCTCTGACCGCTAAGCCACCGCGAAACCCACCCGCCTGATTGAAATTTGCCTTCACATTCTGAGTTTACGTCATAAGGTGACGTTGGCGACATGTATTGAAAAGCAAGTTACCTGGTTTCTCAACCGACTTACTTTACAGTTAGTTCGATATCGTACGATGCCACCTTACCTTTTAACTATCTTTTTGTGATTTTCTTGCATATTCCATGCTAAGATTATAAACTTATTTTAGTAAAGGAAAAATTCAATCGCGGGCAGGATTCGAACCTGCGTCTTCTGGTTAGATACACCAGGCGCTCTGAGCGCTAAGTCACCGCGAACCCCACCCGTCTGATTGAAATTTGCCTTCACATTCTGAGTTTACGTCATAAGGTGACGTTAAAAGATAGAAGCTAAAAGAGAATTCCTAATAACTTTTGTGCATGACTATTATGTTATGATAAAATGTCGTTAGTCCAAATTGACGAAGCCAAAAAGAGTCCTTTGGTGTCTGGTGTTTCGCACCATGGTGCGAATCACTAGATTACGAAGTACAAAAAAGACATTAGCTGATACACACCATGGTCCGAAACCACGAATTTAAAAGCTGGGTACGCCCATGTATACGAGTACAACGCGTAACTGAATAAGCGCAAGACCTCAAACACGCCAATTATACCTAGATAATCTCTGTTGCATCAAGTCTGCCTGTTGCATCGAGGCGCCTGATCGGGAGAACAGATTTTACTATATATTTTTTTTGTTGAAAGGTGTGATAATCGAGAGTATTCTTAGCTACCTATCTATGTTTCAAAAAATCTAGTCAACCGTTTGAAGATCATCACGTCTTTTCTTAATGAAGAGTTATAAACAACTACCACGGGTCGATCGAATCGAAATTTTAAATCATGTCGCTTGTCAATGATATTACAAAATCCTGAAGCATGCCCAACCCGTCAGAAGAACTCAACGGCGTACGGCATCTACGTTGTGATTGGGCTCGACGATGCCTTTTGTTTGACAAGCTCAGAGCGGTCCCCCGACACAATGCGACGCTTAGATTAAAATATATTTCTACTTAAATATTTAACTTACAGGGACAATAATTAGATATTGAGATTGACTTATTTTGTCAAATCTGTAGGATATAGTCGTGCTCTTTAGCAATATTTAATAATCACATATATTTTAATATTGACCTCCTTTAGTATATTACTGCTGTAATGCATTTACAATTTAGTAATTTTGCTTACTCAGTTTAGTACATACAGCCCCGCACATTCGTGGGAGCTAGTGCAACCTTCCACCACATCTACGAAGACGACAACACAGCAGAACCCAGTTCTCCAGCCTGACAACTTGGTTGAAGAAATATCCACGCCCGAGATTCAAAAATGGATGTCAACTATTGAACTTCATTTGAATGAAGTTTGCTCTATTGCCGGGGATGGCAAACTTAACTCGGAGCAGAAAATGAAAGTTTCAAACCTGTGCCGTAAAATAGGGTCAGGTACCTCACAAATGGCGGTTGTGTATCAGTCGCTGAAGCAAGAAAGCCTCCAAGCGTAGGTACAGTACAGCATGATTGAAGTCCTGATTTTCTGAATGAAAAACGCAACCTGACCGAACACCTTTCGGGGCTCAAGCAGACGATACAGGACTCTGGTGCTGCGGGAAATGTATCTTTTGCCGATATGGTCAAGAAAGGATCATTTAAAAATAATTCAAGGGAGTTTTCAAGAAAGAATAATTTCGTTCCACCTAACAATTTAAGCTCTATCTATTAGCCGGGTCTATTTATCCCAATAATAAATTAAAATCTGGTAACGAAACGAAAGACGAATGTCCAGAACAAATTAAGCTACAAGTACGTGGAGTCCGCAAAACCAATAATGGAGGAGTTATTGTTAGTACAGAGACAAAAAAAAATGCTGAAATCTGGGAAGAAAAATGCTTCGCTCTGCAACTACGTTATAGAAAGTTCCAGCCAATATACGTAAAGCCCTAATCGTACAAACAAGGCTTTTTATAAATTGGACTTCATGTCCTGTCAGGGACTTTACCCTAGTTACAAGATGTTACAAATGCCAACAATATTGACAAATATGCTAAAAGCAACTACGTTAACGAAGTTCCAGCCAATGTACGTAAAGCCCTAATCGTACAAACAAGGCTATTTATAAATTGGACGTCTTGTCCTGTCAGGGACTTTACCCTAGTTACAAGATGTTACAAATGCCAACAATATGGACATGCAGCCAAAAGATGCAGAGACGCAAATTCTATGTGTGGACACTGTGGTGAAGCAGGTCACTCGATGGCAGAGTGCCCGAAGAAAGCTGAAACACAAATGTTCAACATGTTCAGGCTTTAAAAAGCCCAGCAATCACAAAACTGGAGACTCAGACTGCCCTGCGAGGGAAATAGCAGAATATAGATATGTTAACTCTATCGATTATGAGGGCACCTAAGACGCCGCTTGGATTACGTCATGTTAAAGGCGAGACATCTGTGTTTATATCTAACACCGCTCTGCTGTCCTACTAACCATTAAATTGTCGCTGTGTAAGCAAATTACTCGCCTGCAGTGTGAAATAAAAATAAAATAAATACGAGTAGGTACTGCGTACAAAGATGAACGTGATTTATGAAATACTGACATTACCCAGTGTACGATACTGCTGACGCTAATACTTCGCGAAATCATGTATGACTTAAATAATTTCATTAATAAGGATAGAATAAGTAAATTATGTTGTTTACCATTTATAATCAATACGAGTGAAACCGCGGGCTGCAGCTAGTAATCAATATATTTATTTTACCCATATTCTATGTACTTAATGATAAATATTGTTTGAGAATTCTGTTTACAAATAGCAACTGTTAGCTCTCCTTTCGCATGTGACACAGGTTTATCCTATGTACCTACATGCAACAAATATTGTTATATCTTTATAATTTCTAAGATATGTATTGTATTTTTATCAATTTTATGTTTTTTTGAATAAATATTACTATTTGTTTTCCTTTTAAAAGATTTTTGTATCGCGGGTTTCTATGAATTTTTAATTTAATTTTTAGATAATAGGTGAAAACTACACAGTGATAGCCTAGTGATATGACCATAGGACCGCCAAGTCAAAGGTCTCAAGTTCGAATCCAAGGCACGCACCTCTGACTTTTCGTAGTCATATGCGTATTAATAGTTAATTATCACGCGCTTATATGGTGAAGGAAAACATCGTGAGGAAACCTGCATGTCTGAGAGATTTTCTCGACGGCGTGTGAAGTCTGCCAACCCGCATTAGGCTAGCGTGGTGGTCTATAGCCTGCCCTAATCCCTCTCATTCTGAGAGGAGACCCGTGCCCAGTAGTAGGACAATGTAATAGTTGATTATGTAGGTGAAAACTACAGGGAGAGGCCATGTTGCCAATCTATAAAAATATAATTTAACCTAACTTGTTTGTCTTCTTTAGTGTTGCCAGGGATTTTAATTGTGATAGTATAAAAAAAATTGTCGCGAATTTGTTTAAATTACACGCCAAATATCAGAATTATTCGGTCACTGGATCAAAATTTTTAAGGGTTTATAGGTGGCCAATCCAGATAGCGCCTCCTCAGCTTGGCCCAATTTGAATTTCAAAAGCTAGGGCACCTAGAGAAGATCTGCAGGCTTACTCTTGAAAACAATACAATACCAATCCAAACGTAATCCGATTCCAATGTCAATTTGGCTGTCGGGCGATTTCGTACTCTTGAGCGTCGTTTCCTATTTAGTTCACTCAATCACCGCGCAATACATAGTGAAACAATTTGTCGCTAGTCTCGGATTCAAGAGTACGAAACTTGACGAAACGGCACAATTCCAATGTCGATGTATCGGAATTGACTTCAAGAGTAAGCCCCCAGGTCGTCCATCCATATTGTGGGAGTACGTCCCACACTGTTCATAGTAAATGCACCGGTAAACGGCATTTAAATTTGACGCTCGCTACAATACATACCCATAACTGCACAAAGAGCGCGAGAATAGATTTATGGAGCTTACGATGAAAAGAAATAGCATTAAGCATTTGTCTTAGATGACACATTTGATAAGTGTTGTTGCCTAAAACAATGATTAAGTTTTTCAGATTAGTCAATAGGTATAAATAACACAGATTTTTAATTTGATATTTTTGAAACATAAAGAAAATTTGCTGAATAGGTTGGATAAAAATCCCTACATACATATTTTACAATGTTGGTTGAATTTTTCGTTCCTGTAGGTAGACTGTAAACTCCCAATAAAAATACCTGTACCTATATGGACTTCAAATACGTAAAGGCGTAAACTCTAATAGATGTGTGTAGGTAAGCTGTTTAGTTATTTTTCATATTTAGTGATTTTAATAAGAATATTCTAACATAGACATACTCATACCATCACACCTCTATTCCCAGAAGTTTTAGGCAGAGGCGTACTAATATACACAAACAGTTCTCATCCCATTGTCATTAACTGGACACAAATTCCTAAACTCCGAGCTGCTACTGAGAATTTCGAAAAGCCCAATAACACAATACTCCTAGCAATCGAACCCAGGACCTAGCGTAGCAGTCGCGCTTGGGACCGTTAGGCTAACGAAGCAGACAAGTCGGATAATTTTATTGTTATACATCTATTTGCGAAGCTTGATTTGGCATACCTACTTATTGACACCAATTGACATTACATAAGAACTTTAAAATGTGTTTTAATATTATCAAATGCATTTAAAGATTCTCACGTGCCCAGATTTGAGAAACTTTAGATATCTAAGAATCCGCTAATTATTCATAATTCATTTATACCTATCCTCGCTTCTGAATGTTAAATCTTGAGTCCTGTCAATGCATTCCATACCTAAATGATGTATGTGCTGTGTGGCTCTTCCTGGCTGGGCCACGGTCACCGATTTGAATTCTGATTAAACAGAGAATTAGTCGCTAATTACTCGAAATTAGTCGTAAAGTATGGGAATTGGTCGGTCCGGGGTTCAAAAGTTATAAGGGTAGGCCGGGGGCCGGAAAGGACTCTTTCTGACTGGGCCACCTCTGTATCTCGACAACCAAAGCACCTAGAGGAAATCTGTTTGCACCCAGATTTAGTCGCTAATTAGTCGGAATTAGTCGCTAAATTGTATTGTAGTGACCGTGGCCCAGCTAGGAAAAGCCACACGTATGTGCAGACTCTTTCATGCATTTTTCAATGAAAAAATTAAAATAGAATAAATTAATATAAGCCAAGAATGTAGTGTTATTTACGTATGAAACGGTATTCAGTGCTTTTTTTCACATTCTCGTAATTAGTTGTTGTGCAGTATCGCACAACACAATACCATAATGATAATTTGTAATATGATTGTATAAATAAAGGTCGGTTAATCGCTGTTACCTAGCCTATGTAATTAACTAAAATTCGGTAGGTAACGTGTCTACCTCTTTTAAACTTTAGATCATTGTATAAAATTTCTTTTCTGGCCGACTCTCGTTTTTGCGTACGAAATGAATGTTGTTTACCTAAATATCAATCCCAAAAAAAAACATGCATGTAAAAAGACGAATCTTCGTCATCCCGTTGCATATGTAGCCACCAAACAACATGTCCATTACAAATCAAATAACTAATGTTACGATTGATGCACTGAACGTACATTTGAAATACACACCCGCGCATAAGCACCGGCGTCTACTATGAACGAGGGAACTTTGGTAGTATCTTGCTGGCATTTTGATTATAATAATTAAAAAAACAATACTTGGTATTTCTTAACTTTATAATTATATCTAATTTCTGTCTAATAATAATGATTAATAGTTATTGTAATTAAAACAGTAGTTATAGTCCAACGACAAAATTCATGATTACATACAGGAGTAAAACAAACATCTTTGTCAATTATTATTTAAAACATTATTAAAATTTGATATTCCTGAAATATCATAGTCAAAAATATTTCACAAAATGCATTTAATTTAACAAAAAATAACTTAATAAAAGTTATTCTAATGGGTATTTGTTTGAACCACAAAATACTCTGGGGATACTGAAAATATTTAAGTAGTTAACCATTTAAATTGCATGACCTTGCAACATTTTATCACAGCACTCGCAAAAATTGCAGTTGTCAAAAGACTAAAGTATTTACATTAAGAAGTCATGTACAGTAAGAATAGCCCCAGAGGAAAGTTACAAAACTCAAAGAGCAGTCAACTTGATAACATACACCATTAATAATAATAAGAAACTTATTATTTTGTTTACAATTCATTAAGGCATACCTAACTAAAACCATTGTAAATTTTATTTATCTGCGATGACGTCGCTTCTTCTTGTTAACACGCACATTACCATTTTGTTGCAGTTGATTGGACGGTCCACTAGACGTTTGTGGGGCCACTGGCGGAGGCGGAACCACCGGCGGCGGTACGGGCGGTTGCTGCACTACGATTAGCCCTGTCATAAGGTGATGTTGCATGTTATTTCCGGTCGTAGGACCGTTCGGTGTTTGCGGTCCATTGGTTGACCTGGGAGCCGGCACAGGGGGCTGTGCCGCATTAAGTGCAGCTCTCAGACGCTGACGCATGCGTCTACGCGCATTTCGAGAAAGCTGCACATGTTCGGCGCTGTTGTCACTTTGATTGTTTTCTATCGTAGGCTGGAATTCCTCCTCAGAAGAGTTGCCTGTGCGTTCATTTGCGCCTGTGTTATGTCTATTTTCGATTCTAGCACGCATTTCTGCCTCCGATCGCACTAAAGCGTTTGCTTCACGTCCGAGTGTAGCAAATGCACGGGACAGTCTGGCTACATCGTTTTGTAAATCTTGAAGAAATGGTTCTAAGTCATGAGCGTGTTGATGTGAGTTATCACGATTGTTGCCGCGATTTGCAACGCGTAGGACAGCGCGGGGTTGAGTTTGGTTCGCTAGCTGGTCAGATGGGGTACGACGCACCGATAGTTTACCGCTTATTGATGCAGGTGCAATCAATGCTCTAGCATCTACTCCATTAACTATAAGGCAATGTCCACGTTTCTTAAGAGAACCTTCACACGATCTTACAGACCATACCTGAAATTTACCATGCTTTAAATAAATAACATACTTTAATTATTGTTAATTATTTGGAAACTGACAGCATTACTTACACAATCAGAGAAAATAGCTTCACGATCATTTCCAGAAATAGTGACAGTGTAAGAAAATTCATGTGCTACCCAAGGAGATGCTGCCATAGATAGCCATGCACACACATTATCATCTGCAACAATCAAAATTATTAAATATTAAATTAAATATATTTATTTAACTATGTATTAACTTGATAATAAATAACATATTGCTTACTACTTATTTCAATTATCAAGAAGAATATGCCCATGTCTGCTACTCTCACTGCAGTAACAATTCTTCCAGGTACTGTGGAAAACTGCCAGGCTTGTACATATTCGCCATTTTCGGATTTACCCTAAAAAAGAAAACACATCTCTATATTGAAAATAAATACATTGTTCAAGGCAAGAAAGTGAGAGATTCAGAATTTAGTTCTAATGAAGTAGCGGCCGAGGTTATTGTCATTAACTGGGAACTGTCATAAATCCAAACTCCGAACTGCTACATAGAATTTCATAGAAAAATCTAAAAACACTGCTTGGCCTGGGAATTGAACCCAGCAACAATTGTAGCCATGACACATGGGCCTTTGGGCTAATACAATATATTATATTCAAATACATTAAATGGGTAAGAAAAATCAGGTCAGATTTAAAATTAAATACTTCATCGTAAGTTGTGGATGTAGTGGCCTTTAATTGTTTACATCCAAAATGCTTTTTAATTTGTATCAAAAATTTATTAACATTAACTATTACCTCAATAAGTTCTGGAGAGTGGAAATATCGTAGATGATTGAGCAAGCGGGCTGCAGGGAGTCTGGTTCCACTACCATTTTTGCAAGAGAGACAACGAAAGAGCCCTTTACAAGCTTGAGGGGGTCTCTGTGAAGATTGCTGCAAATTCAATTAAAAATCAACAAATAATATTATTTATATAAATTGGAAAGTTTGATTCATTCACTTTATAGGTTGAGGTAGAATTTCCATCTAATAACTATAATTAATTAAAATATGTTCAGGAGATTCTATGTACAGTCACACAGACAGGCAAGCTGGGTTATAGACCTGAATTGTAGTAAAAATATTTTTGAAATGACAAGCACCATCAGGTGGTCCAACCACCTGATGGTCAATGCCAGCCCAGAGACATCACCAACAGCAGTGATATCACTTGCATGTTGTCATCTAGAGACCTTAGTAATATCAATAGCTACATTACCCCTGTAACCTCAACACAATGGCAATAGGGTTATACAACATAAGTACATACATGGTTGTATTTTTTTTTTTATATACTACAGGTTTGTTGGGCCCACTTTTTAGTATATTTGCTACGACAACCTTCTCAACTACTCATGGGTAGTCGAGCAAAAACTCCCTGGCTGCTTAATTTTTTTTCAACATTTTCATCAATTATGGTATATTTCAGCCGATTTACACAAAACTTTAACAAATTCTACACCTAAATCTTGCTCGTAAATCATTATCTATTGGTGAAAACTGCATGAAAATCTGTTCAATCGATTTTGAGTTTATCTTGGACAGACAGACACAGGCAAGGGACTTTGTTTTATATTATGTACTGTTAGTGAAGTGGTAATATTAAGTGCAACAATCTATAGTTGTGTTACTCACAGTGGATGGCTCGCTTGTGTCATCAGCTACACTTTCATCTTCAGGTACCTCAGTTATGTTCTCCTTAGCTGGTGTTATATTCTCAGAACAAGAATCTGTAGTAACTTTCCCACCAAGTTTCTACAATTCAAAAAATTATAAAGCTTATGAGATCATAGGTCAAATATATTTAAGTTTTTATCAAATTCAACTTTGAGATTACTCAAGTTTATATTATTGTTATCTGATGTTCAAATGAAGGTACAATGCTTGATGTTGAAAATCAGTATTGACAGTACATAATAAATGGATACTTACAAAGGCTCTTAATTTTTTCACATTAGCAATAAGTTCTTCCATTGCATAATTTCGGGTTCCAAAAAACATTGCTCTGCAGACAGGACACACATCCAGACGCATTTTGCATCTTCCACATACATGGTGACCCGAATCGCATTGAAATATTTGTCCAGAAGGAATCTCATAACAGACAGGACATTGAAGAAGGTCATCTAAGTCTGGTAATGTATCAGGCTGAAAAATGTATAGTTAAAATTATAATTATTTAATATCAGCAAAAAGAGGTCCACTGCAGAACAAAGGCCTCCACACTGACTTCCACTGGTATTTTAGTGTGTTAGTGTTAATCAGTAATGATTATGAATATTGAAATTTGTTGTTTCCATAATAAATTTCTGTAAACAAATGAAATACAAATAAACTGTTGTATTCCTATACAAGTCAGAATAATAAAGTATTAAGATAATATTTGAGATATTAAGACTACATTGTAGCTTCAACACTAATGTTCACTGCCTAACACAAAAGTAACATTTACAAATTCCTACTGATGTCTGGACTAATATCACTCAGTGACTGCAGTACTCAAGTTACATAACATAACATAACATACCATCATGTTTGTATTCCCTGAAGGGTTAGGCAGAGGTTTACTACTGTGGGGTGTACAGTACAGTACAATTTTGCCAGTATGTTTAGTAATAGGGGGTGACCCTATTAGCACTAACTGGGCACAAATCCCAAACTCTAAGCTGCTACAGAAAATTTCAAAGAAAAACCCATAACACTTTGCTGGACCTAGGAAACGAATCCAAGACCTCTAGCATAACAGTCACACTTGGGACCACTAGCCTAATGAGACAGTTTCTAATACTCAAGTTGTTTTTATTTTCGTTTCATTACTTCAAATAATAAGTAGGTACTAGACCTAAGAATTCTAAGGTCAAGCAGGAATAAGACCTAGGAATTCCTAGATCAAGCAGTGTTATTAGGTATTTGCTTAAGCTATCATCAGCATATGCATTTGCGATTTGTGTTGGTTTAAATGATTAATTATTTTTGGCTTAGATGATGTGACATAGGTAACAGTAATTATGAAGTTTTATAAATATTAAGCAATGTAGGGTAGGTACATGCTTAATTATAGAAATCTTCCAAGTTTAAACAACATCAATAATGATAAAAGTAATACCTCCATATGTAGTAATGAATCTGGCTGCAACCAATACACAATTCAATGTGAATAAATTTGAAAGTTTTATGTAAATTTTACTAGTAATATCAACAGATAGATGATGATGTGACATGATAAATGATGCCATAATAATAAAAACAAATACCTAAATAATATAGGTACATATAAAGATTCTCTACAGACCTGAGTAGGCCATTCATAGTAAAAAGTTGCAGAGTATGAATACGCATTAAAAAATCACACGTGTAAATTGAGGGTGACTATTTTTTACAGTATTGTGGCCATACCTACGTAGGTACTAGTAATTTAAATTCTTCTTCTTCAGTGAATTTGAAGAGTTGTAATTGCATTTTTACATTTTGCGTTTACTTGTACCCTTCAATGTAGAATTATGTTTAATTGCGAAACATAAAATGGTGGAACAATTTGAATGACCAAACCGTATTTTTCAATTTGAATTTTATTCAAACCTATTATGTACCCAGTTTATACTCTAAACGATTGTTAATTAGAACATATAATGCAAATGCAAAGCAATAACAATAAATTCCGTTCGTACAAATTATTGACCAACGGACAAGGTTGAACAATGGATAGAAGTGGAAGCTTTTATTGTTCACACACCATAAAATACTTCTAAAACATACCTTACTCTCCACCTGTTCCGACATAGCGAAATTATTTTCCCGACAATGGAGAAAATAAATCTGAAGTTAGCTTGAAGTAAACCAAGCCAGACGAACAGTGGATTAAATTTTTCTAAAACACAGCTGTCGTTTCATAAATGGCGTCGTCCATTACTTTTTTTTTTTAAGGGATTTTGTGACCTGGTAACTTAGACCATGACTTATTACCAGCTCTTATACCTTTGAACATTTTTAAAAGGTTCCAAATCTTACTTATGGGTGTAGTTCTATTAAAGGTGTTGCATAAGTTATCCCATCCTATCTTTTTCTGTTCTGAAATTGTTCTTTTTTTTCAGTGCATCTTTTCTTTTATAATTTATGTAATTCTCAATAGTAGATTCACTTCTATATAGTTTTAATGCATTGTATGAGTCAATGACACTTTGTTCACATATATCATTCCACCAAGGAGTTGGAGGTCTGCTAATAAAATTATTTGACTTATTGAACTTAGGAATTGTCCTTTCCTTTAAAATATCTAATAGAAAACAAAAATCGTTATAGGTTGAAATAGTGTCATATAATTTTAGGGCCAAATCATTAAATATTGTTTTAGAAAGGGATTTATATGTCATCCAATCTGCTTTTTTATACAGAAACTTATCAACCGGAGGACTAGTGTAATATTTATCAATACATAATGAAATCTCTGTTATTGTAGGATAGTGATAACTTCCCATCGCATCATCATGCACAGACCACTCACACAGTGGTGCGAGATTAGCACTGATAAAGCTAACATCAATGGCAGAGGAATTTCGTCTAGGGTAGTTAACAGTTGTAAAACTACCATCATTTAAAATGCATAGATCCAAGTCATCAATGACATTAAATAGATCTAGACCACGGCTCTTAGTGGACAAACAACCAAATGCAACATGATGAGCATTAAAGTCACCACTTACAAAAATGTGTTTTGGAAGATCTTTAAGTATATTACGTAGTCTATTAATACGCATGTGGCCACTAGAAGGTGGACAGTATACACAAAGAATAGTCAAACTACCACATACAGTAGACAAGGACAAAGCTACAGTTTGAATTTCTTCATAAAAAGTAGTGTGTATAACATTATATTTTAAGATTATTATGAGTATTATTTGAGTTTTTATTGTAAATGTTATATCCAGGTATTTTAAAACTGTTATCTATAAACCATGTTTCATTAAGTAAGCAAATATCAATATTTTGTTCTTTTAAAAAATATATTAATAAGGGTTTTTTACTATTGGCGCTTTGAACATTATACTGAGCAATACGTAGTTTAGATTGTGTATGACTTGGATCCATTATTTGAGATTTTTAATTAAAATATCTCTAATGCTTTTCATAGTAGTAGGTGTATTATCACCCTTATTACCTAGTTCCACCAACGTCTGCACTAGGGCCATAAGTACATCGTTGCTGGATACGATTTGGTGTTTTAAGTCTCTAGGAGAGACATCTTTTGATTTATTTACATCATGTACAGGTTTATTTACAGATACCGACTTATTTACAGATGTATGTACAGGCTTATTTACAATATTATATGATACAGGTTGCGTTTTTATTGGTGAGAGTGGAGGAAAAATTGCTGTATTGTTTATTTGTTTGGTTAGGGTAGCACTTGCATAAGTTATCTTGTTTTTCTTTTCCATAATTTTATTCATCTTAATTGGACATAATTTAGATATTGCTAAATGAGGTCCACTGCAATTTATACAGTTGATCTCAGTCGGTTTGTCACATTCCTTATATAAGTGCTCACCTCCACAAATGGAACATCTTTGTTTACTATTACAAATTCTTGCAGAATGATTAAATTTAAAATACCTAAAACATTGCTGTAGTGGTGCAATATATTCGAAAATTCTATATGAAAACAAATCATACTGGACATGGTCTGGAAGTACGTTAGATAAGAAAGTAATGCTTACAGTCTGTAATGGGACACGCTCTTGGCCAACCTTCTTTGTAAATTTTCTTATTGCAATTATTTCATAAATAGATGATAGTTTTGTATAGAGCTCTTTGTTAGAAATGTTTGATGGAACAAATCAGATAATGCCTGTCTTTTCTATTTGCGCAGCTGGGATAAACGCCTTCATATTATAATTCGTGAGAAAAGCTGTATTATTTATAAAATTATTCGCTGTATTATATTGTTTAAAAATGACTGCTATTTTATTCGCATTTACCCTCTGAATGCCTGTCACACCTTTTATTTCATTTGAAAATATATGATTTAAGTAAATTGGGCTTTTGTTGCCTATTTTATCTTTATAATTCATAGCCTCAATAAATACTTTAAAGTCTGAGTTGGTGGAGTTTACATACAGTCTTTTATAATTAGGTTTAATGTATGGTAAAAATGAGTCAATACGCTCACCGCCGCCACTGATATCACAAACCATAGTTCCTTCGCCTCCGTCCTCAGCCCGAGGACGCTTATGTGAGGTGGGTGGGTTATCCCCGCCCCCCTCGTTTCCATCCATTTCTACGGATTACCGCACCTTGCAGCAATAGGTTTTCTAAACTTTAAATATACAAAATCTAGGAAAATATATTTTTTTTAGGAAATTGAAAATTTTTGTAAACCGCGCTTTTTTGGAAGTTCCCGCCAAAAAAACTCGTCCATTACTAGTATTACTACATTATTTTTTTTTTTTTTTAAGGGATTTTATGACCTGGTAACTTAGACCTTTAGGTCATGTCTTTTTTGCTGTTTAGAACACATCATTATAAAATAGAGTAGGTATTTTAACATGCACTTATCCATAGTTCACTTAATTTAAATTGATTTAATTGTGTTTTTAATGTATTTATATAACGGTTTGTAAGTGTTTTTATCTTTTAATAACTGTTCAAGTGGCGGCGGGCGGGAAGAAGAATCACACTTTATTTTCACATCACTGAGTTCACTAGCCAACACTAATCTGTCAAGTAAGAAGCTCTGACAATCGAAAATGAGATGTTGCATGGTTCCTTCATTTGATTCACAATGCAAACAGATACCACTTGTTGTAATTCCGAGTTTTGCGAGGTGTGACGGTGCAGTATTATGACCAAAGCGTAATCTATTTATCACAGTGATAAAATCCCGACTGCCATCCTTCAGTTGGTTATACCAAGGTCTAACAGGTAAGCTCTCTTGAACGCTTCCATACCACTTTCCTTTTGTGTCTTGGTCTTTCTTCCACATTTCTAACCATAACTTTAAAATATCTTGGTTAATACACTGTAGAAAATCTGTCATAGGGATGTCCATTGCATTTTTAACATCAACAGCGTTATACCCTTCATATGCGGTTTTATCAGCCATTTCATTACCAGAGATACCTCTGTGAGAAGGCACCCACAGAAAGGCAATTTTGATATGCTTAAGGTAATATTGGTGAATCATTTCTTTTATAAAATATAAGATATAACTTGATTTAAAAGTAACTGTAAGGCTAGTTATAGCTTTTATCAAACTTAAAGAATCAGAAACTATCAAGAAGTAATTACAATCGTGAATTTCACGTACTCGCATTAATGCCTGATAAACCGCATATGCCTCTGCTGTAAATATAGAGCAGGAATTGTGCAGCACAAAGCATTGAGAGAATTGTGTATTTGGATCATATAAAGCAGCACGCACATAATCAATCCCCTTACTGCCATCTGTGTACATTACATAGTAAATTTTATTTTCTTCCAGAAACTGCAGCATGTCTATGTTATTGTTGATAGTGTTTTGGAATACTTTAACTGGATGTGGTATACAATGATAAGAAAAAGAGTAACATGGCCATGGGCTCTGTTTCCTGATTTTAGAAAAACTATTATCTATTTTCAAAAATATTTTGGACAATGTAGGACAGTTACCATTCAAAAGACCTTCCCCTGTTGTCAAAGATCCAGAAGTGCTATCAACATAAGGTACAATTTTCTTTCTTAATTGCATGTTGTTTGAAGATATTAATTTCAGGCAATATCTCTCTGCAAGTAAGACCCTTCTTAAAATTAAGGGCATTATTTTCGTCTCAACTTCCATGGCCCTTATGGGAGTTGAGCACATTGCACCACAAATTACTCTCAAAGCCTTGTTCTGCAAAACATCTAATTTATTTACATGAGGACTATTTATATATGCAATTGAACTATAATCAAAATGACTTCTTACAACAGCTTTATACAGAGTTGACAAAATTTTGGGGTCTGCCCCCCATGATACACCAGCAAGACACTTAAGGACATTAAGACCTCTTAGAGCACTTTTTGAGATGTAACTAATATGCTCTTTAAAAGATAATTTTTTATCTATTATTACACCCAGGAATTTCTTAGAGTCGACCCTATTTATAATTTCACCGTTATATATAACATTGGAAGTTGGGCTTTCATTGCCAAAAACCATTGCAGTACTTTTAGATGGGTTGACTTTTAAATGAAGCAAATCATTATAATATTGAAATAATTGAAATAAAGCTCTATTAATATTATCAATGGCAGTTTGTACATTATAATTACTACTGTACAGAACAATATCATCTGCAAATTGTAAGATATTTACATGACTATAATTTA
Organism: Acronicta aceris; assembly: GCA_910591435.1. Lineage (NCBI taxonomy): Eukaryota > Metazoa > Arthropoda > Insecta > Lepidoptera > Noctuidae > Acronicta > Acronicta aceris. The sequence continues at coordinate 9,799,300 of OU342760.1, read as the reverse complement.
CAAATTTACATATTTCACATGTATAGATATTATACAGCAAAGGGGACAGTGTAGCACCCTGCATTGTACCTCTTGAAGTGGATTTTGGTCCATGCAATATATTGTTATGTTTCACATACAATGTTCTGTTGTTTAGGAAATTGAAAATCCACTTGCATAATTGTCCAGGTATACCTAACCTAGACATAATTTTAACAAGTATACCAGGATCCACACTGTCAAATGCAGCTTGAACATCTAAAAATACACAAACAGTGTGTAACTTTTTATCTTTTGCATTTTTCAGATCAGAGATCAGAGAAGTGAAACTATCTGCACAACTTCGCCCTCGACGAAACCCATATTGAACTTGTGGAATGATACCATTAGATTCAACATACCAATCAAGACGAATTTTGATCATATTTTCAAATATTTTCCCTAAACATGAAGATAAGGAAATTGGTCGATAAGAACTGGCAAGCTCAGGAGATTTCTCTGGCTTGAGTATTGGAATAATACACTGTGTTTTCCATGAATGTGGAATAGACTTATTATGCCAAAGTAGATTAAGGATATTAAGAAACAATTTTTGGGCAGATTCATCTAAATTTTTAATGATAATGTAAGGGTAATCATCTAAACCAGGGGTTGTATTTCGTCTAGACTGTAAACTCATTTGAAATTCAGACCATGTAAAAGGATCCAGTAAAAATTTTGAGTTGCAGTTATCATTGTTTAATTCAAAAAAGTTGTTTAAATTATCAGTTTCAATTAAGTTGCTATTATCAGATAGCTTATTTAGAAATGGTGAAATAAACTCATCCTTATATGACTTATTACCAGCTCTTATACCTTTGAACATTTTTAAAAGGTTCCAAATCTTACTTATGGGTGTAGTTCTATTAAAGGTGTTGCATAAGTTATCCCATCCTATCTTTTTCTGTTCTGAAATTGTTCTTTTTTTTCAGTGCATCTTTTCTTTTATAATTTATGTAATTCTCAATAGTAGATTCACTTCTATATAGTTTTAATGCATTGTATGAGTCTATGACACTTTGTTCACATATATCATTCCACCAAGGAGTTGGAGGTCTGCTAATAAAATTATTTGACTTATAGAACTTAGGAATTGTCCTTTCCTTTAAAATATCTAATAGAAAACAAAAATCATTATAGGTTGAAATAGGGTCATATAATTTTAGGGCCAAATCATTAAATATTGTTTTAGAAAGGGATTTATATGTCATCCAATCTGCTTTTTTATACAGAAACTTATCAACTGGAGGACTAGTGTAATATTTATCAATACATAATGAAATCTCTGTTATTGTAGGATAGTGATAACTTCCCATCGCATCATCATGCACAGACCACTCACACAGTGGTGCGAGATTAGCACTGATAAAGCTAACATCAATGGCAGAGGGATTTCGTCTAGGGTAGTTAACAGTTGTAAAACTACCATCATTTAAAATGCATAGATCCAAGTCATCAATGACATTAAATAGATCTAGACCACGGCTCTTAGTGGACAGACAACCAAATGCAACATGATGAGCATTAAAGTCACCACTTACGAAAATGGGTTTTGGAAGATCTTTAAGTATATTACGTAGTCTATTAATACGTATGTGGCCACTAGAAGGTGGACAGTATACACAAAGAATAGTCAAACTACCACATACAGTAGACAAGGACAAAGCTACAGTTTGAATTTCTTCATAAAAAGTAGTGTGTATAACATTGTATTTTAAGAATGGTTTAATGAGTATTGCTACTCCATTATGAGTATTATTTGAGTTTTTATTGTAAATGTTATATCCAGGTATTTTAAAACTGTTATCTTTAAACCATGTTTCATTAAGTAAGCAAATATCAATATTTTGTTCTTTTAAAAATTTTATTAATAAGGGTTTTTTACTATTGGCACTTTGAACATTATACTGAGCAATACGTAGTTTAGATTGTGTATGACTTGGATCCATTATTTGAGATTTTTAATTAAAATATCTCTAATGCTTTTCATAGTAGTAGGTGTATTATCACCCTTATTACCTAGTTCCACCAACGTCTGCACTAGGGCCATAAGTACATCGTTGCTGGATACGATTTGGTGTTTTAAGTCTCTAGGAGAGACATCTTTTGATTTATTTACATCATGTACAGTTTTATTTACAGATACCGACTTATTTACAGATGTATGTACAGGCTTATTTACAATATTATATGATACAGGTTGCGTTTTTATTGGTGAGAGTGGAGGAAAAATTGCTGTATTGTTTATTTGTTTGGTTAGGGTAGCACTTGCATAAGTTATCTTGTTTTTCTTTTCCATAATTTTATTCATCTTAATTGGACATAATTTAGATATTGCTAAATGAGGCCCACTGCAATTTATACAGTTGATCTCAGTCGGTTTATCACATTCCTTATATAAGTGCTCACCTCCACAAATGGAACATCTTTGTTTACTATTACAAATTCTTGCAGAATGATTAAATTTAAAACACCTAAAACATTGCTGTAGTGGTGCAATATATTCGAAAATTCTATATGAAAACAAATCATACTGGACATGGTCTGGAAGTACGTTAGATAAGAAAGTAATGCTTACAGTCTGTAATGGGACACGCTCTTGGCCAACCTTCTTTGTAAATTTTCTTATTGCAATTATTTCATAAATAGATGATAGTTTTGTATAGAGCTCTTTGTTAGAAATGTTTGATGGAACAAATCAGATAATGCCTGTCTTTTCTATTTGCGCAGCTGGGATAAACGCCTTCATATTATAATTCGTGAGAAAAGCTGTATTATTTATAAAATTATTCGCGTAAGATATTTACATGACTATAATTTACAAATTTACATATTTCACATGTATAGATATTATACAGCAAAGGGGACAGTGTAGCACCCTGCATTGTACCTCTTGAAGTGGATTTTGGTCCATGCAATATATTGTTATGTTTCACATACAATGTTCTGTTGTTTAGGAAATTGAAAATCCACTTGCATAATTGTCCAGGTATACCTAACCTAGACATAATTTTAACAAGTATACCAGGATCCACACTGTCAAATGCAGCTTGAACATCTAAAAATACACAAACAGTGTGTAACTTTTTATCTTTTGCATTTTTCAGATCAGAGATCAGAGAAGTGAAACTATCTGCACAACTTCGCCCTCGACGAAACCCATATTGAACTTGTGGAATGATACCATTAGATTCAACATACCAATCAAGACGAATTTTGATCATATTTTCAAATATTTTCCCTAAACATGAAGATAAGGAAATTGGTCGATAAGAACTGGCAAGCTCAGGAGATTTCTCTGGCTTGAGTATTGGAATAATACACTGTGTTTTCCATGAATGTGGAATAGACTTATTATGCCAAAGTAGATTAAGGATATTAAGAAACAATTTTTGGGCAGATTCATCTAAATTTTTAATGATAATGTAAGGGTAATCATCTAAACCAGGGGTTGTATTTCGTCTAGACTGTAAACTCATTTGAAATTCAGACCATGTAAAAGGATCCAGTAAAAATTTTGAGTTGCAGTTATCATTGTTTAATTCAAAAAAGTTGTTTAAATTATCAGTTTCAATTAAGTTGCTATTATCAGATAGCTTATTTAGAAATGGTGAAATAAACTCATCCTTATATGACTTATTACCAGCTCTTATACCTTTGAACATTTTTAAAAGGTTCCAAATCTTACTTATGGGTGTAGTTCTATTAAAGGTGTTGCATAAGTTATCCCATCCTATCTTTTTCTGTTCTGAAATTGTTCTTTTTTTTCAGTGCATCTTTTCTTTTATAATTTATGTAATTCTCAATAGTAGATTCACTTCTATATAGTTTTAATGCATTGTATGAGTCTATGACACTTTGTTCACATATATCATTCCACCAAGGAGTTGGAGGTCTGCTAATAAAATTATTTGACTTATAGAACTTAGGAATTGTCCTTTCCTTTAAAATATCTAATAGAAAACAAAAATCATTATAGGTTGAAATAGGGTCATATAATTTTAGGGCCAAATCATTAAATATTGTTTTAGAAAGGGATTTATATGTCATCCAATCTGCTTTTTTATACAGAAACTTATCAACTGGAGGACTAGTGTAATATTTATCAATACATAATGAAATCTCTGTTATTGTAGGATAGTGATAACTTCCCATCGCATCATCATGCACAGACCACTCACACAGTGGTGCGAGATTAGCACTGATAAAGCTAACATCAATGGCAGAGGGATTTCGTCTAGGGTAGTTAACAGTTGTAAAACTACCATCATTTAAAATGCATAGATCCAAGTCATCAATGACATTAAATAGATCTAGACCACGGCTCTTAGTGGACAGACAACCAAATGCAACATGATGAGCATTAAAGTCACCACTTACGAAAATGGGTTTTGGAAGATCTTTAAGTATATTACGTAGTCTATTAATACGTATGTGGCCACTAGAAGGTGGACAGTATACACAAAGAATAGTCAAACTACCACATACAGTAGACAAGGACAAAGCTACAGTTTGAATTTCTTCATAAAAAGTAGTGTGTATAACATTGTATTTTAAGAATGGTTTAATGAGTATTGCTACTCCATTATGAGTATTATTTGAGTTTTTATTGTAAATGTTATATCCAGGTATTTTAAAACTGTTATCTTTAAACCATGTTTCATTAAGTAAGCAAATATCAATATTTTGTTCTTTTAAAAATTTTATTAATAAGGGTTTTTTACTATTGGCACTTTGAACATTATACTGAGCAATACGTAGTTTAGATTGTGTATGACTTGGATCCATTATTTGAGATTTTTAATTAAAATATCTCTAATGCTTTTCATAGTAGTAGGTGTATTATCACCCTTATTACCTAGTTCCACCAACGTCTGCACTAGGGCCATAAGTACATCGTTGCTGGATACGATTTGGTGTTTTAAGTCTCTAGGAGAGACATCTTTTGATTTATTTACATCATGTACAGTTTTATTTACAGATACCGACTTATTTACAGATGTATGTACAGGCTTATTTACAATATTATATGATACAGGTTGCGTTTTTATTGGTGAGAGTGGAGGAAAAATTGCTGTATTGTTTATTTGTTTGGTTAGGGTAGCACTTGCATAAGTTATCTTGTTTTTCTTTTCCATAATTTTATTCATCTTAATTGGACATAATTTAGATATTGCTAAATGAGGCCCACTGCAATTTATACAGTTGATCTCAGTCGGTTTATCACATTCCTTATATAAGTGCTCACCTCCACAAATGGAACATCTTTGTTTACTATTACAAATTCTTGCAGAATGATTAAATTTAAAACACCTAAAACATTGCTGTAGTGGTGCAATATATTCGAAAATTCTATATGAAAACAAATCATACTGGACATGGTCTGGAAGTACGTTAGATAAGAAAGTAATGCTTACAGTCTGTAATGGGACACGCTCTTGGCCAACCTTCTTTGTAAATCTTCTTATTGCAATTATTTCATAAATGGATGATAGTTTTGTATAGAGCTCTTTGTTAGAAATGTTTGATGGAACAAATCTGATAATGCCTGTCTTTTCTATTTGCGCAGCTGGGATAAACGCCTTCATATTATACTTCGTGAGAAAAGTTGTATTATTTATAAAATTATTCGCTGTATTATATTGTTTAAAAATTACTGCTATTTTATTTGCATTTACCCTCTGAATGCCTGTCACACCTTTTATTTCATTTGAAAATATATGATTTAAGTAAATTGGGCTTTTGTTGCCTATTTTATCTTTATAATTCATAGCCTCAATAAATACTTTAAAGTCTGTGTTGGTGGAGTTTTCTGGATACAGTCTTTTATAATTGGGTTTGATGTATGGTAAAAATGAGTCAATACGCTCACCGCCGCCACTGATATCACAAACCATAGTTCCTTCGCCTCCGTCCTCAGCCCGAGGACGCTTATGTGAGGTGGGCGGGTTATCCCCGCCCCCCTCGTTTCCATCCATTTCTACGGATTACCGCACCTTGCAGCAATAGGTTTTCTAAACTTTAAATATACAAAACCTAGGAAAAAATATTTTTTTAGGAAATTGAAAATTTTTGTAAACCGCGCTTTTTTGGAAGTTCCCGCCAAAAAAACTCGTCCATTACTAGTATTACTACATTAGTGCATTACAAATTTTTAGTGATGTACAGAATCGACTCAATCTTTTCATCGATTACATACTAAAAATAATTTACAACTTGATAATTAAATTAACTTTTTGTATATAATATATTTTATATTCTAAATAAATCGGAATTAAATTAAATTATTTTACTATATACACTATTTACATAAAATACATGAACGTAAAAAAAAAGCTATATATATAAATCTAAAAGACAGGCGTGACTAAGCGTCAAAGTATTCCTCGGTATCGCTGTCGTCCGGGAAGGTGCCCAGAAGACTGGCAGCATTGCCACGCTGAATGGCAATGCTTATGCGTTGTCCTAGGAACAAGCCAGCCCTCTGGTCACGTGAAGTGTCGACCAGTCTCCTTGAAATTTCCTTGAAACTTTTTGTTCATTCAAAATAAATAAAAAATAATTTTATTGAATAAACTATTTCACAAATGAATATTTTGTTTAATATGCAAGACAGAAAGACACTTCAGACTTCATGTCCACGTTTGGTCACTGCACTGAGCTATAATATTTTCAGTGGCTCACACAAAATAATTTGAAAATGCCAAGTTTTTGAACAAGCATTCAGATATTTTAATAAAGATTTCAGGCAGACGTTATTAAACATGCCACGATGCACGATGCCACGTTTGTAAGAGAAATTCGGTCTGCCGGATTCATAAGCGGAGTCGCTAACAGTTGTTATGATTTTAATATAGAAAAAATAATTTGACTGCTATGTCGAAAGAACGTTGAAATGGGCTGCTCTTGCGGGCTTGGCCAGGAAGCCTACATTGGAGCGGCCACTGTAGGTTGCGGTATCGTATGGGTTACACCGCAACTGAGGTGGGCAGCGGTAGGGGCGATGCTGCGGCTGAAGGTTTAAGGGGCCGCAGTGGGAGAGGAGTGCCCGGTATGACGGTGCACCGCTCTCTCTGCCTTCCCCGGCCTCGACGGGGTCACAGTCGCAAGACTGCGGACACTGTGGGGTCGCAGGGGGAGAAGAGTGTCGGTCTTGCGATGCGCCCCTCTCCCTATCCTCTGCGGCCGAGGTGTGGACAGCGGCGGGCCACATTGAACATCCGCGGTTGGATCGTGGAGCATGCGAGAGCGATTCCCGTGATCCCAGTACTGCGGAAGGTGGCAATGGTGGTGGTTTTAGTCGGCAAGCTGGCCATCTGGCCGGAGAGCCCGATGCAACCATCCCGCATCCCAGAAGCGGGGCGGCGTGCATAAGGTGCATTTCCCCACCGAGAAAAAAGGAACGGTGGAGCTGCCCCCGTAAGTATTTCCATTTCCGTTTCATAACAAAAAAAATCGAGGATTTTTTTACTTGTAAAATGAAAATATTATATAAATATATAGAATCAGATCTATAGCTAACAATACCTTTAAGGATCGGACAAAGTTTTTTTAACATATTGTTTATTCCAATTCTGAGCAAATTATCACATAGCCCCTTTACGAAACCTTCTTTCATTATGGTGAAATAAAAAATAACGCAATCAATAAATTTAAAAAAAAAACAAGCAGTTTTACTTATTATAATTGGAGGAACAGTGCGAGAACTCACGTGCGACTTAGAAACATTTGAGCAATAATGAGTGATATTTTGTGGTGCAACGGTTGTCGGTATGTTTGTTAGGTAAAATGACGTCACACTTGAGTGAGAGATCCCAGTCGATTGTACGTTAAAATACATAAACTAAAATAATTAATTTTTCAGTAATATGACTGATGTTTTTGTTTTCACTAATATATTAGTATTCATCTTTTGTTCAATTTCATGCGTTATACATGATATTAACAACATCATGAAACTTCTCTATTAATCTTTAAAAAAACACGATCTGGTCGTTGTTTTATTTATTTTTGTTTTATTTTTTTATTTTGCCGGAGTAAATGCCCTGACAATGACAAGCAATTAATTAAATGTTTGGGGATTTCCCCAACCTCCGCGGGAGCGGATGTTGCGGACTGTTTAGGAATATGCGTTTCGTTTTACGCATTTTTATTATATTAGGGATTGAAAATTCGACTATTATTTGCACTATATAAAAAAAATACAAAAGAAAACGACACGATAATAGATTATTACCGGAGATCGTGTTTTGTTAAAAATACCGATCATTTAGGGTATCGCGTATCTGGTATCATTGTACATACCCTGTAGCTGCTCTAGTGCCATAGTGGAGGGTTTTGAAATTATTTACTGTTAACAGCTGTACTCATAATATAGGAGCTTCTCTCTTACAACTACTACTCTACTATACTATACTATACCTACTACTACTAATACTACTAATAACTACTACTAATAACTAATACTACTAATAACTACTACTAATAACTACTACTACTAATAACTACTAACTAATACTACTACTAATACTATACATTTATTGTATGGAGTGTAAAATCAAGGATAAAAGTGTCCTTGTGGTAAATTAGGTTGCGCTACAGTAGCCACAGAGTAAATTTACGCTGTCTTGGACAACATTTTATATTGTTCAATTAATTTAAAAAGTAACATTAAACAATAAAAAATCACTAAAAAAGCCAGAAAAGCTAGTGTCATTTTGGAAGGTTTCTGAACTCTGGTTAATTTACAACTCGACACTTTTTCAACGTGTCCTCACGTGTCTACACTGCATATTTTGGTCGAACAAACCTTCAGTCATAGCACAAAGGCCTCAGTAGCCATGCCAAAATAGTAAAAAAATAAAAATAACGTGTGGCACTCGGGGACTGCCGCGCTAAAGCTATTGCATAGCGTTTTTTAACAACTTATGTAATACCACCAATGCCACTTAAAGGCGGGTTGCTGAACTAAAGAGACAAGCGTGTTTCTCTTTAGTTCAGCAACCCGCCTTTAGGTGGCATTGGTTTTTATCTACTTATGTAATACAACCAATGCCACCTAAAGGCGGGTTGCTGAACTAAAGAGACAAGCGTGTTAGGTTTTTTTCGTTACGGAATTTCTCGATTCGGTCCTATGCGGAAGCTATGCAATAGCTTAAAAAACATTGTCAGTTTGACAAATTAGGGATGGGCTATAAAAAATAACTATATTGATATTTTTAATGGTATCGATAACATTGTGTTAAAAATATCGATATTAGTCTTCTTTATAAAACGTGGGCGAGGTACATGTGGCGACGTAAACAACAGTCCTCTAACGACAAAAAATCCCAGTTATGTGAGAAAAATATCGAATTTGATACTCCAAATAAATATCGAAAATAGTTTTATTTTTATTAATATATTAAAATATCGATAGTTTCCAAAACATATTTTTTACCCATCCCTATGGCAAATGAAGTTAATGTCAATTTGACATTGACTTTTGACTTTGACATTGTTGAACGGAACGACTGACTCTGACTCTGACTCATAGTAGCAAAATAATATTGGTTTCTTTTGCGAATAATATAATTTGAAGTGATAAAAAACACCATATTATGAGAAAATAATGGCATCTCCTCTCTTTCTTGTGTCGTTATTGTTAAGTTTGTGGACATGTAAGTATATTGTATATCATAACTGCAAAGCAGAAAATCTTCTTGTGGTCAATAATTTAATTATTATTAAATAAATAATCACAATTGGACTTGGGAGTTTTTTATAGGGCTTAGGACAAGATTTTTTTTTCATATAGTGAAGTAAAAGATAATGTGTTCCACATGTCTTAATTTTTTTTAGGTGCAAACTCACAAAGGCTTCATGAAAAAATATACTCATCAGTTGAAGGAGGGGCAGCATGTTTCAGGCGTCTGAATGGTACTCATCAAACAGGGTGTTCATGTATGTTTACAGGGCTTTACTACTTTATACAATTTGTTTAATATTTTTATAACAAAATAGTTAAATATTTTACAATTTCGCATACTACAAACTACAGTGGATTTCATTAATAATGACCTTGATTGTAACAACTTTTCGGTTATAGCGATGTCAGACTTAGGTCCCTTGAATTGAATGCCGATTTTCATAGGAAATTCATTCCGAAATAGCAACTTCGTAATTGCTAATAGAATTCGCTATACTTGCGACTTGTTGTTATGAAATTGTTATGAACAACAAGTCATTTGTTTGTTAGGTGAAGGCAACAATCATTTAAATATTGAAGAAATGATGAAAATGAAAAACACCTTAAATCATATACGAAAACTAAACTTAAACAATGCACTAGAACACATTTTTTCAATAACACTGGTGTTTTTAATACATAATTCGATAAATAAATAAATATAAATATATGTACATGACTTTCTGTATGTATTATGTTAGATATAGTGACTTCCGGTGATGACATTAAAGTGGTCCGTCCAACTAACTGAAATCCACTGTATTTAGTATTGTGTCTTCAAATAGTGCCTTGACAAAATTTCATTTGAGGTGGATCTTATCTATATTATGTTCCAGCTCCTGACAATGGTGCTGTGGGAGTGGTTCATATAATAACAGATCTATCTGAGGCCCAATGGCTGGTACAAAATTCCACTGCTGGGCCTTACATGGCTGTTGTAAGCACTGCTCAGTTTTATGATGTTATTGAACTTCTGATGGAACATCCTGCTAATGTTGCTGGCATTTTGTTATATGACAATATTACAAATAGGTAAGGTAATAAGGATAATTATTTCATATTATAGGGACAACATATTAAGCACTACTCTAATAAAAATAAATACATCTCTTTAGTGCTTCAGCATTCAGTCAAGAGTCAAGATGTCCAAATGAATATTCATCAGCAGAGGGAAGTACTTGCTCATCCAGTGCAGCCGGCGGTATTGTATGGAATGAAAAGGGTACTGGACTCTTAAGGAAAGATATTCCATTCCCTATATTTTATTTGCCACAGTCGAGAGCTGAGGAAATTGATAAAGTTATTCAATGTTATCAAAAGTATGTTATGATATTATTCAATTGAATTTTGAATCTTAAAAAACCTGATTAATACTTATGTTTGTTATTAAAATTTTTAGACATAATTTAGACAAGGACAATCAAAAGGGCAGGCCACTGTGTTCATTACAGTTGCATTCTTTTATGTTTGCTGCAGTTGACACAGAAGTATGTATAAGAAGGTATGTAAATATATTAAAAATAAATAACATGGTCAGTTTTAGTGTCACTATCTACAAAATAACGAAAATGTGAAGTAAAAAGTAAATGCAACCCTATCACTACAATTTATTAATTTGAATTTGAAACTTTCTATTAAAGTTTTATATTGGCTAATTAAAATGGCCACTAGTTCGTCCTTTTTTCAGTATCATGATTTACATAACGGCAATTAAAGGAAAAAAAATCATATTTATTGAACACATTGCAACCGCCATTGTTGATTAACCCTAGGTTAAGTAGCCTAGATTCCTCAAATTATTAAGTGGCACTACCCTAGTTAATTCAACAACACCCATTATGACTCCTAGAGACCAAAACAAATGATTTTGCATTGTTTTTATAATACGGGACTTGATGGGTTAAAATATTATTGTGTCAACTGTTGATGTGAGATTGTGTGATTAGGTTAGTCCTAAACAAACCTTAAAGAAACCACAAATCTACTGCTGGGTTTAGAAGGCATGCATCAAATTATTTTCAACCGTCTTCAAAAAGGAGGAGGTTCTCAATTCAACTGTATGTTTTTTTTGTATGTTTGTTGCGCGATTATTATGTACCGCTTCAATTATGAACCGATTTTGATGATTCTTTTATTGATCGGTAGGTTATACTACAGAGGTGGTCCTATAAAAATTTGATCGAGATCTGATTACAAAATTTAGAAATAACACGTAACAACCAAGTAAATGACAACATCGTATTTATACGTAAAATTTTACTTGCTACCTACTAAAAATGTTGAAATGAAATAACTTTTAAGAAAAAGTAAAACCACCTTCAAAAACATAAAAAATAATGCTATGTGTGAAACTGAAAATTCTATGAATATACATAGACTTGTATTAGTGAATGGATTTTTATATATAAATGTTTTTATTCTACAGATCAGCATCATCAGCTTTGTTAACACCTACAAAAGTGTGTGATCCTCTGGGTGACCACAATGTTTACTATACTCTTTTCCCCAGAACAAAGGTTTGTACTACATATTGTGATAAAATCATTTAGATATTTTATTTATTATTTAAGTATTGTAGAATTGAGTGTAGATATTTGTTCAACCATTAAATTGAGTAAATTTATATAATGTTTACAAGGTATTACATCAACACATCTCATACATACACATACCTGTATTCCCCGATGTTTTAGGCAGAGGTGAACTATTGTAGTCCAACAATTCACTGGTATGTTTAGGTACCATGTAATAGAGGGCGAGCCCTTCCCCATTACCCGGGCACTAATCCAATCTCCAAGTTGCTACTAAGAATTTCATCCATCATTTTATTATGTGGGAGAGCCATGCTTCGACCCGAATTGGCCAGCTCGACCGGAGCGATACCACGGCCTCACAGAAAACCGACGTTAAACAACGCTTACGTTGTGTTTCGCCGAGTGAGTGAGGTTAATGTAGGCCCAATCCCCTTTTAAAAGGCCGGCAACGAACTTGTTGACTCCTCTGGTGTTGAGGGTTTCCATGGGCGGCGGTAATCGCTTACCATCAGGCGATCCGGCTGCTCGTGTGCCCCCCTATCCCATAAAAAATATATATAAACATTTAATAACACTACTGTAGCAGTCGCGCTTAGGACGACTAGACTAATGAGGCAGTTTACACAGTATTGCCTCTAATAAAACAACAATTAAGTACATACATATTTAATAATGACAGACTGACAGTTGATTTAACGAAAGGATGTACTTGCAAATATTAAGTTAAATATTGGGCTTTACTTTTACAGGAATCTAAGAATTTAAAGGCGGTTACATTAGTGACTGCAAGAATTGATACAGCATCATTATTTGATGGTAAGTCAACAGTTGATTTGAACCAAAAGTTACAATATCACTTTAATTTGTGTAATACTACCTAATGTTTTATACAGGAGTGTCTCCTGGAGCGGCGAGTTCTGTGGTCGGAATGGTGACGCTGCTAACAGCGGCCATAACACTATCCCAAATAATTCCCACCAAAGATGCACAACTATATGGTAAGGATTAAATGCTGTTTACATTAATTAAAAATCTTTGATTGGCATACAGAATACTCAATCTCTCTTTTTATTCCCATGTGTGACTTATATGTCGATAAAGGAATAGTTTAGAAACATTCTGTATCCTCCCCTTATAATCAATCCATTTGTTAAACATGTTTATGTTTATTATGATAATAGTTGTTTGCTATTTTTTTATGGAGCTGATCTGGTATTAGAAACAAAACTGAATATCAATACATTATCTTGTTTGTTATATTTCTAATAAATCCCAAATAGCGCGATGAGTACACTGCAATTTCAAATATGCTAATAATTTCAGATCAGAATGTTCTATGGACATTATTCAACGGGGAAGCCTTTGATTATATCGGGTCTCAGAGGGTCGCGTACGACATTAGCAGGGGTGCATGGCCGGCCGCCGCGCCGCTGACTGCGGACGACATTCGGCTGCACGTAGAGCTTGGACAGATCGGAGGCTCGTTGGCGAACAATAATGATAGCACCTGGCCTCTCCATGCCTTTGTGCCGTACACTGACGTCATACCTGAGGTATGTTTTGCCATCTCTGCTCTGGAATACTTTGAATATCATAACCTACTCTGCTGGCAGCACACAAAATAAGTAAAATAAGTAATTAGTTATGTACCTATTGATAATGAAACCAATTTTATTTACAGATTACAGAATTCCTCAACATGTTATCAAATAATCAATACAATATGTCAATAACACCAGAATTCTCGACTAATTTGCCGCCCTCATCGTTGCATTCCTTTCGTAGAATTCTCAAAAATGTGACCGAAAGTGGAGCCTTGCCTGAGGTTTTGTTGACTGACCATAAAAATACTTTTAACAATATGTTTTACCATTCTGCTTTGGATGGATACGAAAAAATTCAATTTAACTATCGTAATATTACTATTAACAGCAATGGCACATGTGAGTATTATTTAAAAACAAGAATTATCGAAAACCTACGTTTAGTGATGTGCTGTATCAATATTTTGTTCACTTACAGTTTTATCGACTGATGAACTGATAGCAAATGGAACAATGAAACCAATGGATGTTCAAGTGAAAATATCGCGCCTCGCAACTGTGCTAGCCCGTTCATTGTATCAGAGGGTAGCGGGCAAGCCCTACAGTGGCAATATATCTGCTTCAGCACATTTGGTAAGCGTACATTATTTTGCGTAGCTTTGCTAGTTAGTTTATTTATGTAGTGAAATTATTTTTACACTTCACTTTTATGAAGTTATAAAAAATATAAAACTGTAAAAATAATTTCGAAAAGAATACAGTCTGACACGCACTTGAACATTAATCATTTCTTATTGGCCCTTTGTAACAAGTTGCATAACTGTTAGCCACCAGTGATAGGTGGGTTGTTTTTACGGTTCCGTGCCTCAAAAGGAAAAAACGTTACCATTATATTGTACTTTGTTGTCGTCTACCGTCCGTCCATATATCTCGGGAACGCGTGGAGGTATCGAGTTGAAATTATAACTATATACTCAGGTCTACAGTCTCTTAAAGATCACTGAAAGAAGTCTCTGAAGCTGGTGACAAAATCAAACTTCTAAGTTAACGTAAAAAAAGATACGACCGTTTATGCCGCAAAAAACTATATTTCGATACTCTCAAGGGAATAAAAATTTATAGGACTAAAGAATTGACTATGAAATTTGGCAAGTAATAGGTACCGTCTTATACTAAAAGTAAAGGGAAAATCTGAAAACTATACATTTAAAATGAATTATATAGTACTTAAAAATTTGTAGGGATCCCTCGGTGGGCGAGTCCAACTCGCACTTGTCCGGTCTTTTTATTTTAGGTAGACGAGATGCTCTACTGTTTCCTGCGGAGTCAGGCGTGTCGCTTGATAATGGCAGCCGACTACGCGTCGAGTGGTGCTGAAGAGAAGCCGCCAGAGCGAGCCGCGCCCTTGTACGTGGGAGTGGCGGCCTGGGCCTCCACGGCGCCCGTGTTCGCGGGACATCTGCTCGCTCTGCTCACCGGCACGCCCCTGTCCGTCAACCGCACGGACTGCGACGCCATGACCGTATCGGTAAGTACTCTGCAGCGCTTGACGTCGATTTTCCTCCATTTTTTTCACTGGACAACGCCTGTGCCTGTATTTTCTGTTGTAATTTTTTTTGTACCACTAAGGTGGCAATCAAGTATACGGCTACGGTTACCATAGCCTATAGACGCTTGCTAACCAGGAGTATCACTCGCGCGTTGCCGACCCTGTAAATGAAAGAGGAATAGTTGGGCTGGCAGTATAGGAGACATGCTACCATGCATAACAGCGGCGGGAACAAAACACCACCGGTCCCCCACACTGCCAACACAACGCTTCCATCGATTCGCATCGGCGATCTTGCTCACCGTTAGGAACACAACATAGCACGTAGCTAAGTCATTTGGCTACGATTTTCTGCAAGGTAAGGAGGTACTTCCCCAGTCGGGCGGCTCCAATTGTGAGTGGAATTATTCGATTTC
This sequence comes from Acronicta aceris, assembly GCA_910591435.1. Lineage (NCBI taxonomy): Eukaryota > Metazoa > Arthropoda > Insecta > Lepidoptera > Noctuidae > Acronicta > Acronicta aceris. The sequence goes on along the minus strand of OU342760.1, from coordinate 9,783,512 downwards.
ACTATGTCCTACCTTTCGCTTTATTTTTGGTATTTTTTATGAATAGTTCAATAATGAAGATTAAATGACATATTATATATGTCATTATATAATATGTAATTTAATCTTTATTATAATATATAATAATATTTATATATAATATATATTTATTTCGAATTTTTTATTAACAATTACCAGCTTAAATCGGTTATCGGTTAACTCTGTTTGCATCGTAACAGTGGTTCTAAACCTTTTTGTAGTCAGTGTAGCCATAGACCACTCCCTGAATTTCAAAAATTTCACGGACACGTCGTAATGTATTCATGTTTGTGTCATAAAATGTTTATATTTCAGGGTTTCTCGCATTACTGGCTTCGAGGATGGAATCACAGTGGAGTTTGTATGCAGACAACAATGAATATTAGTGCTGCTATCAGCCCTGCATTTATAATTCCAGGTTATTTATCTGTTTCTGACAAGCAGTTATACATTAGTGACTTGCATAAATAGTCCGTGACGTATATGGATGTAAAAGATAACGTTTTCAACTACAAAGTTAAGTTTGTCCTTCAATCCGACTTATCTTTTCGTTAAAGCAATTCTATATTTCATGAATTATTTTAATTTAAAAAAATTGCAAGGAATGCAAAATATAGATTTCTGCGATTTAGGTTCAGTACTGCAGATTAGTAAAAACAGTTTAATAAGAGACAATAAACATTATTTTGCGTCTTCAATAATGTTGAAACAATAGAAATTCGACTTTACAACTTTTACAGAAAACTGATTGATAAAGAAATAAATACTGTAGGCGAATGACTTCTATTTAATGAAAGTACCCAATATTAACGATCTAAATGTGAGTGTGCAGATTACGAGCTGAAGTCCGGGGTGTACTCGTCGTGGACGGAGTCGGTGTGGCAGGCGATGTGGGCGCGCGTGTTCGTGAGCGCGAGCGGCGCGGGCGCACGCGCGGCGGCCTGCGCCGGCGCCGCCGCCACCGCGCTCGCCGCGCTGCTCACCTACTGGCTGCATACACATGCACACCGCATATTTGCTAACACACCAGTTGAATCCATAGTTAACGACGACGCCGCTTCTGGGTAAATTGTTTTTTATATTCTCACCACTAGAATTTTTAGATGAGATGTGACATCTATTTATTTATTTATATACTAGCTGCTGCCTGCGGTTTCACTTTAATCCAAAAGGATGTGCTACCATATAATCATCGTATCAAGATAAAATATTCACCAGATTTTACGTTAGACCTCCAGCAATACAGAGTATTGGAGTATTAATAACAAAATAAATTAGATTACCATTGGAGCAGTAATTAAAGCAAGATTACAAGACACATAATTTATTTAACTGCTTTATTAACCTGATGGTTCTTAACGCGACTGCTGCGCTTGAGGTCTTGGGTTGGACTCTTAGGTCGAGTATATTTGTTATTGAGTTTTTTTATGCAATTCTCAGTACTAGCTTGGAGTCCGAGCGCAGTTAATGGTAATAGGTTCGCCTATTATATGGGACGTACGTAAACATACTGGCGAACGGTGAATGTACGTTAGCACGCCCCTGCCTAACCTTACAGAGAATACAAACATATGCAATGCCAAATGTACAAATTTAGAAAAGTTTATTTTGTATAATTTCTTTACACACTATAATAGCACGTTTTTGTTTCAGCATACTGAGGACTGTCAATTGTTGAAAAATGAATGTGACCAAATTTGGAAGACTGTCGCGTGTGTGCGATAATCCTGTGATAGCAGGGGTTTGTTTGTGAGCTCTGGAGGTAGTATTTAGAAAACATTCCATGTTTAAGCAGTAAAATAACACCACAAAATTTTCAAGCCTTAACAATTATATAACATAGGTATAAATGAAGGTTCGTTCATAGATGTATGTAATTGTTTTTTATTTATTTAGCGAAGTGTTTTTCAAAATAGGTCTAATTAAAGTATTATTAAAAATGTAATGATACTCCATGTAAATTATTTTGCTAAACTCACGAGATAATAAATGTGTGAGAGAACGTGTAGGCACAGCTAACAGGGAGATGACTCGTCTCCGGTTTGGCTCGTTCCGTCAGATTTAATTTCTATTGATGTGTGTAATTTCCAACATGACGTTACTCACTCGTCAGATTTGAAAATTGAAGATTTGGGAATAAAATGCAGTTCTGCATTTTGTGTAAATTGTCCCAGACTTGTTGCTGATGTGAGAAGTTTAGACCTTTTGGGGCTTATGTTTTGCAAGAATTTTTGAGAATATAATAACGTAATAATAATGTCTTTTGGGTTCTAATGAATTCTACTCCATTTACTATAAGCATTAGAAAAATAACGGCAAAATAATTATAGTTATTGTGTTATAATGTGTAGATAAATAATATAAGTAAATTAAATAACTTGATCTTATTGATTAAAATTTTTAAAATGTTTATTTTTTTATGTTCACACTAAGTAAATACGAGTACTTAAATCTCGCGACAAGATTTTATATCATTATAAATTGTGTAATCTATACGAACAGTTTAAAGAGGTGAAGTTTTTGAGGTTTTAGGGTTCGATAGTCTATTTATCGAGTAAGGTTATAGGTGTATAACATCACGCTACGCCTCTTAGGAACGGAGCAGCGCGGGTGAAACCGCGAGCGGGTCGCTAGTGACGTTATATGTTGATAGTAAAAGTATTAAAAGAAAAGTTTATTTTATTATTTTTAGCGCATTTAACTAGGTTTTTTTACTTTTAATTTTCACAATCACTTCATTCTTACTAATATTATAAACGTGAAAGTTTGTGAGTATTGATGTATGGATGTTTGTTACTCTTTCACGCCAGAACGGCTGAACGGTTCTGGATAACTTTTTATCCAGGTCGGACCCAATCCTTAAGTCCACGCAGACAAAGTGCCTGCAGAAGCTAGTATATATTATAAATTAAAGTTCCCCGCTTCACTTAGAGGTCTAAGGTACCAGGTCATAACATAACGAAAAAATTGCCCGCCCCGCTAAGTTTGTTTGTTCGTGCTAATCTCAGAAATTATTGTATGGATTTCCATAATTATGGTTTTTACCAATAGAAAGAGGGATTATTTTGGAAAGCTATAGCTAATTTATGACATTTTGCAAAAAGAGGTACCGGTCCATACATATAGCGATCGGCTATTGATCATTTTTTCTACCCGTGCGAACCCGGCGGGGTACCTAGTACAATAGTGTTATAATAAATGGAGTATAGGAATAGATTGTGCGATTATCAAATTCAACGTTTCAAATAACAATGACACGTTAATAACGTTATGTTCGAAATTACTAAGATAGGAATTTCGAAAATTTTATCTAGCTCCATTATAACGAGTTTTTTTTTATTATGTTATGAGGTTTAATTACACACTGATAATTAATTTTACATAAAAATTAAGTTTTTTAATGACCATGAAAATAAAAGCTGTTTTTATAACTCACTTTTTTATTTATATTTCATAACTAAAAAGTGTATATATAAAAGATTGCGCAAGACACTTGAAGAAATCTTTGTATACCGTTTGACACGTAAATCGCTTCCAATATTTATTAACATATTTTACATACAAATCTACAGACGATGTATCGAACATAGTTTCGTTTATGTAATCGTGCTTATTCTGTAGGTTCAGACATGTGCTGACGAACTTAGAACCATGTAATAGTTTTGTCATCCATAATTTACTGTACCCCAATAACGACATCTTAGAATCACTTTCAATTTTAAAATTGCACAGTGTCCAGGCATTTTTCCTCTCAAGATCTGAGTTTTGACCTGATATCTCGTCTATAGAAAATATGAAAGAAGTACCTACACTTTTGTTAACGGTTAAATTTATAGTGGCATTCGACTTGTTCAGTTTGCTGCTTACGTCAGAATACGGGATAGACGTGTCGTCGTCATCGTCAGTTTGGAATGAATCTTCATACTCGTGTTGTAATTTACATATTGGAAAATCACTCGATGCTGACTTCGTGTATGTTATTGCATTGAGTGACTTAAATGATTCTCGTTCTTCATTTTCTTTGTTTAAAATGTTCCAGGTGTCCATAGATGTAGATCTTTGTAAAATATTTCTGTGTTCATAGTTCCAATTAACGGGCCCAGATAATGAATCGAGAGAGTCCTCTTCATACACCGTGAATACTCCGGTTTTTAATATAAAGTTAATTTGTATATTAAAATTTCGCGTGGTCTCTGTGATAACGACAAAATAAAGCTTTCTCATCACATTTAATGTATTAACGTTAATATTCTTTAAAAGTATTCTTAATAGGTGTCCTTGAATTATATTCCGAAAATACCAGTTTCCTATCCAAAGCGACGGAACTTTGATTTCATAAATCGGACAAGAATATCGAGACAAATTACACACGGCGGTCAAAGTATCCAAGAGGTTCCTGAATGAATATTTGCAAACTGATATTTTAAAACCAATGCATTGTTGTTCTATAACAATATCAAAAGAGTTCTGTGTTACATTACTAAATAAAACAGCTGTATCTTTAGCCTGATAATTAAAATCCCCGACGAGAAAATTTTGTTTTATCCTGTATTCTTCGACGTTAAAGAAATCCTTTAATTTTTTCGAATCAATCACTAATATAATCGTGCTCAAGTCAGGGGTATCTTCTAATGTAGATGTTTTTAAATCTTGAAACAAGCGCTGCATAGTATCATTTGTATATTCCATGAATATTAGTAATCGATTAACATCCGTCCCGGTATAGTCGTAGTGACAGTTTTGTTGATGTGCAGTGTTGAAACCACTGTAATAACATTTATGTTTTGTGTCATATAAATAAATGTCGTTTTTTATTTCCTTTAAGTAAACATTTATAAGGCTGTTCTCTTTGCGTGTCTTGATCTTGTAGTAACTATCGTATGAAGATATGTCGTTTTGTTTGTAGTTTTTTATCGGTCTTCTTAGGTCATCAGTTTGGGTGAGTACATATTCTTCAGTTTTTCGATAGCTATTAAATTCACGAAACGTTTTATTTTTTTTACGTTTTGTAGTCTTCATATCTCTGTAGTAAGTTTGTTTACGCTGCATGGTAAATATCTGCGATTTCGTTGGTGAAGTTAAGCAGGTATATGTCCGTAATTTATAATGTTATTTCGCACTGAAATAAATAATACCTAAGTAAATTATTTATCTCAGCATGGAACATCTGAAATTTCCTAAGATCACATGCAATGAAAATATTTGTTTTAGTGCTTCCATGTTTCCGTTTCGTTGTAAGTAGGTAAGTACGTACCCAAGTGTCTAATATTAGGGATAACAAACTTATATTAGATATTAGGTAGGTACTTACCGATTGGTCATTGGTGCCTAAGTGCCCGAGGCTTTATGGGAAGGCGAGCCCCATATCGTAGGTAACTATCACAAAGTAGGTATCTACTTCAGCTAACTAATTGCATTAAATAATGTAGGTGTGTGGGTCATAAAATGGAGTAGGTAATAGTGTATTTATAACTAGAGGTCTTATTCAAATAATTAGGACTCAATTTTCTCAGCCAAATATATACTATGGCAGGTAAATGTCGACAGCGCTCTAGGCAGCACCTCATCGACGCTCCTCTGGTATCATAAAGTTATTACAAATTATTACTTCTGCACGCGCCTCTTTGTAACCACGCGCCCCTAGGCATAGGCACATGCCTTAATCTGCCACTGCTATTTATACTTAAAAATCCAAATCTCCTAGGCCGATAATGAAAACCGGGCTTGGGTGGCCTATGTGACACAAGCGCTTTCTCTCAGAAATGAAGTGTATGTGTGGAAGTAAATAATTTCAAGAAAAATCAAACCTAGTGAGATTATAAAAAAGCAAGTTTAATTAGATATATAACTTTTGCAAATATACTTACGATAAAAATTATTGGATACCCTACGTATATATTTTGATGAAGGTATCATTTGAGGATTTATAACTTCACCAATTAAATGCGAACATATACATTTTTTTTATAATTTACTTGAATAATACTCACATATCGGCAAAGTCGATTAAAAATAGTTTTGGGATTTGACACAATAGTTGTATCGTTGAAAATGTCCATAAAGCCGCAAAAAGTATTTATTGGGACGGGTAATGATTTTGTCACCCGGATTAACAACCACCGATTTCTGTAGATATAGATATCTAATACCTACCTACTAAATAAAGTATAGTATGTATTACCTATAGAGAGGTACTGACATTGTGGTGGTGTTTATGGTGTTTATCCCGCCTAGTATAACTGCCACATTAGCCTTGTGGTTTATTTATTTATTTATTTATTTATGCTTCTTGCTACGTAAGAGATCCTGGGCTCGATTCCCAGGTCGAGCATAGAGTTTTTAATTGGATATGTGCTCGGCTCGCCCCCTACCTAAGTATTACATGGGACCTAAACATAGCAGCGAAATGTACCTAGCCTACCTAATTATCGTCGTTGTCGTGATTATTGTTTTCATGACCGCACAGTTGATTATAGTCCTACTACTTATTTACAATTAATTCTTAAATAAAAATTGAATTTGGTTATGCGAGTGATTTGCCTCACTGCCTGATTAGTCTAGTACCTAGTCCTAAGCGCGACTCTTTCGCTAGAGGTCCTGAGTTCATTCCCAGGTCGAGCAGTGTTATTGGTATTTTCCATGAAATAATGCAATATTTGCGAACTGTGGGTGGTGATAGTCTGCAAGCGTAAAATGCGGGGAGTGCCTTCGGGCGAGTGTCGGTGATCGTAAATAAATGTATTCCACACCATTACCTTTCGTACAGTAGATACCTTTAAATAAATAAGGATAATAGATACGATTATTGTTCTTCCTCCTCTTTCGCATTATCATGCTTTGACGATTGATTTTTTGAAAATTAATCTCTGCAAAACCACTTGCGTACTACTTCAGACACGCACAGTCATTTCGACAGAGCAAACTACTTACTTTCGTTACGTTACGTACCTACTATGCCGCTTATGGTGCTAATCAAAAATATTAAGCAGTGGCATAGCTAAGCGTGGGCGAAGTGGGCTCTTGCCCATGGCCTCGCACTTAAAGGCGACTTTACCACAGATCACTAACTAATTTGATCACTTTTACGCTTGAAAAAGAACGTCGCAAGTTTGGTAGGGTAGATTTTGGGAACGAAAGAAAAGGGGCCTCGCTGATGCGATTTCGCCAACGTCTATTTAGTCCAGGCTACGGCTACGCCTCTGGCTCTGATAATAGGTATATTGGTTTAAAATCATAGTAAGAACACCAGGTACAGTACCCCCGAAATAACGTCGCGCGTGTGAAGTAAGTTCGTTCGTTCGTTACGAACAGTTGCACAGCTCAAATAACCTAAATGTTCTTGCTAAAATATCGAAATCTGTAAGAACAATAATGACGAATTAAGAAACCGAGAAACAATTAAGACCACAAACCATTTCTAACAGCTCTCATTTCTAAAAAACGTGGTATGTAACCAAGTTTTTTTTCAGGCACCATCGACACGCATCGCACACAACTGTAACGCTGTGCAAAGGCGATGTTATCGCAACAACACGTTCATAAAATTGTAATATGCGTATATTCGACAGCACGCGAAAAATTCTTCGTCTGAATTTTTCGCGTGCGGTCGACGCGTTACTACCGCGTAGTTACATGATACAGATGCACTGGTACAGCGCGTCTCGATGGCATCAATCGAGGCAACACTTCTTATGCTGGCCTTAGTAGGTATTTGTGTTAAAAAGGAAACGTAAAAATGTCTCACGAAAACGTAGATATTGGATACATCCATTTACAAGCGAAAGGAAATTGCATGGTCATTTATTATTACTTTCAAACACGTTAGTTTAGTTAGCACGCTAATGGTTTGCTCGCATGCGTGCTACGCGCATTTTACTTTACACAGACAGTTGCTCACACGCGTTTCTCGTGAGTTTGCAGCGATGCAATCGCAAGTAATCTGCCTTTTTCAAGTTTAGCAGCGCCGACAACGCGCGATAGCGAATCGCGAGTCGACGGCATTTGAAAAAAATGAGATGTGTAAGAGCTCTAAGTAGTCTGTGACCTCAACTGCCTTTAGTTACACCGAGGTTTTATTTACATAAAGTTAAACACGATCGGGATCAATCGCCGGCCATCGTGTTCTAGGTCGGGTTGATGTAAAATGGACAGTGTAGATGTAGAAATCGGTTAATATTTGGTTGCGAGCGCATCCGTCGACAGGCTGTACCGCTGTATTAAAGAGATCAGTGGCCCGACCAAGGACACAATGGTCGGCGGTTGATTCCGATCGTGTAGAAGGCCTTTTATGTATATCAGAACTCAATGCCTTCTACTGCTGTATTAAAATCAATGATCTCTTATTTCTCCATGTCTCTTTGCTACATGCTACCCACAGAGGAAAGACAGAAGCGCGTTGTTATTTCGGGGGTAAGTACAATATTCAATAATTAAATTCCGGTGATGATAGTACGTCATAATATGGTTGACACTAGCGATATCATTGTATGAAATGATACCACTTTATTTATGTAATTGAATTAGCCGAGCAAGATGCATCTTTTCACTTTCTTGCTTCGTTTTTTATAGGTACAGTTATTTTTTTAACCAAATGGACGAATAACACGAGACAAAAATAGTGGGTTAACAATTTATTTTGTAATCAGGATGAACAAAAAATGTCCTTATTGCTTATCGAAACTGTCAATTGACGGCGACACTGATCGTGAAATTGTGACGTCTCTGCGAGCCATTTTCGGGAAGAGAGTACCTCGGCGCAAGCAAATCTATTCTTGGAGTACATATTCTTGCTTGGCTGTAACTTCGCGCTAATGCTAACGCGACAGAAACAAACTGTTTAATTACTTTATAATCTGTGGATGGAACTCAAAGAGACAGCTGTATTGTGATTTGTGACATCTGCTACATTCATGTCATCGAAATGACACTGTGACAGCTGTCATTTGGCATCATGACTTCGCTTTTGATTAGATCGACGATTTGCATCATTTGCAATGATATAAAGTTCCCGGCTGCAAGAGCGTCGCATTTTGCAAAGAATTTTATTAATCGTCCTTTTTATCAAGCTTATTCAGTTACGCCAAAACAAAACCCTAAGATGGCAGATAGGACATTGCCCCAACTGTTTCAGTATGTAGATCAAAATGTAGATTCTTATAAGAAACTTTTAAAGGAAGCCGTTGCAATCCCTTCTGTTTCGTGTGATGCCAAATACCGCAACGATTGCTTTCGGATGGTGGAGTGGATGCAAGAAAAGCTGAAGGAAGTTGGCGCGACCACTGAGCTTCGTGATGTCGGTTTTCAGACTATTAATGAGAAAGAAATTAAACTGCCTCCGGTTCTAGTAGGCGTTTTAGGAAATGTGAGTATAAAATTATAATTCTTTGTTATTTTCCATATTTTTATGATCAATTTTTTTTTCTATAACTAGCTGTCTTTCTGTGTTACCCTCTAACTAATTATTCCCAATCCCACAAACATTTATAAATTTTTAGGAATCAATATTGTAATTACTGTAGACTGTATTCCTGGTATTATATTAATGAGATTACTGTTACACTATTTATTTATGTCGCAGTATTATAGATAAAGGCATAATATAGTTACTATCCCTAGGGATATAATTATATACCATAACATATTATTTGAAAGTAATTCATTACTATCTTACTAGGAATATAATTATAATATGGTTCAGGTTTAGTGATATAATTATATTACTTTTATCTATCATATGGTAACATATAAATCACCAAGGCAGATTTTGCAACAGATTTTGACAGTGTTTGCATGAGATACTGGTCAGGGAATTTATAAATAATGTATATGTATATTAAAGAATATTGAAATATGGATTTGGATCTTCATCATCAAGCAATAATATTCATGATATTCATCATTCATTAGATGTACATTGAGAAAGATCTGTGGTGACTATAGCTTGGAGACTAGGAGCTTAGTTCTTGGCTTGTTTAATATGAACAACTTGCCTATCCATATAAAAGACGATCATGAAGTAGTGTTTTTGTAGATGAAACTGAAATGGCAGCTGTCCATTACTGATGATGGAAAATACAGTTTCAAAATGAGTATACTGCTTTTAATGTACATAAATGATTTTTCTACTAGAAAATTGATAAGTTATTTAAATTTTTAACATACTATGTGCAGCCAATTGCATACAATTTTAAAGGGTCACAGTTACATTCTTGGTAATATACAAGTGTTAACATATCAGTCACTATCTAAGAATGTACTTAATTTAATTATCAAATAAGTCTGCAAAATTATGTATAGGTAGGTATTTTTATTGTGAATGTTGACTGTTATGAAACTCTGCTTGTTTGCTAATCTAATCAATAAAAAAAATACTATAGTCGAAAGCTATGATTTAAAAACTTCTCATTGTAGTTTGATAAGAATAGAAAAAACAATAGACTGTAAATGTGTGTTTACTGTTGACTATAATACTTGTAAATAAGTCAAGACTAACATATGAATAATTTAATATTTATTTATACAAGGTAGCAGGTAAATTGTAAAGCAATATTAGGGTGCCAGTGAGTTACATCACTTTAGATGCAGCAGAATATCAGTATTTTACACAAAGCAACTACTCTAAATTTTGGTTCATACCAAAATCTACAGGCTTCTTAGTACCAATAAGAATTCTAATAAGTGTTTGTATGATACAAAGGACCAAAATAACAGGCTCTCCCATATGACCTACAAATTTTCCTCACTCATACCTCAATTTCTCACTTGGATACCTAGACTGCCTCATTAGTCTAGTGGTCCCAGGTGCGACTGCTACACTAGAGGTCCTGGGTTCGATCCCCAGGTTGAGCAGTGTTATTGAGTTTTTCTATGAAATTCTCAGTAGCAGCTCGGAGTCTGTATTTGTGCCCGGTTAATGGTAATAGGCTCGCCCCTTATTAGATGGATAGGAGTACAGGCGTGATGGTATGTTATGTTATATTTATACTCTCTTAGATTTTTGTCTATGAAATGTTAATCTCTAATCTTAACTGCCTAAAGTATTCCTAAGCCAAATTTAATATTAATATAATATTATATACTAATTTAATAATATAATCCTTTTAATTGAAGGACCACATGAAGAACACTATCTGCATATATGGCCACTTGGATGTTCAGCCTGCATTAAAGTCTGATGGTTGGGATACTGAGCCCTTTGAGCTTGTGGAACGCAATGGCAAGCTGTATGGCCGTGGTTCTACTGATGATAAGGGTCCCGTACTTGGCTGGCTTCATGCTATCAATGCATACAAGGGGATTGGTAAAGAGGTATGTATGCATACTTGTTTAACCGATAATAATAGTATTGTTTGTATATTCAAGTTCATTGATATGAAAGAAATTATTATAGTTCTTTGTTTTACTTTTTTTAATACAGCTTTAACAATAGCCTTTTCTATTAAAAAGACAATTGTAATTTATAATAATATTAATTTGACTTAAATTGTGATTGTCTTCTCTGTGTAATATTTTCTTTTTGTACACCATATTTGTTACTATTGTTTGCTTCATGTAAACTTCATATTTACACCACAAATCAAATTAAATTTGTTTATAGTTGCCTGTCAATTTGAAGTTCGTCTTTGAATGTATGGAAGAATCTGGCTCAGAGGGCCTTGATGCTCTTCTTATAGAGAAATTAAAACCAGAGGGATTTTTCAAAAATGTTGACTATGTGTGTATATCAGACAACTACTGGTTGGGCACCACTAAGCCTTGCATTACATATGGCTTGCGTGGCATCAGCTACTATTTCTTGGAGATTGAGTGTGCTAAAATGGATTTGCACAGTGGTGTCTATGGTGGAACCGTCCATGAAGGTAGGGCTTACTACTCTTTTTTTCTAAAAATTTCATTATTAAACTAAGTGAAACCAGAGAATGTTTTTATTACTTTTGGACTACCAAAAGTAATAATAACATTCATAGTAATGTAGAAAGAAAGAAAAATGACCAAGCAATAATATTGCAATAATTATGATAACTAAAAAGTTACTTATATTCATTAATATAATAGTGCATCTCATCTAGCCAAGAAAAAGGAGTGGTTACGTTATGTACCTACATATAACAAAAATAATGTATTAACCTCACAAGGGAAGTAACCTGATTCTCTATAACAGTTACCTATATTATTTAAACTACTTGTTATAAAAAAAGTCTTGCTCTTGGGTAAATAAAGGCAGTGTTGTGACAGGTCATCCTCAAGCGAACCACAGTTCATAGTCCACAGTTTGTGCTATAAACATACCTACATTATGTTTAACTACTATCAATAAATCTATCAAAATATCGAGCAATAGCTTCTGTCAGGGTAAACCTTTACACGTCGAAGAAATGGTTCATAAAACTGATAAACATGTAATAATCCTTTCACGGCAATTTTATCTACATAATGATGTTGATAAACGCGTATGTAGTCTTACCTATTACGAAAGTTAGTTACTAAGGAATTTTATACCTACTATCGGCGCCTTTCTTATCATAATTACATTTGAAATCTTATTTAAAATGTTATAATAACGAACAAAACAAAATCTGTTTATTTTTTAACCGACTTCAAAGAGACGGAGGTATAAATTCGTCAACCATAATATGTATTATATACTCGTAATTTTATTGTTTTATGTATGTTCACGCATTACTTTATCACTGCATAAATGTAAAATAAGTGTGTTCACTTTTAACTTTGGATTCAAGACTTGTAGGTATCCGATGGGTAGTAAACAAGTCTGTCAATCTCCAGGCCTGTGGCCTGTGGCCTGGATGACATCATCTGTATTGTACAATGAGTCAATCATGTCAATGGTGTCTGTATCCATTGAGAAAAATTGTTTGATTTACAGCGATGACCGATCTGATTTATATGATGAACCAGCTCGTGGATAAGAATGGCAAAATATGTATCACCGGCATCTACGATTCGGTTGCACCGTTGACGGAGAATGAGAAGAAACTGTATACAAATATTGATTTCGATACCGAAAGCTACAAGTATGTTAATTTATATAGATTTCTTTCTTGTTTAGATTTTATACTCCAATTCTAGGTAAATTTTTTAATGCATAAATAAATAAATTAGTATGGGTAGGCAGTAATAAAAACACAACGTCATCAACTCGTCGTGGGTCCATCCCTCCCATATCTATAAAAATCAGTGCTGACCTGTAAATCAGTTCTAGTCTTTTATGGCGTATAGAGCCGTTAGCGCATATAAAACGCAATCAAGATTAGAATGCTTATTAGATTTAACAAAACTATATGTTAATGTTAATTGACGACACGATTGGCGTAGCGGTTGAGCGATCGACTTCTGCGCCACGTGTTGTGGGTTCGATCCCCACACGCAGTAAATATTTGTATGATCTACAGGTAGTTGTTCCGGGTCTGGGCGTTTGTGTATGTGAGAATTTGTGTTTGTAAACGCACCCACGATACAGGAGAAAATCCTAGTGTGGGGCAACATTTATTTAAAAAAAAATATATATATTTATATTTATAAATGTAAGTAGGACGAATGTTATGGTTTTTGAAAGAGATGAAGATGTGTGTGTGTTTTTTTTTTGGGATAGGAGGGCAAACGAGCAGACGGATCGCCTGATGGTAAGCGATTACCGCCGCCCATGGACACCCGCAACACCAGAGGAGTTACAAGTGCGTTGCCGACCTTTTAAAAGGGGATTGGGCCTCCGGTAACCTCACTCACTCTGCGAAACACAACGTAAGAGTTATTTAACGCCGGTTTTCTGTGAGGCCGTGTTGTCACTCCGGTCGAGCCGGCCCATTCGTGCGGAAGCATGGCTCTCCCACGTATAAAATAATTATGATATAAAGATTGATGCAGACGTGGAAAGGAGATTGAATGCGGGAAACTAAGTGAATGGTGCTATACATGCGTCTGGTCCAGTCCGTTTAATAAAAGGCACGGCTGGCTATCCACAATGCCGTGCTGGTACCCACACCCTTGCTGAGGAGACATGAAAGTAGAATAAATGTGTTGCAAATGCCTTCCTTGCGAAATATGTGCAGTGTAACTCTGAAAGATAGATTGACAAATAGTCTGATAAGGTTGCGGTTTAAAAGACTATGTAGGGATACGAATTGACAAGAATATATTGAGATGGTTTGGACATGACCAAAGATTGGATGAAAGGCGATCGACTTAAATGGCGAATGTCAGTGAAACCGACAGGAGAGGACGCCCTAGTAGGCTTTGGGAATTCCCGATAATTTCAAAGTCCCGGGACACGAGACAGGCTACAATTAAAGTCCCGGGAATTACCGGGATTTCGAGACATACGAATTTTTGTTTTGTCTTTTTTAGGGTAAGCCTTTTTTGATGAATTTTAATTAAGTTAATTTCTGGTGAAACATATAAAAAAGGCATTTTTACATAAACATAACATACCATCACGCCTGTATTCCCCGAAGGGTTAGGCAGAGGCGTATTAATGTACACCCACAGTTCGCCGGTATGTTTACAGTTCGCCGGTCCCATGTGATAGGGGGCGAGTCTATTGCCATTAACGGGACACAAATCCAGACTCCGAGCTGCTACTGAGAATTTCATAGAAGAACCCAATAACACTTTGCTCGACCTGGGGATCGAACCCAGGACCTCTAGCGTAGCAGTCGCGCTTGGGACTAATGAGGCAGTTTTTTTTTGTAAAAATCAACATTTATTAAACACTAGCGGGCCCGGCAATCGTTGTCTTGCCCTGTATCATCATCTTCCTGCCCTTGTCCCATTTGTCGTCGGCAGCATGTCCTTTTGTTCCATTTATCCCGTCATCAGCCGTCATCTCAATCATTCACTCCCTTTCCCATGTCTTGCCCTGTATATAAAAAATCTCTCAAATTGTGAATCTGAACCATCCAAACCACCCATTTAAACATATTTACAAAAAAAATCACTCCAGCAGCTTATGAGGTGTTCGGACAATACACAAAACGCCATCTACTGGCTTTACCGAAACAGAAAACAATGCAATGTTCATTTATGTCCGTGTTTTATTTCTGTCAAATCTGTCAATACGTTCCCGATACAAAACGCATGAGAACATAAATTTTCTTCATAATGTTCTTTTTCGTGAATTTTTCGATGTTTTAATAGTTATTCTGCTATTCTGGGTGGAGACAAATACAATAAACCTAAGATCATAAAAATCAGTCCAGCCGTTCTCGAGTTATGTTTCGTAACAAACCCGACTTTGTTTTATATGTGTATAGATTTATATTAAACAGAAAATGTTAATGTCCGCTGATGTCCATGGGCGGTCACTTACCATCAGGTGACCCGCAGGTTCGTATGCCCCCTCTGTTAAAAAAAAATTATAATCTTAATAACTGTAACGTTAATTTCAGTTTTAATGCTTTTTTTTATTTATTTTAATCACACACAGCTTCACTCCTATGCAGTTAAATCTTATAGTTATAACACGAACATAGTTAAAAAACATACTAATTCTTAATAACTATTATCTAGTAATTCTAGTATCTAATCATTGGTCATAATCACAACATTGTAAATTCACATAATCACAGATTTGTTTCATAATTAAATAATCTAAATATAAATAATAAAACAGACTTATATATCAGTCTTTTCAATAATCAACTAACACAGAATTAGACTTCTTTGCTGATTTAATAAAATAGGTTTTTAAAAAAATCAGAGCGTCAACAGCTTTGTCTAACAATTTCGACAACCTTTTCTCGTCTCGAGTCTTGACCCGAAAGGCCCAGGACTCGAGCCAACTAAAATTACGAAAAGTCCCGTGACTTCGAGACACGAGACGTCCCGGGACCCACCCACTACGCCCTAGAAAGACATACACCAACCTTATCGGTGAGATTCTGCAAAAAGGTCATGTGCGTAGTACTCGCAACCAGCGCGTGTGTATGACAAGATGTATGAATGTGGATGAAGTCAAAGAGGTATGCAAGAATCGTAGCAAGTGGCGTTCTGTTGTGACTGACCCCTATGGGAAAAAGGTGTGAGTGTATGTATGTATGTATATAAATTAACAGTCCTGCACAATATAGCTAGTATTGGGGTACAGAAGTAGCGCTATTCATTATACATATGTAGCTTCGCTTCTCTTCGCAATCTCCTTTTATAGCAGAAGCAATGATAGTACTATTATTCATCATAGCGCATGTTTCAAACATCTGCGCCTGTTCAATTTGATTATACAGTGAGTCAATATAATTATCACTGCGTCTGCGATATTGCGGTCTTTGAACTCAATGTACACTGTTTTGATTACCATGTGTACAAATATGAACACATACCACTTAAGTAGTAAATCGTAATAATTAGAAATAGACTCAGCAGTGGCAGATTTCGATTGCGTCTGTTATAGTTTTTGTTTATACTCGTAGTTTTCTTTTTCTGTAGCTCATCATATTGCCAAGTCTGAATATTGCTGATGCTATTAGAACAGACTAGAGCCTTTTTGTTCAGAAATTGTGCTCACAAGCATGAGGGTAATCTTAAATCAACTTTACTTGCCATGTCATGTCTCATGTCTAAGAGGAAGAGGATATCGCTGATGGTTAGGCACAGATCCGGAGTACAATTAATATCGGAACATCGTACATCAGATACGTTTGCGAATAATAGAGCTATGATGTTATCGACCTATTTCTCAAACAATAAAATAAAAAACTATTCTTCCTACTTTACTAAACTAATCATGATTTTATAGGCAATCCATAGGAGCGCCTAAATTGGCTCACGATGGTGACAAGGAACAGCTACTGATGCACCGCTGGAGATTTCCCAGTCTTTCACTTCACGGCATTGAAGGTATAATCGGTTTGATCAATGATCACATACTGTACTGGTTTCTGACACTTACGCGAAAATTTTACATTGAAATAAAACATATTTTTACGGATTTTATCGCATTATATTAATATTACTTAATTCCGGACGCTTCGGATACAACATCCATAGTCTACCCGTGACCATGGATGCTGTAAAGGATCTGCGATAAGGCGATAAAATCCGTTTAAGGTAAAATTTGTTCAATAGTCGCACACTAATTAAATTGTTTAATTGAATATGTAATGTAATTAAATTACCTTTTCAGGGGCTGCATTTCAACCCGGGGCAAAGACTGTAATTCCAGGGAAGGTTATTGGAAAGTTTTCAATTAGAATTGTGCCCAACCAAGAGCCTGCAGAAGTAGAAAAATTAGTCTTTGACTTTGTCAACAAGAAGGTAGCGATTCATGAGTTTACTATTAAAACTTTATTGTAAATACTATTTATCTGTAGAAAACACAATTTTTCTCGTTTGGTAGTATGAAAAGTAGAGATTCTCTAGCGTATTCTCAGCAATCCCTACAGGTTTTGCCGGTGCACGTCTTTGTTAGGAAGGCGTGTGTAGCGAACAGCACGTTTCAGACCATTCACTATTCGGGCAATTGACTTGCCCGATTTTAAATAACCTGCTAGAGTTATATTTATAAAGTGCAATTCCCCGAATGATAAGACTGTCATTATTGTATACAATCGTTGCAATATAGTAGGTATGTAGGTATATACATAATAATATGAGAAATAGAGACATATGGTCCTAAAGTGAGTCAGGGACTTTACCACAACAATGCCCAACTATTTTCATAATGTTTTTACAAATTGTGTAAATATAAAACGACGGTATGTTGGTAATTATGATTCATGTTCAAAATACATAGTTCTCCAGTTAAAAAAAATCTGTGAGGTCAAAACAATATCATTATATAGTTTAAGGTCAAAAGTAAAATTGTCTTGCATTTGAAGCCCTTTTTCTGGGGAATGTGTGGAGGTATTCATTTGAAATTAATGACAAATATCTGTCTATGGTTCTTTAGAGCTGGAAAAAATCAAGCCTCTAATTTAATGCTATAAAAACATACGGCCATTTATATCTCATATTACGATACTTGCAAATAAATCAAAACCTACAGGGTACTTCCCGTTGACCTAGAATCATGAAACTTAGTAAGAAAAATGCGAGTCTTAAATTTTTAGTTACAACACGTGTGATTACACGTACGGTACGGTATGGACCGTGATTTTTTCAACTAAAAGGTCTAGTTTGTCCTTCAATCCGACTTAGCTTTTCGTTAGAGCAATGTTCGTGCTAACATGACATATCAACTTCAGTACGGAAGCCTCTGTGCGAGAGTCCCATTCGCACTTTTATTGTGCCTGTTTAAGTAATAATAATATTTATGGATTTTAAAGATCTGATCATACTTATGAAGTATTTTAAAGTTTTATTCAAAAAGTGTTAAAAGTAATATTTGTTTATTTATTTATAGTGGGAGGAAAGGGGATCCCCAAATAAAATGCGTATTACAGCCCAAAGTGGTCGCGCATGGACTGAAAACCCTGATCACCCTCACTACCAAGCTGCCGCGCGGGCTACAAAGCTCATCTATCAAGTAAGACCCCTCTTGTTATTAAACGTTCATTAGCTACAATGGGTAGTGTTTCTATTGTGTCCGACTTATTAATATAATAGAGCTTTACTAAAGGTGGAAAAGCCGTCAAAGCAATCATGAGCTTTACCAGTATTTTAGTTCTTAGAAGAAAATGACCCCCTAGACAAGCACGGAAAATTTACGTGCTTTTCAAGCATTTTTGGACATTTAGAACGATGCTGCATGTTCTTGGTTGGGTGCTCTTAGAGGTAAAGCATACTTGTCACTTCTAGACGGATCCGGACATGTCCCGCGAGGGTGGTTCCATCCCAGTGACGATCACGCTGCAGGAGGCTAGTGGACGCAACGTGTTGCTGCTGCCGATGGGCGCTGGCGACGACATGGCACACTCGCAGAACGAGAAGATTAACGTACGCAACTATATCGAGGGAGTAAGTACCTACTACCTATGTCATAATATGCAATCGCAATGAAACAGTGCAATCAATATTTTCATTTTCCAGATAACTAAAGAGTTCCGCGAAAGTAGAGCAAGTCAAGTTGACTAAACACACAATCATTGCAATTAATTCTCGGCTTTTCGGAGCTTATAGTGATGGTAAAATTTCGGGTAACAAAGTAGAAGGGTAATCTCTGATCCAGGCCCAATCTCAGTTTTTTGGTATTTTATGCGCACCAATGACCACATATTTTTTTTAATTTCAGTGGTTTAGTGAAATTGACTTTCGAAGGGAAAATATAGTTTTACATTTTACAGCATTACCTCACTACAATATCTATTTAAGAGCTCTAAATTTATATATACCATTCTTCTTTATATTTTAGCGTTTTGCTATAGCCAAACATGAATGAAGCACGTAGGTATTGTTCTACATGAAATGCAGGCACGGATAACGATCTATTTGTACAGAATATTTACAGTACAATAATTATGTCACCATATAAAACAATAGGTAACATCACAATCATATTGTTGTTGTGCCATTATTTTTGATGTCACCACACTTGCATACCTTGCACAGAGAACATCATACTTGCTGCATCTTGAACGATTTTGTATATGACTCATAATCCCAATAAGATTAACATTGTGTAATTGTAAAAAAATACAGTCGCGTAAAAACCCACCCTTTTAGCAGCCGAAGGTTCGTCGAGACTCATCACGTTTGCAAAATGAATATAAATATTTAACTTGTGTTATGTAAAATCTATAAATTATATATGACTTTATAGATTTTACCCTGAAAAATCTTTTTTGTTCTAACCTGGACCACACATAAGATGAGCTTGATTTGACTGCTGGTTTCTGACACTTCTAGCGAATACGAGACATTAAATAAAACTACATTATATACGGATTTTATCGCGTTATATTGATTTTATTTCCGATGTTTCGTTGATTTGACTGATATAAATTCGGTGAGGTAACTCACCCAACGGGCGCGGCGTTTATCTATAGAAGGCGGTTACCGACAAACGACTGTAAATTTTTTTACTACTATGTATAAAAAAAAACCCCAACTTTCAAATACATGAACATAGGAAAATGGGTTTTAATCATGTTTTACCAATTTTACAAAATGCCTTTCCGGAGCACTGACATTAAATTGTTTAAATTGGGAACTTATAAGAACTTTTTTGTATGAGTGATTTCCTCGCAAGGAATCTGCTTTATATTGATTCAGTACACAACTGTTTCATACTTAACTAGTATTATGGTAATTTTGCTCTTGTTTTTTGTTTACGTTGAATTGGTAATGGTACCTATAGACCGGTTTTTATGCAGTGCATACAAATCCAGGTCTTGCGTCGGACATCTATCATGTGAGGTTTTTTCTATTGAGTGCAAATGCTCGGTATTTGCCATTTTTAGAACGACATATTACTTTTACCGATATATTTTCATTATGAGATATGTACCTGTACTTAATCAGAGTCTACAATGGTTCCGTTAATTTACAAGTCACAATAAGGCACCGTTTTATCGTTTAAAAATTCTGTGTTGTGTGTTGCGGAAGTAGTTGTTATAAGAATGTTATTATTTCATCGAGTTTTAGGAAAAAACCTTTGCATTTAAAATATTGAAGAGCTAGAGGTTATCTACGATTAAAGTACCTTTTAATATTACAAATCTTTTTGTAAAACTTTTTTTTTGTTACAGATAAAGTTGTTTGCGGCTTATTTCTATGAAGTTAGCAAGCTCTCAAAGTAAAATATCCAGTGAGTATTGTATGAGGAGCAGTATTTTCCGAAGGGATTGCCTACATTCCTACCGTACACATTGCATAATAATCTATACTGTTTAATCTTGCATAATAATATTATAAAGATCAGTGGTGCCTTACTCGTACATTTTAACTGGTGTATCTTTGTTTTACATGTTTTTGTTTACATATCAGAATGTAATATTTTAGGTTATGAAATACGAATTAAGTTTCATGTTGTATGTGTAATGTACTGTTAATGGGTTTATTTTAGTTTTATTTTTACCGTGTATAATATTCTGCATAATAAATATTTCCATAAATTTATTTTTATTATTTGACTTTTATTTTACGTCGATAACGCCTTAGACATAACATACCATCACGCCTGTATTCCCCGAAGAGTTAGGCACAAATATACTAATGTACACCCACAATTCGGCGGTATCTTTAGGATTTGTTTTTTTTAAAGCTTACTTTTAATGCGGGTCGCCCATTAGTATTCTTGTTAAGGGTATTACATTGCCCAATGACCTTGAGGATTTAGTCATTGTGCTAGTATTTGTTAGTCTCAGGCATTGCGGGGGTGTTTCACGCGGGGTGCTAGTGAGGTTTCGGGTATTTTTTTATTATTTCAAAATATTCAAAGAAATAAGAAAATAAAAACAATACAAAATTGTTAATTACGTCATTACAATTTTTTTGGTATAAAATTCATGACTAACTATTAAGCCGTTAAAGAGAAAAAATACAAATTAGGTTAAAAAAGGCTTATTTTTTTCAATTATTATCCAAAATTGAGGCAAATTTATAAACATTTTAAACAATAAAATTTATTTGTGATGACCTTAAGAATAACATATATTTTTTATATGACAAACGCACATAAGGATTCCACTAGAAACTTCTTTAAAGCTAGGGTGTTTATTGGATTTGAGCGATGAAATGTCCTTAATCCCTCGTGCTAAGTTAAATGCTTGTGTTATGAGTGGGTACTCTATTGCTATTTAACCGAATACAAATCCAATAACACTGCTCGACTTGGGAATCGAACCCAGACCTCTAGCGTAGCAGTCTCGCTCAGGACCACTATGCTAATGACGCAGTTAGGACATAAAGAAATACCGATAAGGCTACTACATTAAACAGAGTTCTTTAGACAGTTAACAATATGATGTAAGTGGCACTGCTTAGAGTAATAATTTTATTTATTATCAAACCTGTTCAGCCCTTCGATAATAATAATCGTTCGTATGAAGGAAAAGGAGGTAAAGGTAAACACACGGCTTGGCGGTTATGGCGTCTTCTTGTTTTTAGTTGCTAGTAACCACCTGTTGGCGAGGTACACCTCTCTTACCCCTTTTCTGGGATGTCCCTAGGCTTGTGGAACCAATACACACCGCGTGTGTGACTGACACTGGTATAGCCCCGATGAGGGATTTTAATTTTGATAACATTAAAAATTAGTCATAATTAGTCGAAATTAGTCGCCATTTATCAGAATTAGTTGGGTCACTACTGGTTCAAAAGTTATAAGGGTTTATAGGTGGCCGATTTGGAGAGCGCTTCCCCCCAGCTTGTCCCAATTTGAATCTCAAAAACTAGGGCAGCTAGAAAAGATCTGTTTTCTCCCTTTCTCCCTTTAGTCACTAATTAGTCGCAAATTTTCGCCAAGTCACAGATTAAGTCGAAGATATATGTATTTATTAAGTTAATTTTTGAAGGTATAGTCCAAGAGCTAGTTTTCGCTTTAACAAACTTATTATTTATTGTCCCACAGCTGGACATGGGTCACCTCTCAAATCGGGAGGGATTAGGATATAGTCGACCACGTCGTCGAGAGGATCTCTCACAGATTTTCTCCTCACAATGTTTTTCTTCGCCGTTGAAGTGAGCGATGGTAGTGTGTGCAGACTTTCATACAATCTTTCACCCCCTTTTCACCACCTTAGGGGTTGAATTTCCTAAAATTCTTTCTTAGTGCTCGTCTTCAGTGCAAAAGGAACTAGTATGCAAACGTTCAGGGATCTAGCTCCTGTAGTTTCGGCTGTGCATTGATACCTGCGTCAGTCAGTCAGTCAGTCAGTCAGGTTCTTCTTTATCCGACTACGAACAAAAGAAGGGTAATGAGTGTAACAGTCTATGTATGTATATTGTATTTATATATGTATGTATGCATCGTATGGATGTTCGATCCTAGCTCAAAAACTACTCATCAGATTTTAGCAAATGAGGTGTCGATTGATTCGACTTTGCAGTAAGATCATTATTTATAAACAACGTGTAACTGAATAAGCGCAAGATCTGGAACAGGTCGATTAGATTATCGAGTCATAATTTTATTAACGAAACCTTAGTCATTTTGAGACATGTAAGCATTTTTTTTTCAAGAAATTAGTTATATGACCTAAACATAAAACTTGTGCCCCACTGGTCGTACCACAAACGTAGATACCTACTAACAACGGCTACGATATCGATGCGAAAACCACACAATTAGGTAAAATTTGTGTAAATAGGTGTCAGTTTTCCATACCTTGACCCACTGAAGGATCGGGGGCCATATTTTAGGTATTCATTTTTTTTAATTAACACACATTAAAAACAACTGTAGTCGATTTGAGTAGTCGATTCTGAACGAACTATTTTCAGGTCGTAGGTTAGGTATATAGGTTGTATATAGATACTTCCTTGCAGTGGCAAGGATGTATCTATATACAACACTGTAACACCGTTCGTTGGTTCAACGTTAGGATTTTCAATTCCGAACTATTAGAACACCAAGCGTTTTGTTGTCTTTTACAACCTCGCTTCTTCCCAATGGGTCTGCGGAGAGGAAGTTCATCACACCATCATGCCTGTATACTCCGAAAGGTTAGGCAGAGGTGTACTAATGTACACCCACAGTTCGCCGGTACGTTTAGGTCCCATGTAAAAGAGGGCCAGCCTATTGCCATTAACCGGGCACAAATCCCAAACTCCGAGCTGATACTAATATACAGCTCGACTTGGGAATCGAACCTAGGAGCTCTAGCGTTAGGAAGTTTTTATTTTTAATCGTCCCCCTACGGGTGAAAAGCACTGCTTGGTACTACTTAACAGGTAATTACATCATGAAACTTCGTTCAAGAAACTGAAGTGTGTTGACGGAGACATTTGCGTTCCGGGGACCTCGATATGCTATTGAGGAGACGATCTTGAATCAACTTCAAAAATATTTGAATTTTTACTATAAATGACATCAGTCTGTCTCTCAAAATCAAATTTGCTTTCTATGGCAGCCTATATAATCATATTCAGATTATCGTGTTCAATATATAACAATAAGAACAGCGCCAAATTTTCATTATGTAGGTAGTATATTTTTCGAAAAGACCAGAAGTTAGGTTTTTTTTTTCTGTCCAAGAAATTAACATGATTTTGCAACTATAGGTAAAGGCAGTGGCGTAGCTAGCATGAATGGCACCCGGGGCGGATATTACAGGTGTCCCCAAAACAATCAAAGCTGTTAAAATAAAAAATAAAAGTAATCATAATTTATGTTTTATCTTTCAAAATTTCAATGAAATTTTTTTAATAAAAAATATCTATATTTAGCAAATAAAATAAACATACCATCACGCCTGTATTCCCCGAAGGGTTAGGCAGAGGCGTAATGTACACCCACAGTTCGCCGGTATGTTTTAGGTCCCATGTAATAGGGGTACGAGCCTATTGCCATTAACCGGGCACAAATCCAGGCATGAGGCAAGCAAATCAAATAAAACCAATGATTATATTATTTATAGGTACCTAATGATCCAATTGTTTATTTGCTATCATTGAAATAAAACTACTTTTTAAGGATTTTATCGCGTTTTATTATTTAATTCCCGACGTTTCGGATCCTTTACAGCATCCATGGTCACGGGTAGATTAAGTTGTTGGACGTCTTAATGTTGCAATTAGATACTAACAGCTACCTTACATTTTTGTTATGTATTGGCGATCCGATTCACGCAGAACGAGCTCACCGTATCCTTCGGTCTTGCAGTTTTGGGCTTGGATTTAATGGAATCTATAATGGGGTTCCAAGCAGGTGGCAAGCCCCAGCCATCTTCTCAATTGAAATTTAGGTGTTATAATTTCAATAGCCTTGCGAATCATCCTGGGAAGGAATCGGTTTTTTTCCTTTTCGAGGACTTGTGGTTTATCAAATCTGATGTGATGCTGGGCCTTGTCAAGAGTATGTTCACAAACTGCTGACTTCTTGGAACGGCGATGTTTGACATCGGCGATGTGTTCTTTTACGCGGGTTCCTTTGCTTCTTTTAGTTTGGCCTATGTATGAGAGACCGCAATCACAATCAAGTTTGTACACTCCTGCATCTTGTAGAGGTATATGGCACTTGACAGGTGGTAGGAACGGACTGATCTTCTTCAGCGGCTTGAAATAAGTTTTGATTGAAGAACGAAGATGTAGCCTATCTTGTCGGTGACTCCTCTAACATATGGTAATAAAACAGGTAGGCGCTCGACTGTGGCACGTCTCTATACATATGCACGTGTGTAAGTGTCAGCAACCAGTATATTTATTATCATTTCTTAGTATTTTCCGCTTATTATTAGGAGCCTCCCTTGCGTCTGTGCTATTTTTTTTTGTTCTAGCGCTTTTTTTTTCTATGTTTGTTACGCGATTATTCCGTCAATTATGAAACGATTTTGATGATTCTATTTTTGATCGGTTGGTCAAGATCTCATCACAAAATTTAGAACAAACTGACAATAATACGTAACGCCCGAGTAAAATGATAACGTTGTCTAGGTATACGTGAAGTTTACTTGCTACTAAAAACGTTGAAATAAAATAACTTTTAAGAAAAAGTATAACCGCCTATAAAAAAATAAAATAATAAAAGTGAAACAGTTTCGGAAGTTATTTTTAAAGTTATTTTTGTGGGCTCCACCTAATTTAATGTATCTTGTAGGGAAGCGCGCTCCATCGTAGAACGCATAACATCGGACGGATCCCTCGAAAAATAATAACATTCGACACATAAAAAATTAACATCGCTATTATGATACTGCTGTGCAAAAGAACTTATAAGAAAAATAGGGTTAAAGATAAGAGATAGAAAGTTCCAAACCAGTTGACATTTTGTCCATCGCTCTATTGTTGTCAGATTCGTCTTAAGAAGGCGGGGATGACCATTCAAAAGTTGTACGTTATCGTATCGAATCCGAGTAGGTTAATGGAACACTCAGCAGCTCAATCCATGAAATTTAAATCTAGTCATGATTTTAGTATTCAGATTTCAAAAAGGAGAAGGTTAACCGTAGGTGTCTACTTGATATGACTTGAAAGGGCAAGGGTCTCGTCTTAGAATGAGAGGGATTAGGCTATAGTCCACCACGCTAGCTAATGCGGGTTGGCAGACTTTACACGCCGTCGAGAAAATCTTTCAGACATGCAGGTTTCCTCACAATGTTTTTCTGCACCGTTTAAGCGCGTGATAATTAACTATTAATATGTACCTGACTACTGACTTCGAAAAGTCAGAAGTGCGTGCCTTGGATTCGAACATGAGACCTTTGACTTTACAGTCAAATGGTCATATCACTAGGCTATCACTGCTGCTAATATGGATATAGGGCCCGTAAGGTGCCCGGTGTAGCGGTATTAATAACCGGTATTGTGTCTAATTAAGTGTTCGAAGGGTTAAAATTAAAATAGTAAAGTGTAGGTAGATACAAACCACATTTTCAACTAAATGAGCTTTTAATATTTACATGAGTTAGGTAATTGTCTTAGTAGGTAGTTACAGTTTTGGTAATGAGGACTCAAGGGTTAAACTGCTGCCGATTAACGCTACGACCACTGCAGGCATTATTGGCACTCAAAATCTTACAGTTATGTGACCAACACAGCTAACGGTTACGCGCACCGATTAATTTATCTGAGATTACATCTCATTTAGCACGCTTTTGATCCAATGTGTATTGTGTGGGCGATTTAATAAAAAATATATTCTTTAAAATTTACCTCCCGTTGACATTGGCTGGTACGCTAACGCTACCAGTTTCCAATACTAACATAAAAGAGGATGGCAACCGGCCCTCATTCACTCAGTCTGTCTCTGGGTCTCGCTACAGTGCAACGTTACGCTCCGCATGGTATTTAATACACAAAAGTACCATGCATTAAACTTATTGTAAATGAAAATAACAGCAGTATTATAGTGAGACGTCTTAGTTATAGTTATAAGACAATTTTATACTTCATTTTAATCCTAAAATTGATTGAACGAGCATCATACACAATAAGGACATAAACTCGGTGAGTTGTTTGTTTTATATAATTTTTAGTTGATACTTGTTTATGTTTGAATTTAGCGTTACAGTCATTTAATGCAATTCAGTTACCTATATAGGTATTTTCAAGACAATGGTATAACAACGTACCCTATATTTGGTGTTTCTATTATTATTTCACATTGTTCCTCAGTAATCAAACAGACAGGTTTTCACAAAATATTGTGTAACTGTACATATTGTGTTGTGTGTGTTGTATCAACACACTACAGGTCCGTCACCGCCTGCCAGAATTATCATGCACGCTTTCTAATTTACTGTGACGAATTTTCGCAACAGTACGCGCACATAAACATCCATGTCGTTTTAATTCGTTGCACATTACTAGATACGTACCTGTTTAAGGCTGCTTAATCGAAATGACGTTTTGGATCGGAATTAAATCGGCAGAAGGAGAGAGAAGAGGTAAAAAAGTAGGTAGTAACATGACAAGCTTTTCTTGTCCAGTGAAATTCTCTTCTGATTTTGGTTTACTCTCTTGAGTGATATTCTTCTGCGTATAAGGGCTTTCTGTTTTCTAAATAGTAGATATATACAATTTAGTCACCAATTTGACCAACACTACCTATGTATATACGTACTTAACAATTATTACAAGAAATAAAATAAATTCATTTGGTTATTTTGGACATTGTGGCGGAGTTGGAACGTATCTTGTGAAAACTCACCTTATTGTTATGTATGTCAAGGAATTAAACCACTCTGTAAACATCAGAGCCCATAAATGGAGCTTACCTTAAAAGCCTCAAAGATCATGACGCTAACAAATTTAAACGTTCAGTGAGAAAATTCTATTTAATTACATCACACATCGATTGATTCAATATTTATACTGTATAGATGCATCTTTAGCGTAACGTTTAGACCTACCTATTAGTCTGTAGTAAATTCATTAAAACTTCAGCTTTGTAATGTTGACATTATTTTTACTTAAGGGTCCGGCGGAGCTTGAATTGCTCACAAAAATACCAAAATAAATCGTAATCATGACTATTCTATTAAATTATGTTATTATTCGCATTTGGATACCGTTAATCCAGGTTCCTACCGTAATATTTCTTCTACTACTACTTCATTGGAAATAAAAGACCGGAGAATCGTTCCAAACTTGGTAAAGATCAAAAATTGCATTCGCTTACATTTATTTCCAGTGAAGTATTTTGGATGAAATAGCAGAGTAGGAACCTAGATTAATGGTATTGGAATCTAAATAATAACAGCATTTTATTAAATTGTGTTTGAATTACGATTTATTTTGGTACCTATTACGTTTGTAAGAGAAATTCGGTCCGCCGGACTCTTAACAAGGGAAACAAAGGAAAAAATTGATTTTGTTCAAAATGAGGGTAGAGTAGAATGATCTTATGAATTTACACTTTACTTTTAATTTATTAGCTATAAATTTAAAAATGTTAATGTCCAGGAATAGTGGTGTCCAGTTTATAGCCGTGGTCGCATGCCACCATAATCTATATATATAAAAGAAAGTTGTGTTAGTTACACTATTTATAACTCAAGAACGGCTGAACTGATTTGGCTGAAAACTGATAGGGAGGTAGCTTAAAACCAGGAGAAGGACATAGGATATTTTTTATCACGTTCCCGTGGGATAATTTAATTTTACATTTTTACAACCTAAACCCATATAAAATGTTATTTTGATAGTTGTCATAGTTGCCACATAGTATGATGGTTGTCAATGTTTGAAATCGTGCATATAAAAAAGAGTATTTAATGTGCTGGAATGCAGAAAAAAAAAATTGATGTCAATCGTCTATTTGGTGCGACCTAGAAGAATGGATTCAGACTGGAGTCAGTAGTCAAGAACATGATAGCTATTTCATAAAACTGTTTTGAGTATTTTTCAAACGACTCAAGATAGCCTTTCAAAGACATTTGATGACATTTTGTGTTGCTAGACTTTTTTAGATCTGATTTTTTTTTAATAGGTATGGCGCAACCGGGGCAAACCGAAAAAAATAGGCACCTTATTTGTTGACATTCGAGTCTGTAATAGAATAACTGCATGAACCATAACATGGAAAATAGACTTGCAGTCAGAATGATTAAGAGTAGAAAATCAAAATTTTCAGCTATTTTTTTCAAATCGTTACGACAGGTGATACGAAGTACACCGGGTCATCTTATATAATATAAAACAAAGTCGGGTTTGTTACAACACGTATAACTCGAGAACGGGTGAACCGATTTTTATGATATTTGGTTTGTTGAATTTGTCTCCTCCCCGAATAGCAGAATAACTATTAAAACATCGAAAAAAAACATTATGATAAAAATTTATTTTCTCATACCTACATTGTTTCGGGAACGGATTGACAGATTTGACAGAAATAAAACACGGACATGAATGAACATGATGTCGATTTCTGTTTCGGCAAGGCCAGTAAGTAGATGGCGTTCTGTGCATTGTCCGAACTTCTCATAAGCTGCTGGTGTGATTTTGATTTCTTTTTTGTGTATGTTTAATTGGGTTACTGGATGGTTTAGATTCACAATTTGAGCCGGTAGGTGGCACCGCAATCGGGTTCTACGATTTTTTTTAATATATAGGGCAAGACATGGGAATGTGATGAATGGAAGAAAAGGACATGCTGCGCCGACGACAAATAAAGAGCAGGAAGATGATGATACAGGGCAAGACAACGTTTGCCGGGCCCGCTAGTTATAGATAAATTGACACCAAACAAGTCATAGCAGTATGACTCGGTACTTTACGGTGTTTTTTTGTTTTGTTGGGTTTTAGTTTTCTTAATTTGCGTTTTATTTGACACTTATTGGTGGCTCGTGTTTACTTCATGTACCTACATTATAGGAAGCAAGATTTGAAGTTTATTTCAATGGGTCATGAAAAAGAATAACAAAGTATGGATTTCGAAGAGATGGCGCTAGTTATTAGAAGACCGTACACTTTCCATTCGTCCAATGTTTGCTATATGGAATTACCTGTTATGATAGATAAAAGATAGATATTTGGATTAAGACAAATCCAAAGACACCTTAGGTATTTATTAAATTCGAGTAAATTTTGGTTCCTTTTTTATGTTTCTTCGGCCATATTGTTTTATTTTTCAATAATGTATAGCCTATAACCATCTTACTGTAAAGACGAATCAATCGACACCTCATTTGTCAAAATCTGATCAGTAGTTTTTGAGCTAGGTATGTACCTTTCCTTTTTTCGTAGTCGGGTAAAAAGAGCTGCATAGAGCTAGTTATGACTAATATAGCTATCATTAAGTAGTTAGGTAGGTACTTCCTTATATTACTTGAAACTACCACAAGGAAAAAACGTTTAGCTTTCGGTGAATGAAAAAAACTGATTTCATCATGTGCTTAATAAATAATCACGTTTACTCATGGCCGTAGGCAGGTGGTCTGGAGTTGCTCCCGAAGTATTATAGGTAATCAAACTCAACGCTCTTACCACTAGTTTAGGTACACAGATCCTGTACTTCTACTGAACAAGTATAGTAGTAGTGTACCTAGTAGTACTTACCAATTTGTCCAGCACGAAAAATAGGATATGATTGATAGAGCCGTATTAGGCAAAGAACTGAAGAGCCTAGGTGTATACAAGAAAATTCCAGCGATGCCAACAAAGGTTAAAACAGATAAATAAATAAATGTTGAAGTCAGTTGAAGAGTGCTCGTGAAACTGAATAGAAAGTTTTTGTCATACCTACACAATGGAGTAAACACTAATGATCATCATCACAGAATGGTAAATAATTATATGGAAACTTGTTTTCTATATTTCTTCAGATTTCTTTTTCTTAGAATACTTACGTGATATTACCACCAATTACTAGTTATTATGTTAGGGAGGGACTACACAGAAATTGGTATGCGGAGGTCTGATGATAGTCGTTTCTTGTTAGATACTGTAATTCAGCTAAGACTGAGAGCCAACATAGGCGCTAGAAGTGTTTGTAAACGCACCCACGATACAGGAGAGAATCCTAGTGTGGGAATTGTTTTTTAAAAAAAACAAGAAACCTCAATGTTTTGAATCAACAATTTTTCCACCAAAACATTCTTATGTTTTGCCAAGCCTAAAGAGAGGACTGCAGACTGCCAGTGCTCCAGTAACCGAAACCCCTTTCGGTTTAGCTCTCACGCGCAAGAATCGAAACACACCAAAGAGCTTTACGACAAACTCCGACATAAAGCTAGTTGCCAGCCAGTCATATCCCAAGAGGCCTTTCCACCGAGCAGCAAAAGACCAATCTATCTAAGACCGAAACAAAACCACGCTTTTATAAATAGAACAAACCAATCCCTGTTAGGTACTATCTACGTTAACTTGCGTTTGTATTTTTTAGCTTATTTTCTTAAAAGGCAGTATTCGTTAGGTATATACCTAGGCAATATTTAAAACATAAATACATTATATCGATGTTGGTATTCTCATTGTTATTCCAGCAGCGTGCCGTTCTGTTCGAGGATCTTATGCAAACGTTACACGCGGTGGCCTTAATGCTTTTGAAAATGCAACGAGGTCGTACAGTTCAGTCAAAATAACTGTACGTGTCTGAAGTTGCTTGCAAGTGCTATTTTTTTATATACAAACTTGGTGCAAAGACAACTGGGGTCGTAAATGTTTCGCATTCGTGAATATTGTCCTTATTAATTTGGCCACAGGTTCGGGTTCAACTTATTGTCTTATATTCGCAATAAACGATGAAATTGAAATTGAACGGCTAAGTTCAGACACACAGTTATTTTGACCGTACCTAATGTAAAAAAACGCAATGTTGTCGAAGGAGGTAGCATGCATCATATTTATATTTTTGTTTATAGTATCCCACTAATCTTACAAATTTCATAACAAGCTGGGCAAGCAAGCATGCCATATGCAGTGATTTCACTTAGTTTTCTACTAAGGCTGTAAGTAGGTACCTACACTCGTTTCAGTGACTCAAACAAGAGGCGCAATCAATCGAGTGTCTGTACTGCACTTAAAACGTGAAAGCGAAGTCCGTTGAAAGTTTATTCTACGTACATTTTATTGCAAGTAATAAAAACGTTTTTCAATTCGCAAAATTCACTTTACGTTAAATAAAACCGTTAGTAAGTCCAGCAATACGCGATGCGCATACACAGGTCAAGTCTCATGTCTGCTGGGAAAAGCGGTGTTATAGGTCCATTATTACACTATAGTTCGAATGAAAGTTGTCTACAACAAATAAACGATTACAAAATTTATGTAACTAGGTATTCCCGTTTTGATAAAATAATAAGATCAATATTCTCTACAGAAGTCTACAAACGTCAGCATTGATGATAATCTTGAAATTTAAAAAGGAAGTGTGTTATTGAAAGGCGGGAGAAACCAAAGTGAACTTGTGGGAATTCCGAGGCCTTTAAGTGTCTGAACAATGTGAAACCGTGAATAACACGTTTTGTAAACAAATAATGGTTCGTCAAACTGTTGCCTTGGCTGCTTGTCCGGCGCACGCTGGGACGATTCTCTGTAGAATTGCCGATTGTTTAATATTGTACCTTTGGTGGATATTTTTTCATTTAAAAAAAAGTTAGTTCTCTCACTTGATAAACATACCTAGGTACAAATGACGTACATAAAGAACACCTTGAATACAGATTATATTAATTACTTAGGTATCTGTATAATATTTTGAGTGTAAAGTTTCTGCAAGCGTGATCCCTGGCTTATTATGTAGGTACGCATTGTATATATTTGAATAAATCAGTATATTTATCATTAAGTCAATTAGCTGGTACCTACGTAGGTAAAATTATGTCAGTGCAATTATTATTCTTGTTACGCAATCAAATAGAGATGCGGAAAAGTATAATTTGGCTCTGCTTATGCTGTTCTGATGTACCTTCTTGTTTAGAGAGTCGTTTACTAGCTCCGTAGCTCAATCGCTCAAAAAACATTGAGACAATATTATTAACTTGCTTAATAAATTAAACTTAATTTGAAAGAACAGGACACGGCAATGTTTTACTTACAAAAACTCAATTAGGTTCAAACACATTCTATCTAGACACATATGTGTATTAAATTCTCCAACTTTTTAAAATTAAATTCATTATACATAGGCACTTATAATATAACCTTCTATCCAAAATAAACCACTTAAATATTGCTAGTGGGATAGGTACAAAGCTACATAAACAAGTAGTTGTCATGATTTTTGTATTCGTCTAGTTAGGTACGAATATTTCGGTCAATGCACCGAGTCTTATTGTAGTTAATTTATATTTTAATAGTAACTATATAAAGTTTATCGATGAAGACCGTCCAACCGTCTTACGTACGAAGCGTCAACACTGATCGATTGTAGCATAAGTTCGCCATGCGAATTTAAGAGAACATAATCGATTAGAGAAGAATGGCTATACTTTTCCAATCGAATGTTACACTTCAATTCAATGATCCATTGACTCCCATACTGTCTTTTATACTTATTGTCCAGAACAGATGAGAACGATCTAAACTAGGCATGTTTTAATTTGACTAGGTATTTGTTATTGCTTAACCTGCGAACTTACTATAGTTCGGCTTCTAGGCGGCTACTCATAAATTAAATGGGACCTTTATCAATACAATTGTGAAATCCGGATTCAAATTCGGGTAGTAGTGTACAAACATACAGAGAGACGAACAAATAAAAAAATGTAAGGATAATTGAATTTTGGATTGTATTGCTCTTATAAAAAACCCCCAATATTTATTTTTTCTTAAATATCTCTTAAGTACAGACATAGACCAGATTTTCATTGTATCGTCGATCAAATAAGTGGTCCATGAGTCAATGTACTCTATAGATGATGTCAAAACAATTGTTTCAATTGCAAACGATTAGGTACGTAGGCGGAAACATAAATTTACTTAATTACCTACCACTATAAAACACCTCATATGGTGTTCTGAGGGTAGGTAAGGTAACCGTAAAAATAACTGTCTACTTATATATATGATTTTACTTATCAAATCAGTTGCATGCTTGTACGAGCTCTATGATTACACGTAGGACGTAAGTACAAACATGTTTAATAATACCTATATATTAGGTACGTCGTGGTATATAAATACGCGTGTTAACATATTGTTATATAGGTAAAACATAATATGATTTATGTAGGTAGAATGGTTAACAGCACACCATGTTGAAGTTTTATTTTATGTAGTACTAGCTTTTGCCAGCGACTTCGTCCGCGTGGAATAGTTACTTTGTTCCCTAGTTCTTCGCCCGTGGTTTCACCTGCGTTGCCCCGTTCCTAAGGGTTGTAGCGTGAAGATAATATATACATTGATAGTTTGAAACCTTTCCCATGAATCACTCATTTTCCCAACATTTCCCTTCACTGCTCTGCTCCTATTGATCGTAGCGTGATGAAAAGTATACTATAACCTGTGGTTTGGGCTGTGCGTTGATAGATCACTATGTCAGTCAGTCAGTCACCTAACGTAAGAGTAGACAAATATAATCAGAAAGCTCCGAACTGCTAAGCTATCGGGAGTTACACGTGTTATTGTGAGTCAACCATAAAAGATAGACATTTGCTGTCATG
Organism: Acronicta aceris; assembly: GCA_910591435.1. NCBI lineage: Eukaryota > Metazoa > Arthropoda > Insecta > Lepidoptera > Noctuidae > Acronicta > Acronicta aceris. The sequence continues at coordinate 9,748,902 of OU342760.1, read as the reverse complement.
GAATATTTTTTATATAATTTTAAGGAGAACATTTCCGTCATACATGATTTCTGTGTAGCTTTAACCATTAAGGTTGCACACGCGACGGAAGCTTAAAAAATGGAGTAAGTTCTCCTGTTTTCCCAACATTTCCCTTCACTGCTCTGCTCCTATTGATCGTAGCGTGATGAAAAGTATACTATAACCTGCCCAGGAGTATGAAGAACAATTGTACCAAGTTTCGTTGAAATCCGTCGAGTGGTTTTTGTTTCTATAACGAACATACAGACAGACAGACAGACAGACAGACAAAAATTTTACTGATTGCGTTTTTGGCATCAGTATCGATCACTAATCACCCGCTGATAGTTATTTTGGAAATATATTTCATGTACAGAATTGACCTCTCTACAGATTTATTATAAGTATAGATTATTTCTAGGGCCTAGGTCATGGGACCTAAACATACCAGCGCGCAGCGACCTATGGGTGTACATTAGTACGCCTCTGCCTAATCCTTCTGGAATACAGGCGTGATGGTATATTATTTCTAGGAATATAGAGATTTACCTACAGATTTTTATTTGAGGATGCCTGATAGATCAACTTACATCTCCTGTCAAATTGTCGCAACATTGTGGCTTAGGGTTTAATTATTTAATCTCTATATGCAGAATTATTTCTGAAACTAACATTAACCTTCTAACTAATATTTTTGTAATGTTATGTTATATTTATGTAAAAAAATATAGATATAAAATGCATAATCTATTGTTCTCGGGTGCCAGGACCATTCGGTATGCTGAAATAATACAACAAACATCGTGTTAAATTTTTCGCTCAGATCCATAATTAAATTGTGGATCCTTGGGTACTTTTTAGAAAATAATTGTGGAAAATGATTATGGATTTCATACAGAACAATTCTTGGTATTTTAAAATAACTAATCAATATTGTATTGATATGGTTTGCTGTCCGCTCGTTGTGTAACAAATGTGTCGAGGATGACGTACTGCTTGACTTTCGCTGAACGCATTGATTTTAAAGGGAAATCCGAGCATTGTACGCAAGTGGCGCTAGTGTGAGTGTGACCCACTCGCGGGAGGCTGGGATTCCCTCTGACGTCAACAGATCTCTCTCGCTCTCGATGCTCTGCAGAAATTACTGTTATAATCATCTTAATTGCACTGTTTTGTTCAGAATACGATAAGTTACAGTTTATATTCACTCTTATTCATTCTCATTTAGTGCACAAAATGGTTACCTACCTAACTAAGTAAAGTGTGAAGATTGAGTAAAAACGGAAACGGATAACCTACACTTTTCATTACGTCTTGTTGAGTCATTACTCGGGGACGGTAGTTTTCGCCGCAGTTTTTTCATTATATAAGTCGGTGTTCATTCACGGCATCATACATAGAGTCTTTTTGATGAGTCATTTTTGACTAGGATGTTTTAGGTAACACTAGCAATCAGACTACCAAAATATAAGAGGAAAAACCGGTTGTACAAAACATTAGAACTAATTTTACAGGTTTTCTAAATGTCAACAGTGCATCATTGCCATTCGCTGCACATTGTGTGCAGACAAACGATATCTAGTATAAACGTTATAGCACATATAAAGCATGTGTATATAATATGTACCTACATATTTATTTGATTGCACTACTCATGTATGCGCGTGTCGGTTATCGGGTCAAGCTTTAACAAGCGTTACATGCAATACAGCTGGGGTTTTCCCAGCCGTATAATCAATGCAATCAGGAACTGAGTGGGTCGTTAGGGATAGTTCGAAGTCATAACAAGTCTCGGACGAGCCGAGTGTGGTCGGTGCGAGGCCATCAATCAATCACACGCCATGTCCGGATATGATGAAGCAGCTAACAGATATGACCCTCATTTTTGAACCTAGGTCATTTAATTAGATACAGAGATCAACAGATACTACAGATAACAATTTATATTATTAAAAGTCACGTTTTTATTAGTATTTTAATTAATATAGATACTTTTGTCCTTTGGTTTTTACTTACCCTGACTTAGACGTTGTATAATCTGCGTACCTACATAATAACTGCCTTGCGTTCTTTTATTTAAGTTACAATTCAAAAAATATATGTATATGTAGATACATTGAATAAAGTTTGTAATACGTTTATTAATAGATGGCCCAAGGTGCCCTTTTGTGTTAAATTTAGTAGGTAGGGTCTCACGTACGCGGCTGTCAATGCATTTTCTAGTCTAATTGGTGTCATACTATCCCATTCGATTTGAAAACATAATAAATAGATTGACAGATCAGATATGAATCATATTTAGTTTTAAGTATAGGTACCTCTTTATATCCTTTAACTTGTATCCTTTGATGTGACCTAAATATCACTTACGAGCGAGATTTTAATGTTGAGACGATATCTTTGCTAATGGCCTGTAGTATATGTTTCGTGGGTAGCTGACCGCGGTCCCTGCCCCGCCTACCCGCGAGGAGAAAGCGCGGTGAAATGCCCACTGATCAATTATGTCTGGCTTTGTCTTAGATTGGCTTTTTATCGCACTCATAATGTCTATTAAACCAAGCGCTGGTTACCTATATCTACCGCATTTGACAAAATGAAAATAGTGTTAATTTTGTTGGCAGATGTAAGTTCCCTTAAATTAGGTATACATTCTAAAGTTATTTATTGAGTACACTATTTCACAATATAACAAATAATTTATGTATACCTAATAACAATATCCACTACTTTGTATATTATCTCACTAAACAATTGAAATACTTTTTTTTTAAATTATCCTATTGTTCTTCCTCTGTGTTAATTCATCTAAATTTCGTCGTAATTCATCTAAGTTTTGACGATATAGCGTGAAAAAAACCATAATAATGGTTCAGTTTTAATTGACGACACGTTTACCGTAGCGGCTAAGGGATCTGCTTCTGCGGCATGTGTTGTGAGTTCGATCCCCACACGGAGCAAATATTTGTATGACCTACAGGTAGTTGTTCCGGGTCTGGGCGTTTGTGTATGTGAGAATTTGTATTTGTATTTTTATTATTATCTTGTGTGCATATACTTAAATACCCAATAATAGAACCGCGTTTCCTTTCAAACATTTTGTTATAATTGTTAACGCTGCACTTAATAGCCTTCATTTAAACTGTCCCATAATTACTCGTCATTAGTGATAGGTATAATCATATATCGACACAAGTAAAAATAGTATAAAAGCCTGTACCTGGAATAAATACAGTCAGTTTATTGTTATTGTAATTGTAACATTAGTGTACCTTGCAATGTCTTCATGTTGCTTTCATTGTTTTAGAGACAACATGTTGAAAGTAGTCGTGGTGGGTCTCCTCGTCCTAGCGACCGTCAACAGCCAGTGTTTCTACAAAGATGACTCGTCAAAGAAGCTGGACCCTGAAGCCCGCTCCTCCTTGTACAGAGGGCAGCTGGAGTTCACGCTCAACTTGTTCAACGCGATCAACAAGGCGCTCCCAGACGACAACATCTTCTTTTCTCCTTTCTCCGTATACCACGCACTGCTGCTTGCTTATTTTTCCGCGGGTGGACAAACTGAGAATTCGCTGAGGGAGTCCTTGCGAATTGCTGAAAATATGGTAACATAAACAATTTTTATTACATTTTTAACATGCTGTACAGACTTAATGTATTTTTTTTCCTTGCTTTGCAAACCATTTATTTATTTGTTTTGTTTTGATTTTCAATTTAATGACTTGAGTAATTCTATCATACAATGAAATACCTTCACAATATGTAAAAGAATCAAATACTCTTAATAATAATTGCACCTCATTATTGATTTCAGGACAAGATTAACCTGATGACAGCATACAAGGTGGACCAGAGGTCGCGCGCTACAAACAACAATAGCGACAGTTACGAGTTCACGAGCGCCAACAAACTGTTCGCTGACTCCGAGCTGCAGGTGCGGCAGTGCATGCTGGACCTGTTCGGAGAAGAGCTGGAGACACTGGTAACTGTCCTTTATATACTATACAATATTCACATTAAAGCAAAACTATTCGAAAATAATGAGATAGCAACTGTCAAGCTGTTGTCACAGCTGTTTATACGACTTACCATAACCACTATCTAATAATAGATGTTTTCGTGTTCGAGTGTTCGATGACGATACCATCAAAGTAACTGTCGCTCTCCTGCTTGTCGTAATAATTGTTTTCCTATTGTATATTTCTGTAATATCCTTATTGAAATATAGAAAGCAAGGGTTCAGGTAAATCATTTTCCATAGTTTGTACTAGAAAAGTTACAGCATGTTCCAAAGGGATTCACTCAATCTTATAATCACTGGTGAACATTACCTACACTCATTATTGTAGATATATCTAACATGGCAAATGTCCTCATTGTTTTCAGAATTTTCGTGAAAACCCCGAAGCAGCTCGCATGTACATTAACGACTGGGTCACCCGAATCACCAAGAACAATATCAAGGATCTGCTTCCCGAAGATGGAGTAACCCAGGCTACTAAGCTCGTGCTCGCTAATGCTGCATACTTCAAAGGTGTTTGGGCTTCGAAGTTCCCCCCGGAGAGGACGAAGAAAGAAGCCTTCTTTGTGTCAGAAACACGTCAGACACTGGTACCGTTTATGAAACAGAAGGGAACTTTCCACTACAGTACGTAACTCATTTTAAAAGGTTGCTTTTGTTTTTTTTTGTACATACCTACTTCAAAAAGATATCCTTGGCAATTTATTAATTGTTTATAATAATAATAATATTATCTTAATATATAAAAAACTCAAAGGTGACTGACTGACTGACATAGTGATCTATCAACGCACAGCCCAAACCACTGGAGGGATCGGGCTGAAATTTGGCATGCAGGTAGATGTTATGACGTAGGCATCCGCTAAGAAAGGATTTTGATAAATTCTACCCCTAAGGGGATAAAATAGGGGATGAAAGTTTGTATGAAACTTTTTCAATTTTAAACCGATCGGGCTGATACTTTGCATATATATAGCTACTATGACATAGGCATCCCTTAAGAAAGGATTTTGATAAATTTCGACCTATGTAGGGGTGGAATAGGGGATGAAAGTTCATATGGAACAAAGTAACTATTCCGCGCGGACGAAGTCGCGGGCAAAAAGCTAGTTATTTTGGACCAAACTGATCTATTTACTTGTCTTATGGATGATTGCGGCAAGTCTATAGTATCACTGTGGCCGTAGTCGGTCTATAAAATATTGTGATCGGCCTACTATAAAGTAAGTATATATGCAATTTTAATATGCGGTATGTACCAACGTAATACTACAGCACGGCCTTCACGTTGCGATCATATCTAATCCGTTTGCAATTATTATTGGCTAAAGTATCATAACTATCTGATTGCCTCGCTGCGCGCTGGTCTTGCTCGCTAAAGTGGGCGCTGAGCGTGAGCTCCTGGATCCGAATCCCAAATCAAGTCGTATTTTGGGATTTAATTATGAAATTCCCAATAGCAGCTTCAGTTAAAATATGTACGTGTTTTAATGGCAAAGGCCCACCTCCGATTACGTGGGACCTAATAAATATGCCGGCGAACTGTGAATGTATATCAGTAGGTACCCCTCTGCCCAACCCTTCAGGAAATACAGGCGTGTTGGTATCTTAGTGCCCTTTGTAAAGCAATCCTTTTTGAAATTCAAATGATTTCAGTAAGTTTAGATGACATGGTATTTCTTCGGAAATCTGCAGCTTTGATTTTCGTGCTCTTCATGTCTTGAAATAACATTTAATATTTTCCACAGTGGTAAGCGACGACCTGGGTGCCCAGATTTTGGAGCTACCGTACAAGGGTAACGACATCAGTATGTACATCTTCCTGCCTCCCTACTCCATGAAGGAAGGTGAGTGAATATTAAATATTTATTTGTAATCCGTTTTCATTATGAATTGTCAGTTACAGTCTTATTGACAAATAATACTTTATTATTGTATAATAATATTCCAACGCGGAGATATTCCTTAATAATTAATCATAATTAACAAAAACAGTTTTCGTATGTCAGGTGTCAGGTCAGAATACTGTTCCTCGCTGCTACTCGGATATGCGTTATGCATGGGAACCACGTTTACGTCGGATTCTGTCGTAAATCACCTAAGTGTGTGTTTCGACTTTTGCGCATGAGAGGCAGTTCCCCCTCGGTTGCTGCGGCTCTGGCAGTCTGCCAGTCCATAAGGGCTCCTTTGAGTCGACAACGCATCGGCAACTCCTCTGGTGTTGTAGGTGCAACTGGCATGAGACGTCGGTCGACAGGATGCTGGCTAATGACCTGCTAATGTGTGTTCATTTGGTCTCAAGGCCACAGACTGTCTGCCCGATATCTGTCGCCGCTGACCGGGATCGTCAAGCGGCCACACACTCTCAGTTCTTTTCATCGTCAGTCCGAAATCTTAAACGGATCTGTTAGTGTGTGACCTATTGCGATTAACTGACAGATTGATATCGTCCGGTGAACTTTTAATGGGGCCCTTTAACAATAAAACATAATTTAAAAATATACTTATCGGCGATATATCGGTTTACCTTACGGTCAGTCCTACTAACAATTCAATCAATAGATTTGCTTTCTAGAGATAGGATTTTGACATTACTTGTCCTTATGTCAAAATCTTATCTACATGATATGTTATTTGGGCTGGCCGCAAGTCGAACACTGAGGATATAGGCGCGATTGCATGTGATGTATTTCCTAATTATCTGTCTCACTGACACAAAAGCGCTTTCGATCATATCGCATCATTTACGATCGATACAGATCTGAACGCTTAATCTGATATGAATGATGATACTTACGGTTATGTTAGCTAAACCTGAGGTTTCTAGTTCAGTCGGCTGTTAACGGTACATTTAAAGCTCAGTAGCGTTATGGATATTATTTTGCGGTTGGTTTGACGTTTTTACGCTCACGATCATGGTCTCCAGGAGGTCGCATATTGTTGAACTTCCATTAGTATGATTTTGATTATGATGTACACGTATTAACTGTACAGTCACCGCAAAATAAAACAAAATTAAAAATCGACATAATATTTATTCCGTCCCAATTTTAATTCATAACAATTACTTACTTTGGTATAAGATATTGTATTAAAAAGAAGACAATTTCGGTTATCCTTCATTATCCAACATTGGCTATGTTTACATACTTTTTAGTTATTAAAACTGTACCTATAATATATTTTTTTTAATAAAATGTTGATGATATTGTGTCTTGGCAAGACACAAAATCATCAAGTCACACATCTCTGTGTGACTTGTTTTGTCTGAAATATTTTTCGATTCGATTCAGTCAATAGTCACCTCTTTAAATATGTATAAATTTTGTCTTATTTGGGATTGAGTTTTGGGAAGCAAAAGAATTTACTTGTGTGTATGCAATATATCTACTGTTTTATTAATCTGTAAATAACGATAGTAACAGAACAACACAGTTATTACTGAACGGTGTTTGGTCTACAGGTGTTAGCAACATCATCGCGAACATGACCCCAGAGCGTCTGGCTGCTGCAGTGGAGGAGGGATACATGGGCCGCGAGGTCATCGTTGAAATTCCCAAGTTCACGGTCGAGAGGAGCACGCCCTTGAGAGCTGTAAGTATCCGTAAAAGTTAAGGCATTCATCATCACTACGTACGGCATTCTCAAATCCTTCGTAGATCGAATCTGTATGTCCAAATCGCTTTATGGCAATTTCTATAGCAAAATCTCTAAGCAAAGTTTTCATTCCTCTGGCCAAATAAATTACTTGCGTTCGGAGAACCAATGTTATTCTCTTAGAACTATCATAAAATTAAAATTAAAACGTAATACTTAGCCTTGTAATTTAAAATAAAGCCACTGGGTAAAGGAAATGATAATGAATTTTGTGTATTTACGTATTTACTTTTGCTTATTTTGTGTAGGTGTTAGAAACACTAGGAGTTGGAGATTTATTCAACGCGACCGCCGACTTCAGTACATTATCAGAACAGCGCGGCATTCTGTTTGACGACGCCGTCCACAAGGCCAAGATTCAAAACGATGAGGAAGGTAAAGAAAACCTATTTTTTTATTTATAATTAGACCATACACCTACAGGTACTTAGCAATGTCAATAGTTGCTTGGTTCCAAATAGGATCTTATGGAGAAGAGCCGGCAAAAAACTCCATAGAATTATTGATGTTTACAATGTTTTTCTTCTGTTTACAATTTTATTGATGTGGGTATTGTAGAGTTTGATGTGAGAGATAAGAATAAATTACCTTCCAAAAGGATAACATAACTGAATCCGGATTGCCATGGCATGTACTCGTATACGTAACCGCAATTCAATTAGTGTCTATGAGTTTGTAAATCAGCAAGTCATTGAGGAAATCTTTATTCAGATCATCATTATGGTCATTGTAGAGAATGGATATGCACGATAGTATGAATCACATCGCTCTTGGTGAAATTGGAACTTTCACTATTCTGTGAAAAAATATAAAAAAAGGAAAACCGAATATATTAGGTACTTATGAGTTTGCAACGTCGCTACACGTGTACACGCGCAGGTTACGCGACTTATACCCTTCTATTTGTTGAATAAGTAGGTGCCCACCTCGGTAGGTACCATAATTTTTTAAGTTCAACATAGAATAAGAATCTATTTTTCGAAAAGTTTCTTATTCTAGAAACGTTTCATTGGTTTAAACTACATCGAATTTAAGATAAGACGCAACACTAATTGGAACAACCCTTGCGAACACCATGTCGTGAAAAATGTGATCGATCAACTAGTACGCTAACTGTGTTTATTTATAAAATCATTTTACGTATTCACAGGTACTGTGGCTGCAGCAGCGACGGCAATCTTCGGATTCCGATCATCTCGCCCCGCGGAACCAAGCCGTTTCATCGCCAACTTCCCCTTCGTGTACCTCATCTATGAACGCCCCACCAACTCTATTCTGTTCATGGGCGTCTACAGGGACCCCAAGAAGTAAACCTCTCTAAAGGAAAAAGGCGGGAGTAATATTATAATTAAAAGTAATTATTGTAAGAACTAAAAGACACTAGTTGTATCATGAATAACGATTGCTCTTTACTGATTATTATCGAGAAAATTAATTGAAGTTAATTCCAGTAACGATCTAAAATATTAGTGACAATTAATTAAGTTTGTTAATTTTACGGTTGATCATGAATTTGTTCATACATTTCCAATTCCTTAGCGTTTCCTAACTCTTGTTATTTATAAATTGTGCTTTGATACAGTGTTTATGAGAATTAGGAAAATAAATACAATATTTAATGTCGATTTGTTCACCTCACCTTTACTCAATATAAGATAGATGATACATTCCTATTTTTTGAAAACATGTTATGATAAATGTATGCCAAAATCATTTTATAAGCGTTACAATAATATTAGATATATAACACATTATGATACTGATATTTTTTACAGTACCCCCGAAATAACAACTGAAGTTATCCGCAGGGTTTTGCGGTGGTAAATTTTAATATAAAAAGTCAGAGTAAAGACAGTTGGGGTCGTAATAGTTTCGCATTTGTGAATATTGTCCTCACTGATTTTGATATTGTTGCTATGAACACTTAATTAAGTTATTTGATCTGTACAGCTGTTCGCCACTGCTAATTTAATACGCGCGTTGTTATTTCCGGGGTACTGTAATTTGTGATAAAAATCAGGGGTAAAATGACATAATTAAAGATGTCTGTCGCGAGTGCACTGTTGTGCTAGAGAAGTTTTAGTTAATATACGGTAGTTATGTATTTATTTATTATTATTCTAAGACATTTTTATGCAAGAGAAGTTAATAAACGTCTTTGAAATAATGTCGATTAAATTAGGCTAAGTGTATTTGTAATTTTATAGTTTTGTAATATTAATGTTTGTGATTACATTAAATTTAACTATGTCTATATGGCATATTCCAAAAAACGTATTTGATTGATATTCTTATTTATTTATTTATGCACACTAATAATACAAAATAGTAACATAAAACTTAGGACTACTACGTACAAAGGTACTGCTTATCTCTAAAGAAATCTCTTCCAGCAGACCTGCGAGAGGAGAGTGTAAACAAGAAATGTAGACAGAAGTGTGAAAATAATAGTAATAATAAGATAAATACTATATATTATACAAGTAAACACGTAACCAATTATAAAACAACATACACATATAACATAAATACCTTTAATACATACCCAATAATATAATAAATAAACAAAATTACACAAATAAGTAAAATAACAACATACATACTACATACATACATACAAAAGCTACAAAATAAAAAGTTGCAAACATAATGAGTTCAAGGTGCAGAAAGATAATGTTCTTTGACTCGTTTCTTGAATATAGAAACAGTTTTACAGTCCCGAATATCAGGAGGGAGCGAATTCCACAACCTAACCGCATGCACAGACAGGGAGTAGGAATAGAAATCAGTTTTGTGGGACTGGAATTTGAGGATGGTACGGAGATGGGACCTACCCTAGCAAACGCTGTCTGGCCCTGAATCATCATCTTCCTGCCCTTGTCCCAATTTTTTTGTGGTCGGCGCAGCAAGTATTTTCTTCCATCCATCCCTATCAGCCGTCACCTCAATCATTTATTGCCTCTCCCATGTTCTGCCCTATTTATAAAAATGGGTCCAGGGACCCATTTAAACACAAAAAAAAAATGATCAAAACCTCAGCTTATGATCAGCTTATGACGAGTTCGGACAATGCACACATTGCGACAATGCGACAAAGAACGCCATCTACTGGCTATTCTGAAACAGAAAACCTCACAGAAAACAACGCCACGTTCATTTGTGCGTGTTTTATTTCTGTCAAATCTGTCAATCCGTTCCCGATACAAAATGTAGAAAAAAATAAATTTTCTTCATAATGTTCTTTTTCATGAACTTTTCCGAAGTTTTTATTCTGCTATTCGGGGTGGAGGAAAATCCAACAGACCAATGATCATAAACATCGATCCAGCCGTTCTCAAGTTATAAGTGTACAAACCCGACTTTGTTATAAATATATAGAAGATTTAACATTATCACAGTTTTTTTGCGAATTGAATGTTTCGTCTACATTGCGGGTGGTCCCACGAAGCTCACTTTTTGTTGCATGAACATCATGAATAGCATTTTTCGACAGTAATTTGTTATACCTTTCAAACAACGCAGTAAAAACAAAATGCTAAGTTGTGCTAAGTAATACACTCAACATTGCAGAGATTTTCGCCTACTATTAATCCGTTCCTGTACTTAATAAAATAGCAACATTGTCAGCTAATGTTTTTACATTGTCAGCTAATCTTAAGTGTTCGTAAGTTTCCTGTAACGACAATAAATTAGTTTCGTTATGGAGTCTACATCGACTCGATGTTATCTGCGCACTGTCCACTATCTCTGCTGTATGTAACTTCCGTGTAAGTTCCATAGTAGAAAGTTAGTGCGGTTAATGAAAGCTTCATTTTGGTTGTTATCATTTTTTATAAATCAGCTTAAGACATTTTCTAATCGCTGTGAAAAGGTTAACCCTTTGATTGTAGATGATGCGTGAGCTCAAGTCAAGTAACTACTTACGTACATGAAGCTGTCTAATATGATGTTTATGATAGATACGGGGCAACGGGTGATTAAAAAATGAATTAGAAATCACGAGTTATGACGTGAAATCAAAAAGTGCTATTTGGGAAAAAAAATCTATTCTTAGTCAATCAATGATTATAAGCAAATATACATTTCAGTTTATCATTTTAACGATCTGCTAATTCTCTTGAGGTTTTTTTATTTATGTACATAAATAATCTATCTCCGTATTCAAATAGCATTAAGTAATTTTTATAAGACACATTTTTATGTTTATTATTACGTTCTATGGACAGAATCATCAGACTTTTCAGGAAATTCATGCATTCTGTAATAGCGTGCGGAGCATTATAGACATACGATGATTACAACAATGCAGCTACCACCCAAACAACAGGCCGCCCGCATTGCCGGCTGCCGGCCGCCGTGCCGGGCCCCGCACCGCCACCGGCCGGTACATTATTCTCTTGTACCGCTAGCGCTGAGAAAATATTGACTATTACTACTACTGTTTATAATGTGCCTTGACGTGAGTATCCTCATCGTTCAGTTGAAAATACAGAATGCTCAGTTTTCACTCATAATGTACAATTTCCTGCAACCGGGCTAGCTAATGACGTCGCGTTGCGATGTTCACTGTTGTTTTCACTTAGCTTCAACATTTATAATTTGTTAAGTTTTGTAGAACGCTTTCAATATTTCATTTTGGGATTTGAAGTACTTACCTAATGTTTTTTTTGCTTTTACTGCGGTTGAACCAACACTACTAGCTACTTGCGGTCACGGTCTTTAAGAATAAACCTGAATCATTTTATTTAATTATTTTTTATTTGTTATTTATCTCATGTTTTATGTTAGGGGACATACTCATTATTCTTAATTATTTTCATATAAATATCCTTACACAGAATACGAACCATGCAATAACTATAGCATTATTAGAATCTTTTAAGATCATGTGAACTTATATGTAAAGATATATCAGAGTGATAACTGGAAAATCATCTATAATTTATGATGATTGACGGCCCATCACAAGGAGAAAGTTGAAGTACCTCACAATATTCACAAGTCTGTTTACATTAAGCATGCTACAGACATTTGTATATTTTCTTCTTATTGGATAACATATCATACCTACACGGTTCGACTCATGCTGAACTTTAATAAGTGTGTTTTTTTATTAGTCGTCGGAGCGCACGTAAACTGATACAGATGTTTATGTGAAGGAAGGTCGGCCGCTATACTTCCGTTTTGCTGACCGCTTTCTTGAGCTCATAACTTAGTTATTTTGAATTCGTACAATCGCTCTGTTTACTCTATAAGGATTGTGGTCTGCCCTTATGTGTTGCTTTTCCCTGTTGCTATTGATACGAATCCAGTTTTTTTCCATTTTTATGGCACGTAGGTATGTTCTTTATATGAACAAGAGAGGTGTTTATCTACACGACTAATCTAAAATTATTTCTTCACCTTTTATAATTTAATACGTATCAGTGACCTTATAAAGTGTTGAACATATTTTATACGGTGCAAAGGTTGGACTAAAATTAATTGGTCATGTTGTTCTTTGTACTGGTCCGCGGTCGGGGAAACGGACGTTTAATAAAGAGCACATAAGTAAACAATGAGTGGAAAGCAGATACGTAAATCCATCGGAAGTATTTGTGGCGTCGATAGCATCAGTCCGTCCACAATAGAACTAATTACCGCCTTAGGTCGGTGCGTGTGCGCCGGAACCGCCGCGGAAAACAATGCCCGCCGACGACCCACCAACTATTTATATTATACCTTTTGTTAACTCATCTTAACCTTATCACAATGGCTTCTGCGAGGCCTCAGAGACGGTAAACTATTCCGAATTAACACTAAACTTTTTTTGTTAGTTAATGTTTTATTAGATCCTTGTTTGGTCGTACAAAGATTTTAAATTTAATGATATTGCAAGAATATGGTAACTCTGACCTTATGCTGCGGGGGTTTTTTCAATTTTACTTGTTTATTTTTGTAATTATTGTGGTTTGCAGGAAAACGTTTTAATGACAAATATTTTATCAATGTGACATACCTACAATTGGTCTAAAAACGTTGGTTTCGATGTTTTTGTCTTTTAAACAAACTACAATATCATAACATCATCATGCCTCGTACCTGTATTTCACAAAGGGTGCGTTTCATTTGAAATTAAAGTTTTTTCATTACATCCTATAGAATATATATTCGAAAGCTTTTTTCGTGCAACATTAAGGGATATAACGTTTATTTGATCGAAAATCATTTAATGTAAAAATTTGTTTCTATCGTTTAAAATATAGATACACTAGAATTCCCGTGCGGAGCTTCGCCTGCGTACTTAGGTCGTTTTCGTTTCTAAAATATACTGTGCCCACTGTACCTACACCATGGAGGTTGCATAATTATCATAAAATGTGTTAAGTCTGTGGCAAAACAGTGATAGCCTAGTGATATAACCATAGGACTGCCAAGTGACAGCTCTCGAGTTCGAATCCAAGGCACGCACCCCTGACTTTTTGAAGTCAAGTGCGTATTAATAGTTAATTATCACGCGCTTAAAAGGTAAAGGAAAACATCGTGAGAAAACCTGCATGCCTGAGATATTTTACCGACGGTGTGTGAAGTCTGCCAACCCGCATTAGGCGAGCGTGGTGGACTATAGTCTAATCCCTCTCATTCTGCGAGGAGACGCGTGCCCAGCAGTGGGACAATGTAATGGGTTGATTATGTTATGTTATGTGTTAACTCAAATTTTTAAGGAAGAAAGCAATTGTCAAAATGTCAATAGCGAATGTTAACTTTACATATCTTGAAGATGTCATCCTTTATTAAATATATGTGTGTGTGTGTGTGTGTGTGTCAAACGCATGATAGTATGTGCGGACTTTCATAAAAAACTTTCACCTCCTTTTTCACCACCTTAGGGGCTGAATTTCCAAACATCCTTTCTTAGTGCTTGTCTACAGTGCAAAAGGAACTAGCATGCAAACTTTTAGGGCTCTAGCTCCTGTAGTTTCGGCTGGGCGTTTATACGTCAGTCAGGTTCTTCTTTTATAATATAGGTATTTAAGAGAAGTAAAGCTAGTGGAATTGGATAATTCCACTCACAATTGGAGCTGCTCGACTGGGGAAGTACCTTCATCTTGCAGAAAATTGTAGCCAAATAACTTAGCTCCGTGCTATGGTGTGATCCTAACGGTGAGCAAGGTCACCAGAGCTCCGCAAGGAAGCGTTGTGTTGGCACTGTGAGGGACCGGAGGTGTTTTGTAACCGCCGCTGTCATGTATGGCAGCATGTCTCCTATGCTGCCAGCCCAACTATTCCTTCTTAATTTACAGTGTAGGCAACGCGCGAGTCATAACCCCTGGTGTTGCAAGCGTCCATAGGCTACGGTAACCGCTTACCATCAAGCGGGCCGTATGTTTGTTTGCCACCTTAGTGGTATGAAAAAAGTACATATATTGAAACTACAGCAATGTGCATTCCATAAAGGCTTTAAGGCTAGAAACGCATTAGCAACTCCTCTAGAATTGCAGGTGTCCAACTGTCCATGGGTGGCGATGATTACTTACTATTCAGGTGGCTCGTCTGCTCGTGTGCTGACATAAACAATAAAAAAGACACATAGTGACTATCAGCTCATTCTATTTACAGCCTGTACTCCTATATTTTCTTTGGAACGGTATTCGGGTTGTCCACCGTCGACGTTCAAAAAAACAAAGCACATATAATATAAAAAAAACATTTTATTAGCAAACTAACATAGGAAAGTAAAAATATAAGAAATTCATTATAAAACTGTAAATGTTGTAAAAAATTATGGTAGCTACATTTATTACATTACACGTACCTTACGGTATGATACTGATTTAACGTGACCAGATCTAATCTGACATGATTACAAGTGCGATATTCCTGCGTCGACTTAGAAATTTACACATATACGAGAGAAGAATTTGAACGCGATCAGCTGGCGTGGCATCACAAGATAGATGAGTGGTCGTATTTACATAAGCATTTTTTAAGGAAGGAAAATGACATTTTTGTGTACTTTTTCGTCGTCAATGGTGGTCATACCAGGTGTGAACAACTCGAATCTGCATCCTTTGTTTTGATACTTCAAATTGGTTTGCATACGCAAAGGTGCAATGCAATAAAAAAAATTGTGTTGTGTTAAATCAAATATTTCATTCGATTTCAGTAATTAAGTAGGTACTTATTTAAAACTATGTTGAATTATCATTTATTTCAATGTTACGATTCTGTACATTTAGGTAGTTAAATATTTTGTTGATAATTATCAAGTATAATTTCAGTTTCGAAAAACTTCAATACATTGCAATTTGCAATATTTGTTGGTTATATACCGACAACCTTATTCAATAGTTAATGTTAGAAACGCAACCCATAACGTTTGTTTTACAACTTTTTGAGATCCAACTTTTGGAAATACTAAAAAATAGATATATCATCCAATACAAAAAAAACTATTTCACTTGTCACATTTGTATGAGAAGACGATTTTCTTTGATATTTCTTTCTAGAAGTCGTAGAACAAAGTTATACATTATTATGGCTACTTTCGTATTGGTATACCTTTTCTGAACAACCTCGTATATGTGTAGGCAGTGTGATTTGTTTATATTCTTATATGTATTAAGTATTGTGTTTATTAATTATATTCGTGACACGTATACAAAATCGTGTTTGCTGATAGACAGGCGACGCAGGAGCAGTGCACGTGTTACTTAGAGCTCGGAAGACCTCTTCAGTGATTGAGTCAGTGTAGTGAGTACAACGACAAGCATTACACTCGCACTGTCTAATAGATATACAGATAAGCAAAAAATCACAGCTCCGGTTAATCAAAATACAATTATGTTTTTGTTTTCATATTTTCTTCACCTTATAATATAATTCTAAAAATAAATAATGAAGTATTGTACAGGACGGCTCAGTTTAAGGGTGACGTAGATAACGATTTCAATGTGTTATAATCTTAATGAAATCATACAATAATAGCTGCATGCCAGAAATTAAGATTGAGTAGCAAGTAGAATATACAAAAGTTTTAATTAAAGGTGAGTAAATTAAATGAAGATAATATTATTCCAAACGAATAAAATAAAATCCAGATAGAGAATTAGAGATGACCAAAGTGGACAAAGGGATGACCATAAATAAATTAACAGTATTTACAAAGCATTTAATATAATTTGTATTTTCATCGAGTCATCCACGTCTCCCTTACAACAATACCGATACTATATAAAATTAAATTATTCATGCATTAATTAATCATAGAACCTTATAAACAAGACATAATTATCAATAAATTCTAATAATCAACTCAGGAACAAATGCAATAAAAATCGATCAATATACTTCTTTTCAATAATAAACCTTTTCAAAATAATGTACTCAAAAACCAACATATTTTAATATATTACATGAATATATTAACAAACATATATGCACTCACATAATTTATGAAGGTAGCCATAGTATCTTAAAGTAATCTGGTAAATCTCTCAATGTTTCTTATTAAGGTACTTATTAAAACTATAAATTCGCTAGTAAGTAATTCAAATACCATCTAATGAGATACAAGTGGTAGAGTAAAATTTACTTCCAAAGTCAACTTTTCTATAAAATTCATTCATGATACATATTTACACGATAATGAGTATTGTTAAAGAGTTTCCTCTGGCTTTACAACTATTATTTAAAAAATATTTACGACAATCTCAAGAGATATCTTTACAGCACACATAATGTACATACGAGCTGAAGAGACAGTGTAGGTACAAAATTCAGTCTGAAGAAAATTTTTGAAAACGTGTCGCGTGCACACAAGTACTACTTACTACATATTTTGTTCTGCAAATAATAATATGATAACTTGGTAGATATTAATCAATCAAAGCTTTCCTATAGAACGTACCTACTTAGTACTATATATTTTTAATCATTAATATAGCTACAGAGTTTTCATATAAAATTAAGCGGGCCATGTATTCATTGAGAAACAATTGTTCAGTTAATAAATTAGTATGTTTCTTGAACATTTAAAACTGTTGCGATTAAAGTTTACTCTGTACGGGTAGTACAAACCTGTAGACTAGCGGCCGAGGAGATACAGACGAGATGAGACGTATTTTTCACTTGTTTATAGATTATAGTGTGGGACGACCATTAATAGAAATATTTGAGACGAAGCGGATATTATGGTAGGTATTGTTCGACTAAAGATGACAAAATCAAGAAAAATGTCGCGTGAGAATATATTTCGAAAGCTTTAGAAATCCCAAAAACTATGTTGAAAGAAATGTATCAATGTGTGAACGATCCGTCAAACATGTCTAATCGTAACCTACCATCCTTTTGTTTTGTTTGCACTAGACATAGGCTGATTCTAACCAAATCTCATATCGACTGCTCCTAAACATTATTCTTATAAATATCAAGATGGTGAATTCGAAACATTATTTCTCAAAGAATACATGGCTATAAAGGGCTGAGACTCAAGACTATTCTAACATAAGTACGTCACTTCCATGTTAACAGTAGTTCTTATTGTAGTGTCACAGTCACACAGGAGCGTCAAGGGGGCAGTGTTCGTTAACAAATAGCTAAATACTGAACGTTGATATCAGTACTGCTACTGGCAAGATGCATAACTATGTATATAGACAACCTAGTATTCCTAAGCATTAGAGATGCTGTAGGTACGTGGGATATGTCGTTAAAATAATATTTTAACCAACACAACTGACAGATACTAGAAATACTATGTGAAATGATTTAGAAAAGCAAGCTGTAAAATATACTATTAAATTAGTTATTGGTATCTATAAATCTTTAACGAACTTCTAAATCCAATTAATTTGTTGATTTATAATATTGTTTTATTATGTTTCCCTATACATGTAGTAAAATAATTTAAGAAACTCTATTTGAAATGTAGTTTTCTATTTGATTTTCATGAATGGAAGTGAGAACAAAATATATGTTGTCATAAACAGAGCTAGTAGAGCCGTATCTTAAATTAACAAATCGGTATAGACGTAGGTAGATATTTATGTATTCCTTTGCTTGCGGACGGAAGGGACGCAATGCGGCTACAACTCCAGACGAAGGGCACATCACGTGAAATTATAAAGATGAATAGATATATAGTTAAATAACCGAAAAATTGTATGCACGCTTGGTTTATAATAAGTTTAGTAAAATTGTAAGCTTTGAAATAAAACTACTTTTTACGGATTTTATCGCGATGTATTGATATTATTTGATTTCCGACGTTTCGGATCCATTACAACATTCATGGTCACGGATAGACTGATGGATGCTGTAAAGGATCCGAAACGTCGGGAATCAAATAATATCAATATAATGCGATAAAATCCTTAAAAAGTAGTTTTATTTCAATGTCTAATATTCGCGTAAGTGTCAGAAACCAGTAAGATTGTAAGCTGTCTAAAGATTGTGAATAAACAATAAGGTGCAATGCCAATGCTGTTTCCGAAGCTTTGTAACGACATCACATTTTTTTAAATGCCGTGCGTACGTGCCAAGAATTATAGAATTTAAGGTTCATTATCATACGATCACGCCTGTCTTCCCTATAGGGTTAGATAGATGTGTATTAATGTACACGAAGAGGGGGTCCATTCATGAACTTTAGACAGTAGTCAGTGCAGGGTAGTGCTTACAAGTATCCGGTCACATAATATATACTAAGTACACGGTATAATTCTATCATACCGTGGACAATTTTAACAAAATGATTTCTAAAGACAACGCATAATGGAATAGTTTAATAAAAAAAAGACTAGGTCGTGCCGTAATGACATTGTGTGTGATACCGCGCACTTGACGTGCGGAGGCCGAAATATTATAACTTGACCTTAATTCCGGTGGTTTAATTTCAATCACGGTACATAATTGAACTATTGTAATAGACACTGCATGCTATTATAGCCTATTAACGTACGTATTTATTGTACTGATACATTGTTAACGTCATTGTCTAAGTATAGTGCGAATACAAAAGTAAAGTTAACTGTTTTGGCATACCTAGGTACTCGTACTATTCAACTTAATAAACCCACCTAGTTATCTCCTCGAAAGATAACATTTTGTATAAAATCTTGATTAATACTGTAATCTATTATACGCCTTTCTAAACAAAATGCTCTAAAAAAATTACGTCATGTTTAACTAAATAGGTACCTATGGTATGATACGTATCTAATATAACTAACTGCCACAACTTTAATATACTGTAGTATATTCAAAATGTTGATATCATTATCATGTTTTAGAATTAGCCAATTTACACTAATTTACGTTATGATACTCAATGTCCAGTGCCATTAGATGATAATCATAATTGAGCGCATTGGCTCCCCAATTTGTAAGAATGCACATTACAAATTATACTACTTAATGGCTTGAATGTTATTTTTTTCTAAATTCATGTGCTCGGCAGAATATGAAAGCTCTTTCATGAAACTTTCTGACTATTCACTGTGTATAGTGTGATTGCTATGAAAGACCAGATTTCAAAAGAAAAGCCTCTCTTTGAAAATATGATGTGAAATAATGAAATGAACAGATCTATGCAAGACATAAACGAAGCAAATACCACCTGACTGTATAGAAAGGTAGGTACGTATCTGAAAATGTCAGTGAAACAGATTAGAGTGATGTCTATATTAGGTAATTACTTTCACTAAGTGGAAGGTAAGCATGCGCAGTACTTTCATACACTTTCATCTTCAAGATGATCGTTTCATGGCTAATAACTGGTAGGTTATAATGGGACGACATGAAATTATTGCTTACATATCTAGGTGTGCGACGGTAAACAATGTCTTAGAGACTATATAGGCATGTCTATGTACTCGTAAATAATGACAGGGCGAGCCCCTGTGTTATAAACACACGGACGGAACAAAGAAAGGCTACTTTGTTAGACGAGAAAGGGAGCACAATTTTAAAGACCGCGATTGAAACACCACTTGTATTTATAATTTATAGCAATCTGAGGGCAATCAGGCCTCTCCCAGTATGAGGCGAAAGATGTAATATTGGGAATGAGAAACCGTTCACTGCGTCGCTTCGTCCGATATGGACACTCGAATAATGGTCCCACCCGTCCCGAACAAGCTATTATGTTCCAATTTCAGAGGAGTACATTATAATAATAGCGCAAGTATTCAACTTTTTGTACCAAACGTTATCTTAAACATCGCAGAATTACTCTAAGTAAATAAATAGAAATGTCGAAAAATTATAGTGTAGCCATACTCGAAAAAATAAAAATCACTGTTCAAACCGAGCGGCGCACACAGTAGAGATGCGATAGTTGAGCGGTGAAAGATGCTGGGTTCTGAATACCCGTTCTTTTAGTCTTATATTTTTTTTATTTTTAGAAAGTTCAGTCGGTCGCACAGCGGGAGAAATTACTACGGCGCCGCGGCGACCAGCAACACCGGCGTTGCTCATCATTGTTCACAATTTATCTGATGTTACTTTGAGACATATTGTCGATTATCCAAAATTAAAAAAAAAAACTATTACATAACTCATAGAGCCACAGAGGTTTCATGCAGATTCAGGAACTAGAGTCAGATATCTACCTACTACTTACCAAAATGCATAAAACGTTGTTTACAGTTATATGACTTCTAACGTAAACTAGTATTTATGACTAATAAGTATGGAATGTACTTAAGTCGATTTTATATAATCTTGTAAAACACTTAAAAGTATCTGTTCTTAGCTAAAGCTAAAATGTATACGGTAACGGGCGGAATTACATACAAATTAACAAATAAGATTAACGACCGAGAACCTTCACATCTCTCTTTCGTAACTGTCTTATTTCTCTATAAATTATTACTTTATTAGCACCTTACCAAATTCATCTGTGATATTTTCAGCCTTTAAGTATCGATTAAGAAAAATACATTTGTTATCATATCACCATGATAAAGTTTAATTGACTATCAATGTGGTGTGAGCGGTGCAGCGGAGCGCGCGGCGCGTTACCTCTGCTTGCTGGGCTTGACGGCGCCGTTGGCGGCGGCGGTCTTCTGCGCGATGTGCGTCTGGTAGTGCTTGGCGAGGTGCGCCTTCTGCCGGAAGCTCTTGCCGCACAACGAACACGTGAACGGCTTCTCGCCCGTATGCGTCCGCACGTGCACGTTCACTGAGTACTTATCCTTGAATCCTTTCGAACAGATAGAGCAGTAGTGAAGAGATCTCTCTTTCCTCACACCATTTGAAGTGGAGGTGGCCGCTTGAATGGCGGTGCCGGACTGTGCTTGCGCTGCTGGTGCCGGGTTCTTGTTCTGCGGTTTCTTGTATCTTCTGTTCCCGGGCTTTGTGCTGGTGACGGTAGGTGATGCTGTCACTATTTGTAAGTGTTGGTTCAGTTGAACCTCCCCGGCGGGGATCATTGTCACTAGTTCACCGTTTACGTGATGTATGTTATACACACTACGCGTCGGGTCAATAGGTTCTACGGTACAAAACGGTTGCATCGATTCTCCGAGCTCCGTGGCTATCCTCTTCAACTTCTCATAGTCTTCGGGATAGTTGGTATCGAGTCGTGACAACAAAATATCGTCTACACTTTGCGTTGATGAAGGATTTTCTCCGTTTGAAACAACAGCTGTGTTAGGATCCTCTAATAGTATCGATATATTTAATCGATTTGATGGCGGAATTGTCATCAAAAGTTCATCTTTATTATCTTGATACATTGATGGTACATCGGGTTTGTTATTATTAGTCGTGATAACCCCTTTCAGTTCATTACTTAAATCAGCTTTTGCGGGATTTTTTTGTATAGTACTATATCTAATAAAGGCTTTTCCCTGTAATGCACTTCTGAGTAAGGATTCATTCGATTCCGTATTTTGATCCGTTATTTTCCAATCATTATTGTTGTTATTGAATTCTACTTGACTTTCTAATAGGGTTGGTGTTCCGAGCAGGGATGCACTTTGGGAGTCATCTTTTTTGTCGCTACTCGAAAACTCACTTTCCTCATAACTGTAAGGTTCAACTTTCACTAAATCACTAGTACTTAAATCAGCATGCTGACTTTCTGAGTCGCCATCTTCGTATGTGAAGCCCTCTACTTTTGGTAAATCTTGGTTGAAATCATTGGGGAACCCGTTCATATTTAGGATGGATTCGAGATCTAATGAATTGTGCGTCTCTATATCAGTTGGACTAGACATAGACACGTCTTCTTCTTTAGCCCAATATCGACTTGAACTGGTTTCCGTCATGTCATGATTTAGTACGGTCAGTGTGTATATTTGTCCGTCCGTGTTGTTAATTAATTTATTTGAAATAGCCGTGTCTGTACAGGGATGCGTCCCATTAATGTCGCTCTCCTGGTTCCAGTAAAACTTGTTGAGATCCTCTAGCATGGTATTGTCTAAGCGATCACGTTCGCGGTCTACGTTCCAAATAGAGTCAAAACTCTGTAGCGTGGTGGAAGTGGTCGCGGTGGCCATGCCACTGTTGCTGCCGACCTGCGTACCACTCACGCTTAACAAACTATTATTGTTTTGTTCTTTGGGCTCCTCTGAGAGCAGTGGGTTTGATCTCGAGTCGGGTGATTCCATGAACACATTCACAGAACGCATCTGTTGCTTGTACTGAGCATCAGTAACCTCGTTGGACGTCACGAAATCAAAGAAATCCGACTTTGACAGTTCTGGGGCAGTGGCCGTCATGACTACCGTTTCATTCACAACCGAGGACTACAACTCGGTTCGTTCTCCTATCAGTTTTGCTACATCAAGCTCGCAATGTTTCTGTTCAGTTTATTTTTGTACTACAATAAATATATCTAAATTTAAATAAGTGAATAACCCGGTATGACTTGTACTTTATTGGCAGTCGCTAGAGCGTCGGTAACTGAGAGTGCGGCAGTGCGGGGCGCGGGCTGGGGTGCTACTCGGACGTGTCCAACGTGCTCGAGTCAATCGGCGGACCAATCGAGTTTGCAAACTTGATCCGTACGTTACTTTTTCCCATTATTCACCCCAACCCTATTCCTTCTGATCGAGAACTTAATTAGCCAGGCTTTTGGCAAAATAGAAGCACTCGACCATATTGTCCATTATGTAATGTAGGTGCTCGAAGTCAAAGGGCGAAGTCAATCTGAAAAAAAGAAAAAATAAGGTTATTACATGATTCAGACAACGAACAGTAGCTATAGGTAATGTTAATATATATATATATATTATACATAATAAGCATTTATATTATGTATATAATATACATAATATAAATGTTATTCTTTAGCATCTAAGCTATACTACTGTTTCGGCATTGCACAGTACTAGGTTGAATATGTCCGTATCTGAATGTTTAATTAATAAGCCTGCTCCGTGTCTTTAGATCCTGTACAAAACCAGGGCGAACAAGTCACGCGTTATGCCTATCAGGCATCACGTAGCGGGCGCGCGCCGAAGCCGCGCAGGCGACGCCACGCAACGCGGTACTCCGCCGCCGCACCGCCCGCGCCCGCCTGCTTTCCGAATCCAAGCCTTTCAGCGCGAATGGCAAAAAATAAAACTGAACGTTAAATTATATTAAAATGAAAGCAGAAACGAGATCATCACACGGTATGTAATTCTAGTGGTTGTCTAAATATTTTTACTTTCTACATTATCATACTCATTTCCACATCCTTCGTTTTGTGTAAGTTTTTTAAAGTGTTTAAAAATGTACAATTGTGTTCTTTCATACCTTTATATGCTGGAGGTATTCATATGTGTTCGATATATACATGTCGTAAAATGAGAAAGGTCTGTCAAACGACACGATGAATTGGAGCAAGCGCGAGGGACCGAAACATTCGATATTAAGTTTCATCTGACAGCTGATACAATGGTAACTCGTTCATATTTGACGAAATATTATTTACTTGCTGTATAGTTTACACAGACACCAGTAATATCCTACATTGGTGTATCGCTTGTAGGTAGGTATTATGTCTCTAACAAAAATGTAAATCTATAGTAATCAATACGAAAGTTTTAAGTAATATATTTGTTTCGTTGTATTAATATATGTATATCTACATTAACAAAACAGTGTTCGCTCGATAACCGGAATTATTCCTGTTTTCACTAAAACTTACGACATTATGAAGAGTTTTGCAGTGACATCTTGTATTTCAAAACTCGTAAAGCAAAATAAATCTTGTAGTTTATTATTATTAGTATTATAATATCTTTATTCCTCCAATAATTGCACAAATATTACATGTTCACCAAACACCCTGTACATAACTTTTAAAATCCATTATGAGTACCTCTCATTATGAGTACCTCTCATCCACAATGTAATTAAAAAATAAAATAACATCTATTCTCTAGGTGTGCTTTATAACTGTTGTTAAGTTTAAAACGGAACGTAATACTTGTCTTGTAAGCAATAAAAATTCTGGAACGAATCTTTAATTAAGAACAATGACGTTATTTTTTTGTTTCAATGTTTGTTTGTAGTAGTTTGGCCCAGTGTATTTTGCTACAATACATAACGAAGTATAACATTATAAATGATATTGCATGTAACTATGTATGCTTTATTAGCTAGACATACACTGAACTGGTGCATGTAATTATTTTCAATATTTTCTGAAAATTTCCTGTAAATTAGTTACGGCGTCAGAAGTTCTATTAGTGATGACCATAAAATAATCTATTTATTTACTCTCTTGCAAGTGACTCGTAAAATATCAAATTCAATCAGTACTTTGCGTCATTGCGTCACAAAGATATTTTAACTGTACTAAATTGTATACAGCCTGTCATTACTTTAAACGAAACACTAAGTTAACATGCGAAATTGTTTTGCAACTAACACTGTTAAAAATAGTGCTTTTGACATTACTAAAACCTTATTTCACAATCGTGATACGGTCGGAGCAGTGGATTAACTTTAAATTGCTTATAGGAAATATTGTTGATGGCTCTTGAGACATAAGTATCTATTATAAAGGTAAAAATATTGGGCTAAATTGCCCGGTATGTCTACGTTTAAGCTTGGCAGTGGGTAATCCCAGGCCGCGTCGGTAGGTAGAGGTGCAGGCAACCATTACAGTTGGCTGCGCTAAGGTCGCCGCAGTGGTTTTTCTGAGAATCTGGTCTCGTAATAGCTTTGTAAGCTATTAACTTAACCGATAAGCGTCGATTATTGCAATTGGTTCGGGTTTGCATTCGCATCACGACAAAATAGTTTTAGCGAATCATTGTAGGTATATTGTGTAGGTATGCAGAACATAATAATATTAAAATTCGGTCACCTTTTTCGCAATATTTCGCAATTTTCGGGGATTTCTGTTTTAAATTATTTTTGTGTGCTTTGTTTATATCAAGGTAGCTTTTGAATTAAATCCAACTGCACTTAGTTTACTTGACCTAGATTGTTTTATGGTAAGTCGGTATCTCTGTTCAAGTTGCATTTTGACGGAGTCACAATTTAGCAGAAACTTAATCTATCCGAAATAACAATTTTATCTGTACTTTTTGAGTAGGTACCTAATTAGTTAATTTATGTTTTAATCGGTAAGTCAGGATATAAATTTGATGACTTTGTATTGTGCGGTGGTAGCGGCGCGGCGGCTGCAGTGCGGTGCATGTGGGTTAACGAGCGCGGTTGCGCCACGGACTCTGCGCCTGCGCACTGCCGACGTCGTCCGACAGATAGCTTCAAACATTAGCTGCTTTACAAATGTTATATAATAACCTATTGTTGTTATTCTCAATACTTTGTTTTCCTTGAAATATCAATAATATTTTTAATTTAATAAAGTCCATTCGTCAGAGCTCCAGATGAAGTCGGGAATGTGGTAGATTAGACTACCACATATGTAAATTCGCGGACAAGTCCCCAGTCCACACTACTAATAACATTTCTATTACCTATTGATGTGACTAATAAGGTATAGCCACGGAGAAACTTAACGTTTCTCGGGTGTACCTATCTAGAAATCTGAAATTGCAATGTTCGTTAGTGCGAATACTCATTACATTTTATACCCATTTGTATTATAACCATTTTACCTTCATGCCATCTCAGGCAAGTAATTAATGTCTCTAACAGATTTATGTACCGGTATCTATTAATAGCATTCTTAAATTAATTGAAGAATTATTATTACAAACGCACTAGACACGTTGCCGTAATAAGATGTTGTCGTAATAAGCAACATCTTATTACGACGAATTGATTTAAGAATAAGCGTAGTTACGCAGTCGTGTTATATGGAATTTTAAGTTTGAAAATATATTCGATTTTATAAAATAGTCCACTTCATATCGATAACGTAGATCTAGTTCGATATCTTTAATTAACACGAATAAGCGGCCTCGATATCGCAACTACAATGCCCGACTTTATCTCGGAGAACTATCGAACGATGTCAACAAATTGCGTCGTATTTACAACAAAAATACCCGGACAATTAACTGTGAAGTTCCGATGTGGCGATAATGGCTAGTCGGAGAGGTGATCCAGCCCATGATCCAAGTGTAACGCGGAGCGAGCAAGTGAGGGCCGCGAGCTCGCGACCGACTCAGATGCGGATCACGATAGCTGTGACCACATTGTGACGGCTTTAATTGGACGTTTTACATAGAATTGATTCGAAATAAACCTGAACATGCCACTGGTCATTCTCAAGGCGACGCGCAACGTGCAGCACGATGTTATGTCTGTGTGTACTACCTACGAGTTAGTTTACTGGACTTGTTATTTTTAATTATTATTTTAAACACGAAGAAACCTCATTAGAATCAAAATAAACTTCGAATGCGATTTAGTCTCACCTGTCTGCTACAAATCCATTAATATTTTTACACAACTTATTAATTCAATTAAAAATTTAAAGAAACCCCCGACATAAAAATCTCTAAAAAGAAAAAAACATGTCTAAATATTGTCCCTTCACCTTATTACGTTATATTTTAAAATGTTTACATTTTGAGTAACGTGTAGATAATGACCCTAACCACCTAGCTTAGAATAACATGTGCTCGTCAAAATGCATCATATGAGCCCAAACACAAGGTAGATGCCGTACGCCGTCGAGGAGTTTTTCTGGCGGGTTGGGTATGCTGCAGGATTTTATAATATAATTGACAAGTGACATGATTTAAAAATTCGAATCGATCAGACCTGTGGAAGTTGTTTAAATCTCTTTATCAAAAAAAAGAGGTGATGATCTTCAAATGGCTGAGCAGATTTTCTTGGAATATAGCTAAGAACACTATCGGTTAACACACCTGTCAAATAAAAAACAATATCAAAATCGGTTCTCCTGATCAGGCGCTACGATGCAACAGACAGACACAGTTTGTAGTGTGTATCTATACACACTACAAACTTATATCACCCCTCTTTTTCGTCGAGGGTTAAAAATAGCATTAATTGTCTACATAATTATACAAGTGCCACTCAAGTATGTAAAGGTTAGACATAAAACCATGATAAATATTCACTTGAATTTATGACTAATTACGTGACATTAAACAATGTGTACAACTTCAATAACTTATCAACCAGTATAAATTAATGATATAAGCATCGTTCGATGCACAATTATACGAATGTATTACGATTTATGTGATTGTCGTTCTGTTTCATATCAATTGGTATTAGCTAGGTAACCGTAAATGGAGGCTGGTTGCAGCTCGCTCGCATACCAGAGCGCGCGTCGCAGCCGCGGTTCGACCTCTGACATTTGAGCCGAAGATGACCGCTTGCTACGTACGTAAAGCCTTTGATCTCTCATACTGTTGCAATTTTATGCCAGATTATTATAACGAGTCGGATGCCAGTAAAAGTGAAATTAATGTTGCGTGCTGTATGTGTTGGCGGGCGTTACTATAATCTCTAATGACACGCGGTTAATTGCGGTTCATGCAATTAAAGGGCTCGACTACGAGTTTGTTTCTAAGTTCCAAAGATTCCCCGCATCCACCTGAGTTACGAGTAATATTTCTATGCTAACATTTAGTAGCATCATAACTACTTTTTCTGAAGCTCTTTATTGAACATACAAATAGCAACTCATTTAAATATACAAATCATTATGCTCAAAATCTAGTTGAATAATTAATTTGATGTAATAAACGTTGTGGTAGGTATGAGGCCGTTATAAATGCCAATATAGGTCGATTGCGGTTTACACACTGATTTATGGCAACTGGGAGACCGGTGGCTACGCAAGGATGCACAATCTAGTCGTGACATTAATGACGGAGATTACTTGCTTACGCGCAACTAGAGTGCGTCGAATTCTGACGTAAAATATGGTTAGTATTTATATCGGATAGTGGTTGCTCGAGTTCCCACGCGGTGAACACTGCGCCCGCGCTGACACCGGCTTTCAGATGATTGGACACATGCAAATGTTGTACAGATAGATTTCAATGATTTTGAATATATAATACGCTCTACCATAGACGTAATCACTGTCGAAATATAAAATAATCAAAGCCAGTAGTGTCATTCTACTGTAAAAAGTCAAATTCCTAAATATACGAGTATAAGGTACGCTTTTGGATAAATAATGAATTTTCTGCTACACGTTTTATTATTTGAAAGTTTATTCCTCGCTTTCCATTCGATATTGATGTGTTACCAAATAAGTTTTATGTGTTTCGTATATATTGCTAGGTATAATTAATTGTAACTTTAGATTCTGCATTTCTATGAGCGGGTGTGCCGACCTGTCGTTCAGGTTTAGCTCGATTAGGAGCCAAAATTATACTGAGATGACCGCTTTGTCCTACCGAACAGCTCAGCGGTTCAAGCTAATTGGACACATCATTAGTCAAGATTACGTAATGCGTCTGATTTCGTGAATCTGATTCACGAACTAAACTCGCTCATAAATTTGTAAATCGAATATGTGTACCTAGCTAGTGGCCCATATAGCAAATTAGTAGTTAGGCACTGTATAATTTTATATAAAATTAAGTCTTCTAGGTTACAAAATATTAGCATAACTAATGAGTTGAATAAAACGGAATCGATAGACATTGTGTGTTATTTTATCATGTCCAGGGTTTGTATTTACAAAATAAATATAGATGTTGTAATTTATCAATCTCAATTGGGCGTTTCCTCAATATCAATTCGTATTTAGGATCACATAGGCATTGTTCAAAAGTAACATCGTTTATGAAGAATTACGTTTCTTAAATTCCATTTTAGAAACTTCTGATAATCATAGTTTTCCTAACTTTGTGTTAAGAATACAGAAATATAGACAGTACAAACCAGATCGGAATAAAGGCATATATAATGTAAACAAACGTAGGTAAGTACTTCGTAATCATCTACATGGGACAATGTGTGGGATAAGCGTCAATCACGATTTCGTGTTGGAATAAGCCATGATTGGCCTACATCACAGGTGTACTCACAAAAAAGAGAAATTGCAGTATTGCGGCGCACGAAAGAAAATCTTATTATCGACATAAGGGGCGATATTCGAGACGGCCGTCTGCTCCGATCTGGTTTCGTGCGAACCTACCTTCACTCTCTTATGGTGTTTTAATCACTGTTATTTACGGAGTGCCTTTAAAGACGCTATCGAGACAAAAATCTATATTGTTAAGCAAATAAAATGAAACCGCTTCCGTCCAATTTCAGCTTCCTCTTCGAAAACCACTATGGAATCCATTGAGCTTGTAAGTGTAGCATAAAGCTTATGTATACATATGTGTAGTTAAGAGGAGTATGTACAAATAAACGTACTATACACTAATGTGGGCATTGACAATCAAACATACTTAGGTAAATTTAAGGTACTTACTTCACCAAAAATAAATTTTATGGAGATAAATTATATGTATAGGTACGGAAACAATAACAGAGATTTAATCAACTTCACATTGATACGATCGCATAATGATTGTTATAAATATCTATTTTTGTGTGATTCTTTTGCATTTTCCATGCTTTATAAATTGCATGCTAATGATGTAAAAATAACTAATGTAAAAAATGTAAATAATAATGCTAAAATAACTTTCTAATTTTTTTGATTATAAAGTTATTTTAGTGAAGGAAAAATTCAAAAGCAAAGGAGAAATTGAGAAGTAAACTAACTTGCTTTTCTATAGATCCAACGTCACCTTATGTCGTAGATTCCGAATGTGCAGGCAAATTTCGATCTGGCGGGTTGGACTCGTTAGAGCGTCTGGTGTATCTAATCAGAAGATGCAGGTTCGAAATATGCCCGCGAGTGAATTTTTCCTTCACTAAAATAACTATTATAAATATCGTTCAATAAATATATTATGCAGTACCCATCTGGTGAATAAAAGAACAAAAAAGTGTTTGAAATAAAATGTTGATTCTTTTAATGAAAAAAAAGGCTTTCGCGCGACGACATTTGATGTCCAGACAAAAACGATAGAGTTTGACGGACGCAGTCTATTTGAATGGTGAAAATAAATGAAGATATTGACTAATTGGTAGTTAACATGCACGTTCGATTATGTGCGAAGCGTGCTAATATAATACAGAGGCAAATTGGCGTTAAACTTTTGACAGGCGGGTCAATAAGTGGCTGGAAAACGAAAGTAGCACCTGGCGTACTGGCGTTGCTTTGTTATTTTTATCAGATAGTTTTACGAATATTAAATTACCCGATCGGGCTTGGATGTCACGGCTCACTTTGATACTTTTTAAAACGTCAATGAACATTTTTATGCCGAACAATGTTTAGAGTACATAAACACACACAATGAAGGTAGGTTCAGATTTTTACACGCGATGTAGTTAGTCGAAGAAAGTGTGAACTTACTGTTATATACCGGATATTAACTGGATTTCTATTTTTGATAACTTTTAGTTACAGTAACGTGCTTCTAAAGTGGTGATGCCTCGCAAATGGTTTGTAAGACTTCTAGGAGCCCAGTTAGTGAGTGGCGATATATAAAAAAACACGTGAAAGCAGCGGAATAACAACTTATATTACTTTACGAAAATTTAGGTATAGCTATCAGTTTCGTTATTTAAGATGTTTGTTCAACGGATTGTTCTTTTTCGTATGACAAATCAATCGCAGACGAAAATCGTACTGCTGGTTACTATACTTAGGTATGTAACCAGCATTGGCTATGTAGGCATATAATGACCGGCAGTGAAACATAAACAGATCTCCACAAAAACAAGGTATGGAATGAAAATATACATTGAGCACCACGCAGTAGGTAATTTTGGATTTTGTTATTATAAAATACCCGAGTGCAAAAGTCAATGTAATTATTCGTTCACGTATTGATCTCGGTACCTATAAATAAACGAGTTGTTGCAACTTGTAACTTGCCATTCGGGAAGTAAAATTATAGCGTGCATAAACGCTAATGTTTATACGAACTATATATAATTATAATGTATTATGAGTATTTATATCAACATACCTACTAACTGTAAGTACGCAGG
This sequence comes from Acronicta aceris, assembly GCA_910591435.1. Classification (NCBI taxonomy): domain Eukaryota; kingdom Metazoa; phylum Arthropoda; class Insecta; order Lepidoptera; family Noctuidae; genus Acronicta; species Acronicta aceris. Next base: position 9,716,780 of record OU342760.1, on the reverse strand, counting down.
TATACCTACATAGAGGCAGTATATCATTTCATATAACTTTATATTATACTTGTACTATACCTACTACTCGCGTAAGGCATTCCCTAGCCTGTATATTTTGCAATATGTCGCATAAATCTAAGACTCAGTCATAATAATTACAATAAATTTAAGATGTCAATAAAATTGATTGACAAGATGGTTTTGTTTAATTTTTGTTTGACTGTTTTATAAATACTAGATCCAACCCCGATGCAGTATGTAAAACGAAAACTATATTGTGTATGTATGAGAATCGTTATTGATTGATTGATACTGAATTATAAAATACAAACCACTTAATATTATCTAAACCTATAATAAAATTGTAACAAGCCGATGTCTGTACATTATATATATTAAAGAAAATAATATGGGGGTCTTTATTAGAGCAACAGAAGCCAAAATATATTTTTTTAGAATTTATTGTTAGTCTGTCTGTTTGTGTTTGTGCGCGTATCACGCAAAAACTACTGCATGGAATTGAATGCAGTTTTCACTGATGCATTGCTAGAGGTCTTACTAAAAATCTGACGCTGGTTTCATCATGATACACTGCCTAGAATCAGACTTATAGTATGTTAATCTTTTTGGGTCGTGAGTGAAACTGCGGGCAACAGCTAGTATACAATAATATATTAATTATTCATGTTTTTTCGCTTTTATTAGCATATTGCCGCATCGAATGCAATTGCTGCATAATATATATTATTTGATATTTAGATTGAAACGCTGCGCTGCATGCATACATTAATATTTAATTAGTGTTTTAATGAGCTATATAATTTAATTTCTATAATGAATTTATATATTGGATGCAGGAAATTAACATATTATATCGAGTTCAAACGAATCGTCAGAATAATATTTGTTCAATCAATATTTATTTATCAATCTACGATGTTTCTAATTCATATAAGTGACCACATAATTATGTACTTTGAAGTAAATCGTATTTCGGTATCTATAAATCCTGCCTGTGTATTACGGCCTTTGGTCGGCCTTGGTCCTTCAGCCTAAAAAGAATCAGCAGAAGCATTAATCAGTCTGTGTTTGTCGGTAGTATCATAAAGTCTAAACGGAGGAACTAAGTTATATACATATCAATGATTGCTTGGTGGTTCCTAGGATGTTATCTAATGACATGTGTCAGTTTTCTGTATTCCATCGTTTTTGTATGACAGTCAAAGCCATCCATGCTCCATCTTAGATGTTTTTTGTGCTTTCCACCAGGCAAGACTCTAGGCGGTCAAAATAATTAAAAAGCGATGCAGTATTTTTTTGTATGCTGCGTATCAAGCATACGGGAAAGTTCCAGCTATGATTGTATTAACACTCCAATCAGATTACCCAATTTTACTTAATTTTTATAAATTTATAACTTAATATAAGGATATAATATTGGTATGGATTACTTTTCCTATGTTATATAGTTATTGATGCACAATTATAAACCGACAACAGCCGTGTAATAAGTTGTATGTCGGTTCGCAATTACTAACGAGTTGTAATATCTCACATCGCGCCTAGCAATATGTCTGGCACGAATCTTAATGAAGCTCATCTGTATAAATGCAATCACACGAGGCTAGTTCGTTATGTGCACCAAAAACAGTTCACCTCACATGATTGCAATGGTAATAACCTACGTAATCCAATCAGTAGATATAATCAATCAATTTGAAGCGATTTTTATATGCACGCCATCCAATCAATTGCCAATAATTTGGCAGATCTATCTAACATGATTAAAAGAATCGCGGAAGAGAATTATCATCTGCGCTTTATCATCCTAACTCAAAAAAAGGTGGTGACGTAAACAAATAGATAGCCATTATTGTTGGGCGTTGTCTAGCCACTTTGGACAACAATACAACTTTTGTAATAAATTAAATATCTGATTAACTAATTTAAGATGATCTATCGTTAGTACAATTGGAAATAGTTAAAAGATATTGTGAATAGATTTCTTTTTCTTTTATCACGATTGAGAAAGGAGCGGTTTTTACTTCCGTTTTAAAGTCTTTATAACACACTGAGGGTGTTAGTCGGATGTATGCAAAGACGTAAAAGCCGCGTAGCTAATGGTCCATAGACATTGCGTAGTCGCAGTGAAAACACCAAGTAAACGAGGCGTAGGCTCTGCGTAGATCTACCGCGTAGTCACCGCGTAGGTGACACGTAGTTGATTGGAAACGCCGCGTAGCCACTGCGACTACGTTTACACTGTCTTGTACAATAGAAACCCATTCCTCTATCGTTTTCATAACAATATTCTTCTTGTTCTCGACCACTAAAAAAACGCTCCTCTCTTTTACTGTATAAACTCTGATGTGGCTTAAAATTAAGAAACAAATATGAACCTCTTAATTTTTTAAGCCATAGATCCGTACGTATGCTCTTCAAAATTCAACTTTGGATATCTTACGACGGTATGCTCATAAATAGCTTCTAAGTTACCCAGCAAGTTTACAGAAGCAGGAGTCGTGTCGCATAAGTAGGTAAGTGTGTATCCAACACGGCGCAGATCGCTTTCCACGGTGTAAATGACTTCAGGTTAATTATTTTCAAATCGTGATCTCACATCAATTTATTTCACCATTAATAGTTTGTCCTTATTTATAGGTATTATCACGTCTATCGGTTGGAGAGCCGGAGCAGTTTCGTAAGGTTGCAGTTTAACATCATTTGCATATTCCACGGCGGTGTCGATGTGGCCCCGTGTTGTACATCGAGAACCACAAATAATTACAATTCACTGGTTACATGTATTTCTAGTGAACCAATTTTCGGGCAGCAAGAACTAGTACGGGCAATTTTTGTTTAGCTATCTATATAAATCAAAATGAATTTTTGTATGTTTGTCCTCTACGCATTGCCATTCATCCTATTGCGATAAAACTTTGGTGAGTTGTTGTGTGCGTGCCTGGGAAGATTTATGGATGAACAGAAAAAACAAGCATTGCAACGTATGCGACGACAGCTTGTTTTTAATAAAATTCCCATTGTCTGAAACTTATCGGTGTAAACTGAGCGTCATTTTATGTAGTATGATGTTATTAAAACTAAAATCATCGAAAAATTTTACCTAATGCGGCGGGCGACATGGGATTTGGTTCATTTAAAAATGAAAGTCTATTGGATATTTAATGACAGGAAGGGCGGCTTCCGTAAAAGTGACAGTCATTACTTGAACATGAATATGATTACTAGTTATAGCCGTTGTTAAATCGGTAACAAATTGGCACAACCAGTGGTCGGGTTATTAGCCGGTTAGACTGCGCGTAGGCAGAAGCACGGCTCGCGGATGTCGCTGTCGGGATGATCCAGATTCACGACGAATCCTTTCACCGAGCGCAGCCTTGAGCAAGCTGTGTCCCAGGACTGACCATTACCGACACACCGTTGTTAATGTCCTATCGATTAACATAGATCGGTGCTAAAAGATTTAGTGCGCTCCGACTATCAACGTTTATAGACTACACTATTGTGTTCGACTTCTCGCATTTACGATATGCACAGCTAGTGAATTGGGTTAGCAAATGTTAGGCCGGTCCCAGGCCATCCGAGTCGATGACGAAAATACCGGACATGTTGCTCGCCAATTAAAGCTCCAAGCGACGAAGACGATGGCCGTGCACCAGACGCACTATTTTGCAATATAAATCAATAAACAAGAGATCGTAAACTCGTTGTTAATTGCTTTTTTAATTAATTCCAGTTCATTATAATCCTTTCTCATGTACCTATGTTTATAGGTCCTGGATATTGAGTTAGGTCAACGATGTTGTCTGGGATCAACGACATTTATCCATAACTAGTGAGAGTCAGAATAAATCATTGGATGCACCGCTATAAACTTAGGTATATTATTAATCTAATTTCGTACACTATATTTGCGGTTATTATGTTGCTATTTAATATTCTTTCATAAAGAAAGTGAATAAGTAAGTATTATCTATACATCTCAATGAAATATTTTAGTCTGTTGTAGCTTTTGAATATTTTAAATCTCATTCATGTTCGAAATATGGAATGGTTGAAATTTAACTAGATGAAACACATTAAAATGTCTTATTACCCATATTAAAATCTTTAAAGATCACTTCCCTGATTATATAGTTTAATTACTTCTCTTTTTCTACATAAATACGCCCTTAAAGTTTCCTGGTTCGTCTTTTACATAAACTGGCATAATTAATGGTATGTCAATTACTATTCGCTCGTGACACTTTACAATGGAACTTTCGTAATGAATATAGCCAAATTACAATGCGTAAGAACACGCATGCGCTCGCCGTGGCTGCAAAACCTGAATTGTACTTTTTAATTGAAGGGTTCATACTTTGTGGCTGTTTATCAAGGTAATTGAGGCAGGTTTTAAGTGAAAACATATTTCATTTAATATTCTTTCTTAAAGTGCTCTACATATTGACATTTACAGAGTGAACCGAAATGTTGAATAATTTATTACAAAATACAGTAATACGGTAATACTGTAAACCTCCCAAGACTTAAAAACGAGACATAATATACCTCAAACTCTACGTAGGTATCTAAAATTCTAAGTATTTTTTGTATTGCAATAAGTCTGATAGTGTAATGGACCGTGCAGTTTTATATAAATAAAAAGAGTTTTATTCCGTTCTGACACTATATTCAGGAAATAATTTGCAACATTTGACCGGCCCACCTAAAAATACGAAGTTAATTACAATTAAAAGATAACGCTTAGCTGGTTTAAAACTTATTACGCACTTCACGCAGTTGTATTTCGAGGGTCTTTTGTAAGAACCTTGAAGTCCTCTGTGTTCCTCCTGTCGCTTAGCGAAAATATTTGGATTCATTTTGTACTTCCTGTTCACCTAGAAACGTTAAAATAGCAGCAAAATACTACTTTCAAATTAAAGTTCTTTATACTTTATGAACCAGTTGAAACGATCTTTGAAGTTTTCCTTTTAATCCTTCTGGGAAGCAGAAACATGTATTTTTTAGGGTTCCGTACCTGAAAAGAGGAGGAAGGAGGTATTGAATTGTAATTTAAACCATATACCTACTCAAATCTACGGTCCCTTAAAGTAGTGAAAAAATCAAACTTCTAAGTTAACCTAAAAAAAAGATACGGCCGTTTATGTCGCAAAAATCATATATTTCGACACTCTCAAGGGAATTAAAATTCATATTCATATTCATTCATTCATTCCCGTTGACCTAGAATAATGAAATTTGGCAAGTAATACCGTCATATACTACAAATCTAGGGAAAAGTCTGAAAACATCACTTTGTTGTCTGTCCATCCGTCCGTCCGTCCATCCTTCCGTCTGTCTGTTAAGTCCTTTATCTCGGGAACACGTGGAGGTATTGAGTTGAAATTAAAACCATATACTCAAGTATACAGGCCCTGAAGCTGTAAAAAAAATTAAACTTCTAAGTTAACGCAAAAAAAAGATACGGCCGATAGATGTCGCAAAAAACGTATATTTTGACACTCTCAAGGGAATCAAAATTTATAGGGTATTTTCCGTTTACCTAGAATTATGAAATTTGGCAAGTAATACCGTCTTATAACATAACATACCATCACGCCTGTATTCCCCGAAGGATAAGGCAGAGGCGTACTAATGTACACCCACAGTTCGCTGGTATGTTTTAGTCTCATGTAATAGGGGCGAGCTTATTGCTATTAACCGGGCACAAATCCAGACTCCGAGCTGCTACTGAGAATTTTATAGAAAAACCCAATAACACTTAACTCGACCTGGGGATCGAACCCAGGACCTCTAGCGTAGCAGTCGAACGAAATAATATGTACCTACAAATTTGTACAGAACCCTCGGTGGGCGACTCCGACCTGCGCTTGTCTGGTTTTTTTTATATGTGATAAGCTTACGCTTGACCACCAGTTCGCCTAATGTTAAGCGATACTGCGATCTACGATGGAGCGCGCTCTCCTAAAAGAAACCGATTCACTCGTGATTTAAAGACACCCAGATGATAACGATCGGGGAAGACCCATGTTGAATAATACTGCTTTATCTCTTGATATTTAGTTTTTAATGCTTTATCATTAATGTTTTTTATAAGTTCTTTACGTGGGAGAGCCATGCTTCGGCACGAATGGGCCGGCTCGACCGCAGTGATACCACGGCCTCACAGAAAACCGACGTTAAACAACGCTTACGTTGTGTTTCGCCGAGTGAATGAGGGAGGTTATTGGAGGCCCAATCCCCTTTTAAAAGGACGGCGACGCCCTTGTGACTCCTCTAGTGTTGTGGGTGTCCATGGGCGGCGGTAATCGCTTACCATCAGGTGATCGGTTTGTTCGTTGGCCCTCCTATTCCATAAAAAAGTACACTTAATTTTTAATATATAATAAGTGTAGTAATTTGAAAGAACTTTCTCGGTTATTATTAGTAAAAACAAATAGTTGCACTACAGATAAAAATGTGACCTACAGTTTCATGTTATAAATAATGTGAGAGAATACATTACGTTCGAACAATTTATAATAATGTGCACTCTCACTTAACTAACTATCGTATAGTACGCGAGTGCGGGAGTGCGCGCACCGTGCCGGCTCGGAACGTACGCGCAGTCTTGTACCACTCGGCGAAAATATTTGTTAACCAAAACGACACACTACACGGATAACAACTAGATTTATTGTAACACAACACAGATTTATTATTGCACCTTCACTTTTGCTCGAACATGACAACATTGACTACAAATAATTTATCATAATTTGCGGCTTTAAATGAACAAGCTGTGACTATGCTTACTCAAATTTAGGAAATAAAAGAGAATCGAATTAGGTTACTAGACTTATTTTAATAACGTCTAGAACAACAAACATTTGGGTGTTTAAGCTATGTATTATAAAAAAAATAAAAGTTACCCGTGCGAATTGCCTGGAACCTGGTATCACCGATAAGCTAGCTCCGCTTGGTGACCATGGACATAACTACCACCTAAGGCCTAGCTGTTTATGATTATATTTGCTATGCGTAATTGAAAGGAATTCAAACTTCTCAATATATTCATACCTATCTACTGTAATTTAATAAATGCACTTCAAGAGTTTTACAACCACAGTCGTCACATTGATGTCAATTTTATATTATAGAAACAAAAAAAAACAGTGAATCATTTTCAGTACGCAGTGATAGTCTAGAGATCTAGCGATATGATGATGGAGTTTGAATCTGAGGCAATTAATGCGTATTAACAATAATTAATGATCATTCACTTAAATCCTATTAATATTAATCGTGATATTTGACAGATTTTCGACGGCGAGTAAAGTACGATGAGCCAGCTTTGTGCACTTACCCTTCTCCTTTAGACACTGAGGTATGGCGGTAGTATGGAAAAATTCTATCACAAGAAGATTTACTAATACTAAAGTTTACGAAATATCAAACGTTCCTAACCTTCTGCTCTATGAAGAGACTAAAAATTTAGAATTACAAATATGCGTGAGTATTTATGCCGTGTACAAGACATAATTCAGTGGAAAGCGGGAAGTTTATCCGCATTATTTATGCGACAAGATTGACACCTGCAACCCGATGGCGTACGGCGCGCAACGTGCGACACCTGCGATCCGCGATCCTGTGTCGGTTGTTACACTGATGCACATTTGTGATAAATTAGACACGCCATACTCGAGAACCAATCTCGACGGTTTGCAATCAGTTTTGCGAAATGTTCGTTTCCTCGTAAATTGTTGGAAGTTTACTACGTGAAATATTGCCGTGTGACGTTGTGTGGACATGCGGTGTGGAACTGGACATGCACTTTGTTAACCTAGAAGCCTTCAGATCGTTTTTATATTGTGCATTATTTATAGGTTTCACTTATATTTATAACTAGCTGTTGCCCACAGTGTCACTCACGTCCCGAAAAGATTACCATATTATAAATCCGATTCTAGGCGGCGTATCAAGATGAAACATGCACCAGATTTTAAGTTAGACGTCAAGCAATGCATCGGTGAAAACTGCATTTTTGCGTGATGCGCGTACAAACATACAAACAGATAGACAAATATTCTAAAAATTGTTATTTTGGCTTCTGTTGCAAAAACAGCCATGAGAGATGCTGGGATAAACATCATGGTTGGCAAACGAAAAGATAATTTATGCAAATTAAATTAATAAATATATTTAAACTGCTGTAATTCAATGCTTTTGACTAGAACTGGTACTGGTTTAAAGTTATTGATAAGTGATCAGATTAGATCCTAATCATTTAATAACTTTGACCAGCTAAGAAGGCTCGTTTCCAAATTAAATTGACCACTGTATACATGTCTTGATCGTTTTTATTGATCTACTGATTGTTACTTTAACTAAGACATGAATCGTTTTTTTACATTCGTGAATAGCATATCTAGGACAAAAGCTTTGTAATATTAATTTTGTTATTTTTAAACGTTGTCCCACACTAGGATTTTCTCCTGTATCGTAGGTGCTTTTACAAAAACAAATTCTCACATACACAAACTCCCAGACCCGGAACAATTACCTGTAGGTCATTCAAATATTTGCTCCGTGTGGGGATCGAACTCACAACACGTGGCGCTTATCGTCATTAAAATAAACACCTACTCTCTATATTCTAGATTCACATTTCTTTCTGTCGCAAAAATGATTTTTTATCATTTTTTAATTAGACAGGACAGGATTTTTATAAATGAATCATAATTATTATAGCAAAAGAAACTTATTTCGTCGGGTCTAGTGTTTAGGAAAAAAATGATTTAACCGTCACTCATTCGCAAATTAAACTGTAAGCGAAATTTCACTTATGATTAATTTGCTACAGTAATGACAAAGATTGAGCATCGCTGTTTGAGCGCTCTCTATTCAAATACCAACATACTTCATTCTAGTTTGTTCACGTGAACAGTTTAGGATTTCTTGTTTATTAATTCAATGTTACGCTTGTTTCGGTTCACTGGGTTCGGGTTTATAAAAAATATACCATCGGGGATTTCCCTCCAATGCATGCTTGCCTTTATAATGTCACAACAACAATTAAACAATATGATAATTCTATTATTAGCGAACATTGGACTTACGACACATATACGATAAAAATAAATCGTATAATCATAATAAATCGGGCATTATAAATGTCGGTCAAAGCCACGTACATTAACGAAATACTCTAAATAGTTAGTGCATAAATTACCACTTCGGTATTCGTATATTTCTTCCGTCTTTTCTTTTAAATATTATAAAATTGTTAGCTATGTATATTTTGTGTACATATTAAATATTATAACTTTATTTATATACTCGTACCACAACGAGTAAACTTTTTTTATTTGAACATAAGACATTATTGATACTAACAAAATGTTAAATACTTATGTGACAATGTCGCTTAAGATTCGCGGTATTGACTTTTTGTAAACTGTTCTAGATAAAAAAATACCTTTTTGTATTGGCGCACGACAATTTGAAATTCCCTTGTAACTGATTGATTGAACTCAATAGAAACGAGAAGTCCCAAATAATTAGTCATAGGTTTTACCCCGCTCGGTTGAACATACCTACGGGTAGTAATCGTTTGTTGGTTTCAATGAATAGCGATAATCAAATTTAAATAGCGCAAAAAAATAACAGGAAATATTACGATTTAATTGAATCCAAATGGTCGTGTTGTGTACTAACAGGAATTTAAGCCCTCACATTAACCAGGATGTGTGTGAGGGGAAGGCGGTCATTAAAAAAACGACTGAATTTATTTTAATGTAACTTTCACTGCATTTCTTTATTTTGACGATGTTCTGACAGTGTGAGGTCTGGTCGGCACTAAAAATAAGATACCTAACCAACTGTACTCAACTGTATGATCGGAACAGCTATTGCTAATTTACCTAAACTTCGAGGAACAGAAACGAATGATGAAAATTGTCTCGAGTTTCGGAGTTTTTTTAAGAGTACAACGGCAAACACGGCGCTAAAGTACCCGAGACAAATTAGTTCAACAATATGTGATGGGTTCTAAAACGTGAAGCTGATCAACTGACCTTTGACCTCAATTATACTTAATTGAAAACACGCCCCACTTAACCTGGATAATAAACCAAGAAGTACCAATATTATCTGTTTTCATACAAACTAGCTGTCAAAATATTATGACCTATTTAATTCAACTTTTGCGTGTTTTAGGGTTCCGTGACTCAAAAGGAAAAATAACCCATATAGTGTTACTTAATTTCTCAAAAATACGTGGAGGTATCGAGTTAAAATTCATAACGAATACTGATTACAATTTTTCAACTAAAAAAGTAACCTTGTCCTTCAATCCGATTCTAAAACTAGGACGTGCCGGCATTTCCTTACTAACTTACTTAAGCTACTTCTGAGAAAAGAAACTCCGAAACAAACTCAGAGAATTGTGGTCTCTTTTAAAGTCCAGACAATAGTTATGATGAGATATGGGAATTATACAATGTGGGACAAAGTCTGGACTGACTGACACTTCTAATGTCAATAATTTTAATGACAACTACGAGTATGTAGTAGTTCTAATGAACGTTGGAAATATTGCCAAAATGAAGCCGTTTACAAACGAATTGTCTTGATTGACAAGAGAGGACAGCGTTTTAGTAAAATAAGGACCCTTAGGTATTTTTTACTAATCCTTAAGGAACAGTAAACATAATGTCTTATTATTTGTTACAAAACTCGGTTTGTACTTACAAATCTGGACAAATAAGTTTTAACATTTCCTTCGGCAAATAAAATATTTAAACAATGTTCTTTCAAATTATATGTACGTGTTTCCTCAATATCTTTGAATTTAATGTGCTAAGTTAATTGCTAACTGCAAGCTTGTTTTCTTCAAACGTGAAGAAACTTTATGGCAGTCAGGTTATTTTCCGTAATTATTAGGTAAACCATATAAATATGTGCTTTCACATTTGAGATGAATCGAGTCGCCAACATTGAAGTGAACTTTATCTTGCGTTACCTGTTCAGCTCTAGTGCCTATCTCATACAATATTGATGATTTTCGATCATTTGAAATGTTAATTTATGACGACGATGAAGATAAAACAGACCCTTTATTTACCGTGTCGTTAGAAGATTTAACATTTCATAAATATTACATGAGCTATTAGATGTTACTTATATCTAAACTGTACTTCATCCAACGCACTATACTTTGTTTAATTTTACTAACAGAAGTTTGTTGTAGAAACAGTAAAAAATCCTTATATATTTTAAAACAAAGTACCCCGCCGCGTCTGTTCGTCAGTCTGTTCGCGAGAAACTCAAAAACTACTGAACGGATATTCATGCGATTTTCACTAACTGACCGGAGTAACCATGAGAAAGGTTTTAAGCTATATACTCGTATCACGCTACGACTCTAAGAAACGGGGCAACGCGGGTAAAACCGCGGGCGGGTCGCTAGTATTTAATAATTAACTATGTCAAGAAGATAAAAAGAAATGACCTACAAGTGTTATTTTGGCCTGCGTGGCCTGTGCCCCGTGTAGTGTATTGATATAAAAAAAATAGAAATTGACGTCCATCCAATATCAAAGTAATTAAAGAGTAATTAAAAGAATTTGAATGGAGCACTCTCAGTTTCTAAAAACTGTAACGACAGACACACATATTTTGATACCCCTGCGGCCTTTGAATGTTAAATCTGCTGGTTGGCTAATTTTAGCGTGATATGAATTGTTTTTATGTAACTCATGCCGATATTAATTCATGAAAAATACACATAGTGGAATATCCCGTCGACCGCCAAGACATGCAAGTAATAATCTTGTAGACAATAATTTCTGGAGGTTAGTGGCTGCGACTCAGTCTTAGAACGAATGTAGCTATTATCGTACACTTTTCAATTATACACTTTTATTGTTCCGATACGTAAATTATTCTAGTATAATGTGTTCATCATCAGCTTTTGTCAGCTTTCACAATTGAGCAAAAGCTCTTTGAAATGTTCAAATCTCTTATAAAATATAATAGCTTTTTTTGATGACATTACTTTTCAGAATGATTGATGTGCAATTGTATCAAAAGCCGTCGCGTGCACATCGCTTTTTAACCAGTGCGTGCAAACAAAAACAAGCTACACAGAAGTCGATCAATTAAGTAAGTTGAGTCTGACTCATTTTATTACCGTTACATTTTGTTTTATTATTGTAACATCGTGATGAAACTGCACATCTAAGAGGATTTCATAAAATCTTGAAAGTGGTCTTCCAACCGGCGAGGGGCACTAGGCCAGCGTGGTAGTTTTTTTTTTGTAATATTTATTTAAGATACTTAGGCCACAGGACTGTACAACGTAAGGCTAATAATAGGAAGGTACACAAAAACTGACGTCTTCAAATACCATCATGCCTGTATTCTCTGAAGGGTTAGGCATGAGTATACTAATGCAGTTGCAATGCAGCCCACACCACAGTTAGCCTGTATACTCCGAGCTACTACTGAGAATTCCATAGAAAACCCACTAACGCTTTGCTCGACCTCGAATCGAACCCAGAACCTCTACCCTGTAGCAGTTGCGCTTGCGATCAAGACTAATGAGGCAGTCGCCGAACCCAGAAACTAAAATACGAAATATTTGTTCAATGAAACAACAATTTCGATAAAAAATTGAATGATATAAACACAAGTCGGAAATAAAACCCGGATATTTTACTTGAAAATTATTATGCTAAAACTTCGTGTAGTTGTTGATTAGGTCATGAATCATAAGTTTTGCTAAGGTATTTCATATCTAGAAAAGTATTTTTTTCTTAATTAACATAATATAATATACCATCAGGCCTGTATTCCGCGACGAGATAGGCAGAGGTGTGCTAATCTAGAGCCACAGTGCATCGGTACGTAAAGGTCCCTTGTAATAGAGGGCGAGCCTATTACCATTAAATCGGACACAAATCCAAACTATTGTTGATAATTTCATAGAAAAACCCAATAACACTGCTCGACCTGGGAAAGGGATCGAAACCAGGACCTCGGGCATAGCAGTCACGCTTACGACCACCACGCTAATGAGACAGTTTGTTTTCTTAATTATTATATATTTATTTTATTGACTGCATACGTTATTTGAAGTTTCTATTGCATATGAATGCTTGTATTTCAAGTACAGCTGGACAAAGCAAAAGGGCAGTTACATAGAAGTTCGTAATTTATGCGATTCAGAAATTTCAAGCCTTTGTTTTACTGTAGTTTTACTTCATACCTAGGCAAATATGTCCACGGTTCATTAAAAAGTATTGTATTTAAGTTACAAAGCTGCCAGAGTTATGTCCACGTCATAAAATATATTTGCATATTTCCGTTATTAAAGGGCCTTTTATCAACACTAGTGCCGCGAGGTTGGTACAGTGTAGAATTTAACACAATTTCTAATTCTACACACTGTACCAACCGCATAGTACAGTACTATAGGTATATAGTTATTTTAGTGAAAGAAAAAATCGACTGTGATTCGAACCTAGGTCTTTTGGTTAGATATACCACACGCTATGACCACTAAGCCACCGCGAGTCCCACCTGCCAGATTGAAATTTTCCTTCACATTCTGAATTGACGTTTTTTAGGTGACTTATGGCCAGTCCCAATATGAAATCCGTCGATAGTTTTGCATACTACAGATAGGATTTTGACATTACTTGTATAAACCTTATGTCAAAATCTAAACTCTAGTAAGCAAATCTACTGACAGATTTGTTACTGGGACTGACCGTTAGTGGTCCTGGCGTCTGGTGTATCTAACCAGAAGACGCAAGTTTGAATCCTGCCCGCAGTCAAATTTTTCCTTCACTAAAATAACTCTATAATATTAGGATGGAAAATGCAAAAATATCACAAAAGACACTATCATATATATACATAGTCGTATAAATAAAAATGTAAAATGAATGTATGTTTGTTTGTCCTTTAGGCATTGCTAAACCATTTATCCCATTGCGATGAAACTTTGGTGAGTTGTTGTGTGCGTGCCTGGAAAGGTTTTTAATGAAAAAAAGATAAAAGAGGCATTGCAATGCATGTCGGGGGACAGCTAATAGTAAATATATCCTAGTATTCATGCCATTCAGAATGTTGTATTAATTTTTCATTTACTTATAAGATATTGATAGTACCTGCTTCGATAATCTAGTGGCCCTAAGCACAATTGCTACACTAGAGGTCCTACATTCGATTCCCAGGGCGAGCAAAGTGTTATTTAGTTTTTCTATGAAATTCTCAGTAACAGCTCAGAGTATTTAATTATTGCCAATAGGCTTACCCCCTATTACATTGGACCTAAACATACCAGTAAACTGTGGGTATATATTAGTACATCTCTGCTTAAACCTTCGAGAAATACAGGCGTGATGATATGTTATGATTTTTTTTTTCCCTTCGCTTTAAAAAATACCTTAATTGGAGAGAACACTCGCAGTGTCCTATCAAAATATGACACAGGGGCAGAAATAGATTGAATTAATTATTACATAATTTTAATTAAAAAAATAAACGAAACTAATTCATCAAATCAAAGGTTAATATATTATCAAATATTAATGATATATTACGCGCGTCAGAAAGTTAATTGATAAACATAATTATAATGTGGAAGCGAGTTACATGTGCCACGTGGAGTCCACGCTATCGTTTCTATCGCACGTCGTAGCCACGATAGCGGTCAAACTGGTAGCTGTTAGCGATAATACCATAAAAACACTTGAACAGGATTTCTAGTATAATCCGTGACATGTTTAAATCCGGAAAGATATCAATGACAAAAGGAGACGCACGCCTTCGGTAAACACGTGCAAAAAGTTGTATTTAAAGCGAGTTGTCATGTGGTGGCGGGCGGCGGCGGCGTGACGCCGGCGCTTGCCGAATATAAAGGAGAACATATTAAAAACATATAACCTAAGAAAATATATTTACTAATACATAATTATATAATTCGTATACCTACTTAACATTGATAGGTAGGTAGGTAACTACCTAATACCACAGTTCAGTTCAATTGAATCAGCAATTATTAATTATTCAGCATTATAACAGTAAACAACAATGACATAATTATGTCGTTTTACTGGAACGATATCGAACAGCGCGTTGATGTCTTTTATACTGAGCATGCAAGCGAACGATCGTAGCACTAGCATTTAGGTACTCGTACATGTTGCGGGTTCACTAGAAATAACTTGTTGATAACATTATACTTTACGCAGTAATGCGGCTCTGTTTTAATTTAGCTACTATTCATTTATTGTAGTGAAACACTGTTTCGTACCGCATAAATCTATCGGTGCTCTAGATAGATAAAATTAAAACGATACCTGGAAACACGCTCAAGCTGAAGGTAGTTCCGTGTCTGTTGACGTCCGGCAAACCTTCGACATTTCCGAACAAACACAGTTGAATCACCCGCTCAGGAGCAGGTCGCGGAGGCTGCGGGCGCGGGCGCGGGTGGCACGGTGCGGGGCGGGGGCGGCACGGTGCGGGGCGCGGGGGACCGGCGCGGGCGCAGCGTGCGAACATACGCCCGCGAGGTCGCTGTCTTTTTACTCGCATTACCTCCTGACATTCGAACTTAATGGAGTTGCCTTATTGAAATTTAAGCAGAACGACTACCGACGTAATGGAATAAAATTAGGTTATCGTAACGAGAAAACGGTCTTCGAGTGGCCATCTTTAAGCTCTCCGCGGCCCAATAGGAATTCAAAACATTTAGCAGAGGCTGCGCGCTTCAGAAAGCTAGCCGTCTCGCTCGGTGCGCGGCCGCGGCTCCTGCGTCGGAAAAGTATAGATATAAGAACGCGCTCCTATCGACGAATAGTCATTGTTCTTGGCCGTAATGGAACAAAATAAAGACAGAACAGCGGTTTTCGTGACTGTGAGACGAAACTATCTAACCTTAAGAGGGTGAGCGAGAAAGAAAATAAGGTTTTTAGGGTCGATGGCCGAGCGAAGGAACTTAAAATTGGATTTTCTTAAGAAATATGCTTCATTTAGGACACGTCTATCATAATTTAAAATGTTGTGTCAAGTCTCTAGGTTTATTGATGTTTTCGAATTAGTATCGTCGTTGTGTATTGTGTTTTTCTAACAGGCATCATGTTTGGTAAATAACAAATAATTAGGTATCTACAATTATTTTTTCGGAAAAAAATAAGAATGTAATCAAATTAGGTCTCTTATTAAGTGTTATCTGGTTTACAGTTACGGGATGATGACGCAATGTAAGCATGAATCAGTGGCTGGCGGGTCCAGTGCGTCCCGTGGGCACGACGCGCGCGTAGCGGGACCAGGCTACCCTCCCCCTCCCCCCTCCAGCGCTCCAGCCCCTCCGCCCCGCGCGGAGTGCCCTCACGCCCCCTCCCCCCCTCCCGCACGCCGCACACGGACCGTTACGCCGGCGTCCTTGGCTGAGTTCTTTCTTGCGCGGGCGCAGCAGGTCGGTGTGAACTCGTTCCGCGCTGCCACCACTGTGCACGTGTGTTTCCCTGTGTTAGTAACCCACCTATGTGTGTGTGTGTGCACTGTACACGTGTGTGAGTGCATTAGATTAGTCCTCTAACGGATATTACGGAATTCGTTAGATAAATGCCTCAAATATGAAGTAGAGATATTAATACATACTGTATGTAGAGCAAATTAGTGTTAGTTGCTATTTATAAAAAACGTGAACCTATTAACATTCAAGTATAGCAATGTCTAAGTTGCAGCAGGCCGACGCCTGCTTGTCTATTATGAATCTTATTAGAAATATTCCCGCCTACTTGGCATTTTGTTATCCATGAAATCTTATCGACTATTCATTACCCATTAATAGGCTATTTTCAAACGAAGAATAAAGATTAGTTATTGTTTTAACTAACCTGGCTTGTTAAGTTAGAAGACTATGGCGTATGACATACAAATACAGATAGTATTTCCTTGTCTAAACGTTTGATAAGAAATGATAAGACAGAATCCTATAGCCAAGTCAAATTAATGATTAATATCTTAATCAATGAAAACAAAACTGAAATTGTAATTAACAAATGCATTCGATTAATTTAATAATGAATGGAGCGTAATGAGCACGTGACCGGCGCGACCCCTCGCCCTAGCCATTGTGAGATTACGATCTGTTTTGTTCAACAATGACCTTCCTTTTCACAACAGCCTGCGTTGGGGTCAGCTTCCAGTGTAACCAATGTATAAACAATATTATTATTATCTTAACATAAGAAAAGTATTGCTGATAAGTTTGTCACACTGGGGCCGTGGTATGACGTGTAAACGCGATCATTTTTAGGTTGTAAGAAAGAGATAAGGCTATTTAATATGTCGAGCGGCATCTCTATGTCATAACGCAAAAATAATCGCGTTAATACGTTATAATACGGCCCCTGTTTCGTTTATATTAGGAAACGGTAAAGGGTGTTGATGGGACAGCCAATTCAATACGCCCTATTTTCTTACATGCATAATCATCCCGTTATACTATCCCACAGTTGGGCACGGAATTCTCAGAATCAGAAGAATGAGGCTACAGTCCACCACGCTAGCCTAATACGGGTTGAGAGACTTCACACGCCGTCGAGAAAATCTCTCAGGCATGCAGATTTCCTCGCATTTTCCTTCAACGTGATAATTAACTAGTCATGCGGAATTTATTCCAAAATCTGGCGTAATTAATATTCATCATCATCATCCTCTATTTATTGTGAGATCTTCATAAGTGACATTTATCAATAAATTTCCAGCCGCGTTACGCAACACTTTTGTTACTCACAATCCTATTCGGTACACAACACACGACACAATTAGTACACGACCTAGATCGCAGTGCGCTAAAAAATATCTCCAAAGAGATTCCACGAAAACTAACAATAGTGTCGGTCATAATGGATTTCTGATATTGGAGCAGATAGGTTTTTTAAAAATAAATTATATTTTTTTCACATTCTACTTGATGCTCTAATGGGCTTTTCCTACGTTTATTATGCGACTTCCAAATTTTGATTACAGTTGGAACGCTTTGTGTATTTTTCTAGTTACAAAAATAGTCCAATTCCATTTATGGGGAGTACTGTACTTTAACTATTTTTTTATCTAATAAAAGACTTACATCTATTATTATAATGCATTTATTGAAATCATAATTAAGTCAGTCAACTTACTTTATGTATGTACCTAGTTTAGTTGCAGCAGATATTGGACCGTACAGTTTTCGAACTGATCTAACTAAATCATAACAATTTTAGTAAAGTTTACATTGAACATACAAGTATCGCCACATTCTTAATATTTATAAAATCTTAGCTACCAGCAAAAGCTAATTTTAGAATCTACTCACGTACAAATTTCGAAATGCGAACCAATAAAGGTCGGCATCGAACTAGAGGCGTTATGCCGGCGCCGACCACTACTAAAACAGTAACAGTTATATTTAATTACTTTTTGTTCTTATTATCGATTTTATTTTTGTACTGGAAAGCTTTTAAGATGGTGCTAATACCGTGCACTTATCGAGCGTTGGGCAACGAGCAAGGACGCTCACGCGGCGAGCGCACGCGCGCAGTCGGCGCGACTGTCGCAATCACACCGCTCTGCTATCAGAGAACATGCGTTACTAGTTTACTGCCACTTGGAAATCAATCCCACGACACTTGTTTCACTGGTAAACCACTTGACAGTCATGACTACTGATAAATGTCGAATATTACTTTTCTATTAGGTACCTCAATGTATTGTAATTTCCAAAGAGACTTACAATCCGCCCAATGAATAAAATGTGTAAGGTATACGTTTGAAGCTTAACAATGTATATACGTATACAATTTATTTTTATTATAATTATTACTATTTTATCCTTTATCCTTTTTACATACTATAAATCTTGTTAGCATAAATGGTAATGCTGACTGGCATATTGCTGAACTGGTCCTATTTGCCACAGCTTTGCGCCACAATAATTTAGTCACTAAGTAGTTTTATCTCTATTTTTAATTTTTTATTAATTATGCCTTGACTGTGACAAATAAATCTTATTTCTTTCTTTCATATGTGACTAATTCTGTCTGTATGATTGTCTGTGGCCTGGTAACTCCTACACCAAAATGTATGTCAATGTCAATGTGGCTCTAAGTTGCATTAATTGAAAGCTGTTAATCGAAGATCATATCGGCGCTGTATGAAATTTTCATTAATTAGTTAGTAGTTAGCTCTTACTTTTGATAGAAGAAAATTAGACATAACAATTAACAACCACAGGCAAGAGGTCCTTTGACTCAACAGTCAACGCTGGCAAGCCAATTAGATTTGATATAATGATTTTGATATAATGTTTTCGATATAATGTGCGGCCCACATTACTTTAAAAAGAAAAAATAAAGATAAAAGATTGTATATTGAATCACCACTAAAACACATTGGCGTAGCTAAGATACCTCAGTTTGAAATTCTTAGACAATTTAGACTTTAAATACACATTCTAAGATGGTATACATAACCTATAATAAAACAGATTTTTTATTTAGTAGCAATGTTTGTCATGTGAATTGAGCTTTAGTGTGCCACTAAAGTTGATGTGTCATCCATCTGCCAACCTGCACGCGGCATTATACAACGAAATACGCACATAGGTACAACCCTATTAAATTAAAGTCACACAAACATGTACAGCTACTATATCTTACAAGAGATATTACCATGATCATGCCATAAAACATTTTATAGCAATATTAAGCTCAGTGCGTCCACTGAATCAAATAGTCATAAATGAAAACAAATTAAGGAAGTCAGAACTAAGGAACTGGACAAGTCATTAAATGGGCATAATGTAACTTATTCTTATATGCTAATGTCGTATTAATATCTGTAAATTACTGCAGTCCTGAGTTAGAACACGCTTCCCTTCAATAAATATGCGAGTTGGGAGTTACGGCCGCATAAATCTTGTTTATGTGTCGCCGTCGACAAAGTACAAGTGAGTGCCTCCAGGCAGCGAGCAGCGCGCAGGCCCGCGGTTCCTCCTTTTATAAACACCAACTAGAGACCCAATACCGCGCGTATTTGTAACAACTTAATCATTCGGCCGCAGATCATGCGAGAATTTGTTTTCTGTAAAATACCAAGTACGTGTGCCGCAGCGTGTGCCTTTGTAATGTGAACTTTATGAGTAAAGAAATAAATTAGGAAATCATAAAACGTAACGCGTGCTGCTAAAACATCATGCGCCTTACCTACGTATCGCGCCATGAATCAGATTAAAGTACTTACACACGTTTATTAGACGCACACAGAGGCGTGCGCTGACGTGTGTACAGTGTTGTCGGGCGGTGTGTGTGCACGCGGCGCACGGCTGTGTGCGTGCACACACACTGCGCCTGGAGGTTCAACGTACCAGTCGCCACTACGAGAGTTCCTTGTTCCACTTTACCACTGACACTATATTATTATTGTTCCAATGGAGTTTCCGATACGACCGAGGCTTTTTATAGAGTCCTTATTTTTTATCATCTTACTCGCTCAGTGAAATGAATTACAAGTTGTATTGAACGCTTCCTTGCTGTCTTCGACTAACAGTTATTCATTCATTTGTGTTTCATTTATTTGCAATAACATTTGGTTCTAAACATCACACTTTAACAGCGATAAACGATTGATTTGAACTGTTTCACTTCATAACTACTATGGTAATTTGAATAAAAATATTCTGCACTAATTGGTCCTGCATACCGAGCTCCAATCAGTCAGAATTTCGATTTCAAAGTTTTAATAATTCGACCTAGTAGGTACACATACAACAGTTTTCATTTCCCTATATCCGATGGCCTTGGATTTTTAACAAGTAAATTAAAATATCAATTCACTAATTAAAAGCAAGCTTTCAAATAATTTAAGCCACTAACGCACTTACCAAATGATGCAAAAACCGAAATTGCGCAAGCAATTTTGAAAACATGTAATTGTGTACGCAATTACTGGTCTAAAGTGCGCACAGTATAAAAGTTTAGTAGTGTAATAAGTTCCAAAGTCGTAAAACGATTCATAGGTACAACACGATCATTATATCTCGTTATTAAAATAAATGTCAGTTAACGAGCCACAAAGGATAAATGTACATTGAAGATAAATGCTAAGCTATTTATGAAGTTCAATTAAACGCTGTGCAGTGGAAAAGACATCAACGCGCGATAACAGTCTATGAGACGGTATTACACTATATTTACGTAATCATTATTTTTATTTTATATAATTTAAAAAAACATCAAATAAGTTGTGTGAAAATGTAACACATTTTACTGTAAATTATTTTATGATGTCAAAGATTTTCTTTTTTGTGTACGGACACCAGCACATCAAGTTACCACTAACTGTCAAATTTACCCAATGGATAATAAACTTCTATTGTTTGGATATTAAATTGAAAATTGATTGAAGAAATTTGACAGTTTAAGATACCATGTTGTGCTGTTGACTGTACATTTCCTCACTCTATGTCAACGTGGTCACTACTATGATCTGCCCAACAATATGATTTCGGCATGAAAATGAAAGTTTTGATACAATTTTTATCAAATCGAAATTTTTAACAGTAAAGATAAAGATTACTGTTATGGAGTTAACTATTGGAAGCTTCTAAACCACAACTTCATTTTATGATTTTGATTCTTTGTGCATTCCGACAATTAAAGAATCAGTTTCCAGATATCTCGGTTATTCTAGGATTGTAACTGTCTCATTAGTCTAGTGGTCCCAAGAGCGACTGTTATGCTAGAGGCCCTGGGTTCGATTCTCAGGTTGAGCGATGTGTTATTGGGTTATTCTATGAAATTCTCAGCTGCAGCTTGGAATTTGGAATTTGTTCCCGGTTAATGGCAATAGGCTCGCCCCCTATTAGATGGGACCTAAACATACCGGCGAACTGTGTGTGTACATACGTACGCCTTTGCCTAAATCTTCGGGGAATAAACGCGTGATGGTATCTTATGTTTTTTATAACTGTAAAATATAGGGTTTTGCCAAAACAAGGTTTCGCGAGCTACATAATACGTATATAATATATAATAGTAACTAACTGTGCGCAATACCAACTCATAAAATGTGAAAAACTGGTCTTGCAACATGCCAACTTGTGTTTTTTTAACAGTCAGACAAAGTTTTATTTCTTTTTTATTAACGTTATTAATAGTTGTGCTGAACGCATGCTCACATTGCTCGCATGCGCCGGTTCCAGACTAATAATAATGTGTTGTTACGACATTGTGTTTAATGATAATATTATAAGAGACACAGCAATGTATGCAGATAATTGTATTTGTGTAGATATTGGCTGATAAATAAATTATTATCGGTTGCTGTGCAAGCTTGTTCTAATTGCAACGGTGAATAGTGTTTGAGAACAAGTGGATCGAAGATATGGAACGACACTACAAGTTACAAGCAAACTGGATTATATTACAATAAAAACTCAACGCCTACTTTTATCAAATAACTTTTATACGTTTACCGTAATTCAGCTTTATAAAAATAACACAATTCTTCGTCTCCTTTCTTTAAGATGGTTTTTATAAATTTGTAATGCTGGATGTATATATATTTTATATGGAAAGCAATTATTGATGATATCGATACTAACGCTTTGAGATTAATTCATACTATCAATAAAAATGACACATACACAACAATACAATACAGCCGTATGTAATTTCACGAGCTTTTCGATGTAAGCTTTTAACTGTAATCAAAATAATATTTCATAGTAGTTACAATAATTTATCATTTGATTCTGTACAATACAATCGCATACGTGTATGTATGTGGTCGTTGTAGATCGTCTAGCTAGAGTGATTGTTAAAAATTATAGTAATATAATACTGTAATATTGCAATGCTCCTAAAAAAATTATTCCTCTTGTAAAATGTTGACATCAACCTTAATTACATAAACTATTCCAATAAAACAATATAAAGTACGATGTACCTGTCTCAATGCCTAAAGCGGCTGCAGCTTCTTTGAAGAAGTTTTTTGTTACAAACGATCTAACGGGTTAATCGGTCTTCGGGCCTCGTTTATGAGGAAAAAACTTGTACAAGAAAAGTCTGGCAAAGTGTTGAATAAGCAGTAGGCGGCTAAAAGTTGAACAGATTAAAAAAAGCAACTTCATTAATGTTACTAGCTTATGAAGCAATAGAGGGATTTGCTCAAAAACCTTACATAGTAAAGATTAGGATACAGTTTAAAGATACTAGAAATAGCTGCACTTATTCATTAACTAGCTTTTGCCAGCGACTTCGTCCGCGTGGAATAGTTACTTTGTTCCCTAGTTCTTCGCCCGTGGTTTCACCTGCGTTGCCCCGTTCCTAAGGGTTGTAGCGTGATGTTTTATAGCTTGAAACCTTTCCCATGAATCACTCATTTTCCCAACATTTCCCTTCACTGCTCTGCTCCTATTGATCGTAGCGTGATGAAAAGTATACTATAACCTGTGGTTTGGGCTGTGCGTTGATAGATCGCTATGTCAGTCAGTCAGTCACCTAACGTAAGAGTAGACAAATATAATCAGAACTGCTAAGCTATCGGGAGTTACACGTGTTATTGTGAGTCAACCATAAAAGATAGACATTTGCTGTCGTGGAATATTTTTTATATAATTTTAAGGAGAACATTTCCGTCATACATGATTTCTGTGTAGCTTTGACCATTAAGGCTGCACACGCGACGGAAGCTTAAAAAATGGAGTAAGTTCTCCTGTTTTCCCAACATTTCCCTTCACTGCTCTGCTCCTATTGATCGTAGCGTGATGAAAAGTATACTATAACCTGCCCAGGAGTATGAAGAACAATTGTTCCAAGTTTCGTTGAAATCCGTCGAGTGGTTTTTGTTTCTATAAAGAACATACAGACAGACAGACAGACAGACAGACAGACAGACAGACAAAAATTTTACTGATTGCATTTTTGGCGTCAGTATCGATCACTAATCACCCGCTGATAGTTATTTTGGAAATATATTTCATGTACAGAATTGACCCCTCTGCAGATTTATTATAAGTATAGATAAATAAAAAGAGGTTTTCTTTTTTCGTTCCACGGAGGCACGTTGCCAAATGTCGCGCGATGGGAGATTGACGACATTGTAAGTATATTTTACTTAAAAAAAATTAACACAAGAAACAGACAATAAACCTAGCCGGAATAAAATTAAAAAAATATAGAGAAAAAGCAGACAGACGTATTGACATAAATATCTTATAAACTTCTGTTTCAATCAATCAGTAGTGCAATTATCTTATTGCGTAGAGCATATCACAACGATTCGTTAAAACCAACTTATATTCAGCGAAGTTTAGAACTTCTGTTGTTTTCAATTTGTGGCCTAAACCATAATACAATCTAGGAATAAACTCAAAAATATCTCATGCAACTACAATATGATGATATTATACTCGTACTACTTACATTATAAATTTTACTTTAATCTGGTGTGATTTACGTGATTGAGGTAGATTTAAGAGATTCGGAAAAAAATATGTCTTTAAAATTACTGATTTTTGTGGAACTTATGTAGTATTTAAATGATATCGGCTGATACAGTTTGAACTTTTATCATCATAGACGGCATGTCAATTCCACTATAGCAGTGCTTAATGTACCTCTGCTTCAATGGACCCACAAATATTTTGTACGGGAAACTGAGTGAACTGTTAATGGGCGAGAAATAAAGCTCTTAAAAACCTAAAATGTGCATTGCCATCTAATACTTTACCGAGAGAATTTTCGATACTGTGTTATAGATTTCTCGTATTTTGGTGTATTGATATGTAATCGTTTATTGTTTTAGTGTAAGAGGTTATTAGAAAATACTGTTGTTAACTTAATGACTAATAGCTACACCTAATTTGGTTGGTACCTCAAATAAATTATCCGTGAAAATAGAAAATCTTTCCTTTAAGACTTTTATATAAAATATATTATTTTCTAGAATTTAAATGAGAAAGATCATGAGTACGAGATAAGCGTTTCTTCCGAATTAATCATATGCTAATAATATTCCATTACTACTTCATGTATACATATTTATTTTATTTTTTATTTAGTGATTGACACAAGCAGGGAATAAAATTGTAATATATAATATGGATATATATAAACTTGCCATTTCCATTTTGACTAAAATAGGATATGAATCTTCATCACCATAATGATCGAGATTATATTTGAGTAAAAACAATATCGATCGAAATCTGAGTCTTATTGCTATTTCAATAAGATTACAAATATTGTATGGTAGAATCCATAACTGTTGCGAAAGCTGCCAATTACTAATGAAAACAAACGTGTTTTAAGTCTCGGGTATGATATAAAAATTCTTTTCATGCTAACTTTTAGAAATTTTTAAAATATATAAGAAATGACGTCAGTTCTAGGTTAACCTACAAAAAGGCCTTAATTTCGTTTAAAATATTAATGCAGAGTTACGGACCAATCTTGTGCTTGCGTTAATTACAATAACATAACATACTATTACATATTCCCCGTAGGGTAAGACAGAGGTGTCCTAATGTACACCCATAGTCCTACTAAACTAATGAGACATTTAATCATTACAATATTCATCGAAATGGCATTAGCGGCTAATTTAGAACTCGAATAATTAACGTATTCACATTTAATTTCGAACTGGATTATTGGTGGTTGATGAGTTTTTGAATATGTATCGTGACATTATAAAATCTTTTAATGTTATGTTATTCGAATAGGCCATAGTTACTTTTATAAGTTCAAGGATACGAATTGATTATATATTTTAATTCGGTAACACTTTTGTTTAATGAATTACGTAGGTACATAAGATTATTGACACTAGATTGATCACGGTGCCTCACAAAGGTTAACACAGGTTGTCTGTCAGTTTGCACACGCTTGAAGAGCTTTGCGATTTAGCGGGCCGCCCGGTGCCCTGCCCTTGACCCTTGCCCTACGTTAACGGCATAAAATCATGGCCAAAACAGCGTCTTTAACATCCTCGAGCGTCTGCGGTTACAGACACGACGCGATGTCATTTAAACTGAGATTGTATTTGGGCACTGCCCAAATCACCATGATAATAAACACGTACAAACAAAGGATTAAATTTACCTTCTGCTTAATAAAGCGGTTTGGAGATGAAGTGATGTGGAAATTAGCAACCATAAATCGGCCCAATTTATGTCGTTTTTTGTTGTAATAAAAACCGCGAAGCCTTAATAAATCGCGCTTAAGTCATACTGGAACAAAAGCATCGTCCAGTAAGTGGCTAGGTCGGTAGACCTGTTGAAAGTATTAACATATCGCGAAGGTATGAGGTCGCACTCACAAATCAGGAACCATACTTCAATGTATTAAAAAAACGCTTGGACTGACTGCAAATAATTCAATAAATAATTTTAAGTCATCAGTTTTGTGCGTGTAGACAATGGTCTCCCGGTTGACAGACATTTAGTATAATGTTGTTATCGTTCATCATTCATACAATTCTATTCATTAATTCAGTTCGTTGCAGATTCAATGAGCAGAAGCAGCGGCGGAGGTGCATACAGACGAGATGACTTGCGATTGACTTTCACCTTCGTTATAAACTCATGTAACATTCACATCATTTCTCATTCCTGATGGGACCTTGACAAATGAACAATGACAACATGTCACCCTGTACTATTATTTTGTGACGTCACTTCGTTAAAAATATAATAATAATAAATAATAATAATAAACTATAAAATTTCGCGATGCTCACCTTCTAGTTTGATGCGACGCCTGATGCTTTTATATCTGCAATAAAAAGAATATAAAATTAATTTAATAAACATCGATAATAATAACATATTGTGTGAATTTAAGTATGACAGTAAATCAAAAAACCTTCGACTTAACAAATTTATTTAAATTAGGTATTTATCACAAACGAAACCTTAGTTACGTATGAATAACTTCTCAACTATTCTCAGAATAATATTTTAAGCCTTCTTGAACACAACAAAAGCAACTAGAGTCCATGTAAACGTTTTTATCACGGCAAAGTAAAAAAAAACAACAGAATCGCTTTGAACTCAATAATATTGTTAAAATTGGTCTTTAGTGGAGTTTTCACGAAGGTTTGGGTGTTATAAAGCGATGATTTGCGGAAGGATTGAGGGTAAATTGGTTTTTATTATCAAAAGTTTCGGCGTTACGAGTTTCAAGGGGAGTTAACACTGCCAGCTTTCTACTCGGCGTTATTATTGGCCATAACTGAGGCATTCAATGCCTTGCTCCATATTTTGAAGATATAAAATAAGATGATTGGTATCGTATTAATAGGATTTCAATTAAGGAAAGTGTTACTTACTTAATAGCTATAACTATTAAATAAATTTATTTTATTAACAGAAATGCTTCGTCTATAAAAGATAGCTGAATGCTATATACCTACAGTGTTAGTTTGTATTCATATGGTAACATTAATATGTACCTACATAAGTTGACAATGAAGGAAATTATTCATAAGAAGTCAACCATTTAGGTAGTTTATATATACAGGTACTGCAAGCTTAATGTGCATACGCGCATAAACTGGTGCATAAAATGTTAAAAGGTTGTTTGTTTAGTTGGAAACTGGTGCAAAACAAAAGTGGTGCAAACCGCAGAACCAGTCCTACGACAGGAAGCGGCCTCGAGGCGCGCCCCCCGCGCCCCGCCGCCCGCACCCCTCGCCCCCTCACCTGCTGCGCGACCACCTGATCCAGACAAAGCGTGTCCTTCGCGTAGTGACGCATGCAAGTGCATTGCACTAATAATACCGATCAAGTCCTTTCCACGTCCGGTAGGCAACAAGCTCAGCATACAACCAATAAGTACCTTATCATATGACATACGCAATGTCTTGCATGAAGCTGCATTGATGGCAAACTCACTTGCATAATCGTCCGTGTTCGTTCGCTTTACGTGGTTGTTCTAATCTATATTTTAATATCTTAAGTTCTGCGTTTCCTTATTTTCTATCATGATGAAAATATTTCAATTACTGGAAAATTCTTGTAATAACTTTGTCGAAGCCCATATTTGTATATAGTAATCGATAGAACTGAAACAATCATTTGCGGAATCGATACTTTGAATATATAAATAACAATTAAGCAAAGTATAAAAGCACTGATCATATAAATATTCTGATAAGTTGTAATCGAGAATAGCTACCTATATGTTAATGAAGTTATCATCACTGAATATGATATGTGTACCACGATGTGGCAAAAAATATTTGTAAGTTTATATTTTTAAACACACTTCAAATCATCCGAATTCTGTCTGAGTATTATACTTTTTATTTAATGCAATATTATATTATATTATTACACATTTGTTTGTATGTAACCGCTTTTCAAAAACGTCTGTAACAATTTCGATGAATTTAAAAATTTACGGGCTTACGAAGGCGAAAATTAAAAAAAAAATAGAATAAAGTTAACAAAGAAATGTGAGGTTACAAATTAAGACCAATAATTTACATAAAATAAGTATGTAATAAGTTTTCCTGAGCAGAGCTTACTTTAGAACTTATTCTTATAAATAATATGATTTATTGTTAAAATAGCAAATATTACGCACTAGTGTAGGTGCATGGGTGGTGGATTATTTTGTGGATGTAGAAAATAATGCGAGTCGTGTGATGACATTCCACGTGACATCATCTGTCAACGTCGCAATGTCATGAAAAGACGATACATAATTGGAATACAGGATTTAATGATTACCTACACAAATAAATATAGACTTTCTAGTCTAGTCTAATTGTGATAATAATTAATATCGTTACATTGTATCTACTCCACGTGGAAATTAATAACTCTAACTAAAGCACAACATTGTATACTTAGTATGTCTTACACATAGTACCATGGAGTAGGTATATTGAGCATTCCAGAATTGGTTGTAGACTTTATTGTCTCTTTTCATGAAATCATTAGGTTGCGATTGTATCTGTGATTCTGCAAACATAAATGGCTGCCGCATTCATGTTACTTAAATCATTACTGATAACTACATATGACAGATTATATTGTTGTTAGTTTTTTATAAAAAAAATAAAGATATCTAGTTATAAGAATACATCCGTAATAGAGTGATAAGAGGTTAAATGAATAAACAAAGTGATGACCCTGTATCGATTAATTCAAAATAGAAGTTGACGAATGTGAGCACTGCTATGTCTAGATTCTACTTATATTTTGAGCAGCTGGCATTTTCTGACAAAGAATCCGGTTACTGCTTAGTACCTATATAAATCGTGACTGAAACGTATCTCCAAATAGAATTGTTATTGTATAGAGAGTAAAAGAACAAAGTTGTTGATGAGCACGCGGCGCGGGCGCGGTCGGCGCGGCTGGCGCGGCACGAGCGCAGCAACACAAAGCGGCTCTGCGTAACAGGCGAGTCTCTTCGGACCGCCCAAAGAAACGATCTCATAGAAAGTAGAACAACTCATTTATTTATTCAGTGCAGCAGCGGGTGTGAGCGAGACGCCGCCGCGAAACTGGCTCATTAAAATAAAAATCCGATTTTTGAGTGCAACTCGCGCGAAGTGAAATAAAAGTTTCCGACGAAATTTGCTCGAGTTATTCCAAAAAAGGCGCGCGAAACGCCTCTGCGACGAGATCACAAGATACAAGTGCGAGGTGAAACCGACCGCGACAGCCTCCGACACACGCGCGCCGTAGCCTCACCACGCGCTTACTTTCTTACATCGGCGCATAGAACGCGATGCTATTGTAATTCACTAATACGTCTCAGATAAGTAGCCACTTCGAATCGCTGAAAACACCCTTTTGTCGAGCAACATTATGCATTTCTTTTCCGCATTAAAACGAGTGTTTTCACTGTAAGAAGCAAGCCATTGTGTGAACATTACGCAGCCTGGCGTTGCATTAAGCGCACGATATAATGCAGCTCTATAATCATAGTCACGAGTCACGTTATCCGCACCCGCACTCGCTATGTAAATAACACCATACACGACATTCCGCCGTTCGACTAAATATAAATCGTTTCTCATTTTGCATCTATCGCGCGAACGAGTTCCAGTTTAATTAATAAAAATACATTTATGTCGATTGCAAAAACATTACGCAGGTTTGTGTGGGCAAGTGCTCTCGATCTGCATTCCGCCGCAGCCGGCCGAGCCGCTGTCATTAATTCATGATATTTTCTCGTATGATTTTCTTCATTAATGTGCGGGTTAATCGCGTCAAACTGACTGATATTTTCAGAACAGTTCACGCCAATTACATGCATGGATTTCTACAGAAATAAAAATGAGACGTCAATTGTGAAAGCACAGCCGTATCCTTTCTAGCATTAATGTATGAATAAATTTTATGATTTACTGACTTGTAACCACTTTGTTCCGTAATGGTCAATAAAAATGATTTCAGACAACGATCTCATTTGTGCCAATTATATTCTGAAAATCTTTTTATTGGCAACAATAATGATAAAAGCAATTAACGATTTGTAATTTTGTTGGCCATTCACCTACGGGAATAAGGACATGTAACATAGATAGATACTGTATGTAAACATACTGTTACGAGCTAGGGTTCGGGATAAATTTAATTAACACCAATTTCACCGAAACAACAAATATTTTTATTAACTTGACAAATACACAACAGAAATTACTGAGAGAGTCACTACAGTATCACTTATCGCACTATAATGTCGCACTTGTAATCACTTAACTTCACTTCGATATTCACTTCACCGTGTTCAGAACTAAACTGCCCCGGCCGACCCTCACGACCAGTATTTATAGGAGTCACGAAGATTCTAGAATCGAACATTCTCGATAGGTCCACAAAATACGAGTAGGTAAGTACCTAAGTACCTACTTATAAACAATAGACGATAAAGCGATCGTCTATTGTTTACGGTCATTCACCTTGAACCCGGCTTTTCTTCGAATGTTCTACGTGCTGCTACGACTTATCTAGAATCTTCGTGACCCATCGCCGTACTAATAGCCACTTGGCGTAACACTACCCCCTCCTAAGACATGCTCGTCCCGAGCATCATTAGATCCGTAATAACGTGCCAAACGATCCACATGAACGATCTTCGGAGCACCTCTTGGTCCTTTTTGAATCCGGTAGGTGACATCGTTGATCTTAGTCACGACTCGGTAGGGACCGTCCCATTTTTCCTGCAACTTAGATGACTTCCCTTGGCTGCGAACCGGGTTATGTAGCCATACTAGTGAGCCCTCATCAAATCTGCCTTTGTTGTTCATCTTGCGGTCAAAACGGGACTTCATTCTCTCGGACTTTTGGCAGCCTGGTTGTCTGACATGCTCTGAGCATTCTTCTCGTACATCATTTAAATTCGCTCTCAATATCCTCACAGGCACCGGTACAGTAGCCTCTTGTCGGACGCCAAAATAATCGTCATCTCTATTCTTCCTCCAGTTTTCGGAGCACGGTCTGCTCGAAAAACTTCCAATGGTACTTCTTCGCTTAGGGCAACTCATCCGAAGGTGACCTTTTTCTCCACAGGTGTAACATCTTGGAGCTGCCATCCTGTTCCTTTCTTCATGTACTCGATCCTTTTTCAATATTTGACCTCTCCAACAACTAGCTTGAAGGTGACCCCGTTTACCACAGGTGTAGCATCTAAGCGATATTACACCTTCCCTTCGAACTTCACTGCGCCTTGCACAACCCACCTGGAAGTGTCCCTTTTCTCCGCAGATGTAGCATCTAGGCCATGCTACACCATTCCTTCGACCCTCTCTGCGCTTAGGGCATCCCCACTGGAAATGGCCTTTTTCTCCACAAATGTAGCATCTAAGTGATGCTGCACCAACCCTTCGACCGTGACTGCGCCTCGGGCAACCCGCCTGCATATGCCCCTTCTCCCCACAGTAATGACATGTCGGTAACACAACTTCCCAGATACGATCAGTCCGATGGTCCTGTCTAACTGCCTCTACTTCTAAGGCATGGGCTAAGGCGTCTTTCAATGTCTTGTGGTGTCCAAGTCTTACAGCAGCTCTGACTTCAAGGTCACGAACTCCGTCGACGAACGCTTGGACCAGATTACCGTTGATGAGAGCAGGTGTGGACTGGTATGCTTTTCGGACCAGCTTTTCAACTTCCACGGCCCACTGCTGTAGGGTCTCAGCACTACGCTGTACCCGGTCCTTTAGTTGAGCACGAAACACGTATTCCAGATGGGCGTCACCATATCTCGAGTCCAGCGCTTCGATGAGCTGATCATATGTCATGCCCTCGCCGAGGGCCTCCAGTACTGTTAAAGCCTGGTCGCGGAGGCATAAAGTAAGTGCCGTCTTAGCCTGATCTTTTTCCCATCGGTTTGACTCAATAAAGGCTTTAAACTGCATTTTGTAAGCCGACCATGAGGAGGTCCCGTCAAATGGTGGCACTTTGAATCCACGTAGGGAGGACGTTATGGGAGTAGTATCCACGGAAGCCGCAAGTAAGTTTCGTGCTTTTAGGTCACCTAACGTCTTTGTTACGTTAGCAATCTGTTCCTCGGTTTTAAAAATGCGGGTCTCGTGCTGTTCCACCTGCTCCTTCATAACACCAAGTTGTTTGCCAAGGGTCCCATGAAGGTCTTTTATGAGGAGCATCTGTTCCTCTTGACGTCTGGTCTGCTCCTCTCTGTCGCGTTGCAGCTGTTCCCGCAGTTGGTGTGCCTGATCTTCCTGACGGCGAGCTTGCTCCTCTTCCCGGCGAGCCTGTTCTTCCTTGTCATGCTGCCGCTGCTCTTCCTGACGGCGGGCCTGCTCCTGCATCATTGCCATCAAGGTCGCTAGGTCAACCGTTGGTGCTGGAGAAGTTCCAGATGGACCCGGAATTGGGTCTATAGTTGGTTGCTGATGACCCACAGGTAGTGCCGGAGTATCTCCAAATCGTCTTTGATCCATCTCTTGCTGCCGCTGACTTCTGGTACGGATACCTTCCGTGTCTTCCTTCGGTAAAACCGGCATAATTTATCCCACAACTTCTGACACCAAATGTTACGAGCTAGGGTTCGGGATAAATTTAATTAACACCAATTTCACCGAAACAACAAATATTTTTATTAACTTGACAAATACACAACAGAAATTACTGAGAGAGTCACTACAGTATCACTTATCGCACTATAATGTCGCACTTGTAATCACTTAACTTCACTTCGATATTCACTTCACCGTGTTCAGAACTAAACTGCCCCGGCCGACCCTCACGACCAGTATTTATAGGAGTCACGAAGATTCTAGAATCGAACATTCTCGATAGGTCCACAAAATACGAGTAGGTAAGTACCTAAGTACCTACTTATAAACAATAGACGATAAAGCGATCGTCTATTGTTTACGGTCATTCACCTTGAACCCGGCTTTTCTTCGAATGTTCTACGTGCTGCTACGACTTATCTAGAATCTTCGTGACCCATCGCCGTACTAATAGCCACTTGGCGTAACAATACCTTATAAACAATAATGCATCTATAGAAAATGCCTTAACTGTTTCTATAACTTTCGCAAGCACATCTCTAATAGCAAACTGAAGTATGTGCCTCATGTTTGAGTGGTGATAAAATAAGCTTAATAGTAATTTTATCTTAAACTAAAACTGTAACATTATATATAGTAAGCCTCCTTGTAGTTTCTAAACTGCAAATACTGTATAAACTGTGATTACTTAAACCTGTCATTTTACAGCAATGGCATTATTAAAACCCGACTTAACTGAGAGTCACTTTAATTACGATAGCCAATTTAAACTGATTGATATATTATCAAGCTTAGATTTCTCTAAAGGAAAACTTCCCACTGTTATAAGAATTTACATAACACGACATAGTGCATTAGCTACCAATATGTCAAATGAATCGAAATAAAACCGAATATTTAGTGTCAAACATATCAATATAATTTAACTTTTACCTACATACACGTATATTTAGATTGCTCTCTTAAAAAATTTTGAGGTAAGTACCAAAACTTAGTAAGGTTGATGGAGCGCGCGTGACGTGAGCGTCGAGCCGCCAGATCAAGTTGTCACGTCAATCATGTGGAGAAACGGACCTCCACTTGCCTTACTTTTAAATTTACTTACAATCTTTTTACTTCGGAACATATCATTCAATTTTACTTACCCATCTATAAGTTTTGAGGTTCACTTAAGCTTATCTCTTCGGCGGTAATGCTTTTGAACGGAAGCCGGTTACCACACTTACCACAAATTTCTTACGGCGTCTTTAAATTAATTTGTTGTGACTGTATCGTTTAATCTTTGTAATGGGATCAATACTTATTGTACCATTGCGTCTTAGAATATTCTGAAGGTGGTATAATTCAATGTTGTGCATAATATCAGACTTTATAAACCCAATAATATAGGTAATAACAGTAGTTTTAACAATCGTGACAGTCCGTTTTGTCTATTCATAAAAAGTCGCCAGTAAAAAAACACACGTTAAATAATTTATAAATGTTATAACTGCTTATCAAACTTAAACTGAGTTTATATAGTAGATATCTTAAGTTGTTCTTAAAACAGTAGCAGAACAAATATTTGTAGCTGGTCATAGTGTGAGGTCGCAGTGTGAAGAAGTGTGCGTCACTGCGCCGGAGGAGTGAGCAATCATGCGACCATATTTACAAAAGCTGCTACTGTGCGACGCATACGCATACATTCAATGGTTAATACACAATATTCTACGTATTTAATGTTTTTTAGAAAGCGTATGGTATTAATCAAGTTACTAAGGTGTGAAAATATGGCTGGTATGTACGTCAGGTACGTGTTTGTGAACAGTTAAGTTTGATTAGACGTTACAACTTAGGTACTTATACAAAATGCGGAAAATGTCTCCTTATCATAATTATTGTCTATAATAGCAATAAGTCTATAAATGAAATTAAGTAAAGAACAGCTAGAAAAGATCTACGTAACTTAACTTATGCTCCATCAAGCATAATCTAACTCGATTCTGTGTCAGTGGTGTGAAAATGAAGGTTTAATTTTATTATAAATCATAAGTTTAAACACGAATGTCTTTTGTACTTATGAGGTCTAATAAGAGCGTTGCTTCAGTTGTTTTTTATTATTAAAAAATAACTTTGACAGCCTGAAAGCACAGATGCAAATTTTCCACGAAGGTAGACAAGACACAGACTCACAATTATGATGCGGCATGTCAAAATACAATTGTGTTACTAATGAATCATTCTCCAAAATATGTAGTTTCTTTAAAAATTAAAGAAAAGACACGGAAAGCGACACGCCGATGTTTTGAGCGGAGCGAGTGAGACCTATGAAAGAGAAACGCTCCGCATG
The DNA here is from genome assembly GCA_910591435.1 of Acronicta aceris. NCBI lineage: Eukaryota > Metazoa > Arthropoda > Insecta > Lepidoptera > Noctuidae > Acronicta > Acronicta aceris. Next base: position 9,681,403 of record OU342760.1, on the reverse strand, counting down.
TTAATATTGTAGATAATATGTGTGTTATGTTGCATACATTGCATAACAAGGCCGTCTGCAACAATGTGTAGAAATTTATAATAGTTAATTAAAATGGAATACATTAGCATCTTATCGTTGGCTAATAATCATCTAATTATGAGTTATATTATTGACCGCACGGGTTAACGTTTGTTTTTGACGCCATGTTGAATTCCAAAGTCACTTTCATATTTAATAACTTTTAAGAAAATACATTACTACAAAAGTTTCCATATAAGGAACCTTAAGTGAAAACAAAAGAGAAACATTTATCGATAAAACAGGTGCTTTTACGACTATATTGTATACTTCGTAATACATGAATATTGTTTGATGGCATTAACTAAATTAATCATTCCTTTTGGTTTCATAATTTCAAATTCTATGTACTCCAATGTTTAATCTGCGTTAACTAATGCTCACCAATGCTGAACCCACTGAAATCGTAGTACATGATTCTAGGAAGCAGAAACAAAATTAATACAAGCAATACTATCGGGCAACCCCCAGGCGGTCAGTTTTCTTATACCTAACTATTCGTGTAAAAATTGTGGAGCATTTCTTAAGTTCAGGTTTTCTAACTTGTAATCCTTGTACAGGTAATTAACTCTGTATATGGCTAAATTGAAGAAACGACCCTTAAGAATTATAACAGGAAATGATCTTGCATTACTTTTTTCTTCGAGAACGATATAAAATTATTGCAAATTACTTACACAGTAGACTATAAACTCACTGTCAATGGCACCGTTATTAAAAAATATATTTTATTAAATTATATTTTATTTACTAGTTCCTTTAAAATATGTTAATTGATTAATTATTTAAATTAAACCATGTGGAGGATTTCGTGACCGGCCTAAAAGTTAAAACATTTTGCAAAATGTTATATACTTTTTGTATTTTACTCATTTATCATATAATAAGGAACAGGAACAGAAAATGAAACGGCGTTGTATATTAAACAAAGAAATGTTACATGTAAGTAATTCCTGATAGACCGCTGATTGTATAAATCCTAAATTTTTACCAAATCAGTATTTTATGGCTTTTGCACTTTAACCTCATTGCCATATTATAATAGTTACCTAGGTATGTACAATGGTGGTTGTGATGACCGTATACATTACGAAGATTTGTTGCCTCCGGCTGATGTCTTCCTAGTACTCTCCACTATATTATTGTCAAAGCTATCAAAACACCTTGCGAGACACAGTAATGTCTGTAATATATGTCTTTACCGCAAACTTATAAATGCCTGCTATGAATACCTACACTTTTATATGACATGATATATCATGACATTGCGGACACATCCGCCATCGTTCGCGATCAGGATCGGGCGAGTCACGAAGCGCTCTGTATCATATAGATATAATGCACTTAACATTGTGTTGCGTCCGGCTCGTTGCATAATATTTACCGGTAGCTAGGTACTACCTGTCACAGCGCGGGAGTTACGTCGCCTAGCTACAGCCGTAATATTAAACAATAATTACTACAGCTAAAAGGTCGAGACCGCAAGCAGAGCGCTCACTCTGTTATGAACGTAATAAAGGCCGCGGCCATAAAGTTTAGGGCTCTATTAACGGCGACGAGGCTAATTAAATCTCAGTATAATTTAAATTTTATTATTTCGTATAATTCATTCAATTCCTCACAAACAAATAATATATAAAGTCTGTGTTGAATTGACAAAAGCTGGTAACTGCATTTGGCACAGAATCTAATAAATAATATTTTATGGGGAGCTTGCAAAAAAGTTATTTATACAGGTGTGTGTGTACAAGAGCATGGTGTATATCACGAAGGGTACACACTCCATGGCCTCGTTTTTTTAATACTGTGGGAATTTCCCTGGGCCTCCTATATCTGTATGTTTCTAAGGGACTCTTCAACAAAATTTTATAATTCTAGGCCCATTTTATCTGTCAGTCAGTCAATGTAATTTGATTAAGTAAAGAATACGAAAAATCGTAGCAATTGTGTTCCTGTGGAGAAAAAGCGAGAGTGTATTGTACTCGTATATTATACAGTTCTAAAACTACTCTCAAACAATAACAATATTATTAAATTTAAATGTGTAATTTATTTATTCATTTAATATTTTACATCATGTTAACATAAATTTATTAAAGTGAGAAGTATTATTGCAGATTTCTTTAAAATGTATTAAATATTATAAGATTTGAAACCGTAACTATTACAAAAGATTTTTTACTTTTGTTACAGAACTTACAGACCTACATAGATTGAACAACTTTGTATAAAGATTAGAAATCTAAAGATTTTACAAGTGACGTTTGATCATATTTGTTGAATCCGGCAGTGTAACGGCACTTCTGCGAGTCATTGCTCGTATTTCTATACTATAGGTACTTACTTGTAAAATATTTTTATATCTTGAATCACGATCATCAGAACATACAATATAGATAGCTATACCTAGGTACCGTACCGGCCGCGTCGTGGGCGGCTGGTCGGTTGGCGGCTGCCCGGTGCCCCGCTTCTGCATAATATCTAGGTGGATCGTAATGGCAAATTCCATTATAAGTGAGAGTGCTTTATACGATTAGATTACAGACTTTAAATCTACAATTTACGATGTATATAAATACTGAAATATGGAGAATCTATTATTCTTAATGTCGATAAGAATTTGCCACAATTTTATGCTAAATCTTATAGTGGAGCTATAACCGAACTACAAGTCGATATAAAGTATTACCTAGATTGTAGAAAAATACAGTTAATCAACTAGACTACTTAACTGAACTTAGGTACAAATGTATAGGTACTTGGCTTTGCCGAGCTTTTCATATACGATACCAAATAAATCGTAGACATTCGTATGGTACCTATGCCTTAATCAAAATGAACAATTAAAAAGGTCGCTCAACATTTAAGGCAGTTTAAAATTAGCTAATTTTAATACTATGAATAATGTCTATTACTTCCGCACTACTAGACGCGGTGTGTCATAAAATTTTCTGTGACATGGTTCATTACATCGGTAGTTACTTTATTTATTACAAATACCAGTTTATTGGTAATCCTAGAACGAGTTTTGTAATATTGATTTGAATTCATTTGCTAACGTTTGTTACCATCATATTGTTAAGACTTCAACCACCGAATCGCTAAGTTTAAGCTCCCCAATAAGTGATTTCTCTTTTTTGATGACAAGATATGTTATTTTAAAAATAAGTTTCAAAAAGGAAAATCTTAATATCAAAAATATAAATATTAATTTATATTAAAAACTATTCAATAAAGATATCCTTACAAGTTAAAATTTACATAAGAAAGCTCAACATAGCACAACTGATGCATCTAAATGTCATCGTATATATCGTTGCAACTGTATAATTTGCTGTTACTTTGCATAACAACACTAATAAACAGTGACATTCCAATTAAAATCGTGATATCTCAATGGCTAGACATAATGATACACAATAGTTCTCTTTCTGTTAATAAAATTAAACCATTGTTAGGCTGTAAACCCTATTCGTGTAATAATTTTATAGAGCGTACCCGGGCGTGGCAGCCCTCAGTTTATATATCAACTTACATCACACCCTATGACTTCTTTCTTAAATTGACCAAAAAAATTGCATGTCGAAACTAATTGACCGCTGATCTGATCTGAAGCAAGCACAGTGATGATAGCAATGATGGCTGCTCGTCATTGTAACCGTTGTAGAAGCAGCTTGATGAACTACCTTCGATGGCGAATGTAATGTAATGGAACATGCAACTAGATCAGTTAAATATATTCGCAAATGGTGAATCGTTCCCAAATAAGTGTCGATCGCCTTATACGAAGTACCGAGCGTCGCCGTCGTTGGTGGGATGCAGACGCTTGCTTAAGCCCTTATCCGGTACCAGTAACACCGTGTTTGGAATTTTTGTTGGTCTGCTCGTAAACTCATCAGGCAATTAGAATCTGTATCATGACATACTAAGGCGGCTAGCACACTTTTTACTTTGAATGAATCTGATACTAGTATAATGTATGCATGGCATGTTTAATCTCGAATTCTCGAGACGCTTTATTTATTTGTTAAACATTTGATAAAGGTCATTATTTGTTAATATTTATGCGATATGCTTACAATTGAATAAAATAATTACTTTTGGCATGCGTCGATAGCATAGTACAAGAACGCGGTGCGCTTGCGCCGCCGCGCGCCACAACCGGATGTCCCTCACCAAATGCACAATCACACTAACACAAACTCTCACGAATTTTTCTCCCAACGCTTTCACATCTTCCACTAATTATTATCCACTTTATCGGGCATCTTCAATTTGATTTACGTCTAGCTCTTACACAGCTCAATTGGTACACTTTTTCTTTTCGACGAGATAATTTTAGTCTACATTAGTTGCGAGCGGTGCCGATACTGTGCGGCCTCCTTCCGCCCGCGACCGCTTGCGTTACAAAACGTTAATTAGTTAAGCCAAACCGCCATTACATTGTACACCTATAACCTAATGAGCGTTTTGGGATTAATTACACTGCTATTATTGGTGATCGTTACTGTTCAATTTAATCTAGTATGTAAGTACCGAGTACTTAGGAAGTGGTCTAATTCCAAATACAACGTTTACGCCGCTGTAGTGCAGCCGATGTATATGTTTCCTATACATTTTATTGTTACTGCTAGTCTTGTTAAACTGAATATACTGCACTGAACAGTAGTGTAAACTTCCATCTTAAGAAACCTCGTCACACCAAGTTTTATTTACGTAGATATAATCCAAATAATATTTCCTATCGTAAATTAATAGTTTTGTTTGGTGTGATTCTCTTTGTTTTGGTATTGTTTTATTAGAGAAGCATTGCTAATAAAAATATCTCAAAGATAAATGAGCAACTTCATTCATTGAACAGAAGAAAATATTAAGCAAATAAAAATATATAAGTTGCATAAATATGCACCTTTACTTAAATGATCTTTTGTTACACATCATATAAAAAAATGACATTTAGTTTTTCTAAAATTCTCATTCATAAATTCTAAGAAAAATATTGCTCATTACATACATATTTTATTGTTGTTGACCCCTGATATGAATAATAAATCTTATTAATTATAAAGGTCAATAGGTTGTTACAGTACCGTATTTTGTCATCACTTTTAAGCTGTTCAATTTGAAGTGTGCTTATAAGCAATGCCTTTCAAGTCCATCCATAATGATGTCTAGCTTATAATAGAGTATTTATAATCAATGTTGTTAATTAAAACATCAATAGCTTTCAAGATCTATAGAAGAGCCCATACACGTACTATTGTATAGTAAGAGTCTTGTATTATGTAAACTCATCATAGAATTCAATTAACTCCGATTAGTTCCATGGCCATCAAACAAGTCGAGGCAAACATACAGTAGCTTTCAAGATTCTTTGATGTGATGGATTAGAAAAGGTTTATACAAATGCCCAAGTTAGGAAGCATATTTGCGTAATTAAGCTATAAATAATTAGATCTACGTAGACTACGTATTTACAACATAAGGACACCAGTTTATAACGGTCTTCGAAATGAGTTCAAAAGTGAGGTTAATTAAAACTGTAAAATACTAGTTATTTATGGATGATACGGATAATAACTCTATACAAAATCGCAATTTCCTTAAATACATTTTTATATAGATGTAAAAGCAGTTTTAAACAAGTGTGAGTAAAGATATTTTAATGAAATATTGGGGGCGGGTCGGGCAGCCATGCCGGTCATAATGTATAAGTATACGATACAAAATCTCAAGACTAGAATACATTAAAATTAGATTTCGAAATAATTAATGGATTCTTAAATTTATAGACTGCATTGATGAAGATAGATTTAATTAGGTACGATAATTCCAATAAATAACTGGCCCCCGTAAAAAAATCTTTGGTTAACTTTACAATATAACGGCGTTTTAGCAACATGTCTAGCAATTATCTCTGTCACAACACACAAATTTCAAACAAATAATGAGACGGTTGAGTTCAATTGGTCAATCAATAACCATGACAGGCGCAACGTGTGCGCAGACGCCGCCGCACAGTCGAACTAACTCGCCACACAAAAGCGGCGAGGATAATACATTATGTATTAAACTTTCTTTGTTAATGGACTACTGATATAATGATTGAAATTGTTAATAAAAACTTTGATTAAAGTAATTTTAAAACTTTAATTACAATAATGCAAACGTGAACGCTAATGTAAGGTTTTCATCACGACTTTCCTTCGTTGTCTCTTTCGGCGTCATCGTCCGCGCTGCGTGTGATGCAAGCCAACATTAACCGTAACACGAACTCAACAGTGCGCGCACGCACGCCACACCCACGCCACGCGACCGCCACACACGCGCCACGCGCACGCCACCTCAACCAGTGACTCATTACAGATTCCACTGCCACTGGCGTGAGAATCGCATCAAGCAAATCGTGATTTGTGTAGATAATAGCACCAGCGCAGTTTTTATTTGACATAAGTATGAGCCATCATGTTAATTTGTTATTAGATAGACTTTCTTTTTCAGTTACCAAGTAAGATTTATTAGATCTGAATGCTAACTCTTAATCTAAACTGCTATATGTTAGTGCTTTTATTCAAATTACAAGAATTGGTATCAGAATCATGAAGCAAATTTTGTTCTTAAAATTCCAGACTTCCTTTCAATCTATCGCACGTTCAATGACGGCCTGCTCGATGCAGGAGCTCTGATGCTCGCGCTGTAAAGCGAAAACATATATAAACCCCCACGTACTTAAGGTAAAGCTTGCAAGAGTCTTGGTGTGTTACAAAAGGCGGTGGGAGCATGGCGTGACGGTATGTCGCCGTGCGCCGTCGCCACGCGGACTGAGCCTTCATGCTCAGCTGCCTAATGATATCCACTATAAGTACAATTATTCCTAATGAAACCCGGAACGTACCAAATAAGGTAGATAAAGAAAAAAATTGATTATATTTTTACGGGATAAATAACACAGTTGTGACACCTTTGTTTTCGAATAAAAACTCCTGTATTAATTGCTGTATTAAGGCAAAAGTATACTTATATTCACGAGTCTGTTTAAACACCATGTAATAGGATGCAAGCTTATCGCCAGTAACCGGGCATAAATCCAAAGACCGACCGGCTACTGATAATTACATAGAATAACTCAATTACACTTTGCTGGACCTGGGAATCGAACTCAGGACCGCTATCGTAGCGCAGTCGTGTTTACAACCACTACACTAATGTGGCAGTTAGCAATTCTTTATTAGGTTTTCTTTAGGTTTATTTAATATTAAGATGTTTTAGAAGACCATTGTAGCTCCTTAGCATTTTTTTATGTGACTCATACTACGTAGGTATGATTCATCAATAAAGTACATTCATAATGACACTTTACTGCCCTCATTAATTAAAAAAGTATTAATGGAAAGGAATTCATTTAAGTAGACAAATACAATTGAAAAGTAGACAATGAACTTAACTTCAATAGTAAATATAAGTATAAATATTTTAGATTGCATCTGAAATTTTGACTGAATGGAAATAGAAAGTACACCACTACACTCGAGTAGGTGCTTATTTTCAAAATTGATAAATCAAATATCTGATTACAGGCATTGTTTTTGCCAAAAAAATTTCAGGAAATCCCCAGGTACTTTCATTCGTCTCGCGAGCTAGTCACGCCTCACTAGTTTCATAGTTATGACGTAGACCAGTGATCGAACACATATGTATAATGTAAAAAAATACAGTTATTTACATATCAACTAATACATCAATTCACAGCTATTTATTTGAAGAAAGTACCAAAAGAGATGCTTGACCAACATTCGCGGTTTTTGTACCGTTTATGTACTATTGTCAGACTTCAAATGTTAAAGTAAGTACTTACCTAAGTATTTAGGAATTTGAATGACTATTTATTTTTCACTATCAGTGTCGCAACTTGTCTCAAGTTGGTCAGTTAAATATTGATAAAATATTATTCTAATGTATAAATAAAATCAGCTTTCGCAAATGAAAGTGTATTTCTATATCATCATATTACTTAATTTAAATAATGAAATTGTAACTAACTGTATAGGATGTTTAAGAAAATACATGTGGCGTCTTTATAAGAGCAATAAAAGCCAAAACAACTGTTTAGAATGTTTGTTTGTCTGTCTGTCACATATCGGTGTTCACAGTTGTATTGTATTGCTGGAGTTCTAACAAACCTGATGCACGTTTCACTTGATACGCCGCCTAGACGTCGAGTTATACAAGTAAATCCTTTTGGGACGCGAGGTAAACTGCGGTAACAGCTAGTAATATATAAAAATCGTAGCCGATCGAAACTAACACAAGCAAGCGAATAATAAAATTGTACAGAGCATAGAGTGATCATTTCGGCGTGATAATAGAGCAAAGCAAGGCGTGGGTAGCGGTGGTGGCTGCGCGAACCGGATCTAAGCTCGCGATAAATCATGTTGCGCGCGAGTCGCGCACTTCGCCCGGCCGCCGACTACTTCGCACGCCCCTCACACTGTTTGCATATTTGTAATTTTTTTTAATATCTAGTTGGATCACCCTTATTAGCAAATAGGTACCTATTGATATCATATTAACTAAACATCAATTTCGGAAATCTTATTTCGGAATAAAAGAAAATCCCTAATTCACAATGTTATTTGTATGAATAGCAAAATACTGACTAATCACAATATAGTAGGAAGGGTGGTGATCACAATCAATGCATATTGTTACTATTAGTTAAATCATTAAATAAGTCTGAATCACCGGATCGGGTGCGTTGCACGTTATTACACTGCTTTTATATATAATTATAATTCTCAATTTAAATACAATCTATGAAACCGGAATTATTAACAAAATATTAACTTGTAGGTAACAAGTTAATATTTTGTTAATAAATCAGGAAAAGAGAATTGTAATTAGATTCATAATCAACACTAACAACATAAAAATGGTTCATATTTTGGTACAGAATTGGTTCATATCTTGAACAGTTAAGTATAATAATTAGAATAGACAGTTCATAATCCTAGGTATGCTAATATGTGTTATCTTAGAAAATAAATATAATTTAATCTCAATATTTTCTAATACACTTACGATCTTTGTTAAATTTAACTATTTATATAAGCAAATGTTGTCTGCGAAAGCTGCTAATAATTTCATTAATTCCATAATTTCTATTGAATAGGTATAACCGATCTGGTTTTACATATTCATCTCAAAGATACTGCTACTAAGATGCACTAGGAAACATAATGTACTCACTTTTTATTTATTCTGTAAAACTACATTAAATAAGAAATATGTTTTTTTTTGCAAACACATATACAGACAAAAATTATAATCTGTGAAATTATTCAACTCCGCCGTGGTGTCCCGCTTAGCTGTTGGTATTTAGGTACCACACAATAGAAAAGCGCCAGCGTCACAATAAATGTTATTAGTTAAAAAGTCCTATTAGCGATGTTTCGAAATTTAATATCTATGTTATGGTCGGATTTCATTGCCAGTTCGGTACGTCTTCCCACGCAAATTGAAATCGAAAGAATAGAATCAAAACATGTCTGTGATCGTAAAAATACTTTCAACTGAACACGAAAGTGTTATCCGTCTAATAAGCCCTAGGTGGGTTACTTAGTAGGCATTTGGTTATTGTGTAGGTCCACAAGAAACAAAAGTGCATGCTGAGATTGTGAACAAATGTACCAGACACGACGATAAGTGGTGTGAGGCGTCGCGCTGCGGTGCGGAGTGCCGCGGTGCCGCCCGAAGCCGCGCAGCCGTGCGGCCACTGCACCCGCTTCGATTTCACTTTTATTAGCAATCCACTTAATTGGATACCACAGTTGCGGTTTTATTCATTTTGCAGATTCATCTGGGACGCATTTTTAGTATTGTAATAATGACAAAGCTAGATAAAACCTCAGTTCACACTACGCTTACGGTGATGGAACAAAAGGAGGCATTTGCCGTTTGCAATCTGTATCATATGAGATTTTAAAATATACTAGCTTTTGCCAGCGACTTCGTCCGCGTGGAATAGTTACTTTGTTCCCTAGTTCTTCGACCGCGGTTTCACCTGCGTTGCCCCGTTCCTAAGGGTTGTAGCGTGATGTTTTATAGCTTGAAACCTTTCTCATGAATCACTCATTTTCCCAACATTTCCCTTCACTGCTCTGCTCCTATTGATCGTAGCGTGATGAAAAGTATACTATAACCTGTGGTTTGGGCTGTCCGTTGATAGATCACTATGTCAGTCAGTCAGTCACCTACCTAACGTAAGAGTAGACAAATATAATCAGAAAGCTCCGAACTGCTAAGCTATCGGGAGTTACACGTGTTATTGTAAGTCAACCATAAAAGATAGACATTTACTGTCGTGAAATATTTTTTATATAATTTTAAGGAGAACATTTCCGTCATACTTAAAAAATGGAGTAAGTTCTCCTGTTTTCCCAAGATTTCCCTTCACTGCTCTGCTCCTATTGATCGTAGCGTGATGAAAAGTATACTATAACCTGCCCAAGAGTATGAAGAACAATTGTACCAAGTTTCGTTGAAATCCGTCGAGTGGTTTTTGTTTCTATAACGAACATACAGACAGACAGACAGACAGACAGACAGACAGACAGACAAAAATTTTACTGATTGCATTTTTGGCGTCAGTATCGATCACTAATCACCCGCTGATAGTTATTTTGGAAATATATTTCATGTACAGAATTGACCTCTCTACAGATTTATTATAAGTATAGATAGATGTAGACTATTTTATGCTATAAATAATACCATGCGTAATTATGTATGTTATTGTATAGTACGGATAATATATAACATCCCTGAAATAACTAATGTGCGTAATTGCTAACGCAATCTAGCAGGTAACCTCATCGCTATTGATTAGGTCAGCTTCTCGCGAAAAACAATGGTAACAGGACTAATGAAATTACAATAAAACTATCGGCTATCCTCCGTCTCCATCTGCATCTACTAAATAAATAATAATAATAAATGTATTTATTGCCCCAAAAATAAATAATACAGGTAGCGGTTAAAATTAAAGTAAAGTAAAATATTATTTAATGTTCTGCTAGTACATAAAATAGGACTCTTTAGTTAACTGATCCCGCTCTTACTGAACCCGCGGGATCAGTTGACCTAATGTATAATTCGAATTGGTCAACTGAACCCGTATCATAATTTTAAAATTTGTATAGACGCCGAGAAAAGTGTTAGACATTAATATCGCGAAGATATTACTATGAAGCTGCAGACACATTCAAGTACATTTGAAGTAGGTAGTCCCATTGTGAGAATACGAATACAGACAATCACAGTTTAAGAACCGACATGAAGGGATGAGCGCACATGGGGTTTATTGTTTCATTACTCATACGTTATCCTTGGTGTTAAAAATACATTTCTAATTATTTCGTGACAATGAAGTACAGTGAAGTGATTTTATTTAAATAAAGTTTCAGTCGAATATTTTGATTTTCTGAGTAAGTACATACTCATTATTATTTTTTCGTAGAATCGTCAAAATGAATGAAGATGGGTTTTCAACATCGCGTGGCAAACCTTGATATAACGTTATTTCTTTGTTATGCACCTGTGCAAGAAAGCATTAAGTATATGGCCATTTATAGTCCTTCTTAAACGCTTTCCGCCTGTACACAAATTCGAAAATATACTATAGAGATTGAAATAAAACTACTTTTTACGGATTTTATCGCGTTGTATTGATATTATTTGATTCCCGACGTTTATACTATAGAGTTTTGCCTAATTTAAAAGCGGGACCAGCTGACAAAAGAAAAATAATACAATTAATGAATTAGTCAACTGATCCCGTGGGATCAGCTTTAGAGCAGGATCAGTTAACTAAAGAGCTACAATAGGATATCCTGTACTACGAGTATAGGTACCTACTAGCAATCTTCCAGTGTTACAGCACTCACAGCTAAAATCTTTCACAGATAAAAATAAATGTATTAAAATATTATTATGTATGGCAAGAGGTGAAATATGAAGAATAATTACTTAACGTTAAAAACAAAATAAATATGTATGTACTAAATTTATTAATAGCAAACCTAGTTTGTGAGTTTGTACGTGTGCGGTGTGATGTTGATGTGTGTCTTTGTGTGCGTCTGTGGGTGTGTATGTGTGTGTTGTTAAGGTTATTTTATTCAGGCAATTGGGTGAAAACGTTTTTTTTTATTCTTGATAGGCTTACGTTTGACTGCCAGTTCGCCTGATGTTTCGTTATTTCATCGTATGTGAAGTGTTAATGTGATGATCAAGCCAGCCTATTACAACATTCATATTTATTACTATGATATAGAATATAGATGAATATCTGCATAAAAGTGAATAATTAATATCGAACAAGGAAACAAAAGAATCTCTGACTGAAGGACGTCCTCCAAGTACCAGCTGATGGGAGCTTAAACGTGTATGTAACATATCGCAAAGATAAATAAAGATAGCCACAGCTGCCAGTTATTCAATCAATATGGATTATCTTTAGAGTTCAAATAAACAGTGATACAGTACCTATCTTTGCAAAGGTTTACAAAACAAAAAATGTTTATTTAAGTAAACTTCCTTGAAATGCTCCGGTTTTATCGTTAAGAACTGAAGGTCAGCTGAACCGCTGGAAAAGTACAATGCGAATTAAAATTTAATTTGTACCTAAAACTACGTTCGTAATCCCACGCTCGAGAGCTCGATTAAATGACATTAATGAAGTTTTTGTTCCGTAGCATGCTGTTGAAACACAGCTTAGTGAAGTGGTCCTAGACCTGCCGCTGACACTACAAACTATACATTGCTCGCATCGCGCGTGATTACTCGTTACGACAAACAACAATGCAGCCGACCATTGTACGTGACTACAACAACATTCAATTATAATTCATAGAGTTCCTTAACTCGTGTTTTTTTTTCACAGGTTTTGTACACATTTGGGTAAAATTATTATACAGGAAATAACCCACAAGGACGTCTGAGATGCTGCTTGCATGATTTAATAATTCCTAATGTCCAATTCAAATCACGTAGAAGTCTAGGTTCCAGAAAACAAATGTCGGAATTGTCGGATAAAAATAGACCTGAGCTCATAAACCGATGTGTCGAAAATTGAGTTTAGTGGGCAAACTTAATTACAACACTGTCGCTTTATATAATAGCACAATATGCATTACCTGCTGATACGTATTGTACTATTGTTATAGTGCTGGTTCGGCTCTGCACTTGAATGTAGGTAGTCATTTAGTCGTTTAATTTCCGCGTCCAAGTGTCACTGAAGGACGTTTGAAATGTCATTATCTCAATCGACGCGTGCTTTTGTACTCTTATTATTATTATTTCTTGCTGATATCGATTTGTAGCGAGACAGATGAATCATTATGTTCTTATTGTATTAATCAAAATGTTTAAATTCATGTTATTCAAAGGTTTATTTTTGTATAAACATTTTAATTTAACGCATTTTACTGGCCAACTATTATTATAAAAATATTACAATTAGCAGTGTGCGTGTAAAAGTAAAAAAGTTTCTTTTAATTTTTATACAATTGCGAACGACTACAGGGCTGCGCTTGGTAGAATCGTAGCCAGGATTCCCATAAGGTTTCCCGCGTAGCCGGACGTAGCCTACGCCTGGGAACCAATGAATGAATGAACGTATTTAGATATTATTGAGCTTCGAATGTTTTTAGTTAAAGTACATAATATTGTTCGACGTAAGCAAGACTTACTAATTAATGTTAAAAACTAAGATAAACCGGAACTGTTTATATGTACGTCGATCATAACTTTCACTTGTACTCTATCATAGAATATTGCAACAACAAACCAGTTTTTGATTTTCTTACTACTTAGAATTTAGCTAGAGCTTTATAATTTTACGCTGCATATTAATTTGCTTATCGTACGATAAAGTAATAGAATTCTATTCGGATTTCATTATAATAACTAACACATTTAAAATAAATTATGGTTTAGAAAATGAAAACGTCAAACTAATTGTTCATTCATGATCTATGTATATGATCTCGTGACTTGAAACAAAATATATTATATTATTGTTGGATAAAAATGCATTTTGGTCATAAGACAAGTTAGCGGGTACCAAGCGGGTACTCAACTACTCATCCGATTGTAAAGTGTAGTGATTATAAAACTATAGACTTAAATTATTTATAAAATAGCTGTTGCCCGCGGTTTCACTCGCATTCCAAAGAACTTTTCGAGATAAAATGTAGTCTTCCTCAGGTTGCAAATTGCAATCTATCGCATTGCGAATTTTTAGTGAAACCTATTCAGCAGTATGAAAAGGTAACAAACATACAGATTGCCAGGAAAGGTTACTTTCGTAACTGATTAGTATGGATTTACAATATTACCATGCATTATAGTAACGTCCATGTATGCACTGTCACTGCTGTTCAGGACAAAATATATCGCTTATAATTAATAAAAAATAATTTGTTTTCGAGGTAGGTCAGGGCAGTTTGCAAGATCAACAGTTAAGATTTTTCCAATCTGTTTTAATTTCTCACGCTCGATGACAGGGGAAACCCTCTTCTTACTTCTTTGTCAGAATACAAAATATCGTAGAGACAGACAGCATGACGGAATTCAGTCAACAGCGGCGTTTGAACAACATAAATTATGCAAGTGACTATCAAGCAGCGCAGCGGGTGCCCGCGTGGTCAGGATATAATGATTGGTGCCAACACAATGTACCAATACCCTCAATAAATTGAGGAAAAACTTATAGGAAAGAGTTACGTACAGGATGTGAAATGCAAACTAGCTTACACGTGTACGTCCTCATAATACCTCTAATAAGAGGACCCACTTCGGAACGGCCGAACAAACAAAAGTAAGTTAGTGCAAAATGCTAAACGGGCTGGCCTCATTTTCCTCTTACAAATACGCGGCAGTCTGATTGTTGACATACATACAAAGAATAATGGCTTAGCTTCTGTCGTATTGACTAAAGAATTGATATATTTATATGATGGCAATAAAGGTCTATTTCTTCATATATAAAATGCACATTTGGTTAAAAAGTACGTATTTAAAGTAAAATTACTAGGCATAAAATGTACACGTACCGAATACATGTTAATTTGTTGCGGAATCCGAGAGCAATAACCGACGGCATTGCTAGCGGTATTCGGCGGTTTCTTCGACTCAAATATTCGACAAAAACAACCGTCCGGTGTATATGTGTGCCTGTGTTGATGCACTACTACGAAAATCTTCCTATGTATGTTTGATTTGAGTGTATTTCGACACATTAAGCTTAATATGAAGATTAGTCACGCTACGGCCTTTAAAAGACGCGACTTCGGGTATCATATATTCGGAAACAGAGATGTTATCACCGTAACTCTAGGTAGTATTTTGGTTTCTTTTTTTTTATTAAATGATTTTCTATGGAAACCTTACATATTAAATTAAATCTTTTGTTTATTAAAATTA
The DNA here is from genome assembly GCA_910591435.1 of Acronicta aceris. Classification (NCBI taxonomy): domain Eukaryota; kingdom Metazoa; phylum Arthropoda; class Insecta; order Lepidoptera; family Noctuidae; genus Acronicta; species Acronicta aceris. Next base: position 9,665,863 of record OU342760.1, on the reverse strand, counting down.
CGTTATGTTTATGATTAGTAGAATGAAGTCAGACCTACATTATAAAGGTATGTACTCGTATATGAAACAGTTTTATATAAACACAAGAATAATAAATTAAATTTGCGTAATCATCTAAATTTATTAATTAATTATTCTTGTGTTTATATTCTTTATAAAACGTGCATAGTATAATATGATATAATATTACACAATCATTATTGGGCAGATAATTCGATCTAACTTTATTCACACTGCATTCTTGCGTGGTCTGTGGATCATTCTAACTTCGTAATAGCAAGTTTTTAACATTTTCTATAGACCAGGAATACCAAGAATCGCTTTGTATATATGATATAAAGTAAGTAAACAAATAATCACAAGAATGTGTAACAATATCTTATATTGTATATATTAAGCTTAGGTATATCATTGTTTATATATCTTAATAGAAATATTCAATAGATAAAATCATGAATGGAAAGCCACATTAAAGTAGTAAAATAGTTAGTTCCTTTTATAGAGATTTATAAAGTTAATACCGGAAAGATAATAATTGGAAAGAAATTAAGGATGTATGCACAAAAATAATTTCAAAAAACGTATCATTATGCTATAAGGAAACAGTTGAAAAAATCGAAACCGGCGTCTAACTACCGATATAATAGTTGCAACCGAAAAAGATCAATTATATAGATAGTAGACACAAACAACTTTCTTTATGAATAGAACATTTGTAAAGGAAACATTTACAGAACGCCTTCCCCAAATGTTCTTTCATAAACGATTACTTACATAAATGAGAGTAATATTATGTGAAATGACTTTCTAAGAAAACGCAAAGATAATTTTAATCATAAGGCCCAAGATGATTCTTCACTTTATTATAATAATATAATTATGCTAAAAATCGAATACATATATACAATCAGGATGTTGTTGAATGTTCCAGATGTTTTGTTTTTAGGAATTACAGATAAGTATTTGATATACTCGTATTACAAAATCACCATTGATAAATACAAATAAATAATTTCTTAACATGTCTTTCCAGCGTTTTCTATTGTTTTATTTTTTATTTAAGTACTTTTGTAGTGATTTGAACATCCGGGGCTTATTATCATGTCGTAACTATCAATCTAAGATTGATTGAATTACCTAATCTTCCTTCTAGAAATATGAACATAGATAGCAGAGGTACAGTAAAATATATTGATTATTGTCTATGTCACAATTTTTAAACTGCATTGATACTTATCAATTGACTTGATCTATGTTGTAATGATTTCTAAACTTATTTTCAGTCATAATTTTTAACTTTATTATATCTGAAAGTTGACATCTTAACATTAATATCTAAAACTCACTTTCTAATACACATCTGGAACGTAATATTGGGTTGGTTAATATCATATTGTAAATAACACTCAAAAGTATGTAATTTACATACACAAAATATGAATGGATCAACTGATGCGTATTATGTAACATTCAGAAAAAATAATAGTTTCCAGATTTGTTTAATATCGAAAAAAGGTTTAGGTCTAGTTAGCGAGGTGTTTCACAATGAAACGGCGGCAATTTGAAATATTCTTAAACTGTAATCACAAAACAAAAAACATAATGGTACCTTATGATTAATTAATTAATACTCAAATAAATAAATAAACAGCCTCGTTAGTCTAGTGGTCCCAAGACCGACTGTTACTTTGGAGGTTCTGGGTTCGATTCAGAGATCGAACAAAGTGCAATTGGTTTTCTGTGAAATTCTCAATAGCAGTTCGAGTTTGGACTTGTGCCTGGTTAACGGAAATAGGGTCGCCGCCTATTGCATGAAACCTAAACATCCGGCGGCAGCGAACTGTGGTTGTACATTAGTACACCTCTGCCTAATCCTTCGGGCAATACAGGTTTGATGGTTTGTTATGTTATGTCTACTCATATCGAAGAATTTAATACAAGCCACAATTCTAGCAACTTATAAGAAACTTAGGTTCTCTTATTTAGTAATTAGGTAGCTACATAAAAAAATATATCTCGCTGCCAGAGTTTTTGCGTCAATCACATTTTATTAGCATGTAACATTTTCCTCATTGCATACCGAATGTTATCAATTAGTTAGAATTTAATGAATCAATCTTCCGTTTTTGTTTCAGGGGCAAAGGTTATACGTTGTACGGCAAGGACAAACACTTTCTGCGCAGGAGTACGCGTCTCGGTCGGGCGAGCACCAACCTTCCGCGTCGCGCCGCGCCTGCGCTCCACACGCGAGAGGTCAAGGTTCCACCACTGCCCATTTTGCTCTAATTTACTCAACGAAATAGTTTTTTAAGCAATTTGTATTTTAATTAGTTCTTTTCACATTTTTAATTTGGTTTTTGTAGTTGTCATGGTAGTAGGTTCTAATTGAAAAAATGCACGTGCTTGACACATTGACATCTGGATTTACGTTTTAGCTAGCTGAGCATGTAAAGTCGACTAGGCCATCGTAGATTACACCAAGATATCTGTAAAACGTTGTACATAGATAAATTCATTACTAAATTTTGAAGACGTTTCTGTAAATAATAATGTTTTTATTACAATTGAAAACCGATATTATTGTTTTTTTTTTTTGGTAAGAGAACATTCACACATTTAACAAAATAATTTTATGTTAATAACTGAAGCGTGGGCATTCCGGTGATTTTACTAAAACAATTATCGAACTCGTATCAAACGCAACAATAAACATTAACAATAAAACTTCGTGTATTATAATTATTTACATAATAAACAATTACTGAGAGAGATTTGTACGCTGTCACTATCACACTTTCTCCGAAAATCATAACAGACCGGACAAGCGGAGTCGATTTACTGCAGAGTAAATTTACACCTTCGAATTGGCGAGAGTTATAGATTGTTATTATGATGTTAGTACATGCACCATCCAGTCACGTGGCCCATGTCCCACGGTTTTTTTGTGATTGGGATTAGTATGTACTTTTTTGTTTCAATACATAACCATCCCATTTCGCAATACTGTTAATGTTTAAAAGACCTCATTTTGCTTTCTGAGAAACAATTTACCTCTTCAACTAACCCATGTAATTAAATACGTACTGCAAAGATGAATCCAAACCTATTGGTAATACTAGCTAATATTAGCGAGATGATCAGTAGAAAATTCAAGACCCAACGTCACATAACAACGCTCAAACATGTTTCTAAATTATATTTATTAACAGTGAAACTCCCTTTAGTCCGTGTTGTTGATTCCCGATAGATGATATCAACATTACGTTAGGCAGGCCTATTCCACGGAAAGGTTACCGTTTTCACATTACGTCGTACAGACTTAAGAATGCTATTGTTTAACCACCTAGCAAACAGCACTCCATGTAACTATTTTCCTTCACAAGGCTCTCTAATTAATCAATTACAATGTGCACAAGTATATAATGAATAGAGAATTTCTACACTTATGTATACCCATTTGTTGGACAACTTGAACCGACACGACTTAATCGTTTTATTTTACTTAATTATGTTTGAAATCATACATATATATCTACTAAATATACACGTCTTATAATAATTATCAATTATGTATTCACTTTCCAATGGTTTTCTTCGGTTCTATATCGATGCAGACGCAGAAATCTAGTCGTGTTCGTAGACTAACGTCGACAATATATATGCTTTTGTTCTTATCTTAAACTGTAATAACTATGTTACTGCGGGTCTGTTTGCATGGCTGATACAAAATTCAATATTTATGTATATATATAAGTATTGAATTTCAAATGTACTTAAACATGCTTTCATTTATGAAAGCCTCCGTCTCCAAGCTTCCATCCTTCTGCTCTTTTTATTTACGGAAAAGTTTTAAATAGAGGTGTGTTGAAAGAGACGATGACGGAAGTCTTATTATAATATGCTAAATTATTCTGGAGCGATATTGAGAGAGATAACCAGGAAGGATTAAGGATATGAAGAGAAAGACATCTGATATTGAATGTTATTATCTCTATAACGTGCAATTAAATCCTCTAGACTTAATGTTTACTCGCCTCCACAAAGTTATAAGTCTGTGATCATTTGCAATTAAATTTTTAAACATCAATAGAAAAATCAACATAAGTATATTTTTTAATATTTTATTATGAGTTCTAGTGTAGCTTCTTCCGGCCCCTGCTATAGTGTAGAGTAATGGACACCGTAAGTTCTTAAGAAAAAAGAGGCTCATGAGGGGTCCACTCCAGTCCGAAACTATAGGATATGAAGCTCAGTAAGCACGTGAGCTGTGCCCAGTAAGCATGATCTCCTTGCAGCAATATCTATACAAACATTTTTTAAGTAACTATAGGTATGTTGCGTATAGTTGATGCATTCGATGACAATAGCTGTCGGTTTCAGTTCGTCATTTGAATGAGATCGACTAGACATACGATTTCAAACGTTTGGAATTGGAACACAATTAAAAGGACAAATCGTGACGCATTAAAAGGTATAGTTAAGAATATCTGTGGCGGCGCGATGCCGTCGTGTGGAGCATTTGGATTGCGTAACCCGATCATGCGCCGACGAGCCACGACGGCTGGCGCTCATGCTCAGCATCCACGGAGCTATTTCTATTCACTGCTCCTAACAATACACATTAAGTCAGATACAAATAAGTAATGGAGGTGCATTAAAGTTTTTGAATTAGTGCAGACAGATTGTCCTCCAATGTAGGTAGGTATTATTTTGCCTTGCAGTGTGGTTCCAGTATTTTTTTCTGTAGTCATATGGTATAGAGAGTTCTACCAAAATACACTGTTTTTTCTTTGTGACACGTGATCTAAGGAATTCTTGTAGGTGCGCAAATTCGACTTCTCGTCTTTTATCTACTTTTTGTCATTTGACGTCAATTATTTTGTATCTGAACAAAATTGTATTTAACGTATATATCGATCCGCAGGTAATCTCTTACATATAACGGTGTCTGAAGAGAACAGATGGGGTGGCCTGACCTCACCCGAAGATCGCACAGCACAGTATTGTTTATTAACTCTCCCTAGATTATTGTTATTCACAAATGTCAGTATGTCAATAAATTCTCACGATTACAAATCAATCTCACTTCCTGAATACATAACGTAGTAAATTCAAATCGATTCTTCTTAGAGACGATGTAAACAATAATATTATGTTGAGCGCCAAAGACGGTTGATGCCAGGATCGTGTTTTATTTTTAATCCTAAGCGTACTCAGATTACCTAAACGTCTCGTACGTATACACAGAATACCTAACAGTTTTAGGTATACATTCTTATCAACCGATTATACTAAAATTTGGTTCTTTCATCTTGAAAAACTTAAGAAGATTGCCGGTTTTTATTATGCGCTTTGAGTCAAAAAATTCAACATAAGATCTATCGAGTTGGATTGAGCGTAGTGCAAACAATACACGCTCCCCTTGCCGGCTAACAAGCTCCATCACCTTCATGCCATCTCATTGTACTACCGCTACGGGCTAATTCGTACTGTGACGTTGTATCCTTTGTCCAATTCAATACTATTCTCAAGGTAACCGCGGCCCGCTATAAAATACTCACTTAAGACAATAAAACACTTGTCTTGCAGATATCATAAAGTGCTATAACTGAGACCTCCTAACAATTTAAAAGAAAAATCAGAATTATAGATTCTTTAGAATTAAATATTTCCTGGTAAATTTTGTAATGTATGATTGCTCATTCAATATATTGTGTAATAATTGAATCCTGTTTTAAAGTATTTGTACTGTTGAAACAAAGTTCAATTTTGGCAACACCACTGTTTAAAAATACAGTTTTTATTAAAATTTGTCTGCACATTGGCGACAACTTGGTACTGTATACAACAGATATTTATTGTAATCTATACCAATAACCTATAAAGATAATTGTAAGCCGGATATAAGTGAGCTGTGCCTATAAAACATGAGTACTTGCCACAGACCCCAGTTCTACAAGAGAGCAAGTTTTTCTTCCGTTCATACTTGACTTGTAATTTAGCTTAAACGTTTTAGTATCGACACGTATTTTGAGTGACACAGAATTAGATCAACATTGAGTCAGAGTAGCGGTGAATTTGAGCCACCACTGAGAGCAATAATACACACAATACATAATTCTTGACTATTTTTCGGACAAAGAATAATATGACACAAATCTACATTTATAAAAGGTGCAGCACCTGTAGTAGTAATAAATTTAGGCTTTTAAGGCGTATTTAAATAAACCTATCCTTTAATACATATACATATGTATGATGGATTATGTACGCTATGTGAAAGAAGTCCGGTGTGTTCCGTAGAATTTACCTTCGAGCTTCTCAGGTCCAAGTTTGGTACAATATGGAATAGGGCATCATGCAGGAACAAGGCAGCTCTACTAAGAGACTTATAAAGTCATGGACTGCTGTCCGGCTAAAAGATAAATGGTAACAAAAATGATCAGTAATTGGAATGGAAATCGAGTGATTTATGAACTAGTTATATCGTGGCTAAGTAATAACTGCGCCCATCAATCGATGTGCAGCAGTCAGCTGAGCTTGTCGCGGTTTATCTATCAATGAGTGATCTTTCTATATATATTACATCTATACTCCTCCATGCCTTCTTGGCTGTGAAATAAAACTACTTTTTTCGGATTATAAGTCGCGTTGTATTGATAATATTTAATTTCTGACTTTTCATATTTTTTAAATGTAAGGTAGCTGTTAGTAATTTTAATATTAAGAAGTACGACACCTCATTGTACCCGTGACTATAGATGCTGTAAAGGATTCGAAACGTGGGGAATTAATTAATATCAATACAACGCGATAAAATCCGTAAAAAGTAGTTAAGATACAAATTGTAATAATATGAAAAGAGGTCTCGGATTAGTATACTCTATCCAGATAACCTTATATGTATATTCCTCTCAGTAAATACAAACAATATAAGATAGCCAGTACACGCTGCGACCACCGCTGTGTCTGCCAAGCGTGTTGATTGCGGGTTATTGCGTGACCCGTACCTCATGACCCCATCACCGTTTATTATAACAGTCATTAAGTTCTATGAATCTTGAGTATAGTGTTCAAGTCTATACAAAATTTACAAAGTAACTCACTAATACTCTTCACCTTTTCCCATGAAAATCGGTGCAGTCCAAACAAAGCCACGTGCTACAATGCTTACGTGTAATTCCTTCAATACATATTACTCTTTTTTCATTTAAATTCTGTTGTAAATGCTTTTGCTTTTAGTATTACGCGTGACACAGAGTATCACATTATATTTCCAAGTATAATTGTCAGTTATTTTGTTAATTTTCCTTATTCAAATTAAAGATAAACTTCTCACACGAAATCTATGCATGTGTCCGTTACCTACATACCGTATAGTCCATCGTGAGAAAAATATAGAGAAAATTTAACCTATAGATACGTACTGTATAGTGTGGTGTTGTATTTATGTAGTGCGTAAAATTCGCACGAGTTCAATAGGTGCTACTGCGCGTTGAAATCTTTTCAAGATAAAATGACATGGCACTGAATACAATGTTGTCCAGTTATACTCAACTGTGATCATTATATTTAAGTTTTAAGTATTTTTTTTTAGTATTTGACTGCCTCATTAGTCTAGTGGTCCCAAGCGTGATTGCTATGTTAGAGGTCCTGGTTTCGATCCCAGGTCGAGCAGTGTTATTGGATTTTTCTATGAAATTCTCAGTAGCAGCTCGTAGTCTGGATTTGTTCGCGATTAATGGCTCGCTCTATTACATGGGACCTAAACATACCAGCGAACTGTAGGTGTACATTAGTACACCTCTGCTTAACCCTTCGTGGAATACAGGCATGATGATGTGTACTTTTTAGTATTTTTGTTAGCTACGTTTATTCCTTCAATGTTATTAAAATTAACTAAATAATTATATAAATTAAGTTTATTATAAGCGGACGTACAAGTAGAAAATTAAAACCTTAATTAACATCCAACTTAAAGAGAATCTTATTAGACAATGCCGTTAACAGTAGCTTATTTAGTAGTATAAATGTTTTAACTCTCCTCCCGAATCTGGAATAAACTTTATATAGCTAATTGAACCAAATTCAAAGACCGCGTTCACATAATATATATCCTTTGTTATGGCAAGCTCCAGCTCCATAATCAATGTATCTTATAAGGTACACTATACAACAACTGCCTCACCACCGCCCACACTTAATCTCTCCGACTGTTTAATTAAAAAATTACGTACTATTTTACTCCATCCGCGTACATAAATGTCAATATTATTATAAACGAAATGATCATTTCTTAACTCATGGAATTAATAATTTAGCAATAGTTATCGCAACCGCTATACTGGTTTAATGAAAACTTAAATATTACAGTTATAACATTTAAATCACGTATTAAAATGAACACGTTTATCTTATATATTAACTGCTAAGTTAATTATGAAGTATAATAAACAGATTAACGGAATTCAGAACTCACCTTCGCCTATGATGAAGCGATCCAATAAATATTCTGAAATCGGATTAACACTCCAGTGAAATAAGCACGAGTCGTAGCACTTAGTCTGTAAGTATGTGAACGCGACAAGGGTCGTGTTGGAGCACAGGGGGTGGGTCGGTCCCGAGACAGTCCGGGATGGTGGTGGTGGTGGTGGTGGTGGGTGCGGAGAGCTTCGGGGTGCCGGCGGCGCGCGGGTGGCGGTCCAGCGTCCGGCCGCACTACGCGCCTCGCAACGGTAAACTGTCTGTCTGCGCCGGCGCAGCCTCTCCCTCGCCTGCGCGAGTGCCTCCGACCTCCCTCCCGAACAAATAGTACCGTACGCCGCGTTCGAGTCGCGCTAACATTATACTTGTATTAGTGTTCGCGCGCGTGTGCGTGTGTGCGTGACGGCGCGCGTGTGTGCGTGTTGGAGTAGGTAAAGTAACTACCTATGCGTGCTTTGATCTTACGATTCGGTATGCACGGCCGCGCGGGCGCACGTAGCCGCGGCCATACTTTACTTCTATAATATCTAGTCAATAATTTCAGTTTAGGTTTGTGCAACCACACGTCGCGGTCGTGTCGAGCCAACTATCTAGGCTAGCAACCGCTATACACAAACATAGTATCTTCACTTTACAAATATATTTTTTACGTAATCATTATGGACTCATCTATCGAAGATACAACGTTATACTATTTCTTCTGCTAGATTCAGGGCCGTCTTTAACCTATTGGGGGTTTGAGCTCTTTAGGATAATGGGACCCCATTGACTATGATATAATTGAAAACTTTTTTATGGATTAGGGAACTGGCTCTTGAACGTGCAAAAGTCGAAACACACCAAGGTGCTTTTCGACACACTCCGACGTAAGGGTGGTCGCCAGCCAGTCAGACCCCAAGAGGTCCTACCACCGAACAAGTCAGATATTTTCACGCCGCTTACGGGATGCCTATCTTAAAGGCAGTGTGGAACAGTATTCTAAACCGTCCCCGCAGCTCAATGACCAAAAGAAAAGACCTGGCTGGATGATATCTGATTTCAATAATAAAATATAGCAATACTCAGTAAGCTGCCTCATAGCATAAGTCTAGTAGTCCCGCGACTGCTATACTAAGATCCTGGCATCAATTTGAACTGGCTTACCATCCGTGGGCCACTTCTATGGTCTGGTTGAAAACCAGCGCCAGGCATTCCGTCTGGCATACGCTGAACCAGCGCTGTTTCAGCGCAATCCTGGGGCACCCCATTTAGACATAAGTACATAACTATAGTAATAATTGTGCTGAATAAATGTTTTTATCTTTCTTTCTTTTATTTCAATTCCCAAGTCGAGCATAGTCTTATTGGGTTTTCCTATAAATTTCTAAATAGCAGCTTGGAGTCTGGATTTGTGACCGGTTAATGGCAATAGGCTCACCCCTATTGTGGGACATAAACATACCGGTTAACTGTAGGTCTCCATTATTACATCTCTGCCTAACCCTTCGGGGTAGAAAGTAGTGATGGTATAATATATTATAAGCTTCAAGCACGTTCCAAAGTCCACAGGATGACTTTAAACTTATAGAGTAGTCTGACTACTAAAGTCGACGTATTGGTTCCATAAGTCGAGGTAGTACTAGTGTTGTAAAAATCAGCGCTGAGGCCGAGCGTTGAGCGCTGAGTCGACGTTCAACGCTCAAGCGCTCAAGTCTCACGAACTCATGAGCGTCGACTCAGCGCTCAACGCTCGGCCTCAGAGCTCACTTTTACAACACTAGGTAGGACACATAACAGAAGATTTTCCTTTTCAGACTTTGCGGAACATATGAGAAGAAGACTCCATGAAGCGTGCCGAGTGCTAAACAATCCAAGAGTATACATACATACCATCACAATTGTATCCCCGAAGGGTTAGGCTGAAGTGTACTAATGTACACCCACAGCTCGCCGGTATGTTTAAGTCCCATGTAATAGGAAGCAAAGAACTACTTTCTCCCGTAAAAAGTTCCCTCATAAGAAGTCTTTGAGCAGAAATGGTACAAAGTAGTGCTTTGGTCCTTGTAAAAAAAACGTCGTATCAAATTTTTATTGCATGTTTTTTTTGTAGTATAAAAGACATCAACGCGTAGCAAACATTTTTGAAAATTATACTAGGTAATTGACAACATTTCAAAGTTATTAAGCCACCAAATCAAAAATACTGTTTCTTTGTTATGCTATCCTGGGTTCCATAACATTTTTTTTATATTTCTTCATTTCATAGAAAAAAGTGTCAAAATACGTGTGATGACGTCACTATTACGGCGGAAACTGAGAAAAAAAATTTTTCGAAACAATAGTATAATTATCAAAAATGGAATATGTAATGTAAGGTTATGAATGATGACACTGGAAAACAGCATGTCTGTTGCATGAGATTTTTTACATGAATCTGAATAGTTTTTCCACGCTGATTTCAAAAATATATGCGGTTTTTATGTAGCAGCTCTAGTTTTGGAGTTACGAAGTGACAGGGTTTTTCATTGAAAATGCACATATAATAACATAATGAGTACCTGCATTGCATATAAGTACTTGATATGAATTTAGTTTTTACAGGTTACCTATCAAGTAAATTAATTATTAGATGATAAATAACTTTTGACGATGTTGTGTTGGAGAACACCGCTAACTGGTCTCTTAAACCAATGATTTATGTTTGCTTTGTATTACAAAATTAAGAAACACAAAATCTAATTATGTACGATTTTTGGACTTTAAATAAAAGAGATCAGAGTTTAAAGTCACAGAACACTGTCTTTAAATGATTTACTTACAAAAAAATATCTATTAATTATCTATATTTCAAGTTCTATCACAGATCACGTGTAAAAAAAGCTGGCCAAGTGCCTGTGTACATATAAGTGAATTGGATGCACGTACTTCTGCAATTAGTTCCGTGCCACTAACAGCGCCAAACGCAAAACTAATTTGTTTGTTTGCTATTATTAGAGTTCCGTAGCTCAAAAAGAAAAAGGAACTCTTACAGGAGTTCATGTTCGTCTGTCTGTCAATATCCTTGTTCTTAGAAACGTGCGGAGGTATCAATTTTAAATTAATAACAAATTTAACTAACTTGATAATGAAATCCTGATGAATTTAAATATGTTCATATAGAAACACAAGTGTTCATTTTCACGAATTTTCTGAGCGGTGTTGTTATGACTTGGCAGTTCAACGGTCATACCAAGTGACTACCAATTCAAACTGCCAAGTCTGAATTGATCTCGAGTTCGAATCCAAGGCCTCTTACTTTTTGAAGTCATTATAGTAGTCTACCATCCCGCACTAGGCCAGCGTGGTGGGGACTATACCTCTAATTTGAGAGGAGATCCGTACCCAGCAGCGAGACAGTATAATGGGTTATTATGTTGACGTGAAGATGGGCAAAGGGACTATCATTCGTTTGAATCTAAGGCGCATGCACAGTGACTTTTCGATATTCTTACGTAAATAAATAATACTCATCGAAGATACACTACATGCCTTAGGGATTTTCTCAACAGGATGAGAAGTCTACTTACCAGGGCCGAATTTAGGGGAGGGCTACATCCCCGGGGCCATAATAGAGACTTAGAAAAAAAATCTTTCATGTAATAATTATTGTGACACAATTAAATGGCATCAATTATTCACGAACTTTACTGCATGAAATAATTTAAAAAAAGGAATACGTAGTTTGTCAATAAAAAATAATTTATATGATTATTAAAGAATACCAATTGTAAAAAAAAACGTCGGTATATGGTTCCATATTGAAGCGGCGCGCGGCGGTAGGCTACTTATTGGCTAGGGCGTCGGACTTGCGATCATGTGGTTGCCGGTTTGAAACCCACCCATTGCACTACCGACGTGAACCCACTAGCATTCAGCTTAACACAAGGGGTTAACAAGAATACTAAGTAATGTGCAATTCTCATTGCTGGTAAGCTTTTTAAAAAATAATAATAATTTCAGATAAATTTTATTTCTGATTATATTATGAATGTTAAAATAATCTACTAAGATTGACAAAAAAATATTTATAGAAAATCTTGTCTGTAAAATTAATCAATTTATTTGGAAAATAATTAGGGGCCAGGGAGCCTTCACTCCTTTGTTGCCCCAGGGCATCCAAACCTCTAAATCTGATCCTGATACTTACCCACATTAGGCCATGCAGCGTGGCCTTAAAGCGTGGCAATAGAATTACCTAATTTTGACACCCTACCAATTATTGGTAGGTAGTTCTGTAATTAAACCTCTTTAATAAGAAACCTAACTTTTAACACAGTAATCCTATAAGTGCCCATAATTGGGTAGTTTACCCCAACTACCTACATACATGCGTGATCTATTTTCCCTTCCTACAAGATATTTGTCGCAAAGCATGTGGTATAGATTTCCAAATCACTCGACCTAATCTAACTTTCGAACCCCGCCTACTTTAGTGTTATATCTTTTTTATGCGAGAACTGTGGTGTATCAGGATCAGGATCTGCAACTGTTTATTGTGGGAATATGTACGTAGATATAAACAAAATAGGCAATAAGTATCATCATAATCTGTAAGATGTACACTCAATACAATTCAATATTTCGCGCTGTCAATTTTCCATTGAAAGACCATGGCTTCTGTCAGTTCTATCGAATCAGCGCAATCAAATGTGTTTAACCAATGCCATTTTTTTTTATAGTATAAAAGAGGTTTAATCCAAAAATCTAATTGGTAAATCGATCATTTTCAGTATCTTATAGATACAGACAAGCCAACAACTGATATTGTCTATCTATGAAGTAATAAGACTTCAAGACTCATTCAAATAATATTATATTTTGGCACGAAATTTTGGTTTTGGTTGGTAAGAAACCTGGCTAATAAATCAGATACTAACCAATTTTAACTTTTACATATTAGGAAAATAGCATACCTACTCGTCAGTAATTATATCTATCGATAACATTTTTTAAATTGACGACATTTAATTTTTTTAACAGCCTTACTTTTTAATTTTATTTGAAACTAGATCTAAAAATAGGATACCTGTATTTTTTTATTTTCCCGATATTCAATCATTTTCATATTTATTTTCGACTTTGAAGTTATTTCTATTCCAAACAGACGTAAGTGCCAAATGACGTCATTTGTACGGTTAAACGGGTTAAACCAATGATATAATACTATAAGATACGCCATGTTCATAGTAAATGACATTTAAAATTGAGTCGCGCTACATGTCCATACTTATAATCCTAAACAATTTAGGCTTTCCTAATGAGCGCGCGCATAGATACAGGCAACAGGCAGCATAAGATGAAAATAAATAGCACTAAGCAGTCGTCTTAAATGACACATTTGATATGTCCAATATACCCGTATATAGTGGCGTATGACATGAAAAGTATTGGGTCCCTTCTCTCATACTAATAAGGCATGCGCTGACTCTTTCTTTCATTTTAAATTTTATTTGCAACGAAAAATATGAAATAAATTGTAAGGAAGTTAAGAATTTATTAACTTACTTGTGATAAGATACTCCATGCTCGGCACATATAAATAAAATTGCTGTCAATAACGCTGTCAAACACACTTCTGCACCTTAGGTCGGTCAACCGAGGGTCAACCGCTTGTGACACTACAAATAACACATTGCCCACGAAACAATATTCGCATTTGAAGGATGATAACGTGTCTACCTTTATTTAACTATAAAATGTCATTGGGTTAAACGGTGACATAACGTAATTTTTTTGACCCTTAAAAAATTGTCTTATGTCAGTTTGGCATCTATCCTATTTATTCATAACCTTACATTACCTATTTCGTTGTAGATTTACAAAATTTCAGTTTTCTCAGTTTCCGCCGTGTAAGTGACGTCATCACACTTTTTTATTCTCCGAAATGAAGAAATATAATATTAGTTTGGATGGTCAGTTCATTTACATAAACATGATTATTCCTGAATCTTTATTTAATTATAGCGACCTGCCCGCGGTTTCACCCGCGTTGCTACGTTCCTAAAAGGCATAGCGTGATGTTATATAGTCTATAACCTTCCTCGATAAATGGACTATCCGCAAACAAAAAGAATTTTTCAATTCCAACCAGTAAGTAGTTCCTGAGATTAGCGCGTTCAAACAAACAAACAAACTCTTTGGCTTTATAATATTTGTATAGATAACATGGGTTATAACATACCACCTCTCCCGAAAAGTTAATGGAGAGGTGCCTGTATTTCCCGAAAGGATTAGGAAGAGGTGTAGGTTCTTTATCTGGGTAGGTACCAGTTCCCACCTTTCGCCGGTATTGCCAGGCTATATTCAAATTCCAAGCTACTATGCTATTGAGAATCTAATAGAAAGCCATAATGACTTGTAGTTGAAAAACTCTACTGCTGCTGAGTCCGTCTGGGAAAACATACTAACGCTAAGCTAAGTAAGTAAAATGTACCTTTTAACATTGTTGTATTCCCGTTTGACATCTAGCCAGTGAAATATTTGGGCATATGAGATTTAACATTTCTGAGTAACTGAGGTCTCTTCTCTCAATATGACAATGCACTAGTGATTGATACTAGGTAGGTACTGTAGGGATCGAATCTAATGGGAAGGCGCAGCTAATCAAACTTGGAAATTAAATTAATACTGATATTTATTATAAGGCAAAGCCAGAAATAAGGCTTTGCCTCATAATAAATAAACACTAGACCTAAGACAAGACCGTTTTTACGTCAGTATAAAAATTCAAAATGATTGTTTATTCATTCAACCAGCAACCCAACAATGATCGCCTCTTTGTAGCAATCTCTACATCAGCTACGCCCACCAGTATGGATAAATCTAGTAAGAGTCTTATCCATTCAGAATAAACAATCATAGCCCTTCCTAAGTCCTAACCCGAAATATTTAGAAGGCGAAACGAATTAACAAACTTATGTGAGGCACGTCCCTTACAAGAGGATAGTCTACGGCGTTATGCACATCATATGTTAAACTATTAATATAATAAACAAATTCAACAATTAAAACTTTAAAATAATCAATCACCTTAAAATCATACAACTCGCCATAAACTTTAACGCGCCAAAAACGCCTGAAAAAGACGCGTAGCGGCCTCCTCACTACTGATGTCTCAAATATTAATACATTATTAAAAAGAAGCTAAATTTAAAAAAAAA
Organism: Acronicta aceris; assembly: GCA_910591435.1. NCBI lineage: Eukaryota > Metazoa > Arthropoda > Insecta > Lepidoptera > Noctuidae > Acronicta > Acronicta aceris. The sequence goes on along the minus strand of OU342760.1, from coordinate 9,650,201 downwards.
TCAATACTCAACATCGAAATCTATAGCTTTTTTGGACGTTATTGAGTCAGCGAAAGAGAAAGATTAAGTTGTGGTATTAATCTTATCAAACTCAAACTCAAATTTTTTATTTCAATTAGACCATATACAGGTACTTTTGAAATGTCAAAACTACATGCACGGTTACAAATAGTAGGTCTTATGGAGAAGAGCCGGCAAGAAACTCCATAGATACTCTTTTAAATAAATAATTGATGTTTACATATTTTTTATTCTATCAATGTGAGAGTTGTGGAGACTGATGTGAGTGATAAAAGTAGGTTACCCTCCAAAAGATAACATAACTGAATCCGGATTGACATGGCATGTAAGAGTTGACCAGTCCCGACAGACAGCACCCGTTCACGAGCATGACGTGTGTATCAGCGTTGTTCGACTCAACCAAGTTGTAGGGAATAAAACAACCCGACACACAACGCCACCATCAGCAGGACATTTAAGTGAGCATGACAGCCTCTAATAGCCAGAAAATCGAAAGATCAAGAATCAAGAAATCACTCCGATTCCCTATACCAGAAAATATATTAAGCCGATCTCCCAATTACATGTTTAAGTTAACAAGATACCAAATAAGTTGTGTTTAATTCGAACACACTTCGCGGAAACTATGTTCCATAAGCGAAGTTGATTCGGTTCTCTTTGAATTATAATTTAATTTACGTTACTAAAATCTTTAGCACAAATTCGGAGTGTTTTCCTTCTTTGAACGTTATTCTTTTTTCTCTCTCTCAGCTCGTCCAGGCAGCACATCATTGGTAACATGAAAACAAACAAAGTTAGTAGTATCGCACTTTTCGTTAACTACATAATCATACATAATGCTATATTATAATGGCAAATTTTTTAATCTCCCCATCTTTACACTTCCATTAAAATATGAAAAATGAAAATGAAAAATCGTTTATTTATAAACGTTTATTAATATTTAATTTATAAACTCAACTTAATATTTTGTATGGTTTCTTATAACATTCTTGAAACCTCTTCCTATTATAATTATTTTTATGTTTGGATTTACAAAATCTAATCAAAACTTTTCCATCACAAAAACCTTTAAATATTATTTCCTTTCTTAAATTGATTAAAACCTTTCCGAACATCTTATAAAAATTAATATGTTTATTGACATTGTCAGTCAAAAGTCTCTTCTCAGACTAGACCGTTTTTACGTCAGTATAAAAATTCAAAATGATTGTTTAAAATCTTTAATCCTTTCCAACCAGCAACCCAACAATGATCGCCTCTTTGTAGCAATCTCTACAGTACCTACTACTGCTCTTCAGTTTCTTTAAGAAAATTTGTTTTTTTTACGGTTAGTTATTCCGTGGTTCTTTGCTTAGAATAAAGATTCTTGAAGTTCTATTCTTAGCATATTGCTTAGTCATTCTTCTGAGGTTATTTTTTGATAATCAACTCAATTCAATTGTGCGAATTCATTGCGTTTTGTGTTTGAAACAGTGCGGAAGAACTCCGGTAGATGTCACTGATTTGCCATTATGAATCACTATTGCCAATTCAATATTTGCTTAATTTAAAAAGCTTTATTTATGTACATACAAATTATAAATTTTAAAGAACATATGTACATATCCTGAATTAATAGCATTTTTATTGTGTGATAATTTCTATTTAATTATGGCAACATTGGTTTAAAGCTAACATATTTTTGTTGTAAATTTGTAATCTGTTACGCAGTTCTGCAGATTTTTTTTAATAATCTGGCATCCCTGCCGGGTGTGCGAGCAACGTACGAATTGTGTATCTGTAATTTACTTAATTTTAAGTGTAAACAATGAGTTTTATAAATTGTTTAGTCATGAAATATTAACAGAATTTCTCATCTCATTGCCAATGTCATAATTTAGGTGTTTTATACGATTTTTACATTGATGTGAGGTTCTCGTGCTTTGTCTTCGTGTGTGACAATATACTCAAAATGGCGCATCAACTGGCACCGTCTGTAAATTGTTCATTGGACGACATTGACCTCAGCGCATTAAAGGTAAAGTTTAAAAGTAAACTATTATTATTATTAATACATCCTGAACATCTAGAACTTGGGTGCTCGCTCAACTTACAGAAAAAAGCAATCAAAGGGCAATGATCTCACAGGGCGTGAATCATAAGTGAAGGTTTACTTTGAAATGGTATAATATTGTTTTTATGCTATTTCATTTAAATGGTACGTCATTTCAGGACCCCGCTGGTATATTTGAACTCATAGAAGTGGTCGGAAATGGCACATATGGACAGGTGTACAAGGTATGTACTAAATTATAACAAGGTTTTCAATATAGGTACAAACTAGTACCTACGTATAACTATATCTGTCAGTAAATAAATTGATCGCTTTTATTATTCACCCTCCACATACACGTAATACATGTTATAGTGCTAATACAAATTAACTCAATAGGCTCCAATGAAAGCATTACGATAAAATTAAAGAGTACTTACTGTCTATTAATGTCAATGAACTTCATTAGTAGGTACCCATCAGTGAACTTCCAATATGTACCAAGGGTATATAGACTCTTTTTCTAACTGTACCTACATACATTGATAGCTGAGTATCCAATTAATTGTCTTATCAAAAATATTTTTCCTTCACTTATTTGTGTCACACCACAGGCTGTAAATTGTTAAGAGAACCTTGACTCTATTACTGCCCTACAGAATTCATAGTGATTTATTTCGATTATTTTGTATGTTAAATCATAAGCATGGTGTACTAAGACTACCTACTAATATAAAATATATAAGTATTCACTGCTACATTATCTTCAAATTTGAAGATAATCTATGAGTGTCATTATAAATATTTTTATTTATATATAGAAAATGTCATGTAGGTACTAAATCTTGGGACCTGATCATCATTAGTTAATCATCATTAATTGTTAATTTAAATCCTTACTGATATTGTAAATGTGAAAGTTTGTGAGTATGGATGTTGTTCTCTTTCACACTAGAAGAGCCACAACTTTCATTTGTGGCAAATTTGTGAACTACCCCTGATTTTCCATGGGCTCACCTAAATTTACTGAACACCATGTCATATATAGAATTACTTATCTAAGAATCTCTCAGTGCTTATCAACTTGCCATTAATGATTAATCTTTTATTACTTTGTAACATAACCAGCTAGCCAGTTATTAAACTCAACAAAAAAGTAATGCTGAAATAGGAGACACCATTTTCAATATTGTCTAATTCTCTGTTGCCACCAACAGAGAATAAATTAATTACCAACTTACTTCACTTGACTGCCCAGCCCTTTGTGTACCTATCTATCTATCTATCTACCTATAGGAATGTTTAGTTTGAAATACAAATTCTTAGTTTTTTGGGAGGATGTTCATACCTAACTGCAAATTATTACCAAGGCCAGCACTTGAGGTCCTGATATCATACATTAACAGTGAAAGTTACATGAAAATAAGTAAGCGCAGTGTGTTTCACAATAGATAAATAATGTTTAGTTAACCAACACTGTCATGGAATTGAAGGTGACACAATAATCTGATCTGTTTATATGCATAACAGATTACTTGTTGTATTGTGAATGACAAAATCAATTGAAAAGTCAAAGTCAAAGATATAATGAGGGGTTAATAATAATTATAATGATGATAAACGCAATAATGCAGGAAAACTAAGAAGTCTACAATATATTGAATCCATACAAACATTATAAATGTTAAACAAGTTTTTAGTTAATCCGTGTGTCTGTTACCTTTTTGCATCTAAGCCACTCAAAATTGTATAGCTCACTTTTATACATTGACATGCACACTATTATGAAACCATTAATTGATAGCTTTAAATTTTATCATCCATAATAATTTTTAAAATTATTCAAGCTATTTTTATAAATATTGGGAAATACACTTACAAAAAAAAAATTAATAATTTAAATAAGCCTTGCAGTGAGACAACAATGGCTGACTAATAATAATAATAATAATTGTAATTTAAATCATAACTAAGGAATGATACATTTTAGGGGCGTCACACAAAAACAGGTCAGCTGGCCGCCATCAAAGTTATGGATGTCACACAAGATGAAGAGGAAGAGATAAAACTGGAGATAAATGTGCTGAAAAAGTACTCTAATCACCGCAACATTGCCACATACTATGGGGCTTTTATCAAAAAGAGCCCTCCAGGAAAAGATGACCAACTGTGGTTGGTTATGGAGTATTGTGGTGCAGGTGCATATTTTAAACAATAGTGAATAATAATTAGACAATGTCATGTATCATTATTATTTATATTATTATGACATAACTATAGTAACATACTACTCTACTTGACAAACTAGACAGTTTGTAACACTTAAAGAAAAAGATTAGTTTTTTTTATATTCATCTCTATTTTTAGGATCTGTGACAGATTTAGTGAAGTCCACTAAAGGGCAATCATTAAAAGAAGAATGGATTTCATACATTTGTAGAGAAATCCTGAGAGGTCTTAGTTATTTACACTCCAATAAAGTTATTCACCGTGACATCAAAGGACAAAATGTCTTACTAACAGATAATGCTGAAGTAAAACTTGGTATGTATTAGAACAGACATGTTTAGTTGAAATACATATTACTGATATATAATTAGGTATATTATTATTTGAATATAAAATGACATGTTTAGTTATAAAATAGTTTATGTAGTAATTGCAGTATGAGTTAAATTTTACAACCATTTATGTTATTAGTGGATTTTGGAGTATCGGCGCAACTGGATAGGACTATAGGTAGAAGAAACACATTTATTGGTACACCATACTGGATGGCGCCCGAAGTAATTGCGTGTGACGAAAACCCTGATGCAACATACGATAATCGTTCCGACCTGTGGTCGCTCGGTATAACCGCTCTCGAAATGGCGGAGAGCCAACCGCCCCTTTGTGATCTGCACCCTATGAGAGCTCTTTTTCTTATTCCAAGGTATTATTTCATTTCCAAATTCAAAAATTAGTGTTTCTAGTATGATAATTAATAAATAAATTCGTTTTTCAGGAACCCGCCGCCTCGTCTTAAGTCAAAGAAATGGGCTAAAAAATTTCACAGCTTCATTGAGACTGTTCTAGTAAAAGACTATCATCAACGGCCATATACTGAACAACTGTTGAAACATGCATTTATAAGGTAAATATTATTATTTCAATAAGATTAGAGTTACTATGATATTTATCTTTTTACGTGGGAGAGCCATGCTTCGGAAACCGGCGTTAAACAACGCTTACGTTGTGTTTCGCCGAGTGAGTGAGGTTACCGGAGGCCCAATCCTCTTTTAAAAGGTCGGCAACGCATTTGTGACTCCTCTGGTGTTGCGGGTGTCCATGGGCGGCGGTAATCGCTTACCATCAGGTGATCCGTCTGCTCGTTTGCCCTCCTATCCCATAAAAAAAAAATTAAGAGTGGTGAACGGAATTTCTCTTACAAACGTAATACCGAAATAAATCGTAATTCAAACACAATTTAATCAAATTCTGTTAGTATTCGGATTCCGATACTGTTAATGTAGGAACGTGGATCGATTTGCATCAAATATAGCTAAGAACACTCTTGACTATGATGATTCATCTTTCAAACAAAAAAAAACAAAATCGATATCGGTTCATCCGTTCGGGAGCTACGATGCCACAGACAGACACACACGAGACACGTGAAACTTATAACACCCCGTCGTTTTTGCTGGGGATTAAAAAGAGTAATTATTATTTTATATTATTCTTATAGAGATCAACCTACAGAGAGACAAGTGAGAATACAGCTCAAAGATCATATAGACAGGTGTAAGAAACGTAAACAGGATAACTCAGTACGGGAGGACTACAAGTACTCTGGATCGGAAGGGGAGGAAGAAGAGAACGCCGTGGCGGGAGAGCCGTCGTCCATCGTACATAATGCGGCTGCGCACCAGGGCGGCGATACATTGCGCCGAAACTTCCAACAAATACAGGAAGGGCCTAGGTTTGTCATCAGTTCATCTCTCATCACTCTAACTGAATTTGTGTAGCTTATTAACTTGACTATCACTTAAAATTTGTGTGATCGACCAGACCTGCCGAAGCGCCGCAACCCCAGCCTCCACCGAAACGTAACAGCAAGCGTGAGGAACGCGAGGAAATTCCAGGTGAAATAACAATCTAACTTTACAAAGCGACTTTATTATCACTATGTTAATTAACACTGTGCTGTTTGTTGGTACTGCAGAGCCAGGTCCGCCGGCTAGGCCTTCTATTCCACAAAGACTGATCGTTGTACCAGACCCACAGGCACAACAGCCTAATAGATATAGGTAAGTATTAAATGATGTTTAATGTGCCAGTCCTGTTTTATAATTACTATACAATAATTAACATGCTACCATCTGGATTTATTTCATTCGTTTTGATGTAACAAATATGTGATATATATACAATATCACATATTTGTTCACTGCTGCAGGTAAGCCGTTCCTAGTGAATGCCTAAACCTTCACATAATTTCACTATTTACGTTAATCAAGACATTAGATTGATGATGGATATTTAATGATGCGCCGTTCATAAAACAATGATATGAAAAAATAGATATTAACGATGGGTTGTGAAATTCAATGCTATAATAAGAGTATAATTTGCAGGCCTCTACCACCAACACCAAAGTCATCAGGCTCGTCGAATAGTTCGGGCTCCAACAACGGCACGCCGCCAGCCAGCGGACCGCAGCCTCCGCAGCGCGGCTCACATCACATGTTCAAACCTATGGTATGTTTATGCGTGTTGCTATATTATACTCTGTGAAAGATACTTTGATATTTGATGATCCTTGTTTCAATAATCGATGGCGTGTGAAGTCTGCCAACCCGCACTAGGCCAGCGTGGTGGACTATAGCCTAATCCCTCTCATTCTGAGAGGAGACCCGTGCCCAGCAGTGGGACAATATAATGGGTTGATTATGTTTCAATAAAATTAATTTGATTTTTATGTGGTCGATAGTCATAGCCATAGATAATATAAAGATTACCCAACTAATGTGATAGGTGTAATTTGTATTGCATATATTGTATTTTACAAAGTATAATATTCATCTGAGTGTTTATCCTGCTAATAATTTATGAGTGTATTTCTTTGTTAGTTTATTTTATTGGCTTTTTGTTTTTATTTTCATGTCACGCTGTTAACTTTCTTTGCACATGCGATTTAAACTTCAATCGCAGCTTCCACCGAGAAGGCCCGAGGTAGGTTGTTTGAGTTGCGTATTATTGAGGGGTTCGACGCATTTTATCCCATTCGCAAATTGTCACGTAAACGATCCACAATTATTCCGATTGTCTAGAAAGAACAATATTTAACATTTGGACAGAATGCGTCGAACCTTATATTAAAATGATTTTTATATATGTGCCTCCTAGTACTCAAAGCTCAAAGTTGTTTAATATGCTATTTCAATTCGGCAGGACTTGGACAAGTTAGCTGCGCAACTGAACGAATTGGGCGTTGTATCTGGTAACGAACCACCAAATAGACCACCGCGCGCTCCTACTAATGGACAAGGTATTTTAGTATTCTTAGAATAATATCTGTTTTTTACACTACACTATGTCAGAGAGAGAATATAATTATTATCATGTAAATCTGTATGTGCAACTAAATTAGGAGCACCAGTGGAACGAAACCAACCAGAACCGGCGTTTGACGACTCCGATAGCGATTCTGACGCTGAAGAGAGCGGTGGACGAGTGCGCAATGATGGTACTCTGCTCGCAAGCGACCCGCCCAAACCACTGTAAGTAACAAATATCACAGCTATGTGATTAACTAAAAAAAATGTTTTATTAAATTATTATTCTTTCTTCTAGTAAAAAGTTATTCATAATGAAAAAAAATTTTTTTTTTGTTTGCATTTAATTTGTTTCGTTCCATTTTATTTTTGCCCTTCCGATCCTTTTCGATTATGTTTGGCCTGTCAGTCCCGAGTTCTGTTACAGGCCAGGTCTGAGCGCTGTGTCGGAGGACGGCGGCGGCGCGGGCGGGGGTGCCCCCACCCGGCCGCTGCCGCCCACGCCCGACGACGACGACACGCACGCCGACCGCACGCTCGTCATGAAGAGGGTAAGTCACACCTACCACACACTATCTCACGCAGTGCTAACACACACCGTTCAGTGCGTAGCTATATGGAAAAGGACTGTAAAGGCCAGAACTACCTTGATTATTTTAAACCAGAGCAGTGAAATTCTTTTAATTAACCTTGCCCTTGGATAGCTATGCCACTGACATCAAATTAAGTTATAAACATTCCATTATAAAACTCGAGCTCAATCCATGGCCCCCTAATGTACATTTGCACGACCAAAAAATGAGTAGTGCTTAAGAAATCTAATATGCATACATATCTACAGTCTCATATCCACTTGAGCACACTCAGAGACGAATTAGCCGCTCATTAGTGTGAGCGTTCTCATGCTACTGCTCCACCTACGTTAACGGCTGCGACGAAAGACGCGTTATTTAACGCGTTAAAAATTAGTGCGTAAAATGTTGCTAACCACATGTTAGCAGCATGCGTCAAATGTTGGTCATAACTGTGTATCGTATTTAACACGTTAAGTAACGCGTTACGACGAACAAAATAAAAGTTTTGGTAGAATGACCCTCAACATTGAAATAGCTGTACTCAGACTGCTGCGACACCTTACCACTACAGTACAATATGTTGGCTCCGTTTTTTCACGTGTCCTTGTGGCTGCTGTAGTCTATATAATCATTCACAATAGGTATATTAAAGAAAACCACCAAGATGGTATGGTGCAGATAAGAGACTCGTATACTGACTGCTGACTGCCTCATTAGTCTAGTGGTCCCAAGCGCGACTGCTACGCTAGAGGTCCTAGGTTCGATCCCCAGTACTCAATAACACTTTGCTCGACAAAGTGTTATTGAGTTTTTCTGTGAAATTCTCAGTAGCAGCTCGTAGTCTGGATTTGTGCCTGGTTAATGGCAATAGGCTCGCCCCATATTACATGGGACCTAAACATACCAGGCGAACTGTGGGTTTACATTAGTACGCCTCTGTCTAACCCATCGGGGAATACAGGCGTGATGGTATGTAATAGACTCATATTATTTTATTCATAAGCATTCTTTCTGTTAAATCAGTTTAGTTATCCAATGAGCCACTTATTTTATAATGAACAGAAAAAGTAAATTAATAACACGTTTAAAGTCTTCTAAAACTAAGAATCGACGCGCTCATCGTCGAGCCTCTCAAACAAACGATAAGAACAGTATACCTACTGAGCGCGTATGGGGTTGAGCGGCTGAGCGCTGACAAATGGTAACCAACAAAATGCGGACTCGCCCTGAGCGTGCTCGGCTAAGTAAGCCGCTATTTACCTGAGCGTGCTTAAGTGGATACAAGGCTTTACCGGTGTACCAGGTTACCAGGTACCATTTTTTAAGAAAAATAAGGCGAATGTTCTTATTTGTCGGAAATCAACTAGGTATCATTTTTGTGTAGCTGTTTCATTACAACTTGGCCTGTCTGTTTACCATAACGTGCTATGTATTGTGTGTGGCTTGATAAAAAAATTGCGAACTCACAGAATGGGGTCCCATGTGAAAAGGGTGCAGTGTTTTTATTTGGACTTTACTTTTACGAATGGTTTTCACGCCAATGTAAGATTAGTGAGCATAAATTAATGCTAATCCGTTATTATTTCTTTTTTTGTTCTTATTATTTATATGTACTTTTTGTATCGGACATGTTTGACAAACATCAGAGAGAGAGTACCGAAAACGATAAAAGGCAGTCTGATGTTGATGAAGCAGTATTACTTAAGGATTGGGACTTCGCCCGATTCTTCCCATCGAAAAGTTCAGAGAAAGAAGAAAAGCATGATGCACCAAAAGATGCTGAGCAAAAGCGAGCCCAACTACAACGTCAATCACGGTTAGAAATGGAAGATGCTTGGTCCAAATATAAAGCTATTGCCACTCCCCCCTCTCGCCATAAGCAGCTGTTTCAAAAACCCAACGAAAAGTCCACGCAAGACAAGTTATCTGATATTCTCAAATACAAAAAAGAGCCAGATACAGACATCAATTCTCCAAATCGTTTTTTCCGCGGTTTCCGAAGAGAAAACTCGGACCTCTTTCCTCTACCCAGTACACGTCATTCCGCCATATTCTTTCCGAAGCATGAAAGCCCAGCCGGAGTAAATAAACAGTTACGATCCAGTGGAATTTTTAACAATTCTCGCAAACAAGTTATGAAATCCTCAGCTGGAGAACCAATCTTGACTGACTTTATAAAAACCAACGATAGTTTAAAATTGGCAGCTCAAGGGGATGCGAGAAAATGTGAAAAAAAAAGAACGCCAGATCGAAAAATTGCAGCCAGTAATCCTATTGACGCCCTTAAAAATGTTGCTGCACTTATTAGACAAGATAGTGAAAGTAACACACCTAGCCGACAAAGCAGCGTAAACAGTGATTCGCCAGCAACAAGCATTTGTTTTACGAGCAGCACTTCCTTTGAAAAAGCTGGTACACCAGACATAACGGCCAATACCCATGAAAATAAATCAATTCCAGATAATGTAAATGAGGCAAACATGGTGAGACCTCGCAGAGAAAAGACTGAATCTGATATAGTTTTCCGGAGAAATTCTCAATATAACCGGCATACAGAGCTTATGACAAGTTGTGGGCAGGAAGCGGTACTCGCTCAGGATCAGGTAAATTCCTCCCTGCTCAGGATAGTTTGATTAATACTTTATACTTACATTTGGTATGAGGGTTTGGTTTTCTAACATGGTTTGACTAACATCTACATAATTATAATATGCTTTTGTAAAAACTGTATGTTTTGTATTTAGTATGTAGTGGTTTTGGTTCATATAACAACTATAATTATTTAAATGTATGGGAATGGTATTCGGCTCTTGTTTTTATACTTTACACTAAAATTAGCTAGGTAATTGGTGAATTTATTATCTTTAAGGAGGTTTTAGACATTGCTCACACGTCTTACATTTTGGCGTGATAATACTTTCTAGTTATTATTAGATTCTTTTTGGTCTTAGTTCAGATTCTGTTTGGGAAGACAAAATATTCAAAGTAGCGAGAAAATACTATTAACAAAGAATCGTAGATATAAACAATGTCATAACAGCTTCATTACCTAACATGTATATCACTGCAACTCATTATTAAACTAACCAACTTTTTTCTTTAATTTATTATCTATACGCGAATACCGTCTTCCTGCCAAGAAATCAACAAATGCAAAATATATGCGATACGTACCTACTTACGCCATCGACAATCGAAAATTAACATATTAGGAATGCTGCCTAACGACATATCACAGAAGCTGGCAAGAACAATCATCAATTTGTGAATGTGTTTTTACTACTGCATGTTTGGCTGCCGTTGTATGTCGAGCTCTGTTATTGTCCAACTATTAATATTGCTATACCTATATTTACCAGTTTTTCTAAGTTTGATATAAGTTAAAAATAATACTTATAGGTTTATAAATAAATATAGTATAATTTTTTGTACAACTATTATTATTTGTAAAACTCGTGTTATTTCGAATATTATTACAAATACTACATTTAAATTTTATTTTGTGAATGTTGGTGTTTGATAAAATTCAATCTAATATTAATGTGATTATTCATCGTAGGCTGTCTATCAGTAATTGATTTCGTTCCATGAGTCTTTTATTTCATTAAATGCCATGGAAATTATAATTAAAATAATGAAAGATGGTTTGAATGTATTACTTAAACATAATTATTTCAATTTTGAATGTAGATATGTTCCAGATTGTAGTAAAATGTTGCATTGGGTTTAGGGCCGGTCGAGCGGTGCCAATGAAGGCAGTGGATCTCGCACCAGCTCCGTACTTCCTGATCTGCTGAGTCAGGCTGGACAGCCGACCACGCCGCCGCGACACGACAAATCCACTAGTGAAGAGGTACGTTTATGTGCTCATTAATATCATTATTATCAATACAACTATATTATACTAGGAAAACTCTTAAATTTTATTTGTGCTATTAAATTACGCATTCCATGCATAAAGCCTCCGGTTTGCTTCTTTTAGTTTTCACACCCGGGGGCTATTTTTTTTTTCATTATACATGAAGTTTTCCTCATCACATGGTAGTTACTATGTGAATTTAAATGACTTATCGTTTAATTTCGCGGTATTTTCACCGTACACGTGCTTAAAGGGTTAATTTACAATGGGATTATTAGTAACATGCCATGATGTAATCATTTATTAAATATAACTAAGGTGCTTCCAACGCTAGCTGCTTTTATAGTATGTACATTTGTGCAAAATGTATACCCACAGTTTTAATTTGCAAAGTATATAATTATGTAATCATTAATTTTTCTAAAACCAAGTAATGACCATTAGCTTAATTAATAGTCTAGTATTACCTTGAAAGGGTTAATTCAATTTTAAAATGACGAGGAAAAGACGTTGGAAGCTCCTGTTCCGGATCATGACTGTGTGGTGTCTCAAGCTTTTGGTTTATCGTATTAATGTGATAATGGTTGTCAATCATGCAAACATCCTGGAGCCACTGCGCGACCGGTTCCCAGACACCTGTTACCACTGCGTAAGTACGAAACGAATTGATGCAAGAGGAAATGCTTAAGGTTCTCATACATTGTTGTTTGTTGACAGTTAGATCTGTATATCATTTCTTCTTTGTATTTATGCATTTTCTAATATGCTTTCATTATGTTCGAAAATGTTTTGTTGATCATCGAATGCAGATCGATACATTTCTTAAAGCTTTCTAGAGTAGTCCAGTTTACTTAAGGGCTGCTTAATAACAGTGTAACTAGAGCAGAGGTCTTAAGGGTTATAATTTATGAATTGCTATACAATTCAACATAAGAGGCTATAAATGGAATTTTCTTGTAGCAGTCACTAATTACAAAATTTAATGTCAAGTTATACAGGACACATTTGTAAACATTATTAATGGAAATTTCTTTTTATTAGTAGTTATAGCTACAAATGTCGAAAAATAATCCAAGATACATATTTGATAAATATCACAGTAATGATAAAATAAAACTGTTAAATAGTTTGGCTACTACAGTGATCTGTATTTGTCTATTCAAAGAATGCATACTTTCCTCTGAGCATACACAGCAAGTTCATGCCTGCTGCCATTTCACGTCCATTATCACATTTTTTGTTATAGTCATGAATGTAGATAAAAGCTATCAAGCTAATAACTTTCCAGTTGTATTTGAAATGATCACTAATCAATGGGAGATGGACTTATTTGACTAACCATCACTTTATTAATTCACATGGTTGATGCTGCGGCTGTGCTGCAAACAATTATTTGGTTCTGATGTTATTTATTGCAAGTCTTTAATAGTCATATTTGTTATTTTTTCTGTTCCAGTATAGGCAAGCAATTGCCGGAGGCACGCCTCTGTCCCACCATCATCACCACCCACCACCGTCCTCCGTCCAATCAACTCCATCCAAATCATTTGTTGCGGGAGCCGCTTCTCCACACCCCTTACAGCATTCCCCCTCAAACTCGTCTGTGGGGTCCCAACAACAGTTCCTTCCATTACAACAGAAGCAGCGTTCATTCCTCACGTTCGGGTTCGGTGCGGGCTCCACCGGCAGTGGCGGCACCGGAGGCTCCGGCGGCAACGCTTCGCGACGCGAGAGCCACGTCAACGTCAACGTTACACCAACGGGACACGACCTATCCTCTGATACACCCGAAATCCGTAAATATAAGAAGAGGTTTAATTCAGAAATCCTCTGTGCAGCACTATGGGGTAAGTAACCACTATGCCCGAAGTTGCATCATTCTTAGCGTGGTCATGTGTGTTATTATAACTTATTATTTTGCAGGAGTTAATTTGCTTATTGGCACTGAAAATGGTTTGATGTTATTGGATCGTTCAGGACAGGGAAAAGTTTATCAATTGATCTCACGACGCCGCTTCCAACAGATGGAAGTGTTAGAAGGACAAAATATTCTTGTGACGGTTTCTGGAAAAAAGAATCGAGTACGCGTGTACTATCTAAGCTGGCTGAAATCCAAAATCTTGCGTACTGACGGACTTAGTGACGTAAGTAAACTTCATAATTATGTATCTTTATAGGTTTCAAATGTAAACTGATCATGATGATCATGAGAAGTCTGCGCGCAGCCACATTGCCTAGTATTAGTAGCTCATACAGGTCTACAACACTATTTTTTGCCTTCAGTGTGAGCACATCATTTCTTGTATATTTTTTTAAGCTAAATCTAAACTCTGCTACAAAATGTCTCTAGGACGTCAGTATTTACTACACTATACAGAGATATACTAATCTCAAAGTGCTAAAAACACGCTTTTCGGCATTATTTGAAGGGGACAACAAATTTTGTACGATATTTTCTTAACAAAGGTATCCTTTACCTTACTTAGTACTCTTCTCCTTCCAAATTCATTTTTGTTTGCTTCGATAGGAGTTTTTATTAAATAAGGCGCCATTCATTTATTGCGTAATAAGATTTGAAGGGGACCATGTCTTATTTTTCAAGCGCAAATGTGTGCGTGAAGTACGTAGGGTTGCCTGCGCGCTGCATGCCATAACTAGTTAGCGTACATAATTCACAAAGTGTTTTGTGCAATCTGTAAAACTGAAATCCGTTACTCAAAATGATAAACCAAATACGTAGGTATCTATCTAAGGTTTTATCGATAAAAATCTAACTTAATATGAATGAAACTAAACGAAACAATATGAAATTTTTAGGTATGTTCTTTGTAACAAAAACATGAATATTCGACCGTGACTGCTCGCTGACATGCCGACGAGACCTTAGCTGCCTATAATAAAACGTGTGCGTTTGAGAAAGAAATAAATGCGTAGTATTTAAGTTGAATGTAGGTAATATTTGAATTAGTAAATCACAATTTATCACCATGTATTCAACGGCAATAACGATCTGTATATAAATACATTTCACACTGTAAGTATTTAGTATGCAGTTAAACATATTATTCCAAATAATTTTCGATTCGCGGAATGACAAACCTTGTTCAGTCCGGCAAACGCTCTGGCAAAATGCGGGGGCCTGCGGTGTCTGATGTTAGGGAGGGGCGGAGAGTGGCCATTCTGTATATTATTTATTCTGTGTCTGAGATGGTGGACGTCTTAATGTTAAAATTACAGCTACCTTACCTTTTTGTTAATTATTGGCGATCCTATTCAAGCCTACAAAAAGAGGCTATAAGCCTAGTCATCGGGATTACTATAGGTAATAGTGTTTCTTTGAAAAATAACAATTTAAACAAACCAAACGGGTATTAATTTTTTAGTAATAGATATTAAACAGGCGAGAGATGGTCCACAAACCTGGCAAAAAACGTCTTAGGTTACATAATAAATGAATGATGCCTAAGAGTTGAAACTCAGTGTTCCACACTTGCGTATTTTTTTTAGTATTATTTGGTGAATTACTCTAAAATTTATTGTTTTAATTACAGCAAGCAGAAAGAAGGAATGGTTGGATTAACGTCGGTGAACTGCAGGGAGCAGTTCATTTTCGTATTGTCAAATACGAAAGAATTAAGTTTCTCGTTATCGCCTTGAAAGATTCAATTGAGATCTATGCATGGGCGCCCAAACCATATCACAAGTTCATGGCCTTTAAAAACTTTGGAGAACTGCAACATAGGTATGAATCAGTAATATTATAAAAAGCGAGAGAGAGCGGATTTTGTAAGTTTCTGTATATGTGAAGGCCAATCTCCAAAACCATTGCACCTATTTGAAAAAATCTTTCACTGCCTATTTGTAAGGTGCATTATTTTAGATGACTCTGTATGTATTCAGCTAAACAAAGTCGGGGCGGGTCGCTAGTATTGCTAGTATTAACTACAGGATTAATCTCAAACAGTATAATAGTTGCAGATATTTCATTCAAATATTGCTGTGATTGTATGTGTGTATTTTAGATTTACGTTTTTGTAATTTGGTTTGATTTTATTTTCAGGCCTCTTTTAGTTGATTTGACCATTGAAGACAGCACAAGACTGAAAGTAATTTATGGCTCAGCAGATGGTTTCCATGCCGTTGATTTAGACACTGCCACTGTCTATGATATTTATATTCCAAAGCATGTAAGTACTCATATTTGTCACAATGTATGTGTTAAATCTTTTTTACCTCACAACTCTAATACTGGGATAGAAAGTAGCTCCATACAGCTGTAAAGTTGTATGAAAATCCATTATTAACCTGGTTTGATTTTCCTTAATATACACTCAAATGTACAATTGTAAATAATCTGTCACTTTCTTCTCTTGGTGAACAATCTACTATTGATGGGTGTGTGCGCAAGCGCCAGAAGCTACAAACTGACCTCCAATTAGCTTGGCTATTGGTGGTCAGAAAGACCTGCTAAGACATGGTATTAATTAACTGATTCGTAGGAATTACAGAGAAACTACAAAAGGCTAGTTTGCTGGGAATCGTCGATGAATACTTCACTCAGTGTAACTGACCTGTCCAAACAGGAACATGAAAGGAAACAATTGCGTCATTCCTAGATGTTCTGAAGTGATTATATGCGGCATATTAGGGTACGCCAACCGGCGACCTACCATGTCTCGCGTCATGTTTTATATACCAAATGTTTACAGACTCAAGGAGCGATTGTTCCGCACTGCATCGTGCCTCTACCGAACTCAAATGGCGTTCAGTTGTTGTTATGTTACGATAATGAAGGAGTATATGTAAACACATATGGAAGAGTAAGCAAGAATATAGTTCTCCAGGTTTGTATTTTCACCTCATTCGTATTCATGCAACAGGTATTTTAATAAAATTTTAATTGACGTATATTGGTCTTTTTTCAGTGGGGGGAGATGCCGACATCGGTAGCCTACATCGGCACCGGACAGATAATGGGATGGGGCAATAAAGCGATCGAAATACGTTCTGTAGAAACTGGTCATCTGGACGGCGTATTTATGCACAAAAAAGCACAACGACTCAAATTCTTATGTGAGCGCAATGATAAAGTGTTCTTCTCTTCCGCCAAAGGTGGTTCCTCTTGTCAGATATATTTCATGACGCTCAATAAACCCGGCATGGCCAACTGGTAGTGCACGGTCGCGGCAGGTGTCGAGCGCGCCGCTCATCTGTGATTGTAACCGCACGGCGTCCCTGATTAAGTGCATGCCCGTACTGTACAAGATAATGCCAGTAGATTAGTCAATATAACAAAATCATGTGCTTTGGCCACTCGAAAATTCAAAGACTTGTGATAGTGACAGAATTAGTATATGTGCTCAAAAGACAATCCACGAAATAATTATTACGTTCAAGTATTTGAGGACCTTCTTAGTAAATGTGGCATTTTGTACTGATGGACATAATTTTCATTACAAGCTATTAAGGAAAATAATTATATATTATTAAGCAATAACCTTTAGGATAAATGTTTTGATATTGACAATTATGCATAAGTAAGTTAATGTGCTTAGGTTTTATTATGTTGCAATTGATAATTTCTAAAAGAAAATGTAATTGAAATCGACTATTAATTCATATATGCCATATTGTTTATAATGTTAAGCTAGTTGGGTGATGATTATTATTAATTGGTTACATAATTATTTTTATGATATTAACAAACAAAAATGCCATATCTATCAAGACAAACATTCAACAAAACATAATTAGAGGTTATATAAAATTATTCTTCAATTTACATATATTGTAAGATTGATTCACTTTAACAAATTGGCATTAAGTCAAGTCACTTTGTACTATAATTATCACACCAAACTACATTTTTATTAATGGATAAATCCTAAAAATTCGGTAATATTTACTATTTATTTGTTATGTACTATATTATTTACATGTATAAAGATATAACTGTGCATATTACAAATATATATTTGACGATTTTTTATTTGAAATACCTTAGCCCAATAAAATTAAAAAATATTTGATGTACTTTTATTAAAATCCTCAGTTTCATAATAACTCTATAGCATATTGCCAATATGTATATCTAAGATTAATGTTGTGTCTACTTTTGTATACAATTAATAGTACGGTCGAAACAGCCTCAAGTGTCTAGTGATCCTAAGCGCGACTGCTATGTAAGAGGTCCTCGTTTCGATTCCCAGGTTGAGCAGTGTTATTGTTTTTTTTATAAAACTCAGTAGTATCGTTTGTTCTCGCCTCTATTACATACGGGGACTTTAACGTATCGGCGAACTACATGTACATGTCACTAGAACACCTCTGCCTAACCCTTCCAGGAATACAAATGTGATGTACATGGGTACCTATGCTATATTATTATTGACGAAATAACCGCGCGTCTGATTTTGTCCGCACGTGTTGTTGCAGTGCACGTTACCCCAGCAAGAAAGTGGCTCCTAAGAGTGATATGAGTCGTAGATATTAATGCATTAAATGCTGTCAAAGTGCGCGACATAAAAAAATTGTGCGTTTTGTCGTTTTGGGAAAAAACTATTCCTGCTGCAGTAAAGTTGTTCCAACAGGACAATTCTAAACGAATGATCAGAGAGAGAAATATTGTGCATGGGCAGAGAGCTTATATTAGTGCAAAAATGTGCGGCGAAAATATAAATTGTGCGTCTTCAGGTTTACGAGATTCCATTTCCTGCTGCAGTAACGTTCTGCAGAATCGTATAGGTATCTCTACAACCATTGTATATACATACATACACGAGTAGCTCTTTACTTCTGCGTATTTGTGACAGAATTAGATTTAAGAAAATATTTGAAGCGGCGGTAGCCTAATGGCTAGGGCTTCGAATTTGCGATCATGTGGTTGCCGGTTCGAAACCTACCCATTGCACTACCGACGGGAACCCACTCCTAACAAGTTTAGCCTAGCACGAGGGGTTAACGAGAAGACTAGTAATCTGCGACTATGTGACACACTAGTAAGGTTTATAAAAAAACAAAACAATTTATAATTTTCAAGTAATCGCTCTTTCATGAAAACCAGAAAAAATATCGCAGCGCAAAAATGGGAAAACATATAAACTCGCTAAAAACTGTATTCTCGACCAAACTATCTATACCGAATAGTTTTTAAAGCACAATTACTTGAAAATTAGCAGGAATAGTTTTTTCCAAAACGACATTTTTTTATGTCGCGCACATTTACTGCAGATTAGGCACTTATTATATCTAGTACTCATATCACTAGGTCTAGGAGACACTTTCCTTTGCTGGGAACATACACCAAAAAAATGTGTATGTGTGTGGTGTCTGCATTTACGAAACCATAAGTTGTTGGACCATAGTATGTATCGGCAGAATATATCAGACTCATAACAACTGAAAACCACACTATCCTATGCTTGCCCTGAGCGGCCATGGGACTTATGACCATATTAGCCACAACCCCAAAAAAACAGTGTATTTAACATTTGTAACCTAACAGAACAGAATAATGGATATGTCAAAGGAAAAACATGTTAAGTTCATTGATGTGACTGCATTTGACATAACAATTACAAGTGGTCAGTGGAATGCACCACATGTTAAATATCTATTTCCCAAAAATGGGAAACATTATTTTGTGTGCCACAGAACCATCAAGCATATTTTTAATAAAAACAAAAACATAAATATCATAGGAGCCAATTTCAATATTATGTGGTTGTGAACATTGAACTTGGCTGGACACACTACTGCATGTCTAGAAATCAGTCTGTAGTACTGTGTGTCCATTATTTGTGTTTGTACAATCGCCCATGACATGGGGCTTGTTCCCTAGAGCAAGAGGTTTTTCATATAAAAAAGGTGTAAGTACTAGCAATTATAAGATCTATATATATAATCCACTTTTGACATGACCCACTTTTGGGACTTGACATTGTGTATCCGAAATGTAATGTGACAATGTTATTTTGAGTGTTGACATCTTAATTGTTATGACATTTTAATTGTTATGATATTTTCATTGTTATGACATTTTAATTACTCTTACATTATTGAATTGAATTTGACATCCATGAATTTGTTACTATTTTGCCGCAACATTATTGAACCGTGACACTTATATTCAAGTCATAAAAAAATATATATATAATTTGTAAATGTGAGTACCATGTAGGTTTTTGATACATGATAATTAAACAAGCTTATTATAGTCTGGAGGCTTTGGGAACTTCATTAGACCTACACGAATGTCCTGCTGATCTGGTATGGTCGTGCGACAGGTCATTGAGCTCCCTAAATTATGGTTGAGCTACACGATGACTGATGCATGCGTGCCGTCAGTTGGGACTGGTCTACTCAAAGCTGCAATGGTTCTTTCCTCAAAAGGCCATTTCAGACATTACCCTACATCGTACCACTCACATATAAGTGTTCTTCCATGTCTGGACTTTAAAAGAAACCATGATTCTCTGAGTTTGTTTCTTCTCAGAGGTTGTCAGTTAGGAAATGCCGAAGCCATCTAGCTAAAAAAAAACCCCAAACCATTGACATGTAAAAGTATCTCTAAAGATCTACTTGCAGAATAAATAATTTCATTTCATATAATCAAAAACAGTAAAAAAAATGCTATAATTTTTATAAAAACTAAGAAATCAATTTTGCACTGGATAAACCTTCATTTTCTTTTGATGACATTGGGACTAACAATAAGCCAGGCACTGGGGGTTGCATTTCTAAATCTCGTAAATTATTCACTTTAACTTTGAGATCGCTACGCAGTTTATTTATATCAATATTTAATTGTTCTTGGTCAGCCTCCAGAAGTGACTTCGTGGCGTTATGATTGTGTTTGATTAGGACAGATCCCACAGTCACCCAACATTTGTTTTGTGACGACTTATTAAGATCTCTTAATGCTTCACGGTTAAGATTTCTTCTTTTATCTAACATAATAATTTCACGTTTATCCGACAATATTTCATCCGCTAACTTTTCAACTGACACTAAATACTTTAGTACTCTATCTTGATCCTGCATGATTGCGGTAACTGGTAAGTTGCAATTTTCATTTGATTTGAATACACTTTCATAAATTACTTTGCTTTACTTTATTCTTTCAATCTTTGACCACTTGATTGATTCTTGCACCGTTATCGATTCTTGTCTTTTTTTTTTTAATCCCGGTATGGGATATGGCACCACACTTTGTGTATTTGCCGGTGTCAAGAATATGGAGTAAACAAGTAATATTTATTAATTCCCGTCATGGGATTATAATATATGGCGCCACACTTTCTGTGTTTGCCAGTGTCAAGTATACAAAATAATCCCCAGTAAAACAGTGGAAACTTCACTAAGGTATCGATGGAGTTTAGGAGTGACCACAAAAGTCACGATTTTCAATTTTATATCATTTGCCTACACTCGCACACGTTCACGAACACTTAATGGTTAACTATCCACTTTAATTACACATTAAGTTTCGGAGAAACGCAAGTTTTGGAAAATAATATAAAACCGACAAAGTGCACTTTACATTTTCCCGCCTAAACTCTCTGGTGACTTTGTGAGTCACTGTGACATAACAGCTATCAGAATCAATCAGAATGACATTTTATCATGTCTAGCTAGCGTTAAGCGTTGCTATAGAGGTTTACACCGGAGCAGTGAGAACCGAAGAATACCGGTTAAAGTACTCAATTGAATCATCGGTTGTTAACCGGTTAAACTCCGCTGATCGTATTACTTATTATTATATTTTAATGTAATAAATATTACAAAAATAAAAGAATGATGGATTAATTTCTGAAATAAAGTACGTATTATTATTATTATATTATATTAATCAATAATATTTAGGATTTAACAAAATGTATTAGACACTTGTCCCACTGCCGACAATAAACGAGAAGCGTGTAGAGCTAGAAACTAGAGCTCTTACTGCCTACAGCTCAGTGACAAAACTATGAACAATACACTCGCTTCCCGCTGCTCGCCAATTCTTTTCTAGTTGCTAGCTCTACTCGCTTCTCTTTTATCTTCGGGCGGCGGTGGGACTAGAGCTAGAAACTAGAAACGAGTTCGGGACACAAAACTGAATGCATATTAACAATTATAACTCTTGGCGTGAGTTCTGACTACCTAGCGAGCATCGTTAGGTAGTCAGAACTCATCGCAACTAGTGGACCGAGTCCTCGCCGGCAGTGTAAACAGTCAGCGATCAACTATTAATATATGCATCTCTTTTGTTTACACATAATGTATATCTATTGTACGTTGACTAAGCGAGAAATTAGGCTATACTTAGCCGTTTCCTCGCCGGCGGTGGACAATTGCCTTGGGGATAACTATTTACTAATTTGCTCCTTTCGAATGAAATTAATTATTTCGACCATTAACTTAAAGCGCTCTTGGTCGTTTACTACTAACTACAATATTAGCGCTATATTAGCTCTCATTTATAAAAAAATAATAACGGCTTTAATCTCCGGTGATCACTGTTGAATCACCGGAGAATGCCCAATAACCGATGAATTTAACCGGTGGTCAGTATTTAACTCCGGTGCAAACCTCTACTAATTTCTGGAAATCGTTTTAAATTTATTTTTTACTAGCTTTTGCCGGCGACTTCGTCCGCGTGGAATAGTTACTTTGTTCCCTAGTTCTTCGCCCGCGGTTTCACCTGCGTTGCCCCGTTCCTAAGGGTTGTAGCGTGATGTTTTATAGCTTGAAACCTTTCTCATGAATCACTAATTTTGCCAACATTTCCCTTCACTGCCCTGCTCCTATTGATCGTAGCGTGATGAAAAGTATACTATAACCTGCCCAGGAGTATGAGGAACAATTGTACCAAGTTTCGTTGAAATCCGTCGAGTGGTTTTTGTTTCTATAACGAACATACAGACAGACAGACAGACAGACAAAAATTTTACTGATTGCATTTTTGGCGTCAGTATCGATCACTAATCACCCGCTGATAGTTATTTTGGAAATATATTTCATGTACAGAATTGACCTCTCTACAGATTTATTATAAGTATAGAAGAAGATAACTTTGCATACGACACTAGTATGATATTACTTAATGGAAAAACACAACACTTTTGTGTTGTGTGTTGCATGTTCCACAAAACATTACCAAAATCAACAAATAAAAATATAAAAACAAGCAATTTTAGTACAAAAATCACAATTACACAGTATAGGATATAACCAGAATGTATGCATGTCTTCAAGGAAATTGATGTCTTAAGGCGGATCGTTCACCTGAGCCCGCCAAATTCAAATTTCGAGTGGTTTTTCGCAGTTTGTAGGTCTCTAATAAGTTCTGCAGTCATGGTAATGGTAATTGCGACATTAACTATACAAAATTCACAATTGTTATCTAAAACCATTGCTTAAAAATCATTATTGTAGCTAAAAGTAGTGTAAAATCTCAATTTTGACCAATTACACAGTTTTCGGCAAGTTTTAGTTCTCACTTGTAAATTTTGTATAGTTAATGTCGCAATTACAACTGCCACGAATCTAGAACTTGTTATAGACCTACAAACTGCGAAAAATCACTTGAAATTTGAATTTCGCGGGCTCAGCTGAACGATCCGCCTTAACTAGCTCTTGTTCCGTCCATTGGTTTATACACTCTTTATTCTTAATGTAGCATAGAGAAATATAGAGATCAGTGCCCCAACCCTATCCAGCAGTAAACCGCGAAAAAAAAAACTATCTGGTTTCCCGTTTGGTGTTTATTCAGCGTTTCCGTCAGATCGGCCATTTTGATTTCGGCTTTGCTGTTGCCACTCGGCATCTTAATCGATTATCTAAATGGCCGCCGATCTGTGACGCTTTGTGCTATTTGTTGCAAACTAGATACACATTTGCTCAGTATAATATTTGGAGCTGATATGATAGCGTGGTACTAGTCTCTAGTGATTGTTTTATTCATTCGGTACATAATCACCTTTCAACATCACCACACCACACTATGGATGGCCCACCGAATCGAGGATTTCGCGGTGGCGGTCGTGGAGGGCCGCCAGGCCCTCATAGAGGAAGAGGTGGTTTCGATATGCGCGGTCGGTAAGTGATTGTATTGAACGTATATAGTTAAAATTTCAAGAACAAAGATAGCCTGTCACTTTTAAGGTTAGGTACTTTCATGGTATTGTTATAATAATTATGTGGTATGGTATTCGTAGAGGTGGACCAGGTATGAGAGGCAGAGGAGGCCCTCCACGAGGTGGCCTTCCGTTCCGTGGTGGCCCA
Source organism: Acronicta aceris (assembly GCA_910591435.1). Classification (NCBI taxonomy): domain Eukaryota; kingdom Metazoa; phylum Arthropoda; class Insecta; order Lepidoptera; family Noctuidae; genus Acronicta; species Acronicta aceris. Next base: position 9,625,904 of record OU342760.1, on the reverse strand, counting down.
CGAGGATTCCGTGGCGGTCCTATGAGAGGTGGCGGTGGTGACAGAGGAGGCCGCAGTTTTCCGCCAGGTCCTCAGGGCCCTGGACCACACCCGGTGCCTACAATTGAATCACGTGGAGCACCACCACAGCGTAAGAGGTTTTTTTATTGTACTTCAAAGTACATCAAGTTTAGTGAATCTATAGTACCTACTTTCTGATATATTTTTCTGGAAGTATAATGTGATGTCTGGCTAAGTGCCTAGAACTTTGCACTGGAGTTGGGAGTCAAAAAATAAAATCACTAAATATGGCCTTTGATTAAATTATGCAAAGCTGTATTCACTGCATCTAGCTCAACCTGATTAGATTCTAAGCCTATCTAATTTGAGGAGGTTAGTTTGTAATTTTACCAGTAGTACACTGGTACTACTGGTAAAATAACAAATATAATTTTTGTGACATATTTAATATTAGTCACATTTTAAAATCCTTGGACTTTTACAGTAACAGGTCTGACAGATTCTTATTTCTTTATTTATTCTTATTCTTGAGAGTTGCTTTTGCCTATCATAGGCTTTCATATTGGAATAATGTTTCATGTTAAATCTGAGTAAGGATAATCTCTGTACCTTATATTCAGGTGGAGCATTTAATAATAGAGGTGGTCCTGGTGCCATGAGAGGCAGAGGTGGCAGAGGACGAGGAGACTTTGGTCAGCGAGGTGACAGAGGTGGTGGTCGTGGCGGTATGCCCATGAGAGGTATGAGATTAAACAATAACAATCATATTACTTCAAGGTAAATGTTCTTGTCCCATATGCAATACAAAATAGTTTTATATAACACTAGCGACCCGCTTGCGGGTCAACCTTATATAGCCTATAACCTTCTTCGATAAATGGACTATCAACACAAAAATATTTTTTTCCTGACATTAGCATGTTCAAACAAACTATTCAGCTTTATAATATTAGTATAGATTATGTCTATACTCAATTCTGTTTATATAATAAATAATGTAAATGTCATATTACATTTGCCATACTAACAAATATATGTTTAAAAATAGAAAATCAACCCATCATTTTGTGTGTCTTCAAGACCAACAGTCAGACACTAACACAATGCATATGGGACCAATTAGGAAGTATATTCTATCAGATAAAAGTAAACATCGAAATTCATTCATGATCTGATGACCTTCTCCTAAATTGAAGTCCTTTAAAAATTTAGAAATTCAAGTAACAAGGCAATATCTTTTTGTTTGCTGGGAATTAATACAACAACCACAGCCCAGACTTGTGAGATGGAATGTCGAGAACATGATAATATTTTATTGATTTATATAATTTAGACCCTCTTCACAAAAAGGTTCCTTATTTTCTAGGTGCATTTAAAGTACCTAAATCTACATATTAGTTAAAAAAGAAAAACAGTGAAAGTGCAAACCACTTTTGTGAGAGCCTGGTGCCTGTAAAAATGCAGTGGTATATACATTAGTTACTTCTTTAATATTAATTTTTACAAGGTAATAAACAAGAGCAATAAGATGATTACCCGATTACCCGAGACAATAACATTTCCCTTTATGGGACTCACATGTAAATATAATATTACTAGTTTCTGCCTGTGACTTTGTCTGTATGGACTTCAGAATTAGGTCCAACCTGGATAAAAGTAGCCTATCCATACATCCATACTCACATACTTTCACATTTATAATATTAGTAAAGATTTTACCATTGTATAAATCACAGATAGTCCTCAAAAACAGATTAAAGATGGACAAACAGGGACAGAGACCATGTCGAAAGCTTTAGCCAGATCTAAAAATACAGTAAGACTGCTTATGATCAAGGTTATTTATAATTGAATTAACGATTTCATGTACTGTATCACTAGTGCACTGTTTAATAAACATTACAATCCGACAATTCTGTTAATAAGTGACATATTTGTAAAGTTGTGTGACAAATGCCGTTTAATAAACCTTACAATTATGTAAGAATTTTATAAGTTCAAATATTACAAATATATTACCGGAATTATCAAATGTAGATTGCGAATCTCTAGGAAAGAGTATCTACTCTAATAAAAATTATAGGCTACTAAAAGTCGAATAAAAATGGGTCTGCAACTTTTATTTCTGTAGGTCGTGGTGGTCGCGGAGGCCATGGTATGCCTCCTGGTGGTCCCCCCGGAGCAGCAGGCGGGCCGCAGCACGGCGGGCCCAGCCCCGCAGGACCGCGCCCCGCCCCGCCCCACGCCGCCGCGCCCGCTCCACCGCCGCAATCTCAACCTGCGCCGCCCTTCAAGAGGGGCGGCGGACCGCCTCATGGAGGACCTGGAGGACCACCCAAGCGACCAAGGTATGTATCTACGTATGATACTTATGATGAACAATATGAACGATGTTTGGTGTAGTAGTGAAATTGGCCACCTATGTAAATACATTTACATAATACCAGAGTGCCTAGTGTAAGTTTCTTTTCACCAACGAAAATCGCCTATCAGCACGCAAAACGCGGTCGATGCGTAAAATCCAGTAGGTGAAATAAAAAAAAACGCTAATATTGCATTGAATCTGTTTTTCTTCATTCAGATTTGACAGTCCTCGTGGTGGTGGTCGGCCGCCTCCGCAGGGCGGGTACCAGCAGGCGGCGCCGCCTCACAGTGTTCCAGCACAAGCCAACGGGTATGGACCGTCGTACGTATTTCAAACATACAAAAGACATCAGTAATCATTTCATAACAATGATGATCCAGAAAACGATAGGAATGTGCCGTCTGAAACAGAAATGACGATTTTCTATAATCTGATTATAATAACATTAATTACTATGCAATTATCATAAATTTCAATTAGCTAAACTGTACGAAATCTTTATAGACACACTGGATATCAGCCATATGAACCGCCTGCAGCGGATCCCTACGCCCAGCCGTCATACAACACACCTAGGTAAGAAAGTTAAACAGTGTAATTATTAGAGAATATGCATATTTTCCAAATATTTTTATTTGTTATCTTTATTGCTATAGAATGATGTCAATGCCATAATTTTTACGCTACGCTAGAGGTCCTGGGTTCGATCCCCCAGGTCGAGCAAAGTGTTATTGGGTTTTTCTATGAAATTCTCAGTAGCAGCTCAGAGTCTGGATTTGTGCCCGGTAAATCGCAATAGGCTCGCCCTGTGGGCGCACATTGGTACACCTCTGCCTAACCCTTCGGGGAATACAGGCGTAATGGTATGTTATGTTATAATATTTTTGTGAAAGAAATACTTTTTTTACAGTATTTTAATAATGTAAAATATTGATTAAAAATATAAAAAAAGACATGCATATTCCCTATCGGGGTTATTATAGGGTGGAGGAAATATTATTATTCAAACATAATCTGTAATTTAACAATTACAAGTATTGTTGGTAATGATTTACCTACAAAATCTGTCAAACATAAAATTTATTCCTCAGTTAAAAGTTATTTAGCAATGAAAATATCGGCCCTTAGATAAATTAATTGATCTATTCAAATAACAATGATGATACAAATCTATCAGATAGGAATTGCCGTCTGAAACACAAATGCAGATAATATGGATTCTGAGAAATTTCTATTAAATATCTGCACCATTTTTCTGAATATGAAGTGTATTCTTACAGTTTTTTTCCTTTTTAGTTCATACCAGGGCAACAGTTATTCGACGCCGGCGCCGGCCCAACCCAGCTCTGGATACAATTCCGGAAGCTATGGCTCTGGCTATGGATACTCAACAGGTAGCCAAGGTGGCTATGAAAATGAAGGATACAGGTCAGTGTCTTTATTAATAAACCATTTATTTAACTTTTTGTAATACAAGGAATAGATAACTTCTCAATGAGAAGATACTGTTTGGTTATTGTTATGGTAATATAATTTCGCGTTTAACATAATTATTAGTGGTGGTGGCGCGGGTGGGGCGGGCGACGCCGGCTATGGGGGTGCCGAGCCCGCGTACGGCGGCCCTGCGCCGGCCTACGACACCTACTCACAGGCTTCCTACAACTCCTACCAACAGCCCCAGCCGCAGTATAACAATAACTATGGTAAGTATCGGAAATACTGAATCTCTGTATACACTACACTACTTACTCTAGTCAAATATTTTTATCCCAATGTACACATCTAAGCCATTGTCCTAGATGAGCGAAAAGCGTAATTGGACGTAAAGTGAAACAATGTTATTGCTACTAGATAAGTATTATCGAATTTAGAAATTAGTAATTACTTAAATTAAAAAGATTAGCTTCAAGAAACTGTATGGCAGCACTTGCTTGTTTATTTGGTTCGTCTTCAGATATCAACGCGTCGCGTTGTCTTATTTATCGATCACCTAGGACGAGCAACCCAAACTAGGACGACCAACGACATTCGTATGTGTTAACGTCTGGGGAATATTATCTAAAGATTAATAATACCAGCTCGAAAATGTTGTAATATTTCCGATTAGTGCTAGTTACTATCAGTAACAACAAAAACAATTATATTATTATTAGTAATATAATAATAAAATCATTAATAATATATTAAATAAATAGAGATGAAAAAGTAGAGACTGTATGTGCAAAGACTAAGAAGTTTATAGATCAATGATAATAGCATAATATTTAGTATAAAACCATATCAAAACAATATAAGGAGACATAATATAGAGAATGTTGCAAATACCAGTTAATAAGGTGTGGTTTTATAAAAACTAGGCATCAGATTGTTGACAATGTTACTTAAATTAAATAATTTGTCTATGACAATAACATCCCGCTTGCAATATAGAATAAATGTAACTACCTAGTAACTATTAAAAAATATGACAATAACTGAGCTAAAAAAAGAAAGCCATCAACTTGATAACAGTGTCATTAACGTCACTTGGATTCAAAGGTAGAGAATAGTTATTTAATAGAATTAATTTATTTAACAATACCAACATGTAATTTTAATACATTAAATAATTTTAATAATTCCATATTTAGAGGTAAACAAGTGTTAGAACCAATATTGGTTTTACAGTTTAGGTATTTCTATGATAGCTTATTTAAAAGCTATATAAAATTACAATTGATGACTTGGAATGTGGTTACAGGTACATAATGTTAATTTTAATACATTTATTATTTGTGGATAAGTTTTGACGTCTATTATAATTGTTTGCATTACAGGCAGTTGGTGATCTGTTTGACTATACAGAATATCATTTACGTCTTTATGGTACACATTCAAAATAAAGTGTCTGGATCAAATTTTTGAAGCTTATGGATGTACTTCTATGCATTGCAGTTTGCGATTTATACGTCATGTTTTAGTTAGGTGAGAGTTTGGACAGAATGATAAATATTATGTAAATGACTGAATGAGACCATTGGGAAGAGACAATAATAAATAATATGAGGTGTTTTGTTTAAAGTAATGAACTAAAATATCATATTAGTTACAAAAACTACATAAGTTACAATTTCATAGAAAATACCTCACAAATATCTATTATTAGGAAATTCACTATCTCAGTAAGCAATATACAAATACAATATTAAAATATTGTAGCAACTTCTACTTTGGCTCATTTTTTTGTAAGAATGGTATAAAAAAGTACCATAATGTTTTAGATTTAAGGACTCGATTCACAATAAAAGTATAAACTAACATAAACAATGTGTATGCTTTATTTCAATATGATCAAGCATTAGGCTTGCACCAGCTGTTCAGACTCTTGAATTGTTATATGAGACGTAATAATAATACTAGCAGCGTCTATGCAGTTTTTTTATTTTACTTTTCTGGGATAATTACACCAGGGCAAATAGCTAACAATTGTGAAAATTTAAGTGTTAAATTAATTTTCAAGTGAGTAAGTGATAATTTATTAAGCTAAAAATGAGTTCACGAGTTTTGAGGTACCTAAAAAATAATAGAAAAAGGCTTTTTAGTAAACATGAAACTTGTTAGTCAAGCCTAAAGTAATATAAATAGCCTTTCGTTTTTAATGTTGAATCTATGAACACTCGTATAAGTAACTGTATAAACTCATATTGCATCATAATATTAAACAAGATTTATTTTATGGCTTATGGCAAGATTTATGAGATGTGGGATGAGTAATTAGGTACTTTCCTGTTTTTTTAAGATGTAATAAACATATTTCAATGAAGTGATCATAATTAGTGATGTGATGTTAAAACGACATTGACCTATAATTAGTCAATTAGCTAACACAATTTGTTGAAAAACAATTTGTTCGACCCTCTGAAGGCTGATGGTCTCATTAATGAATTAAATACAATTTTCGAGTATAATAAAATGATGACAAGGTATTCTCAAAATGGAGCAAAATATAAAATATGTGTGATAGATTAATGGTTGGCAGAATTTAATACTTATTACACACATATCCTATAGGGGAGAACAGAAAGGACGCAACGCTATATGCATACATAGCATAATTATATACTTAAATGTACAAAACAGTTCAAGCTGTAGAAGATGCATTATAAAATAATTAGGGTATGCATCGATACGCCGCGCGCCGTTTTGGTCGATACGATACTAATACTTATGGATTTCTATCGGCGATACCGATAGGAGTTGGTGTTCGAGTTGTTTAATAATAAATAATCATATTTATTAAATAAAATTACAAACACAAGTATTAAAGGTTAAAAAGTTGATAATTAAAGTTTTTAATAGCCTATTAAGTGCCTCACTGCTGGGCAAAGGCTTTCCCTAGCTCAGTCCAGGATTTTCAATCCGGGGCTTCTTCATTCCAAAGTAAACATAACATTAAGATTTTTATTTAAAAAACACAAAATTCTCATGTTATGCAGGGAATGCCGTTTTCATAAGTCTTGTTTGAATGAGACCTCCTGTTCCTGTAGGAAATAGTCTTAACCTTTTGACGGCCAGTCATATAGACGACAAACTATAGACTGAATGACAGATTTCTAAAAGAATATCGTAGCTTGGCGCCGAGGGTACGCTTTATCTGTTTTGACGTGGCGGTCAAAAGGTTAATCGACAGATCTCGTTAAATTTGATTTTTTAGCATTTTGATTAAATGATAGCACCCGCGCTATCAAGCGCGGAGTCACGGTTGACTTAACAAACCTACGAGCACAACGCTCGTTTATCGTATCGGTGTATCCCAAAATCAATATCGACGATACTGATGTATCGAAAAACCACAATAGCCGATATCGGTATTGGATACCTCCCTAAAAATTTCATTTTAATAATTTGGTTATTTGGAAATACTGGCAAGACAACTCATGATTATGTGAGGTGAAGGTACATCTGAAGTTAGACATTAATTAGGAACAAAGAGTGGAAAACGAAGAGGAAGGTTTTATTAATCTTAAGTTGAACAAAACAGGCTAAATAAATAATTAATAAATATCTAATAAGTACTAGTTTCTTGCTAGTACAAGGTATTAATAAAATTGGTCTACAGCACTAGAAAGACTTACAGGTGCCTCTCCTTACTTTTGTCTGCTTGATTTGAAGATACATTCTTAGAATATGAAATATGACAAACAGGTAACATATTTTTATTAATAATAAAGAATTACAATAAGAAATAGATCTACCGAGATTTTACAAGGTAAAACTTATTAGTTATAAGATTACATATATGTGTAAGTATATAGAACTTATTAATTTTGGTGACATTAACCTGTCACATCTGATACACGATATTAAACTTTAAGATAAATCTTTTAGAGATAAACCAGAGAGTTACAATAAAAGCCTGTGCGTCATTGGATCATAATCATAATGCAGGTGAATTATCGGATTATTAAGATCTTAAAAATGGAAGGCATGAGAAAGTTAGTTAAACTTTTTATTAACAATAATAAAGCTAGAGCAATTGTACACCTTACTCAGAAATTATTTTTAGTGAATAAAAACCTCGCTGGCTACTTAGGTATTACATATTACTTAGTAATAAATGTATACACTAAAAAGTGTGTGTAAACTCAAAGCTCATATTTAAACAACTTTTATTAGTGAACTCGTTAACCAGGTATCAAAGAGGAAAGTCGCACTAATTTGTATCTGGAAGTGTGTAGTGTAATGTAATAAAATGCCTTATAGAATACAATTAAAATATAAAATTAATGCGTCTTTAAAACTTTTTGCCACATTAGTGATATAATTATTGTAGGTTTGCTACAAACTTTTTTAATCTAAGTCTTATATAGAATGCTAAACTGCATTAAAATAATAGAGAACAGAGCGAAATTATTATTTATCAATCTTATCCAATGATATAATTACATGTACTTATCTGATTAAAATTGAACCTATAAAAATAAAATCTAAATTATACCACTTTCGTGTTAGTTTGTTCTATATTTCTCTCATAAAGAAATAATTGTTATTATTCTTTGAGGAAATAAATAATCTTAGCATATGTACAGGTTTCTTCCGAAACCTTCATTTGTAAAAAACTAAATAATAATTATATAAATGGAAAGTAAAAGCATAAGTACAATTCTTGCAATTTAGGCGTGCGCGTGGGCTATGTTAAATGATGTATGCATGCTCGTGATGGTAACAGGGGACTGCCTGTACTGTTGGCATCCACAATGCGTTACTTTAATATTTGACCCGGTTGAATTTACAAGTCATTGTTTGAAAATCGTATTTTCGAACACCCATAGTTTTCATATTTCGAATGTCACGATCGGTGTTGTCGTTAATTGACATCTTCAATACAATAGGTTAGGTTAGGATATATACATATCCAAGTAGCGTTGCAAACTTCACTTGCGCGATTCAGGACTTGTCCGTCGTCTAGTTTCTATATAGCACGGTAGATGTCGCTACAGGACCTTTATTTTTAAGTAATCAAAGAACAGTCAACTACCCTGTTACATTTTAAAATGAATAAGTAATGGTTACTGAACCTCCCATTTCTATTTGTCGCATGTTTTCAAAGTCACCTGTAGTTAATAATATATAGGTAATATATATTGCTTACTAGTGCATCATTTCTTTTCTCGTGTTATTCAAATAACAAAAACAAAATCGGTTCAAAAATAAGGAAGTTAAAGCATTTTAATTTATGCTAGAGCGTACTATATAAACTTGTGACTTCAAACCGGGCATGCGCCATACCAATTCTGTACTAATAATCGTTTGCGGAAAAAGGAAAGCATCCCCACCAAAAACTTTAAAAGCTTATATCTAAAAACTGTATTAGCCGAATTAAATTATTTTTAATAACATTTTTCCATAGGACCATCATTTTTAATAGTGACCAGTCAACTAGCTAATTACAGACATAATGTAAAAATAATTCTATTTTGTGTACCAGTACTCAAATTAATCACAAGAGAGCTTCACGCGCAATCATAAATTGCAAGAATTATACATGAGTTCAGGGAAATTCTTCATGATTCAATTTCTGAATGCCTTAAATACAGAAAGTAAAATAGACAGTACATATTTCCATAGAAGAGCACCGTTTAGGAACAATAATGTCTAGATATTGTATGATACTATTGTAACCATAATGGTGAATTCCATAATCTTTAGTTTATATTGGAAATGCAGCATAAATATATGTAGATATCATGTTGTATTTTTGTAGTGGTTAGCAGTCTTGTATTACATGTTTTAATATTTTTACTCAATTTTCAGGAATGGGATGAAATAGCCCACATAACCAACTATTGGCATTGAAAGCTCGCAGTTGACGGACTGCAGGAGAAGAAAGAACAAACATACATTGATTGGTAAGAAACGGTCCTATTAGTAAAAAATACTAATATAATTATGTTGATTCGATTGACATGTTGTTCATCAGTGTTGAGATGGATGTGTGGAGTGACAAGGATGTTTAAAATAAGGAACGAGTGTATTACACGAAGTCTCAGTCAAGACCTTGCCGTTGTGAGGCAGATTAGCACGCGGTGGCGACCAGTAAGAACAAATGTACTAAAATGTTCAATCATGCCACCAGCTGTCACTCTCGGCGGAACGTGCAGCGGCGTTGCGCGCGGGTGGAACAAACGCACGCGCCATCTAATGACATGCCGCAACACAGAGTGGTGCGGGCAGCGGTAATCTGAGCGGTGGCTCGTCAAATAAAATATTTTAGACGAATTTGTAGCAGAATTCTGTGGAATATGAACACAGAAGCTTTTACAAAGCAGAGCCACTTCAGTGTCAGAATAAGTTAAAGGTTCGTGTGTCATTTGGCAAGTGGCTAAAAGATTTATGCATAAATAGAGGCAGATTAAAGAAAAGATGGATGAATGAGTTGCGTTTAGGCAGGTATGATTAAAAAAGGAAGTTTAATAAGGTTATGGGGTTGACAGGGATGAATGGAAAAAAGTTATGCTGCGGCGCGCTTGCCTCAAATAAATCAGAATAAGTTCAACAGGGGGTGGCAATGATCTATTTTATCCATTTCGCAATAGTAATTGATCATCGCCAAAATATGATTGTCGGTTAGGTCCATACGAGAACTTCAGTTTGGATCAACCTGCCAAATCAGTCATATAGGCGCCCACTAACTACGCGGCAGCCCCTATTACCTAGGCAAAAATGTTTAATGTCGTTAAAATCATCCGTTGACCGCGCGATTGGATCTTTACATACATAATAATATCCTCTTTAACCATCCACCACTTCATCCATCAATTTTCTTTCGTCACCATCTCCATTCCACATTAATATCCATACTCTAGTTTCTCTTCGCGTTTCATCCCTTTTCATTTTCTGCCCATAAAGAGACAAACGATACCCTATTAACAATTTTGACACTGGCGTCACTTTAACTTCCTCTAGGTACTCGTTATTTGATCCATTCGTGTCACCTGTGTCACTTCATATAAAATAAATAAACCCGTCCGTGTACGCTACTCAAGCAGGAAAGTGGCTCCTGGAGTGATGAGGCGTAGATATAATTAGTGGCTAATCTGCTGTAAATGTACGCGATATAAAATAAAAACCGGACAAGTGCGAGTCGGATTCGCTCACCGAGGGTACAAAGGACAATGCGCATCGATATACCTATGGAATACCGTCTCAAGTTGCATCAAAGTCAAACCTTGTTTTTAGAGACTAAATTTAACAGAATAACTCCATAAATGTTGTTTTTGTGAACAAAATCCGGGTTCCGAAGTTATTTGATAAAATCGAATATAACCTAAAAAAATATATTTACCTTTTTTTACGTAGCACGACATAAAAAATATTTTTCGTATCACTCCCTGAAGATTACGTAATCGATAGCTTTAATTATAATATCCATGGCATATTTCAAGACGCTAGCGCATTCAATCAAAGAAAGTCGGAACGTATGGTGACGCTGACAGTGATAGAATAGATGTCAGTCAATTATAATGATGATAATGATATTTTATTTCTGTAAATAGATCCTTTAATAATAATCTTACAAGTTGTTTTCTTTTTTATAACTAGATGGCGCCGGCATTTTCCAACTGACGACCTCTGAAAAGAAATGCCGAAACAAACTCGGAGAATCATGGTCTCTTTTACAGTCCAGACAGTAGTAGTATTATCAGATCTGATGTGAGTGTTACGATGTTGGGCAATATCTGAACAGGCCTTTTGAAGAAAGAGCCTTATCAGCTTTGAGTTGACCTGTCTTAACTGACGGCACGCATACATCAGTCATCGTGTAGCTCAACCATTATTTAGGGGGCTGAACGACCCGTCGCACGACGATATCAGATCAGCAAGACATTTGCGTAGGTCATATAAAATACTCAAAACTGTCAGAACACATTAATATAAATTTAATTGTATCTAAACTAGCCTACATAGTACTCACATTTACATTTTTGACAATTAATGATGTAAAAAAAAACTGATATTAATATATGAAAAATAAATATGTAAAATTTGTTGTATATTACTTATGTCAACTGAGTAATGATAATAAAATAACAAAATCTCAAAAAAATGGATTAAATGCGACCAAATTAAGATCACATACAGTACACAACAGCAAGCATACTTTTTTTTATTTATTCTACAATAACCAAATAAATCATTTTTTTTTATTTCAGCCAAAACAAAAACCTATTAATAATACTAATAAGATGCAAAACTATGGCTATACAATGTAGCAGGTTTCAAATTCCCCAGACTCTCAAACTGAGTGAGGTCCTGTCTTTTGAGTCATCAGTGGTGTCTGACTCTGACTACGTTAGTTAGGTAGCACTTACAATTAACATTATCTACGAGTACATTAAAAAGTAAAAAGTGACAGATTACAGTTATACTTAGTGATTTGTATGTGTGTAGGGAGTGTGTGCGGGTGTGTGAGTGAGGGCGTGCGCGCGCGTGTGTGTGATTGTGCGTGTGAAATTAGTGTAAACTGTGTATACATATAGACGGCGTGTGTGTGAGGGGATTGCCATGATAGTAGTGTGTGTAATGTGGGTGTGAGTGAGGGATGTGAAGAGACTATAGTGAGAGAGCGAATGTTTCTGTATCTACGTTGCTTAAGGGGTGTAGCTATTCGAAGAGTTTTCTCTTGAGTTGAAATTTGGTAAGTGGATATGTTAAGTTTTCTGTTTGCTTTATTGTATAAAAAACTAACAAGGAAATGTGCGTGTTTCTTGGCCAGAGTGGTGGTGGACTTAGAATTCAGTGTTCTACTGTTACTTCTATGTAATAATAATAACCTTAATATAAAATATTTCATACATATCTGTGTGTTGGTTACTTACGGTGTGTGATACGTTATTAAAATGTATATGTGTGTGTGTGTTTAAAGAGGTGAGCGTGTATGTTAGTTTTAAGATGTCTGATTGAGTCTATTGTGAGTAGTTGATAAGTTTTTCAGTGTTTTTGTAATTTTGATTCTAAAGCCTGTTTTGTACCTTTACTTTGACTTCATGATTTAATAGCCCAGTCAGTTGGATGTTCTTCCAGATTTTTCTGTAAATTAGGGAACTTACCACATACAATTGTCGCCTAGCAAAGGTTGTTTTATGGGGGACAGGTGCGCACATGTTGCTAAGTTTGCGCTTAGAAGGATCGAGTGGTGGCGTTTGTTTGTGTTGTTTAAGTGTTGTCGCACAGTAAGAGCTTTATACTCCGCATATAATTCAGTAGTGAGGAAGGCTTTTGAAAGTATCACCATTAGGACAGATCTCTGTGCACGTTCTAGCTGTATAGCTTTGCAGCGCCCTCCCACGATGGAATGCAGTAATTGATGATGACCTGGCAGAATGCAAAATAAACCATTTTTGGACCTGCACAATGTCTAAGCGATTTAAAGATATAAATAAGTCTCCTGACTTTTGAGGCAAGGTTCTCTATATGGGTGTTTCACTTTAATCCATCATCAATTTAAACACCAAGGTATTTAACATGATGACACGGGAGAGAGTGTTGCAAGTACATAATGGGGAAGATAGGACCAAGCAAGTGTGTACTGTAAGCTTAAAATCTGGTAGCGCTTCAGTCTTGTAATAAATATGGAATGGGACATTGTCGGACTTAGTAAAGTTTAAGGTTATCAGGTTTTGCTGCAGCCACTTGACAACTATTTGGAGTGATTGTTCTGCATTGATTTTCACGTCTGTCCAAGTGTTGCCTTACACCACAATAGCAGTGTCAAAAGCATAGGTGAAGATTTTGGATTTTGGGAGAATGCATGAATCGATCTTAACACTAATACGCCTGTCCTGGAAGTAGTTCTTAAAGAAATCGCGGGTTATTTCACGAATACCTATGCTTCCTAGCTTGGAAAGGAGAGAAGGCATTGAGACCGTATCAAAAGCTTTGGTTGGATCTAAAAATATAGTTAGACACTTTTTATGGTCGTCTAGTTTTTGGGCAACAAACTCAGATCTTCCGTGGAAACAGCTTTTTTAAATTCGTATTGATTGCTAGCTATAATATTATATTTATTCAGGTAATTTACCAGGCGACCATTTATTATTAATCTTTCGATTACCTTTGAGATCGCCGTAAGAACTGAGCTTGGCCTATAATTTCTTGTACAGTCTCTATCCCCTTTTTAAAACGTTTCTGATAATTAAATTGATATGTTAATTATGTGTGTAATTAGAGGAACGAGCGTGTTTCGACACAGCTTTAGGAGTGTAGGGGAGATCCCATCCCAACCTGTTGCGCTATCAGTCTTTATGTTCGTAATTGTGGATTCAACCTCAGCATCATCAATTTCGAGGATGACAAACGAGTAAGTGATATTGTCGGAATATATGGTTTAGGACTTCTACTGGGGGTACACATATCTTTTTAGTATTAGAGATCTCTTTAATTTTGTTCCAAAGTTTTTTAGGGTTGGATCTAGCTTATTCCAATTCACCCCGATCAAATATGTTTTTCAATTTCCTAAATAGATCATTGCAGTGGTTCCGGTATCGTTTATAGGTGGTTTTTGGACTGTTATCGTAGTGTATTTTGGGGATTTTAAATGACGGTGTCGTCGGTTTAACTGATTTTATATCGTCAATTCGTACAAGTTGTGGTAAATAATCAGTGATGTGTGATTCTAAAATCAATACAGTGGAAGCCTTGTCCGTTTTAGGATAACGTGATCAATACAGTTGCTGATTCGGGTAGGGAAATAGTGTGCAGGTAATAAACCATGGATGGCATTTAGGGTTGGATAGTTGCATGAGCGGTCATCTAAGTTAGAGGGTTGGATGTCTATATTAGCATCGCCAATTACAAATACTATTACAAATCGATATTATGGATGGATTTTGATAACCGAACTACAGATATTATTTGATAGTTTGCGATCGTTTACACACACACGCCAGGTACCCTGCAATGCACGACGGGCAATTATGATCGATTAGTTTCGAACGACGATTGTTGTTTATTTAGCACCGTGCAGTCATACATCATCGCACAACGAACACACCCGGTTTTATGCGATGTGCTGCAGTCGATTTTCATTTGAATATCGGTTGTCAGTCATTTTACAATCGATACTGAAAATCGATTTTCTGTCAATTGATATCTACATATAACCAAATAATCATAGATAAAAATAATAATACAAACAAAATGGACGGTGTCATCGTAAAGGAAGTAAATGGAAATACCTTTAAATATTTCAAATTAAATTCTCTATTCCAAAATCCCTGACGTGTAATGTTGATTAAAAATCATGTAAGTAATTACTATAAAATGTTGGTCTTGATGCGTGAGACATTTTGGAACCACCTTTGCCCATGATCCTTTGTAAGTAAATAATATAATTAATTACAAATTATCAGATTTTTCCCTATATTTGTAGTATACGACGGTATTACTTGCCAAATTTCATAGTTCTAAGTCAACGGAATAAACCCTATAAATTTGGATTACCTTGAGAGTGTCGAAAAATACGCTTTTAGCGGTATAACCTTTTTTTTACGTTAACTTGGAAGTTTGATTTTTTCACAGCTTAAAGGTACTGTAGACCTGAGTATATGATTTTAATGTTAAATCGATACCGCCCCGCGTTCCTGAGATAAAGGGTCGTGATAGACAGACGGACGGACAACAACAAGTGATCTTATAAGGGTGCCGGTTTTTCCTTTAGAGGTACGGAACCCTAAAAATTGTGCGATTGACGTTTTGGAAAAAAAATATTCCTGTTGCAGTAACGTAAAGTATGTTTTCCCATTTACGTGCTAAGATATTGTGTCGGGTTATCGAAAAAGCGCTATTACATGAAAATTATAGATATTTTCTTAAATCTAATTCTGTCACAAATTCACAATTGTGTATGTTTATTGTACAGGCGCACATACAATGGTTTTAGAGATACACGATTTTACAAAACGTTAAATGAAGACTCACAAATTATATGTTCGGCACACATTTTTGCACAAATATAAGCTCCGCCTAGGCACAATATTTCTCTCCGATCATTCGTTTAGAATTTTCCTGCTGGAACAACGTCACTGCAGGAGGAATCGGTTTTTCCAAAACGACAAATCGCACAAATTTTTGTCGCGCACGTTTACAGCAGATTAGGCACTAATTATATCTACGACTCATATCACTTTAGGAGCCATTTCTCTGCTGGAGTAACGTACACAATACATCCACCTATCCACTAGTCATGTTGAGAGGTGGAAGTTAATTACCGTAGAGCGTCAATTATCTGAACTAATTAAGTGACATGGGTGTTCGGTAAGCCGGTTTTTTCGGATAATCGAACTGTATTGATTCGCACATACATAATACAATTTATTTCAGGTGAATGAAAACCATGCTAGGATTAATACAGAATTAGGTAATTATATGTTTAATGACAAATAATGACAATTTTAATGAAAATTGTTCTATTCTATCAAGTACTCTTTTGCGAAGTGTGAACGATAGGCATCACAAATTATATTCGCACATTCATATTTAAATTAATATTAATATGTTTGAAACAACGTGATTTCTTGAATCGGGAATCGATGGCTGCCAATAGCATTAGCAACTAAGGCGGTGATACAATCCTTGCTTATTTTAGGACCAGGTGCTGTTAATTGATGACGTGAAACAATAGTTTTTCGTGACAAAGCTTTCCAATTGAGCCCGGGAAGAGATAGGCCCGTGCTAGTCGGGGGGGGCGTGCTAGTTCGGTTGATCGACGCGACGACGTTCGGATAATCGACGCTCCACTAATTTTATTATGATTTATCGAGTTAACTGTCTGTTTCTATAGGTGTAAAAAAATAGTAATAATACACTAAATTTCAGTCTTTACAGACATTTTAACATGACATTTCATATGTTTTCAATCTTAGATGGATTTATGTTTTAGTGATGTTCATTGGTAAACGATTGTTTCCAGGTTGGAAAGAATTGATGGACATTACATGGGTGCATTGAAACAGCGTAAATTGTACTAAAAGGACCATCTAATAAACGATGTGAAATAAATGTCAGTTTTATTTTAACCCCAACTTAGGAACTGTTTTTTTACACAGTTCTACTTATTAAGTAATTAGGTACTACTTACTGCCAAAGGAATACCACTTCATTACCCCGCCCACTACCCCGTCTCATACTATGACCGTACTAGGAACGTATCAGGTACGGAAAGGCGCACGGCACAAACGTAAAGTCGCCTTTGTTCATCCAGGTGATCATCTGGATGACACTCCCGACGTGTTCTCACTACTGGGTCTGCATAGGAGAGAGCAGTACTTACATAGCTATTGTGTTACTAGTTCTGGCCTGGTATTTCCGACCCACTAGTTGCGTTCGTATGGAGCGAGTGACGACCCAGTAGCTGTCCTTGTGAGAGTGGGGGAAAGTCAGTGGACAGATACAAAATAAAAATTGATAACCGACAGCAACTAACCGGTCAGTACTGGCTCAACTTTGTTTTCACGGACCCAATAGCTGCCAGACAGTAACTGTCCTTCACTGTCCGCCAGCTACTGGGCCTGTGAAAACTAGGCTTTAGATCTAGCTCTTAGACTAAATCTTAAAAATTGGACTTATTATATCTTTAAGGCCCGACTAAATCTGTGACTGCAAAAAGCCAAGCTTTTGAGATTCAAATTGGGCCAAGCTGAGGCGCAGGACATGAAATGAAATTTTGGACATGAAATTTTGCATGTGAATAGTTGAATGAATAAACTAATTATTGGCATACATTTTACCATGCAATTCCTTTAGAACGTCGTGATATTTGACTGCTTTGTAAACAGTGATCTATTCATGGTAAATTGTCCTATAACTCTTTAATTACTAACGGAACATCATTGATACTTGGCAACATGTTGCAGACACTTACAAGGTTTGTATAAACGTGAAAATCTAGACCCCAAAGTGTATAAGAACTAAGACCTAATAAGCGTATTTTACGTTTATATTTTTTATCTTTTAAGCCCTACGATTTTTTCTAAATCTGATTTTTAAACAAATTCAAAACAATGTATGTAAAAATCTACAGCTCTCTATATAAGCGCTTTATATGAAAACTAGCTAATGGCCAAACGTT
Source organism: Acronicta aceris (assembly GCA_910591435.1). Taxonomy (NCBI): domain Eukaryota; kingdom Metazoa; phylum Arthropoda; class Insecta; order Lepidoptera; family Noctuidae; genus Acronicta; species Acronicta aceris. The sequence goes on along the minus strand of OU342760.1, from coordinate 9,607,932 downwards.
CGCGTAGCGGAAACTTGAATTTCTCCGAAGTTTAAGCATGCACTAATTTTATTCATACATACACAATTACACACAAATACACACCAATTTTTGGACACATCTTTTTTCTTCTTAAGTCTATGGATTAAAAAGAGTTCCGCCAGGTCAACGTTCGCCCAGCGGAATCAGTTTTTGGTGAATTTCTCCACAATGGTTGCGTGCACAATTTTTTTTACACACTAAATATCTGCATAATTAAAATCTTTAAATTCAACAACATTCCGCTGCGCGAACGCACACGTCAATGCTGACAAAACTGTTACGGCTTGGCCACGGGACATTCGCTGCGGCGAAAATTCGCGCGGTGTGAACGGCGGAGTGTCTTCCGACTAAAACAAATGCATGGAAAAGTACTGGGCACACCACGCGCAGCGGCGCCCTGCGGGACGACTGGCGAAACTTTCCGCGCGAATGACAAGAGCGTCAGGCGGTGCGTGCGGCGGGCGACACAAACAATTGTATGAATGAAACAGTACGGCGCATGCCACGGCGTCGAACGGCAGACGCGGCGAAAAGTGTAAGAACCATAATTGTTTTAACGCATTTGCCGCGAAATAATGAACGCCGAAACTTATTGCAACTGAATTATTTTATTAGAACATCCACATCATAATTAATATAAAGAGATTGTGGGATGAAATAAAAATATAATTTCCGAATGTGAAGGGAGGTAAATGCTATCTGTATCTTCATCTTTTTCTCCAGTTCTGCAGGCTTACTCTTGAAAACAATACGATACCAATTCAAACGTGATCCGATTCCAATGTCAATTTGGCTGTTGGACGATTTCGTACTCTTGAGCACAAATCCGATAACCTTGTATCGGCATCCTGATTGGCCAATGGTTGGCTCGTTTCCCAATCCTATTTAGTTCACTCATCACCGCGCATTATTGAAACAATTTGGCGCTAGTCTTGGATTCAAGGGTACGAAACGGCGCAATTCCTATGTCGATGTTTCGAAATTGAGTTCAAGAGTAAGCCCCAGAGCGTAACAAACAAATTACATACATACACCCCAAAAACATAACTCTACTTCTGGCACTGTCCAAGTAAAAACACACTGAAAAAAGTGACTATAATTTAGATGATCCTCGGTCTCGGCCAACGTCAAAAATCTAGTCCCGGTCGGACTTTAGTCGTCAGGTGGAACTCTGCCACTCGGCGACCGGGTGTTTGGGCATAGGGACCCCGTTACGCAACTATCGTGTCGATGGACTTAGACTGTCGGGTAATGTATTTTCGTCAAATAATTTAGTGCATACAAGAGCATTCAACGTGTATAAAAGGAGTTTGACAGTGAGTGTTAAATCGAGTAATACAGATATCAGCGTCTGGCGCAGATTGAAAACTAAGTTTACCTATTTTTCCTCTCTTCAGGTATTCTTTCGAGTTTTGAAGTCAATTTAATTTTTTTAATGTATTTTCGTCACAAGGTTCACGTACGACTATCAAAAAGAATTATTAAATGTTAAATACTTATAGTTCAATGGGAAAAATAAAAAAGAAAACCATTTGGATTTTATATTATATTTACATCTACACTTGGGATTCAGGTAGTGTGGTGATGATGTCAGAGTCACCAGGGTCGGTGATAGCGAGTGTGCACACCCTGTAGTACTTTCCGCATGCGGTACCCAATTCAATGTTGTTTCCACTGTAGTGGTGGACGCCAGTCTTGGCAAGGAGTGCGTAGTACTCAATTTCTGATTTCCTATAACAAAAGATTTAAGGTAAAATTAATGCAATCTCATAAATACAAACCTATGACGCATTCATTTTACACACTTGACATCAAGTCAAGCTATAAAGTTGCGCTAGAGAAATCACCGCTATTGCAACGGTATCGTCGTGTGGAAATATAAGTGTGGCACTGATGCCCTGCAGTTGTGCTTTAGTGGCTACGCAGTGGTAAATCTAAATCATATGAAATCTAAAATCTAAACGGGGCGCCCCGCATGCGCCAGGTACCTCGGATCGCTTCGCTCTCAAGCAGTCCTCCACGCGCTCGCCGCGAACGTGCCAATTGTTGACACGCAATTTGACAACATTTCAAAATTATTTAGCCACCAAAACAAACATACCGTTTCTTTGTTTTCCCGAGTTCCAAAACATTTTTATATATTTCTTAATTTCAGAGAAAAAATATAAAAACGACTGCCTCACTAATCTAGTGGTCCCAAGCGCGACTGCTACGCTAGAGGTCATGGGTTCGATCCCCAGGTCGCGCAGTGTTGGGTTTTTCTATGAAATTCTCGGTAGCAGCTCGGAGTCTGGATTTGTGCCTGGTTAATGGCAATAGGTTCGCCCTCTATTACATGGGACCTAAACATACTGGCCAACTGTAGGTGTACAGTTCGCCTCTGACTGACCCTTCGCGGAATACAGGCGTGATAGTATGTTATGTAAAAAGACGTGATGTCGTCATCACTTCTACAGTGGAAATTGATGTTTTTGTTGTCTAATATAGCCAAACCCAAATAAACTCCTTTGTCATACTTTTTTGTATAAGGGTACAAAAGAAGGGAAGAAAATTTTGCAGATACTGAACAATTGAAAAGGGCCACATTTTGCAAGATATATTCTGAGAAAGGGACATTTTGCAACTGAGACAAGAGAACATACCCACACTACATAACCCATTACTAACACTGACAGAGCATAAAAACTAGCGATGTGTCAACTGGGTTTGGCAAACCGGGTTGAGTGTAAATCGAGTCAAACGGAGTTACTATCTGTCCAATTCGGTTTAGGTTTCTAACCGCTACGGCGGACGAGACGGTGCGACGTGCGCGACGCTACACATAGTTTGACGGTTCGATTCGAAGCCCCGGACCCGAACGATAACCCAACGTAACTGAATTGCACCCTACTAAGTCTTCGCCGCCGAGTCGCTGACTAACTTGTTCTTTGCGCGCGATGTTATTTTGACAATATTTCACATAAAGAATTTAACACAAAGTCTTTAAATGTTTATTTACATACATGTAAGTGCTCATAATAAATAAACTCGTAGAGAAGTAGAATAAACTGGAGTAATTCATTAAGTGAAGTGTGAATATATCATAGACAGCTGTTGTCTAATAAATTAATATTGTAATTTTATTTACTTACATGCAAGTGGTCATAATAAATAAACTCGTTCGCTATGAGCGATGACTTAAAATATTTTTGCTGTATCTGATTTTTATTTTATACAAAAAAATCCAAAATTTAAATTTAAATTTCTCAAACCGTTGCGATGTTTCGGTTACCGACTGAAATGCAGAAGACAGGATGATTCAAGAATGTATAAGATTTTTGCGATGATTAATAGGTTGGTTGGTACCTACATCCCATTAATGATTATTTTCTTGACCTGCTGATATTTATACACAAACACTTTTTATGTGACTAATAGATCCTATGCAATGCTCTGAAAAGCCTAAATTTAGAGGGGCACACTACTCTATATGTATATTTTGGACTAAAAAAGCAAGTCATTCTCACCTGTCAAAGTTCAGCAAATGGATTAAGACTACTCCATAGGTTTCCCGAGTGACTTCAGACCAGTCATGTCTCTTATATTTTTATGTTGCAATTTCAAGTGAGTATGATAAGTAAACATTATTCCACTTGCTAATAAAGGTAATTTCTCGAAAAAATATTAGACAATATTATTATATCCTCTTATGAACCAACCTAAATTTAGGTTATTATACTAACCTAAATTTCACCCCAATGTACTAAAAATAGCTGTAAGTAGTTGCAGCCCAGGACTTTGATTTAGTAGGTATATGTGTTATAATGTGATGTTTTTGACTAAATTCTTATAATGGTATTTCTTATACTTAAACTATTTCATGCAAAAAATATGTTGAAATTATTAGTCCTTTTTTGGGCAGCTTTAATATAGTGGGTTTATTAAATCGATAATTTAAAGTTGCTGGGGTCATTTGACATTTAAAATCTGTTTTGGGTCGGAATGTGTACAATTGTTTATCATTAAAATTTTTTATTAGGTTGATGGGCCTTATGAGTTAGATTCTTCAATATTTCCTATTAAGTAATATTACATAGGTACTAAATCCTACATCGAACATGACTGGTCTCATGACACCATAAGGGAAACCATACTTCTTTGTCCGAAGACTCCATATGCTTCCCTTTGACAGAGTATTGGGAAACTCTACTTCTCAGTAGTCTCACCTTAGAGGAGGAGCATTTTTAGCAATGATGACCAATTTGGCTTTGCCCTGGCGGAGAGTCTTCAATGTTTGCTTGTACCCAAGACAGTACTTTCCAGATTTCATAACCAGGGCCAAGCGGGAGTTGATTGACTCGATGGTCTTTTTCTGAAAGGAATAGAATAATATAAAAAATGTGTATGAGTTTAAATTAGGGTTACCAACTATACTGTTAAAAACAGTATTAAGTATACTGTTTTTCCATACATTATACTTTTTACTATTGAACAAAAATAAAGTATAACCTCACACACTCGTGATCGTTTATACCCAAGGGTAGGTAACGACACATTCTACTGTTTGAAGGAATTTATTAAGTTAGGTTATCCAATATTACGAAACGTGTACGATACTTTCTCAACCTTACAGATTATTGAATAAGCAAGCCTATCTTGTATCAATTGATTTTGGACTTTAAATCAAGATTATTCAACAGGATATCAAATAATCATATTTATGTCCAAATAGTTTCCATATTCAAACACGTGTAAATCACTAACCTGTTTCTTGGCCGCAACCATTGTGAATGTTGGTTTCACCACGAATTACTGAAATATAAACAATAACATTACTTTTATTTGAATAAATAAACACTTTAACGTTGTAATAACGCACAAAATATAATAATATCTAGAATACGGCACACAAACAAACCTCTCGCAGAAACGCTTTGCAAAGAAAAGAAAGACTGAAAGATTCAATCAGTGTTGCCAGACGTTTGGAACAAGCGATCGTCACTATGACTAATCGTCAGCGCGCGCGACCATTTTTTATTCAGCGCTTCTACTAAAAGGATCGCCAAATACTACCAAAATCTACTATACGCATTTTAAAAATCTAATATGTTCCTACGTTCCTACCTCAGTTCCTACAGGTTCCTACAGTCACAACCATAGACAAGATACAACTTAGTTGGGTTTACCCAAGAACCATAAATTACTATAAAATAAGGTTCTTGGGTTTATCAAAGGGTTTACCCTCAGAGGAAGACAGGTTTACCCCTCTGCCAAAGTATATAAATAAAAAAAGTTTAATACTACATAAATGTCATTCATTAGCAGAGATCGGAATAGGGATAGCTGTTTTTGATACTTATGGTATGATGTAATAATATGGACATGCCCTATCCCGGAATTAATTGCTAATAGAAAATTGTAATACGTTAGAAAAAGACGATACATACTTGTCGTTAGGCAAAGAGTGTCCCGCATTCCCGCTATTGTTCTCTTTTGTTTCCACAAGCCGTGTTTTGCATCCTGCAACTTGAACTTTTGCAATTTAAAACATCCGATGTTGTTGATGTAAGTTTGGCAACGTTGCGTGTGCAATGGTTTACTTAAAACAATCTATTAAATTTTTCTGTTACCTACATTCATTTATGGTATGGGGGTATGTCCATATTAACATATATGTTTGTGGTCAATGAACCAAAATAGCTCTACCTATTCCGATCACTGTTCATTAGTCATATGGCCATGAAACTAGATCAGTCGCGATCACCTCTATTGTGTATCGTGTTATGTTGCAAAGTATCTATGGTTCTTGGTTGCAACATAACGTGCGCCATACACCATACAAGTTGCAAATAACATCTTACAACAACAGTATGGGTAACGAATTTGACCAGCTTGGTATCGCCCCATTCGGAGACAGCCTGAAGGGCTAAACTCAGGCGCTCGACCATGGCCTCTCTTAAAGACTGGATTTTCGGTCCACTGGTCCGTGCGCTGGCTGTATAACTCTCTACAACGGTGCTGTCGTCTGCGTACCCAAAGATACCGGACTTCAGCAGACCATCGATGTGCAGCAGGAAGAGTGTCGCAGAGAGTACCGACATCTGGGACACACCGGACATTAAAATCCATTCGATCGGACGAGTACTCGTCTATGACGACTCGTATCGATCGATTCCTCAGGCCATACTAGTAGTACTTGTATAAATTATGGTGCAATAAATATTTTGAACTTGAATTTCACGGAGGCCAGAATAACCACGTAGATTACAACGGACGCGACGGCCGCCCGGCCCGGACCGAATGACTGCCGCGCGCGTAATTATTTTGTCGCGCGAAATTTGATATATTGCGATATCTTCTATGATCTTGGTTGATAATTTCCGTGATATCTTAACATTTGCAATAATGTAAAAACTTAAAAGTTTATCGATTATGGTCAATCAAATTTAAGGTATTAAAAAACTATTTTTTAATACCTTACGAGGAATTAGCCCCCATAAAGTAATTCTAACTTTAATATAATCTAAACTTAATATTATAAAGAGGAAAGATATGTTTGTTTGTTTGTTACGAATAAACACAAAAACTACTGGACCGATTTCAAAAATTATTTCACCATTAGAATGCTACATTATCCCTTAATAAGATAGGCTATATTTATTACTAAAGAAAATTAGGGATCCATAATAAAACTTCAATTATGTCCACCCCTGCGAAGCCGGGTCGGGCCGTAGTCATATTTATACTGTGTCCTAGTTGTGAGCGATTATGAATGATTTGTAATAGGTACTACTTTGTAATACTAATGTTGATGATTGATAAATAAATTAGTATCTATAGCTTGTTAGACGTAGCTTGAGACTCTTGAGACGTGAGCTCTTATTTTGTTTAGTTCGCTTAAAACACAGCCAATGTAAAAACGTCTCACAATGCCGCAGTGTGTATTCAAAAATTACAAAAATAATTCCCGAAAACGCAATTTAACGGCCGGAGTATCTTACTTTCGGTAATTACATGAAGAATAAAAATCACCGGGTCAGTGGTACTGATCATACTTTGAATTGAAACCCTATCTACGCTGCCGCGCTGGCGAATCGAACGAGTGCACAGCACAGCTGATATGTAGGTAGGTACCTACATAAGCGCGCCCAATTAGCTACGGGCTGTAGTGTGCCATACGATCAATTTTAAAGTTAACATCTTTCGATAGCGATAACTTTTTTTTTGTACTAAGACATATCAAAATAAAAATAGGTGTTTATTAAAACTCGTAAAACTTTAATTAGTCAAAGGTATCGCACTGAATAAAAAATGTTCCTGTAAATTCACCTGGACAGCATTTAGCTTTTATTGTGTACGTGACCCTTTATCTAGTTGCTATTGTTGATCGAAGACGTTTTTTCATTAGTCAACGAGCCGATAGCCGTCCGTCCGAATTGAAACATAGTGGCGTTACTTTTTTTTGTTTTATGTTGATTTTATTTTATTATTTTTAATTATGTTGATTTCTTATGATTTTTTTCAATTAAACAGCAGATTATTTACAGTAATGTGTTTCAACATTCAAACTTCGTGAATACTGTGCTCAACTAGATGACTTGGCTCATTCATTAAATCAAATTAAGTTTAATTTATGAGTTTAAATTATTCACTGAATTAAGTCAACTCGACTGTGTAATTTTAGTGTAACCGACCCCAGCTCGGTGGCTTAAATTGGCTCTATACTCGTATTATATTCGAACATACGCTTCTCCTGTCGCATCCGCCTCAGACAATTGCTGCAGTCAACCGAATCGAATCAATTCGAATCATGATTCGAATGAACACTGTATTCACCATACCTACAGTGAATACAGTGTATTCTTGTGTAGGTCCTGAACGAATGACCTAAATGACACGATTGTCTGAACTAGAAGACACGTTTCCTAGCCAAGAACGCTAATCGGTCCTTCGGTCCTAATAGTTCTTCATACTATTCATACGTTACTGTACCGTACTTTAATTTATTTAATCAGATTTATTTTTATTATATCAAATTAAGTTATTATTCGGATTTGGATACGGTTAATCTAGGTTCCTACCATACTATTTCGTCTACTACTATTTCACTGGGAATAAAATATCCGTAAAGACCGAGAAGAAGAGATCCGATGAACTGTAAAGTAAGTCATGTCGGTTGAGAAACAAGGTAACTTGCTTTTCAATAGATGTCGCCAACGTCACCTTATGACGTAAACTCAGAATATGAAGGCAAATTTCAATCAGGCGGGTGGGGTTCGCGGTGGCTTAGCGGTCAGAGCGTCTGGTGTATCAAACCAGAAGACGCAGGTTCGAATCCAGCCCGCGATAAAAATTTTCCTTTACTAAAATAACTTTATTAATCTCTATGTCTACTTAATTTATTTTTCCTTCATATTTTAACTTTACTCGGTCGTTCAGAAACATTAAAAGTACGGTACACTAACGTACGAATAGTACGAAGTACTATTAGGACCGAAGGACCGATTAGCGTACTTGGTTAAGAAACGTGTCTTCTAGTTCACTGGTCGGAATCGTGTCTTTTAGGTTGTTCGTTCAGGCCCCATACAAGACTAAGAACTAATAAGGTGAACTAGTTCACTGACCGTATTGTACTAGTTCGGAGCGATCTCTTTACTGACCGAATAGGCACAAGACTAAACCACTGTAACTCGAGAAATTCGAGTTGAAAAAAAATACGACTCGTCCCATAGCTACTCTATTCTTTTAGCTATTCTATTATTCCCATAGCTACTCTTTGTTTTATTTTATTTTATGTTTTATTTTTCCAAGTGACATGTTTTATTTATTATTTATTATTTACTATTTCTGGACATTTTTTTTTGTCCTTATATATTGTAACAATAATTTGTGAAGTGTGAGTATTGTGTAGACTGATGTTACGATCACAAAACCTATGATAAGTCTTTCGATTTTCTAGCAGTTAGAGGCTGTCATGCTCACTTAAATGTCCTGCTGATGGTGGCGTTGTGTGTCGGGTTGTTTTATTCCCTACAACTTGGTTGAGTCGATCAACGCTGATACACACGTCATGCTCGTGAACGGGTGCTGTCTGTCGGGACTGGTCAACTCTTACATGCCATGTCAATCCGGATTCAGATATGTTATCTTTTGGAGGGTAACCTACTTTTATCACTCACATCAAACTCCACAATACTCACATTGATAGAATTCAAAATATGTAAACATCAATTATTTATTTAAAAGAGTATCTATGGAGTTTCTTGCCGGCTCTTCTTCATAAGACCTACTATTTGGAACCGTGCATGTAGTTTTGACATTTCAAAAGTACCTGTATATGGTCTAATTGAAATAAAAAAATTGAGTTTGAGTTTGAGTTTATGTAGTCTGTGAATTCGCGACACAAATATCTATTTTGGTGACACGGGTGACCATTGACCACTCAGAGATTGACCATTGAGTTTTGAGTGTTTTGACTAGTGGTGGGCGATTACGAATGATTTGTTTATTCGAATTACTTTGTAATACTATAGTTAATAATCGATTATGAAATTAGTAACTAATATATTTTTGAGGAAACCTGCATGCTTGAGAGATTTTCTCAATGGCGTGTGAAGTCTGCCAACCCGCTCTAGGCCAGCTTGATGGACTATAGCCTAATCCCTCTAATTCTGAGAGGAGACCCGTGCCCAGCAGTGGGACGGTATAATGGGTTGATTTTGTTATGTTATGTATATTTTCATAATCGAATGACGTTACTAATTAGTACTACTAACTACTAATTCTGTTGTAAAAAGTCCAGAGTCTCGATGGTCGCGTCCCCTCCCTGAGCGACCTGGGTTCAAATATTTAAGTACTTATTTCTTTATTTATTTGTGTACCTAAATCCAACACTTACCATGAAAACATTATTCTTAAAGTATGATTGACTACTTTGGTCTGCATCGACTCGCGACCGCGACTACTATCAAAATTAGTAATTATTAATCGAGCTAGCTCGAGACATCTTCATGGTCGCATGATTTCATCTCATAATCGCCCACCGCTAGTTTTGACAGCGAGATACTAGTATCTCTTCTAAGTAGTCTGTGACAGCGAGTGACGTTGACTGTGACATGTCACAACTTCACAATCATAAGACGTTCGTGCATTAGTTTGAAAACGTAATTCTTGTGCGTCATTGAGAATATTATTTATTGGTTTTATGTGTAAATAGTTGTTTTAGAAGTAGTAGAACATCTACAAAATATATAAAAAACGAAAGATAGTCAAACTTATTTGTAGAATAATTAGTAATTAATTACTTATAAAGACGGACTACCTTGAGAATCGAGTTATTATAAGATAGTCTTTATTACTGTGTTAATTACGTAAATTTAAAATACCTTTAAATAATGTCTGAAAAAAGTGTAAAAAAAGTTAGAAGTTCTGAACCCTCAACAATTGGCAAATTCTACCTCTTAGCTTATAATGGTATTCAAACTTTGGGGTAAGTTTTCAGTTACATTTTTATTTTTGCCCAATCTAGCACATTAGTGGAAATACCCTATTTTGTAGTTTTTACTTGAACAATAGACGATTGCAGTTAGCGGTCACAAAATTGTAGGGGAACCTGGGGAGGGTTGATCATCCCTTTTGAATATGGACTCGTATTTTTCTTATTTTTTTTAGTATGGGAAAACTTTTTAGGTTAAAGGACATAGAATTCATCTATCTATTAATAGTTTGAATAAGAACTAGATTTTGCTACAATTTAGCTCATTATTTAATGAAACGCCATATTGTAGACTTTTACCACATGTCCCCTGTTTCAGGGTTCTTGTTTAACCCTGATTGGGAGCTTTGATCGCGGTGGTGGAGGTATGTGGGAGATGTGGTAAACAGATCTTTACTGTGTCTCCCCATTAGGCCGGCATTAAAACGGCGTGTCTTACTCCGGCGTGTGTGCCACGCTGCCACCGCCGGCAGGCGTGAAGCACTCCGGTCGTGAGACTGTCGTTAAATCGCCGTGTCTTTTTATTCCATTGGCAAGTAAACACCTAATAACATTTAATAGGAATGGGTCACAAGCAATGTCAACCAAGTGCCTGTCTCAAGCTGATATTATAAATTGCTGTGATAACTATTTCGATTTAATTCAATCTAATTTACTGGAAATAAGTGGCAATGAATATTAACCAATCACTAAACTAAAAAATTACGGATACTGCCAGATATCAGCCACGAAGAGATCTTGTTGGCTCTAAGACAACTGAAAAATGGAAAAGCCCCCAGTGAAGAAGGAATTACTTCAGAATTTCTGAAGATAGGAGGAGCCCCTATAGTATGAGAGCAGCGAAAACTATTTCATTCCATCTTTCACTGCGGGAGAACTCCAACAGCGTGGCATGGGAGCATGGTGGTTCTGGTTTATAAAATAGCAGACAAATCTCTTCTTAAAAACTACAGACCCATGTCTCTTTTAAGCTAGGAGACTTGATGAGTTTCATTCTCTGGAACAGGCCGGGTTTTGCATGGGGGTATGGCACCATAGACCACATTCACATAGTGAGGCAGATTATACAGAAGTTCAAAGAATATAATCAGCCTCTGTGTCTAGTGTTTGTGGACTATAAGGAAGCCTTTGATCAGAAGAAAAGCAGGAGCTGCCCGAAGAAATACAGAAAACTTTACTGTACATTTATGCATGGCTAATAATTTTGATCTATCATGGTCATAAAGCATTTTATGTAGGTACTTAATTCCGAAAATCAATATTAGAATTCCAGAATGTTAGGTTTTCCTTAAAATTCCGGAAAACTGATTCAGGGTTTAATTGGGTAGTTTAGTTACCAAACAGATTAGTAAGATAATTTAATTATTGAGATAATTTTTAACCTGGAAAAATGTGGGATCTTCCTATTAATCCTGAGATTCGGATTTAGGTAAAACAACACAGATTTACATGAAATAGGTACACATGATGGGTACCAGCACTAACATATTGAAATTAGTGTCCGAACGAAGGTAGATTTTTTGGCCGAAGCTAATTAATCGGCAATCGTCATAATGTTTGGCTGTAGCCGAAGGATCAATAACTCTAAGTAATTCAGTTCAAGATTGGCTGAATAAACGTACATTTTTTTATACCACTAAGGTGGCAAACCCGCATATGGCGCGCCTGATGGTAAGCAGTTACCGTAGCCTATGGACGCTTGCAACACCAAGGGTATCACTCGGGCATTGCCGACCCTGTAAATCAAAGTGGAATAGTTGGGCGGGCAGCATAGGAGATAATAGCGTGATGCTTATCCTACTGCCAACACATCACTTCCTTGCGGAGCTCTGGCGAGCTTGCTCACCGTTAGGAACACAACATATGACGTAGCAAGGTGGAGGTACTTCCCCAGTCGGGCAGCTCCATACCCTACCTCTCTAATTTACATGAAAATGTTATGGAAACTGGATTAACACAACTTACGAGATGATTAGATTAATATTACCTTTTAATTATTCAAAAATGAAAACTTCAAAATAATGTCAATAAAATTATTTAAGTATTTATTTATTTAATTAAAATTTGAAAGTAATTTAAATAAGAACAATTAAATCTCAGTTATATAAGAATAAGAACTTTCCCCAATATGATAAAAACAAATAGAAATTACAAAACAAAGTAGGTAAGCAAATGTGCCTACGAAAAAAATTTGGATTACAACTTGCGATATCGGCCTGCTCGGCTAGCACAAGTGCACACATCAACGCTCATCGTCTCGTACTTTTATCGCGCACGCGTAACAATCAGTTCGTTCAATTTTGCCGCTTGCTCGAAACCTCGAAACCTTCGGCTTCGGCGAATACTTCGGCTAAATTGGCCGAAGCCGAAGGTTTGGCCGAAGGTGAATTTTTGCCCGTAGGTGGCCGAAGCAGAAGCCGAAGATCCGGACGGACATACTTTAAATCATGATAATTTTCCATCCCTGAAATCAGTTGCTTTAGGTCCTATCAAGCCTTCTTAGTCTCTTGAATGCAAAGACAAAAAATGCAGCTCATATTTGCTAGTTGCGTAAATAATACAATTGGTACTACATAGTTCTCAGTTATATTATTCTTACACTTGATGAATGGTTTTTCATATAAATAATACCTAGTATTTTAAAGTCTAGAAATAGGTCTAGGTACTGTTTCAAAAGTTGGTAATGTCACTGTTCAGAGAGCTGCCATAGGAGATTTCTCTTTTGAGAAGCAATTCCTATAGATTCTAGTGTACTGAATACAATATATATATATCGAGATTTTCCTGGACAGATCAAGATGTGCCGCATGCACGCACGTATGTGCATTTCGTGATATGACCGATTCTTCTGTGTAAGTATGTACAATAGTTACAATTCGGTTCTGGCATTGTGGGGTCACAGTTCTAACCTAACCTAACCGATATTTATATTTCTTTTATCGGCCATATCATGAAATGCACATCTTGATCCGCCCATTTCGATAGGCCCACGACATATATATTATATTATGATGTATTTTACCATAGATAGGCTATACAAAACTGTAAAAGTCAAATAGATTGTTTTAGTTTGCAGGGCTACCTACATTATGTAATCAACGACTGTTTGTTTCAGATGGTCATACATGCTGTTACAAACAGTATCACATTTTCTGAATCGTGGCACACTGGATAGCTTCTGGCCATTAATTAAATGGACTGTTGTGATATTTCAAAATGCTGCAGTACTTGAGGTAAATAATATCATGCATTAAAAAGAAATGTTATTTGTTAAATAGGAACAATCGGGAAACTAAAATTCCGTTCATCAACACACGCAACACTGTTCAAGTTCAAATATTTTTATTTCAAATAAGCTTTTATAAGTTGTGAACCAAAGGAACTTTTTTTCCCAATAGTCAACAGTGTTAACGACAGGGATGTTACTGATGGGGAATATTCCTAAAAAACAAGCAACCGCCGATGTTTTATTTCAATGTAAACAAAAAAGTCACAATTTATTGTAATTTAAGTAGGGACAATTCTAGCGTTTTTATGCAATCTGTTCATGATTAACTACAAAATAATATATACCTACCTATTATATCATTTAAGAGTCCGGCGGACCGAATTTCTCTCACAAACGTAATACCGAAATAAATCGTAATTGAAAATGAAAATGAAAAATTCAAACACAATTTAATCAAATTTTGTTATTATTCGGATTCCGATACCGTTAATCTAGGTTCCTACGTTACCATTTCGTTCAAATTTTTTTACTGGAAATAAATGTAAGCGAATGCAATTTTTGATAACTTTACCAAGTTTGGAACGATTTTTCGGTCTTTTATTTCCAGTGAAGTAACCTAGATTATCGTTAACCAAATCCGAATAATAACATAATTTGATAGAATATTTTCTAGATTACGATTTATTTCGGTATTACGTTTTTGTGGGCAATTCAAGCTCCGTAGCTTGATGTGCGGTCGTGTCCACCACAGTACTGTGGTACCTATAAGGAAAAAATGGCTTAAGTTTAACTAACCAGAAAATCTAGTAAAATGTACCGGCAAAAAATCAATTTATATTGCCAAAAATAGTAAATGATCACCAAAACACACTAATCTCTAATTTCACAATTTCAAATTTTTGGTTCTAATTTCACGCCAAAATGGAATCCCCATTTTGGCGTGAAATTAGAACCAAAAATTTACAACTGGCGGCTCTCCAACTCGAAATTATGATTGTCTAATCCAAAAAAAAACCTAAAACCTAATATTTGGTAACCATTTATCCATTTTTCTAAGTATTTTGGTGATCAATTTACTAAATTTGGTGGTCATTATACATATTTATACCCGGAAAAGAAATTGTCTATAAAATGACTTTACTTTATTGGCAGATTAACATTAGCAGTCTAGTTAATACGGTGACTTTGAACGAGGGAATACCGTTTTGAATTTAAATTAGGTACCGTAAAAACGGTATCGTACAATAAATTTTTTTTAAGAAAACTTTAGTAGGTACCTACTTACTAACGGAAAAATAATAGACTCTATTTATAGGAAATATTCAAATCTATGTCTAGATTTATTAAAAGAGATCAAGATTCTCTGAGTTTGTTTCTATAGTCTTTCTATCGGTACGCGACGAAGCCTCACTGTGACGATGACGAAGTAGCCCGTGCTCACAAAACGTCACATGCCTTGACGAGCCTCAAGGTTGAAGCTTAGTGAACCTTAAATCATAGTGCGAACGTATGTAACTTTGCCTCGGTTCTGCTTCTTTGGCCCGGTCACACATCTACCGTTTCTTTTCTTTTCTACCTAGAACAGATCAGAATTGAATGAAACCGGAAGGCAAGAATGCAATGCAAAATGTATCACGCGTCACACACCTCCCGCCGCGGATCGGTAGGATGTTCTAGGTAGAAAAGAAAAGAAACTAGGTGTGTGACTGCGTTTACTCATATGGTAAAAGTTACAGTTCTGTCACAGAAATAAATAAGTTATCATTTATCAACTGCCTGATTAGTATAGTGGTCCCAAGCGCAACTGCTACGCTAGAGGTCCTGGGTTCGATTTCCA
Source organism: Acronicta aceris (assembly GCA_910591435.1). NCBI lineage: Eukaryota > Metazoa > Arthropoda > Insecta > Lepidoptera > Noctuidae > Acronicta > Acronicta aceris. The sequence continues at coordinate 9,592,371 of OU342760.1, read as the reverse complement.
GGTCGAGCAGTGGTATTGGGTTTTTTTATAAAATTCACAGTAGCAGCTCGGAGCATCGAACATGGGACCTAAACATACCGGTGAACTATGGGTGTACATTAGTACGCCTCTGCCTAACTCTTCGGGGAATGGTGAGATGGTATGTTTAAATTTTTTTTTCGTAAAAGATTAAAAAAACGTTTTGCCCCATGAGTTGATTTTGACCAATTCCAAAGTCAATTATGATTTCACAAAAAATCTGTCATAGCCAAACCGCAGCAGATGAATCTATAATTATTGTAAATGACCTCTATCAATATCACTTATCATTCCTACATAATAGTACCAAAGCACAACATATAGTGACCACACTTCCAGGGCAACTGCAGAGAATGTGATGATTGCGTGAGGCCTTACCAATAGAAAAGCATAATTTATTTTTTTCAATTATCTGTTTTAGGACGTTTTTATTTATTACTAAATTAAACTAAAATTAGGTCAAACTGTAATCACAAATCAAAAAGCATTTAATAAGGTCCGACCGAGACTAGTTTTTTGACGTTGGCCGAGACCGAGAATGAAAAAAATCTCGGCCGAGACCGAGAATCGCTTAATGTCACTCAGTCAGTTTTTTTAGTGTTTTTACCCGACTGTGCCAGAAGGAGGGTTAGAGTGTATATATGTACATTTCTTTGTCACGCTCTGTAGCCTAAACGGTTTGATGGATTTTGGCATGAGAGGCGTCGATCGATTCGTCTCAAATGTGAGAGTGACACGGGTATATCAAAATTATGAAAATTAAAATGGCCGATTTTTAGCTCCGTATTATGTCTTGAAAAAAATGTTTCCTCAAAACTGATCGAGTGGGGTTAAAATAGCAGACCTAGGTATTAAGTCTTTGGAATTAAATTTGAAGCAATGCCTCCGAATGCATGGGATTGGTCACCTGGTTTCCATTTTTTTGGCAGCCGTGTTTTTTTTATTATTTATTTGCGGCTATAGTATCACTGCGTCGCGGTCGGACCTTAGCATTTAATCGTAATGTTGTAATCGTAAAAAAATGTAATCGTAAAACCCCCGGATGCGGGACTTGATCGGTTAATTGGCCTGTCTGGTCTAGGTACCTACCTGAATATAACTAGGTATAATCTTGTATGACTGAAATAAGTGTTTGTTTTAGGTGGTGCATTCTCTTGTAGGCCTAGTGCCTTCTGGAGTGGCGGTGGTGTTGCCACAAGTTTATTCACGTGTCTTCTTAGTATGTGGATGTTTATTGGCTACTGAAGCAGCTACCGTCAGCCCTGGTCTGCCACTTTGTATAATCGCCTGGTCCATTACAGAAATTATTAGATACGCCTACTACGCTCTCAACTTGATAAATTGTGTTCCACAACCGCTGCTATTTCTCAGGTAAAACATAGTTGTGTGTTCAGTTGTTGCGTTATAAACACAATATCTGTCTACGTGAAGGGTATGGAAAACATTCACAGCACGAATCCTCCCATAAAAAATATATTAAATAATATAATATTATTATTATTACACCACCTCATTGTACATTATGGTATAACTCGTGCACATAAAGAATGCATTTTGAAATGGCGACAGATGTAATCATTTGAATACAGCTGTCGCCATTTCCAAATCCATTCTTTATGTGCACGAGTCATATGCTATAAAAGAATGTGAATTTAAAAAAAATTGTGGTGAGCAAAATTTTCAGTTCTGTCTCCTGTGCTAATCTCATTTACATTTCTGTTTAACCTTTACTTTATTGTCTAATAAAACAATTTTGTTTACAGATATTCCACGTTCCTAATACTTTACCCTATTGGCATAACAGGAGAGCTCATGTGCATGTATCACTCCCTCGATGAGATCACGGAGAAACAACTACTTACAATTTCCATGCCCAATGCGTGGAATGCTGCGTTCAATTACTATTATTTCCTCGTCTTCTACATGTTGCTGTATATTCCCATATTTCCATTCTTATTTGGTCACATGTTGGCTCAGAGAAGAAAAATGCTCGGCAAAGACGCAAAGAAGACAAAATAATAAAAAATATAAAATATTTATGTCACTTATCACATTGATAAGTTAAATTAGGGAATCTCTAATGTCAATCAAAGCATTTAGTTTCAGAGTAAGTATAGATATTCGGGTGCATACGAATATTTAATTACCATCATAGTTTGTTGCCAGAACACTGGTACCTACATTAATTATTATTATTTAGGCTTAAGGAGGGTAACGGTCCAAATAAATATAGTTATCAATTAAAAAAGGGTGAGCTGGGCACGAACATGTTATTTTAATTTATTCTTGAACGTTTGGGTTATGGGCAATGACTTTTACAATAAATAATTAACTATTGTTGTATTGTTTTATCTACATTGTTATTGTGTCAATGTGCAATGCACAGAACTTACCTACTTACTTATGTAAACGGTCAAAGTCAAAAACCACTTTACATTATGTACTCTTGACCTTTTAGTACTTAATTAAAACATATTGACCTTATTCATTAGCAAAAATAAAAGTATAGTGTGTGAGACGCTCGTGGCTATAATAGTAACTACATACACTGACCAATCGATCTGCCAGGTTAAGCTGCGCTTGCCGCGGTCAGAATTTGATGACTGACCGTTTAACAAGACCCTCAAAACCTCGGAGAGCACGAAAAGCAGTCGGTCTCGTTTGTTCATACACAGACCTATGACAATCGTTTGTGGTAGGTACCTAATCAGAAATCCTAATAACTTGGTTGAGAGAAATTGGTTTTTGCGGAGGCTTTTAATGGCGGTTGCTTCGTATTAAGCAGGTAAGTACTGGTATTCAGCTGGTTAGAGTGGAAGTTGGAAGTTTGGAATAGAGTAGGAGGATGATGAATTGATGATAATAGGGTGCAGTAGGCAGGCACTAGGGCGATTTCATCGTTCTAGGTGTACTAACGCTAAAAAAAACTTGTAAATGAAACCAGGTTCGTGATCTGGCGTGCCGAAAAAGTGACCCTATATGGTTAGGTACCATAAGGTATAAGCTGACGTCTCAGACCCGTGGAAATGGATGTAGGTATCAATCGAATGTACCTACTCCTAATTACAAGCGTACTTTAAGGTCCGACCGAGACAAGTTTTTTGACATTGGCCGAGACCGGGACCCAGATCGAGAATGAAAAAAAATCTCGCCCGAGACCGAGACCGAGAATAGCTAATATTAACAAAAATATTAAGTTTAATACTGCCCTTAGATAGGACAGTGTAGGTAGATAGGTACCTATCATACTAAAATAGTGTCTTCAATCGAGGTTAAAATTGTTTTATTTTCATAGATAGATATGCAGATATGCACGGTTTCAAATGAGTAGTTTCCTACCTATGGAGAAGTAGCGACAAGAAATTGCGGGGATGTCCCGATCCCCCACATGGACTGCCACCATAAAAGTGATGAATAAAATATAAATATTGGTTAGGTTAAGTTAGAACTGAGACTACACAATAAGCTAGAAACGAATTTTATTCCCGATTGCCACCTGGTGGCAATTCAAATTATTTAAGTATTTCGGATACAAATCCATATAATGTTTATTTATTTATTTATACAAGGCACATCAACAATATAAACACAAACATTGGTTAGTAGCAAAATACAGAGGCAAAGACTAGTGTTTATATCAATTATAGATATGCACAACATTTAGGATAACATTTCACAGTAGTTATATATTATAATTATATTAAATAAGCTGTTGTTAATGTTAAATAATAATAACGTTAAAAATGAACTAAAATTGTATTATAATTTGTAAAAATAAGTAAGAATTAGTAGAAATTAATTAATATTAGTTTCGAATTTATCACGTTTCTTTATAATCTTTAACCTAAAACGCGCGGTGGTCATAGAATATATCTAAATCATACAAAACGCACCAACTAGTGCGATGTTAGTAGTAGTATAACTTGGCCTAATGTTAGTATTAAATTAAATTAAACAACTAATGCATCATTAAATTGTTCGTTCAATGGTTCATCAGTTTATTTGTCTTAGCGGGTCTGAACTCTTTCTCTTACCCACCTGCATAAGAGGGGAGAGTCCCATCGGTCTAAAAACACATTGAGGATGCCATTGAAGGAGGAGCGCAGCCGCGCCATCATGGATGCCCATCGCTTCCGCATGATCGCGGCGAACCCGTCGACGCGCGCTTCCGCGAACATCCCTGACGCGCTGCATCGCCACGGCTGCCCCAAAAGCACCCTGAATGTTATTTTTTTAGTAAAGGAAAAAATTCAATCGCGGGCAGGATTCGAACCTGCGTCTTCTGGTTTGATATACCAGACGCTGTGACCTCTAAGCCACCGCGAACCCTACCCGCATGATTACAGGTCAGAGCGTCTGGTATATCAAACCAGAAGACGCAGGTTCGAATCCTGCCCGCGATTGAAATTTTTCCTTTACTAAAAAAATAACTTAATAATCTTAGCATGGAAAATGCAAAAAAATCACAAAATGACACCCTGAATGTGTTATTGTACTGTACACGCAAGTCGCTGTATGCCCGCTGGGTATACTTGGTCCAAGGCCTGCATGTGTAAAACGACTAGGAGGTCTTAAAAAGCGTTATCTAACAGAATCAGTACAGCATGCAAACCTGCGGGCCAGCATGTTGCAATGGACAGCCGAAACCGCAGCTGTTAGTAGGTTAAAGTACCCGATTTAAAAACCAGAATATTCAACCATCGGTATTATATTTGAGCCCCTGAGCCACTGCATAACTATCATACATTTTTAGAAGTATTCTCATTGCCCCGATAGATGGGCTCAGCAGCACCATGTCATCAGCTTAGCTGATGTCGTTCACGCAAACACCATCCACGTGACAACCGACTTTGGTGCTACTGAGCCTACCTATCAGTGTTAATGTGTAGGTTAAAAAGATGGGGGGAGGTCAGATCCTCGTGCCTTAGCCCACAATCCAACCCGTATATATCAGAATATATGCCTGCCCACTTAACTTTATCCTTCCAATACAAGTAAACAGTGATATCACATTCTCATCAGCCGGGACAGTAGTGCCGTGAGTGAGCTTAGCAATCCATGTGGGGGCGACTTTGAATACATATTTAGAAATGGATTATGTTTAACTAACCAGCAGATCTAGTAAAATGTACCGGCAAAAAATCAATTTATATTGCCAATAATAGTAAATGATCACTAATACAAATCCCCATTTTGGCGTGAAATTAAAACCAAAAATGTACAACTGGCGGCTCTCCAACTCGAAATTATGATTATTTAATCTAAAAAAAACCTAAAACCTAATATTTGGTAACCATTTATCCATTTTGGTAAGCATTTTGCTGATCAATTTACTAAATTTGGTGGTAATTTTATTTATACCCTTTAGAAATTCCATGGGTAGCTACACTTTTAAATGAACGGTTCTTGAAAATTGAATTAGAGAGAACAATGTAGGTAGGGTCAGGTGGGCAACAGTGAACCACGATAAATTTAAATTTATGTCATGTACACCTGTCTGATGTACACTCGCCGAAATATATCCGATAAAAAGCCGATAAGCTAGCAACTTTGCGGCGATGTTCCAGATTTTGGAGTTTAGCCCGGACAAGGGAGTCGTTGCCAATCAGCTTCTTAGCACGTTTCTCAATGGATTCCAATGCCTCGAGCTGGTACTTAGCCCATCCATCCCAAAGGTGCGAACAGTACTCCATGTACGACCGAACTTGTGCTTGATATAACATGAGCTATTGTTCCGGCGTGAAGTAACGACGCACCATCGAGAGGATACCCAGCTTTCTGACAGCTACTTGAGCATTGGACTCTATATAGGAGCCAAAGTTGAGGATTGACGTCAGAGTAACGCCCAAGAGTTCAAGGTGGTCAGTTATCGGCACAGATACATCTCGGAAAGAAGGAGCCAGTTGGAATGGGCTCTTTTTGGCGGAAAATAGATACGGCGGGGTCTTGGCAATGTTGAATTTGACCAGGTTGGCATCGCCCCATTCGGAGACTGCCTGGAGGGACAAATTTAGGATATCCTCTCATAGAGACTGAATTTCTGGTCCACCGGTCCGTACGCTGGCTGTGTGACTCTCTACGACGGTTCTGTCGTCCGTGTACCCAAAGATACCGGGCTTCACCAGACCATCGATGTGCAGCAGGAAGAGTGTCGTAGAGAGTACCGACCCCTGGGGAACACCGGCAGATATTGAATTGATAATAGGCTCGCCCCTATTACATGGGACCTAAACATACCGGCGAACTGTGGGTGTACATTAGTACGCCTTTGCCCAATTCTCGGAGAATACAGGCGTGATGGTATGAGTTACGTATGATCTATAAAATAGTATACCTTCATTTTAATAAACTTTCTTATCACGAAAATACAAAACAAAGGGCTCTAAATTTATTAGATTAAAAGATAATTTTGCAAAATTCAATGACGACGTCGCGGAGTATATTTGTTGAAGAAATAAAATAGCCGATCTAATTAAAGAAACTATTTTCTTCATTATTTTTATCGTTTTTCATAACGACCACTAAGTAGGTACGGCAGGATTAAAATTAATGATAGATTTAAGACAAAGCGGTGTATTAAATGTATTTTACTAAGTAAATAATTAGCTGAATCATGGATTGATTAGTTCAAATTGAAAAGATAAAATGGAATCATTCTCAAATAATTATTTATCTTCAAATAATCATTTACATATCCCCTAAGTCAAGCTTTTATTGCTGACTGTACCGAACATTCTTATGGACCCGTAGGGAATGAAAATTATGTTATGTTTTAAAATGTCGTGGACCCTTTGAGAAGTAAAGTATGAAGTTTCATTTTTCGAGAACAATAGATTTGTGGTCCTCTGGGAACGACCCGATTTGTCACCAAGATTTCACAAGATTCATTTAAGTAACCGCACCTGGGTAAGGTACCTAAGAGTATCAAATCAAAATAAACAAAGGTTAACCTTATCTGTAACAAACAACTTAGCAACTATAACAAATCCAGTACCTACTATTTTGATCGACCTGGGAATCGAAACCAGGTACCTACCTCTAGCGTAGCACCCAGCTTAAGCGCACTAGAATTTATCAATCAGTATATATTTATAAGCAGCCCGAATGGCACAAATGCTCTTCGACACTTCGGGAACCGTCACTTCGTGAGATCTCGCCAGCCCTATACAAGACGTTCCACGATCCGCTCTACTAGAGACGTTCCACGATCCGCTCTACTAGAGACGTTCCACGATACGCTCTACGAGACGTTCCTTATAAGGCTTCTTAATGAATGGTCGCCCAGTTTACATATACACTGGCCCTGCTGAATACTTAGACTTTACAACCAGTACCACTCATTGTATAGATAGGTACCTAGATAATTAAGTCGTCCATAACAATTACTAAATTAAAAAAACAATTAGTCTTATGACAACGTAAACAAGTAGGTATTGACGTAACTAATCGATAATTCTTATTTTTATCAAAAACACAAACAACATAAGTGCCAAGACTACCAAGTCCTTACTACCAGCGTAATACTAGTATGTACCTAGTATTCCATCAAATGGATCTTCGAATATATAGGTAAACATAAGTCGTTATCTATACCTCCTAGAATCGGACTATAGTATGTTAATCTTTTTGGGACGTGAGCGAAACTGCGGGCAACAGCAGCTGTTGTTGATAAAAATGAAATAAACAGATTATGTTAGCGTCAACCTCATCAATTATGATCTATATCTGTAACGAATAATCGGCATTGATTTGTAATATGGACTAAGATAAAGTAATTTAGTAATACCGTTATCTGCTTATGAGGGACTGGGGTATAATAAAAAATACTCAGATTATTACCGAAATCACAATCGTTAAGTCGTCTTAGAAGCACCATGGATAAAAGATATACCGCCTTGGTGCTCGCTTTCTTGGTAGCGGCGGCTGATGCTAGCGCTATCAACCTGAAAAGCCTACCAACAACGGCTCAATTTTTGGGAGACAGGTAAGTTCATTTTCCAAAAATGTACCTACATAAAGTGGGTCTCTACTTACATATAAAAAATCCCCGGCAGCTCGGCGGTTTGGATTTAGAACTGGCTGACGGGTGGCGGATTAGAGTCCCACTTAGAAAAAACAAATAGATAGTAGGTATAGGTAGATACCTAATTAGATAGTATTTAACTATTGTTCCCGGTGGCGTGGGTACTTAATATTGTAAATTCGTGTTTTTTATATTAACGTAAATGCTCCTATTACCGCCAGTTTTAGCTGTCTTAGGTTTCACTTTAAAAAAATAGATATAAGCTGTTATGTTAGGAAAGATGTTATAATTTATAATTAATCTCAACGAAGTATTCTTTGCAATTCAGTACTTAAATTCAATATTCAATAACACAATAGTTACTAAATAATTATTTAATCCAAAAGAGTAGTTGATTCTATTACCGACCCATAGAATGCGGCAAGATTCTATTACCGATTTTCCTACTTCTTTTACCGACCACTACGAAGTTGTCACTTCTTCTATACTATTAAATAAAATAAAAAATCGTTTTTTTTCTTCCTCCTTCGTTAAAACAGTTTGTTTTCTACAATGTTCATATATATTTATTATTTCTCTTTTCACGCAGAGTTGTCCTCGGTATGCCATAGGTTTTTGAAGCTTCGTATATGCTGGTTCCTTCATGTATAGCTAGAAGCGCAGCTTCTATTTGAGCAGAGGCGTACTGCTTGCGCTTCTGCGGCTCCATAATTCTATAAAAGAACACAATCTTTAAAGAGATATAGAATTTAATTCTTCGCAAGAAGCTTTAAAAAGTTACATTGCCCCCATTCCGTCCCGCCATTTTTATTTGATTTGAAAACATATGAAATATAGCCAATGCCATGAAGCCATGAATGAAACTGGATAGCAAATATTATTTTACATTAATAATATGTCCTGAGACAAAATCTCTCAAAACGTCACGTATGCAAGAAATAAGCCAATTTGTTCAAAAATATACATTTTGTTTTTGTGTACTGTAATATTACCGACTCACAGCTATGAGTCGGTAGTAGAATCAAGTATGAAGGTTACAATATTCTATTAGCGACCAATAAAATTAATAATAAACAGATAAAATATCCGCTTTATGGAATACTGTTAAATTCGATCTCATTGCTATATTATTTCTTTTAATGACAGTTAGTCTTTAATTCAGATAATAAAGGTTATTTACAGTATAATATCATTAAAATAATAGGGATATTGTCTAACGTTGAATCGAGTTTTACACGAAAACTTTAAGAAATAGCTTTGTCGTTAATAGATCTAACGAAATATAATAATTTTAAGAATTGAACAAGAAAAAAATAAAATCAAATGAGGTAGTTTATAATAGATAATATGTTAAAATACTAAATGTTTTCAAAGTTTAACAACGCCATGGGTCGTTATTAGAATCAAGTTTTGAAATTTGGATTCTATTACCGCCTTAAATTAAAACATGATTTTATAACACAAAAACCAATAAAAAGTATTATATTATGAGTTAGTTTAGAAAACGAATATATACGTTACAGTTGTAATGTGATAGCAAGAAGACAAATCCATTTTTAGTGTGTTATTTTCCTTAAGTAATATTTAGGTGTACTTACGTGGCCAGAGACGCGACACTATGAAAAGTGCGTCCGCTTCGGGCGCGTCCCACTCATTGTCAAATTATTTCTTTCACTGGCTATTTAAACACACAAACTTTACTCTTTTTGCTGTCCAACAAAAATACGTAACTAATTTTTAAGGTATGACTTTTCTGGAACCCTATATATGTCTAATATGAGTGATTTAAAAATTAGGTCGTTAATAGAGTACATATTTTAGGGGGTCGTTAATAGGAGCTTTTACGTTACCTACTAGTGATGTAACGAATATTCGCATATTTGTATTGTTTTGCGAATATGAATATCAGGAAAAAAAAAACAATTTTAAGATAGTAGGTTAATAAAATCAAAACCCATTCATTTCTTATATTTTTAATGTAAGAAAAAGTAACTTTACCTCGTCATCACATTATCACTCTTCACTTTATCATTGGGTATTATTTATTTACTTTACTTTGGGCAATGAAGCCTAACAAATAAATTTTCATTCGAACTTATGACAAAAAATATATAATGCAATGTAAATTAACAAAAACAAGTTTTTCTATGACATTTTTATCAGTTTCAGTCACCTCAAAAGGAAAATAAAATACGAACACTTTGTTGTTCGTCCGTCCCTCCGTCTGTCTGTCAAGTCCCTTTATCTCGGGAACACGTGAAGGTGTCAAGTTGAAATTAAAACCATATACTCAGGTCTATGGTCCCTTGACGCTGTGAAAAAATCAAGCTCCGCCGGGTCCTTAAGTTTCTAACATAAGGACCCGGCGGAGCTTGATTTGCTCACAAAAACGTAATACCGAAATAAATCGTAATTCAGACAATATTCTATCAAATTATGTTATTATTCGGATTTGGATACCGTTGATCTATATAGGTTACTATTTCGTCTACTATTACTTCACTGGAAATAAAAGACCGGAAAGTCATTCCGAACTTGGTAAAGTTATCAAAAATTGCATTTGCTTACATTTACCGCTTACATTTACATTTACCGTGAAATAACGGTAGAAAATGCCGGCGCCATCTAGTTACGAAAATTGGCGTGTAAAAATGTTTAATTATGTAGGTTACTACGTAAGTATGTACCTATGAAAGTATTTGGCGAAAAAATATGTTATTTCATAGCGACCGCAATTGGGGTGATCTTGGTCAATCTGCTACGGTCAACGACTATGTGGACGACACTATTAGTATGATAGTGCCTTTCATCGAGCAGCATGGTCTTGACCCCATGGAACTGCCTGACGTCGTTGAAGGTTTCGAAGTTGTAAGTGATACCTAATCAATTACTTTTTTAGTTACATTATCTGTTTAAATATTTTATTTTACTGTACTTGCGCAATCCATGGTCATATCATACGACCATGGATTGCCAAGTCCAATGTCTCAAATGTCAACGTCGGAATTTCTGAAATCATTAGCCGACTAAGTAATTAATTATCCGCCAATTAAAACGGCGAAGGAAAACGACAGGAAACCTACATGCCTGAGAAATTTTATCGACAACTAGTAAAGCAAAGGGTACCTATACGTACTTAATATATATTGTTATAGTGAAGATTGCAAACCCGCCTAGATGGCGATATGGTGACTATATAAACTTTCAAGAAAACATTTTGTAACAGTCAGTGTAAGATTATTGTTACTAAAAGGGATGTTTTTTATTTTCATTTCCGCCTTGACCGAGGCTCTTTAGAAGCTTAAGGGCTTAAGGCGGATCGTTCAGCTGAGCCCGCGAAATTCAAATTTAAAGTGATTTTTCGCAGTTTGTAGGTGTATAACAAGTTCTAGATTCATGACAGTTGTAATTGCGACATTAACTATACAACATTCACAACTGAGAACTAAAACCTTTATTGATAAATCCTTATCAAGCCAAAAAATTAACATTTTACACTACTTTTAGCTACAATAAGAGGTTTTAGATAAAAATTGTGAATTTTGTATAGTTAATGTCGCAATTACCATTACCATGAACGCAGGCCATTACCATTGGCCTAGACAAAAATCGAGACCACCTCAAGTCAGTCTCTTCCCCAATTATGATAGATTCGTGGTTCATACTTAATGATCACTTGATGGTATTTTATATCTTGAATTTTGTTTTTTAGAGGCCCTTGCTGATTACGTACAGTGCGTGGTTGAAGATACACGATGGTTACATGACCGGGTTGGTGAACGTTGCCCGTTCCGGCGACCAAGAGGTTAATTACTTCGCTAAAATGTTGCGTGTTCGAGTGCAGCTGCAGTTTACTAACCTGGAGGTTCGAATTATATTCCTTTTTAGACAAATCCAACCTACCTAACGTAAACAAAATTTATTTTTAACGTGCGTCGTTAGGTATTATTTTTCTCCATGTCTTCAAATGTTCTCCTAAGAGCGAGCGCCTGGGCCATGAGCCATGGGCTGGTATGGTCGATAATTCAACATCAGGATATACGGCCGCCTCCCTAATGGCCAGTCCCTATATTAAATCTATCGACGGATTTGATATAGGGACATGCCATAAGTGGCTCAGTATATTATGCTCGTATCAGATATACCTAATTATCACTTTTAAACACAACGGTTACTATTATTATATACTTTTCATGATACAAATACGTCATTCTATTACACTATCTAAGTACCTATGTACCTAACCTGTTTTCAATTTTTTTTCTCTTTAGTTCGTATACAAGTACTTGGTGCAAGCGATGAACATTGGCCCTACGGGTGGTATCGTTGCTAGTCTCAACCGTTTCGTCGTTATCTTTGACGTACTAATTGATTTTAACAATGACGAAGTTCATCTGCAACAGTTCAGGCTCACAGATATCGGGTTAGTAACTTCAAAAGGTTTATTGGTTAGCTTTAGTATTACGCACATACTTAGGTATGTGCGTGGTGGTAATGATTCATTCTTTTACAACACATATAACATAATACCATCACGCCTGTATTCCCCGAAAGGTAAGGTAGAGGCGTATTAATGTACACCCACAGTTCACCGGTATATTTGGGTCCCATGTAATAGGGGGTAAGCCTATTGCCATTAACCATGCAAATCCCAAACTCCGAGCTGAGAAAGTCATAGAAAAACCCGAGAAACTTTGCTCGACATGGGAATCGAAACCAGGACCTCTAGCGTAGCAGTTACGCTGAGGACCAGTAGGCTGACTTTTTAATATCCTTATTTAAAGTTAGCCTAGTGGTATTTAACTTGAACCATATATCTTTATTTTCAAATAAGTACCTTTATAAAACAATTATATAATATAACATTATAGCCATAAAGGATGCTTCAAAGGCCTATGCTAACGTGCGCCCCCTGTCTGAGTCTATGTCACTATTAGGTAGGTAGGTACTATACAAAAAAACAGAACTAAGTAAATCATTACAGACAATAGGTATATAATTTAAAACGAAATGGCCAATTTTTTATGTACCTACTTAATTTGAATATAATGAGAGGTACTTACTTACTCAAAGAAATGTAAACGACTTACAGTACGCGCGACATAACTTGGCCGGATTGAAGTTAGCTGTTTGTCAGTTTTTGGTTGCGCAGTACACAATTTTTAACGTAAACAATCCACTGCGCATTAAAAGGGCGAACTTCACTCCGGCCAACTTATGCCGCGCGTACTGTACCACCTACTTACTTAATTTCTTGTTCCTCAGCCGCCTGCGCGTGAGATTCACCGGCAACATTCTCACAGACTGGTTGCTCACTCCCGTAGTCAACGTATTCCTTAGAATCTTCGACACCATCATCATAAAGGTCGTGGAAGTCAACATCCGTTCCGCCATTCAAAGTGGAATCGATTTCATCAACGCCAATGTGAAAGATATTATCAATTCTATTGAATCATACAATAATAAAGCCATGTATTGAATTCTCTTTTTATATACTTATCAAGTTTGGAACCTGTATTGAATCGATAGGCATAAATGTAATACTGTGTACAATTAAAATATTATTTTGAAAATAATGTACCCACTTATTTTATTTATTTTGGTATTTTATGACACGTTGGGCATAGCGGCTGAGTGCGCCACGTGTTGTGGGTTCGGTCGAGCCAATATTTGTATGGTCTACGTTGGTGTACCTGAGAATTTGTGTTTGTAAACGTATCCACGATACAGGAGAAAAGCCTAGTGGGGCAACGTTTCTTTTTAAACAAAATCCCTGTGGGTCGCGAGATCTCATTGAGCTCTACCTCTATGTGAGATCTTGAATCCAATTGCCAGTGCTATACCTATCACAAAATCATTTTGCCATCGTTTACCTCGACTTAGTGCAGAGGTGTTTTTCGGGTAGACCCAGTGTTCACATAATGTTAAATTTTTGAAAATTAATTATACTTACCATACTCACTTACATCTCATGGAACCCTATTTTTTTCTGGCTGACATGAACCCTTTGGCGGTCGTCGTCGACCCCTGGGGGTCGATTTAAACCACTGACTTAGAACATAGCCTATGAAGGCGGCATATAGCCGGGCTTACCCCTCTGCCAACCTACCTTATTAGACATAATATGACCTTATGTTAAGCTAAGTTTAACAAACTATAAGTAAGTTTTATAATAAAGTTTGTTAAAAATACTTAGCTTGATACGCGCGACAGCTGTTATCGAATACAGGCCTAAGACATACCACCATCACCAGTTTGCCTACCTACCATGCATATTCATTCAGTCGTCCAATAATTGTGTAAATTTTATTTGTTGTCTGACAATAGTTTAATAGACACTCTAATTTGTCAATGTGGTTGTGTTTCTTAAGTGAGGTCAGTTTTCTAATGTGCATATAAACCACAAAGCTATATACTATACTTTGTGCTGTGTGTAAATGTCATTTTTTCGTAAAATGCCCTAATTTGGCCTGTCTAGCCATACTTTGCCTAAACAGAATAATTTAATTTTACTAGTAAACTATTCTAGCTGAAGATGTTATGTTTTATGTTTATGGTACGATTTTTACGCGTGGCAACTAGAGATGGGTTTATGCCAGGGCATTTATTTTTTTCGCCCAAAATGCCTGGGTGTAAACCCATCTACATAGATGGGTTTATGCCAGGGCATTTATTTTTTTCGCCCAAAATGCCTGGGCAGAAACCCATCTATAGTGGCAACATTTACTTTTGGTTAGGGCAAGGCAAGAAAGATTTAATATCTCAGTGAACGTCAGAATTTTTCTAATTTCAAAAATTCTTTGTGTGAGTACTTTTGGCTATTTTTTACGGATTTTACGGATCATATTAAATGAAAAATAGTCTTCTGTCTTTCTATCTATTTTTTGCACTTGTACAATGAGTTTTGGTTGGTAAAATCAAGAAGAACAGACTTGTCACTTTTTATGAAGAATTGGTCAAACTTTGCCTTGGGGTAGTCACTTTTTAGTTTAAAACCAATATAGTGATATCCCGCGGTTTCATAGCGCAAACGCGAACGCAGTTAGAATGTAGAATAAATTGTGTTACATAATTAAAAAAAAATTAAACTATTGTAACCTATTAAAATAAATATAGGTAGGAGGTACCTACCCATTTGTTATAGAAGATATTTTTTTTTTTTGAAAGCGTATTTTTATTTTATAATTTTTAAAATACATAATGTGTTTTATTTCATGGTGACAGCCCTGAATATATCCTCTTATTACTCGTAGTACTTACATGTTCATGCCATGTCAAAGCTTATTTCTCAGAAAATATGTTATGTAGGCTTTAGAGAGATGTTTTACAATGAGCTTATAGCCCTGGTTTGCATTTTGTCTATAAAAGTCATTAGAACATTTCTCATGTCAAAAATATTCATAAAAAAACCTCGAAATGCAAAGTTAAAAAGGTTAAAGGTTAGTCTCCATGTTATAATATGCTCTAAGGAAACTAGCTATTTTGAGGGGTGGGGGGTTAAAGCAGATTTTTTATGTTTTGAGAACAACCATAAAATTATTTAGATGCTATGTATTTGCACGAGTAAAGAGATGTTGATATTTCAATAACTCGCGGGATTTTGGCAGAAATGGCAGTTTCTCTATTTTACAGATGGCCACACTATTATCAAATGTCAATTTGTGACTTTTTGGCGGGAAGTCGAACTAAGCGCGCGCTTTTGAAAACCTGCACAATTATATTTGGTTTTATTTTGTTTCTTGAAAAAGAAAAACAGTAGTTTTAATCAGAATATAGTTGTATATTTCATTAAGGCCCAAAATGGGGCAAGACAGTGACGGAGAGGAGTCTTCGGAGCGAAAGCGGAAGGCTTCTAAGATCTCCGGTCATACGGAGGAAGATAAGTATAAGATGTACTACAAAACCAATTATACTCGATTATTTTTGGAAAATGAGTCAAATATGGATTACACAGTCTATGTAGAATCGAAGGAAAAAGAAAAAATTGGAAACAGAAATCCAATTAAACTTACAAAATTATTTACTAACGACGTCAAAGGAATTATTAGTGTTTATCGTATAAATGCCTACAAAATAGGAATAACATTTAAGAAAGCAGCTGCAGCGAATAGCTTTTTAAAATTAGATAACTTTTTACGAAAATATAATCTACGTGCCTTTATTCCTGCTCATTTGGTTGAGAAAGTGGGCATCATCAAATTTGTCCCTACTGACATATCCAATGAATATATTTATAAAAATATTACATGTGATGCAGATGTTATTTCTATTAAGAGATTTATGAAGAGAGATACAGAAAAAAAATTGATTCCCTTGACTACAATAGCAATTACATTCTCTACCACAACATTACCAAAATATGTATTTTTGAATTTATTCAGATACCAAGTAAATGCTTATATACCACCCCTTATCCAATGCTACAAATGCTTTAAATTCAACCACTCTGCAAAGGTTTGTAGAGGTGAACAGATGTGTTCCTCATGTTCAGGAAATCATTTTTACAAGGAATGTATTGTTGATACCTTACAATGTATTAATTGTGGCGGGGCTCATCTTGCTATATCTCGGGATTGTCCCATAAAAAAGAAGAAAATTGAAGAAAAACGTAATTTGATTACAAATCAAAACCGTACATATGCCTCATTATTTAAAGAAAATAATAACTTTCCTGAGTTAAAACCCAAATCTGTAGATAAATCTACAAATTATCTTGTAAATAAAGTTGTAAATACTCCTGTAAATAAAAATAGTAATGTTATAGATAAAAAAATAGAAATCCAACAGATTGCTAGTAATGAAATTATTTTAAATGCCATAGTTAAGTCTTTAGTAGCATTAGCAAACTCATCTGGAACAGAGGCAATGACCTTAAATAGAATAAAAGATGTTTTCTTATCAAACTTAATATAATATGGATAATAGTAAATTTCACAACAATTGTAACATTAAGAAATATATCACAATAGCTCATTTCAATATTCAGAGTGTTAATAATAAAAAACCATTGTTAATTAACTTTCTTTTCGATAATGATGTCGATATTTGCATGTTGAATGAAACCTGGCTGAAAGAGAAAATTAGTTTCAGTGTTTCAGGCTATGAGATTATTAAACAAAATGGACCTAGTGGCCATGGTGGTGTCGCTATTTTAATTAAAAATACTTTTAAATACAAACCAGTCCACACTCCTTACTATGATTATCTACAATCAGTTGCTATTATTATTAAAACGAACATAGGTGACTTGTCTCTACTTTCTGCATATAGTCCTCCAAGGGGTTGTCGATTCAAATGTAATAAATTAAAACAAATCATTGATAATTTGCCCAAGCCTGTCATGCTTTCAGGTGATTTGAATGCTCATCATGTCGCCTTTGGTTGCTTATCATCAAACTCTAGGGGTAATGATGTGTTTAATTTGTTAGATCAATGTGATCTTTGCATTTTGAACACAGGAGAACCAACCACTATTGGATCTATACACCATAATCAATCTGCTATAGACATTACATGTGTGAGTCCCACTGTAGCTCCATTGTGTGATTGGAAAGTATATGACGATCCAATGGGAAGTTATCATTTTCCAACAATGGTAAATATTCACACCTGTGTAGAAAAATATGAGATAGGTAATCCATCCGAGCGCTTCTTATATAATCAGGCAGACTGGTCCAAGTTTCACTCTGAAAGTGAAATATGCTTTATGAATTTAAATTTAAAAACTGGTAATGCAATTGAAATATATAATAGCTTTTGTGAAATTTTATATAATATTAAACAAAAATGTATACCCAAAATTGTAAATAAACAACCATATAAAATTAAAAAACCAGTTCCTTGGTGGGACATTGAATGTTCAATAGCTGTCCATAATAGTAGAATAGCATGGAAAAATTATAAAATTAATCCCACAATAAATAATTATATACATTATAAAAAAATTGATGCTAGCAAAAAAAGAATACTGTCTGAAAAAAAGAAGCTTGGATGGAGATTATTATGTGATTCATTCAATAGGTACACACCTGTTAGCATGATTTGGAACTATATTCGTAGATTTAAACGTGTAACACATAAAAAGCCTCCAAAAAATGATGAATGGATCCCTTCTTTTTTGGACAAATATGCTCCTATTTCTCCATCTGAAAAAAAAATAGACACAACAAGGTTAAATAATATCTTTCAATTAGCAGGAAACACTGAAAGCCACTTCCTATGTGAACCTTTTACTTTTAAAGAATTTGAAATGGCTATTAATTCTAGAAAAGACACTACACCTGGTCTCGATGACATTACTTACAAACTAATCAAGAACCTTGACATTAAAGCAAAACAAATCTTACTAGACATTTACAATTTGCTATGGACTTCTGAAACTATCCCAGATTCATGGAAAACTCAATGCATAATACCAATCTTAAAGCCTGAAAAGGCTGAGAATGATTGTAATTCATACAGGCCAATATCACTGTCATCTTGTTTAGGTAAACTTTTTGAATGTATGTTAAAATCTAGGTTAGAATATTACAGTGAAAAGCATAATGTCTTACCTGAACAACAGTTTGGTTTCCGTAAAGGTAAAAATGCAGCACAGAATTTTATTGCTCTTATTACAGATATAAAAAATTCTTTCCACAGTCACTCTTATACAGCTTGTGCTTTTCTTGATGTTAGTGGTGCATTTGATAATGTTAGCCCTTCTATTCTTATTCAGATACTCAGTGATATTGGTGTGCCAGGCAAAATCTGTAAATGGATATTTAATTTTTTATTTGACAGGGTAATTTATGTTAAATATAATAATATTTTACATGGACCTAGACATGTTTATAAAGGGACAATGCAAGGTTCTACTATTTCACCATTGTTATATAGTTTATATACTTCACAAATTAATAAATATTTGACAGAATCCTCTGTTAAGTGTTTATTATTTGCAGATGATATTGTTGTATATAGTGTAAATAATGATGTAAACATGGCCATTGGTAACTTAAACAAAGGTTTGTGTCAGGTTCATAGATTTTATGACATCCTAAAACTAGATATTAACATTAGCAAAAGTGGTGCCATGATATTTTGTAAAAAAGCTTTGAATTTTGCTGAAATTCCTTTACTTTCTTTTAATAATAATTCTTTGAATTGGTTCCATGAAAAGAAATTCCTTGGTGTATATTTGGATACAAAATTAAGTTTTGAAACCCACATAAACTACATTATAAAGAATGCTAGTAAAGGTTTGAATATATTACGTACTCTAGCTGGTGTTCACTGGGGTTCAGACCCAAAAATCTTATCTATGTTGTATAAAAGTATTGTGAGAAGTCACTTTGATTATAGTTCTTTAGCATACATGAATGCAAATATTAGTTATCTCAGAAAATTAGATTTAATTCAAAATAAAGCACTTAGAATAATTACTGGTGCAATGTGCTCAACACCAATAAATGCAATGGAATCTGAATCAGGTATAATGCCCCTTAAATTAAGGCGGTTACAGATTGCAGATTTTTTTTGTCTGAAATTATTGGCGACTAACAATACATTTATACTAGATAGAATTTTACCAAGTCAAGATCTCCCACAGAGTCTAACAAACAATATTGATATATCTGCTCAATCACTTGTATCTGACCATTTACCTGAAATGTTAACTATAACACTGTATGTAAAGCATTTATGCAATAATATCAACATTTATAATTCTTTACCTTTATATACAATTGATTATAATTGTATAAAAAATGATTTAATCATTATAGATTTGGATAAGGTTAATAATCAGTCTGAATTTTTAGAGTGTGTACACAATGAACCAAACCTTTATAAACTGTATACAGATGGGTCAAAAACTATAAATCAAGTTACTTCAGCATATTATGATCCCCAAGTAAAACAATCAAAATGTTTTAAATTGTATCCCCAATGTACCATTTTTACAGCTGAATGCTATGCAATTTATAGAGCACTACTTTATGTAAATACTGTAAATACTTCTAATATTTTAATTGTCTCTGACAGTAAAAGTGTTCTGATAGCTTTGAAAAATGACTCCTGTAGATGTAATTTAAATTTTATTTTATTCAGTATAAGGCAGGTTTTATTTGATTCATATCAAAGAGGCAAGTGTATAAAATTTAAATGGGTACCTTCTCATTGTGGTATACTTGGAAACGAAGTTGTAGATAGAGCAGCCAGAGGAAATTGTGATGAAGATCACTGTAATGTGTTAAAAGTTCCATTCACAGATTTTTATGAACTGTTATCCGCTAATCTAAACAAACTATGGCATGATTACTGGAAGATCATTAGTTCAGAAAAAGGAAAGTGGTACACAGAAATTCAGAATGCCCCGCCGCTAAAGCCTTGGTATCATAAGAACAAAGATGCTAACAGCAGAAACTTCATAACTACTATAAATAGATTAAGATTTGGACACTGTAGAACTCCAGCTCATCTTGCAAGGCTCAAAATTTTAACAGAAGCAAAATGTGACCGTTGTAATGAGGTCGCTGACCTTGAACATATTTTCATGAACTGTCAAAAGTTTAACCCTTTGAACGCCAACGTTTACAAACCTAAATGCACGCCCGACGCCGGACACTTTTTCAGAGACAGATTCTAATAAAACATTAGTGTTGGGCAAAACTTATCGACTTAACAATATAATGTAACGACATAACAATAAAATACGTACGTTTTTGTAGATTTGGAAATGTAAAAAACATTAGTTACATTAATAGACATCTGTTTTTTTTATTACTACATTTTTATTAACAATATTCAATAAATCACAATGGAAACCATTACTTTAAGAGTATTAGATTTGTATAAACAACCCCTTCACTAATGACGGATAAATACGTCATCGGCGTCCAGTGTGTAGTATGTTTTAACAAGCTAGTATGTCTTTTAGTGTGGGGACAACAACAAACAAATTTATAACGATAAACACTAAAATTTACACCCGGCTTTACTTATCTATTCTACACTATTTAATCTATGTACTTATAAAAACTACTGACTCTAAAAATCTGGAAGAAACATAAGTATGTTTATCTTATACCGTTGTGATACGAAAGGATTTTTAAAGTGGAAATATGTACTAAAAACGATTCAACGCAAGCTAAGCCGAAGCAACAGCTTTTATCAAAATAACACATCTCGTTATTCCGATAATAATTGTTTGTATTAATCAAATAAAAACATCGTGTACATATTATAATAAAAAGTTTTATTAAGTATTTGACAGTTATCATTTTTTTGGCAGTTAGACATCGACATGTTGCACATCATTAATCAACGAATATATCCGTCAGCGGCGTCTGAATGGGGGAAAAAGCACCATTATTTTACAGCGACTCATTAATGTTACTATTACTCCATCCCAACATGTTGAATTAAGATTTATCAATGATAAAATTACAGAAGAGAGTATGGAGTATATAATTGCAAAAATATTGAAAAAGAAAATGCATTGAATAGGTTGTAATTTTGTGTCAAACTTTCAAGACGGATATATACGTCAACGGCGTCAAAAAAAGGAACCCTGTTTACGGATATATCCGTCATCGGCGTTCAAAGGGTTAACTTTGAACGTTTGGTGTTAGTAACAGAACTACAAAATCTTAACGATAAAACACAAGTTCCGACGAATTTAAAAAACATTTTATCTGTACATGCTTATTTTAAACCTTTATATAAATTTATTAATAATACGGTAGGGAAATTGTAATTATACTCAATAAAATGAACTCATAGTATAGTTGAAATAAGTTAGGCTTAAAGGACATGTATCCAGGGCCGTAAAATAAATTAATAAATAAAATATGTCAATTTGTCAAACATATCAAAGTGCACCACATGCTTGATCAATGCTTCAATGCCTTCAATTCCTTTTTCGGATTTCCACAAAGCCACAATCATTACATTTTCTTTTTTATAATAGCCTTGTGTATAGTAAAAGTGTTAGATTAGTGTTGGATTAAACGTGTTATAATGGGAAAAGCTAAGAAGTTAAAACCTTCACAAGTAGGGAAAAATTTAGCTCTAGCAGATCAAATAGAAGCAGTGAACTCCGTCAAGAATAAAAATAGGATCAAAGAAAGGAACAGGCATGATGATGACGAAGAAGTAAGAGCCTCTAACTCATTTAGTATAAGCTTTCAATAAACAATAAAGTATATATAAATATAAATAAATAAATAAATATAAGCCTGATACAATTTATTTGTACATAGTTTAAAACTACTATGAGGACAAGACGTATGAATATTGATAAAACAAGAGGTATGCAAGGGTCGAAGCAAGTCGTGTTCTGTAGCTTTTCCTCCTTATTGGGATTAAGGTGTGTATGTATATATAAAGGGTCGATGAAGGTTGAAAGTGACCACCACAATAAATAAATAATTATATGTATGCAATAGAATGACTAAAATGTTGCTACTTTTTTGGTTGATCTATTGGAGCCTTTCTATGGTAAATAATGGCATCCTTGATGTTTAATAAAATATCATCTTTATTATTGTTTAGTTTGTTAATGCTGACTTATCTAAGAAAATTTTAAAAGCTGCAAGAAGGCAGCAGGCTGAATTAGGGGATGATGAAGAAGGGTTTTCTTCTGCAAAACATGTGACTTTCCCGTCAACATTCAAAGGTAAGCTAATTGGCTAATGCTTTGTATCAGAAAGCTTAAATGGATATCAGTATTAATGTGTGAATGTGTAACTTATGCAAAATAGGTGCAGAATCTGATGATGATGCTGGATCAGATAAAGATGATTTGGAACCAGATACATATTATGATAATGTAGAAATAAATGCAGAAGATGAAGAGGCACTTAGGATGTTTATGTCGGCAAAACCAGAGAGGACTCGCACACTGGCAGATATAATCAAAGACAAGATTACAGATAAACATACTGAACTACAAACACAGTTCTCAGATGTGGAAACATTGAAACTACAGAATATTGATCCAAGGTATATTGTAAGAAAGTACTTAACAAACTTTTTTACAGTGTCTACTACTTTGTAACTGTTTAGGTTTCTTAGTTTTGGGTAGATTTTAAAATATAATATAATATCCTTGCCTAATTTAAAATTTTCGCATATTGAATGGTATACCATATGCCCATTAACATCTCATGGATCCTTATTTTTTTCCCATTGTCATTGGCCCCTTGTAGCTCCCCCTTATTCACACAATTATAAAACATCTTATAAACTTCTTAAAACTATATTGTTGTTTGGTTTTCCTTGTCACAGAATATCATGTGTCAAAACAAAACATTTCAAAGCTATAACAATATGTTGTATGATTAAGGGGTACATATTATGCATATTCAATTATATTTGTACAAAAAATCAAATTTAAGATAAGGAAGAGGCTTCAAATTTTTTTGTAGTGGTTCTTTACTTCAGCAATAAAAGTTCCTTTAAATTTGCTCCCTTCAATATTTAGGGTACTTTTCCTCCTGGAGCATTTATATTGGTTAATTTATACTTCTACAATAATCCTAACTAATATTATAAATGCGAAAGTGAGTTTGTTTGTTTGTTTGTTACACTTTCACACTTAAACTGCTAAATCGATTATAAAAATTCTTTCATCAATAGAAAGTTACATTATCAGCGAGCAAAATAGGCTGTATTATTAGTTTTTTCTTAATTATAAATTCCTATGATAATTACAATAATGTAAACAAGGTATCCAAATTTGCCAATAAAACTCATTACTTAATTGATGTGTGCTCCCAGTTTGTTATGTCTTAGCAAATTTACTATAGAGATTGTTACCATGGAGATGGTTACTGTGGAAATGCTTACCAAAGAGTATAATAATAAATAGGAAAAATAAATCGATCAGAAGAATTTTCATGTAGAATTAAGAAAACAAGAACAAGCAAGGTGACCAACTGCTCCGAGAGCTAGGGAATCATGCGTAAGGGGTCGCAATGCTAACCTAACCAAACATTTTGCACAATATTTGGTGAGCATTCTTTATAATGTTCATTTAATTAATTTTAAAGCTAAACATTTTAAAGTGTGAAACATACATACATACACTCACGCCTTTCTCCCGGAGGGGTAGGCAGAAACTATAGACAAAACAATAATAAACAAATTAGTTTTATTGGTACACACACAGTAGGTAATCAATCATGGAGAATAGAGAAAGGAAACGGAAGGTTAGAGACTAGCTGGCACTATCCTAAAAATAACTAAATAGGGTTACATTCTTATGTTACTAGCACCACCATTTGCTACGTTTCTTGTATACTTCTTCCACATTCATACATTTTCTCATACATACGCGGCGGTTGCGAGTGCTACGTACCTGACCTTAGTGTGAAACCATTATTCTTAAGTGCGTTTGTACAATTCCCTTTATTTTATTTACTTTCTCATGATAATGATTATAACTTTGAGAGTTATTTAAAGACATCAACGCGAGCGAAGCCGCGGGTAAAAGCTAGTATTATTATACTTCCCGAGTGGGTCTTCCCTGATAGATATAATCTGGGTGTCTTTAAATCACGAGTGAATCGGTTTCTTCTAGGCAAGCGCGCTCCATCGTAGATCGCAGTATCGCTTAACATCAGGCAAACTAGCGGTCAAGCGTAAGCCTATCACGAATAAAAAAATAAAATAAAATAAAAATAAAGGAAAGACTGGTTTGTTTGTTTGTAATAGATAAAATCTGAAACTATTGAACTGATTTCAATAATTCTTTCAATATTAGCAAGCTATTTTATCCAGAAGTAACATAGCATATATTTTATTTGAGTATTAATAAGATTTAACCAGGAAATTGGTATTTTACAAAAATTGCCATTTTATCATCAAGACAATCTTTGTAGAAAAATCAATTTTGTTTGCATCATTATAATCCTTTTTAGAATTAAAACGATGTATGAGGGTGTCAGGGATGTATTGCAAAAATACAGATCTGGTAAACTGCCGAAGGCTTTCAAAATGGTTCCACACTTACAGAATTGGGAACAAATATTGTACATAACAGAGCCAACCACCTGGTCTGCTGCAGCAATGTATCAAGTAAGTTTTTATAATTAAACAACGACTTCTATTGTTAACTAATTAATCATATTTGTTTTATTTTTATGCAAGTTATACATATATCCTATAACTGTTGTTGTAGGGTAGTGACAGGAATCACAAACCTAATTCTTTAATGATATCATAAAGACAAACAAAGGGCTCTTTCCTTAGACTTTATATATAATCCTGAATTATATTGATTTTGGATCTTTGGAAGGAATGGAGGGAGGCCTTTGCCCAGCATTGGGACAGCACTGGCTAATAATAATAATATTGATTTTAGGCTACAAGAATCTTCGCGTCGAATTTGAAGGAGAAGATGGCACAACGATTTTATAACTTAGTACTGTTGCCCCGAGTTCGTGATGATCTCGCTGAATATAAGAGATTAAACTTTCATTTGTACCAAGCATTACGGAAAGCACTCTTCAAGCCTGGTGCTTTCATGAAGGGTATATTATTGCCTTTGCTGGAGGTAAGTTACATGAGTATTACTGAAGTGGAAGTAAGAAACTAAGTCCAAAGAAAAAAGAACCGGCGACATAGCAGCCATGTTACATGAACCATTTTTAGCTACTTCAGAATTGCGAACTATTTAACCTACATTCATGAAATTGGGCAGCCATTTAGCTTATCTATTATAGAGTCCTAAATTTCATAAATGTAGCTCAGTTCTTGATATATAAATGTTAAAAAATTTGGCATTTTTATGACTGACTGACTTACTCACTCACTGAATTATAGATGAAAAAACGAATCCACTTCCAGATGACCTAGGAGGCGTTCTGTTGGCTAATGTGTGTATACAATGAAATTAAGCACACCTAAATCTTTAGGTGTTAATAAAAATTGATTGCTCGACTTGGCTAGTTTTAACATAAGTACAAGTTATCTTAATATTATATTTGCATAATAAACTCATTTACCCTATGTTATAGGCAAGTTACTGTTTTTATATTGTAAATTCAACATATTTTCTTCGTCTATTTTCTTCCAACAATTCTTTTGTCGGCGAAGTCGACAGCCACACCTATTTTAAATATTGAACTCCCATTTTCACATAAAGAATATCACCCAGCGTCTATATACATTTTTGGGCCATTTTTAAAAGCCAACAAAAATTAACTTATTATTTATAAGTAATAGAGCGTCACATATTAAACATTTTTTATTATTACACCTAAGTCGTAAGTCAATTCACCGAGAAGTTAATTTCAAGTTATTCGACCAAAAACGTTACCCCACTCTAGGACTATTCTCCTGTATCATGGCTGCGTTTACAAAAACAAATTCTCATAGTCAAACGTCCAGACCATGAACAAGTACCTGTAGATCATACAAATATTTTCTGCGGGGATCGAACCCACAACAAGGGCACAGAAGTCGATCGCTCAGCCGCTACGCCAAACGTGTCGTCTAAGCAAACAAAATATCAATTCTATCTATGGAATAGAATTTAATTATGTATGTATTACAGAATTTAATAACTTATTGCCATGATTATTAACAGATTAACACCCTTTTCATAATAATAAAAAACGTCTATATATCTGCTTTAAGTATCATATGTTTTGTCTTCTTTTCCCTGTCACAAAAAGTGACGTGACAAAACATATATAGCTATAAGAAGTATATAAGACATTTTATATTTTTATGAATAAAGGAGTATGTATGTAAACAAAAAATGGAAAGAAAAAGTTAAACACGGTGCTACAAGGTGGAACGAAGGTGGCAAACAAGCACGCGAACCGCCTGATGGTAAGCGGTTACCGTACCCTATGGACGCTACTACGGAACTAGCGTGTTGCCGACTCTGTAAAAATCTTTTCACCTTTTTGAAGAACCCCATGCTGTAATCCTTTGGGAAAACCTCGGCGGGGGACTGTTTCCACAACCTGAGTGTGCGCGGGAGGAAATTCCTCTGGAATCGCACAGTATGAGACTAGAGTTGTTCTAAGGTATATGGATGAACTCCACGCCGATAACGACAGCTTTTTTTTTATGAGATAGGAGGGCAAACGAGCAGACGGATCGCCTGATGGTAAGCGATTACCGCCGCCCATGGACACCCGCAACACTACAGGAGTCACAAGTGCGTTGCCGTCCTTTTAAAAGGGGATTGGGCCTCCGGTAACCTCACTCACTCGGCGAAACACAACGTAAGCGTTGTTTAACGCCGGTTTTATGTGAGGCCGTGTTATCACGCCGGTCTAGCCGGCCCATTCGTGCCGAAGCATGGCTCTCCCACGTAACAAAAGCGACAGGTGCGGTAATAGAAAGTAGCCGTTGGCATCATTTCAAACAATTCCTCAGAACACTGCCCATTGTATAAACGATAAAACACACACATAGAGGCAGTCTAAACGGCCGTTTGTGAGATTGGGATCGTTGACAATCCTAACTGCACGTCTCTAGACCAAATCAAAAGTATCAGGCATACCAGCCTGATACTTTGTAGCTGGTGCTTCCGCCCATAGGTGACAACAGTACTCCATATGGGGCCGGATTTGCGACTTATAAAGTAGAAGTCTTTGGCCCGCGGTGAAATACCATCTTGCCTTATTAAGCACCCCGAGTTTTTGGATGCCAGTTTGACCTTCCAGATGACTGCGGAATTGAACGCTGCTAGAAATGTCAACACTAAGGATCCCAATACTGTCACAGATGTTAAGGGAGCTATTCTGGAATTGAAGAGCCAAAGCTAATGGGATTTACTTTGTGGTGAATACGCAAACTTGCGTTTTCATGGGGTTAAAATGGACTAAGTTTAGTCGTCCCCAATTGGAGACTCTACTTAGAGTACCTACTCTCGATTTCAGACACAAGTTGCATGAGGTATTTCTCCACTTTGGAACGAGGGATGTTAGCACGCCCCGTATAAGTAGCGTCCCCTGTACTGTCGGCCGCATACCAATGAATGCCATCTATAGACAGCATATATCATTAATATGCAGTAAGAACAATGTTGGGGTCAGAACGGAGCCTTGGGGGACGTCAGCATTAATGTTCACAGTATTGGAGCAACTGCCATTTACAACGGCTCGTATGCTTCCGTTGGTCAGAAAGCTGGCAATCCAGCCACACAGTCCCTCGGGTAGCTTGTATGATAGTAACTTCGATAGGAGACCCCGGTGCCAGACCCGATCGAATGCCTTCGCTACATCAAGGTTAACCGCCAATTCCTCACCATGACTTAACGCCCAGCGGTGAGTGAGGTAAACTAGAAGGCTACCATCCAACCATGCCGTTCAACTGCCGAAGGGGTAATTTTTATTACACTGTCATTGTTTATGTTAGACTAGCATCTGCACGCGACTTTGTCTGTGTGGACTTCAGGATTGGGTCTGACCTGGATAAAAAGTAGCATATGTGTTATTCCAGGCTATAATCTATCTGTGTGCATAATTTTATCCAGATCCGTTCAGCCATTCTGGCGTGAAAGAGTAACAAACATCCATACTCACAAACTTTCACGTTTATAATATTAGTAAGGAAGTAAGGATGTATCATATTTTTGTAATCATTATTAATTACGTAAAACTTGGGTATAGAACTTGGGTGGTATAATAAAAAATGTGTATATCCATCCATAGGCTCTGTTTAATTATTGCGATTATTTTTGTTGGCCGGCAAAGAAAAAATTAGCCTCATCTGGGTGATCTTTATGTTTTTGATGGGTATAATACCTAAATAATATAGCTTCATGTTTTAATAGATTTGTGGATTATGAGAATTATAAACAGCAGATTTATTATTGGTCATTCTTTCTAGGCGGGAGACTGCACATTACGTGAGGCCATCATAGTAGGCTCAGTATTGGCACGGAACTCAGTACCTGTGTTACATTCAAGTGCTGCAATGTTAAAAATTGCAGAAATGGATTACACTGGAGCAAATTCCATATTTTTAAGAATACTTTTTGATAAAAAGTATGCTTTGCCATATAGAGTAGTGGATTCTGTTGTATTTCACTTTATAAGGTAACTATAATTATATAATATTCATAATTATGAATATTTTTTGGAATACCATCTTAACCCATTGACCACTACGTCAAAACGGAAAAAGCGTGCCCTTAGCGACAAGCTTCAATTTCCTATTGAAATCTGTCACCCAGTTGTGACTGTGCCATGCTGGGCACATTTTGGTTTGTCGTCTAGACATGACTGTGGCACTCAAAAGGTTAATGCTTTATTCATCACAATAAATTGTGTGGTATTTTAAAGTAGAATTGATACATACACAAGAAAAATTACTTTTGTCAAAAATTAATTTCAGATTTCAAAGTGATCATCGCAATTTGCCAGTGCTTTGGCATCAATCATTACTAACATTTGTTCAGCGTTATAAGGCTGATATATCTTCAGAACAGAGAGACGCTCTCTTGGAATTACTAAGAAAGCAGTCCCATCCTAATATCACACCAGAGGTACATTATATTTTGATAATAATAATGAATATAGCATCAGAAACAGTTTCTCAACTTATAATTTGCCAATTAGATACTAAACTATTTATTTTATTTACAGATTCGAAGGGAACTGCAGTCTGCTAAATGCAGAGATATTGAAGTCAATGAATCTGTGACAGGTGCTATGGTGGTTGAATGAACTGTTAATTTGATCAATAATATAATTATAATAATTATATGACATCTGTTTTCATTTTATTTATTAATTCACTAAATTTACAGCCTAAACATTGTTTTTATAATAGCAGACCATTTTTCAGTTGATTTAGTGTTATTGGCCTATCAATTTGACTTGTCACTAAATGTATAGGTGGTAAAACTGACACTCCACATTCACATTTTCGACCTGATATGTAGTCAAATGATCCAATTCTGTAATTACATTTCTCACAATGGAGTTTACCCTTTGTCCACTGCCCGTTTTCGATTTTCAATTTGATCCATGTAGGTGCTTTATCTTCGCTGATGTAAATAAACCTCTTTTTATCATAACTTTCACATTTCTTGGGATCACATGTCAAGGAACTGTCGAGGATGCAAATGTCTTTTAATAATATGTGGCGGCATTTGTGGCATTTGATGACTTGTGAATCCATATTTTCATAACTCAAAAGTTTTTTGAATGCCTTTGCTTAGGTACATCAATGACGATAACCTAATAAGAGGCCTATCATGATTACAAATTCAACAAGGTTTTTTAGGTTAGGTTAAAATTTTGATACAATTTATTAAATAAAGTAGACTGAATTATATGTAAAATATACTTTTCTTGTCTTGATTTCTTTCATAACTGACACAGATGATTGCCAAAGAGTATAGTAATTTTGATGCATACCACATCAGAGCAAGAATGAAAAAAAGTTACAACTTGTGTGGGGCACGTACACATAGAGTATTAAAGAGGTCAGATACTAGTATATCTAGTCTGTAGAGGTCAGTAGGCACGCATACAGATTAAATTAATCACAATTAAAATCACAGACTACTTAGAGATACACAGACTACATAAAGATAATAGATTAATATATATTTATATTATGGAAGACACTTTATGTATCATAGTATGATGTAATGATAACATGAATGAGTGATTATTTATGTCAACCGGTTTAAGGAAAACAAAAAAAAGTTTTTGCGAAAACCGATGCACGGTCTCGGTTATTTAAATAAAACTGATTAAGTTTGAGCCGCTCTCTATAGGCTACTATACTACACCACGCTACTAATTTATGTATTAGTGTCCTTAAATACTCCTAAGATATATTTTATCTTTAATGTAATAATAGTAATAATAAGACTTATACATTTCAAAATATCTAGGCTGATAAACAATAAAAAAAAAAAAATCAAATATTATCTCGAGAACGGTTAGATTTAGGATTTCATAGTCAAATCAGTCAGTAAAGGTGTAAACTACACGGGAATAGGTCGACTTAACGTTTAACCCTGTTTATACTAATCGGTTTAAACCGGTGCTGAACTTTGCGGATCTGTGGTAGACATAGGCAATAGACATGCGGCCGGCTGCTCAGTTGCCATGTAAAAAAACCAGGCTGACGGTTATTTCATTTTAAAAAACGGTAGATTTAAAAAAAACTGTAGTTGCGCCTGAAAAGACACGGTAGGAAACCGGCAAATATTTTATTTAATTTTCTGATAAACTATAGTTCTTGTTGTGACGAAACGGCCAAGCCACAAATTTTGACTAAGTTTGTGAAGTTAGGGCTTGTAGGGTTAGGGCGTGTAGAAGCTTGGCTTTATATGAGATCTGATAACTTTTTGACAGTACGAACCATAATATGGTCTCGTCTTGGCGACATTTTACATAAAAATGTTTTTAGTGGGATTATGATTTACTAGCTTCTGCCCGCGACTTTGTCTGCGTGGATTTCAGAATTGGGTCCGACCTGGATAAAAAGTAGCCTATGTGTTATACCAGACTATAATCTATCTCTATGCCAAATTTAATCCCAGATCCGATCAGCCGTTCTGGCGTGAAAGAGTAACAAACATCCATACATCTACACATCCATACATCCATACTCACAAACTTTCACGTTTACGATACTATTATGGATTTATAAGAAACTTTAAAAAGTGGCGACATCTGGTGAGCTTAAAAACGGTAACCCTCATTATGTACTGTAGTAGTTTCTAGACTAGCTAGGTCCACTCCATCGGCAGACCACATTGCAAGTTTCGCCCGCGACGGTATGACTGTATGAGTGACCATGGGTGATGGGCAGTGGGCTCGTACTGAGTAACACAACCCAAACGATATAATTTACTGATGAACGTAACTTTATATTGGACAGTGACTTATCATGGAAGTTACATATAGAAAAAATAAAAAATAAGCTCTCAGCCTTAACAGGCGCATTGCGCGGCATTGTACGTTGTCTTCCCCCAAAAGTTTGCTATGTAATTTATAACTCCATGGTGAAACCCCATTTAGAATACCTACCTTATAGAGATATATGGTTCTACTTACAAATCTAACCTAATCATCTTGCAAAGAGCTCAAAATAAAATTATTAAAGTTCTTTTTAAATATAAGTATCGCACGCCTACACTAAAAGTTTACAAAGACACAAAGATAATGACTATTTCACAAATATATAGATATAATACATGTTTACTTGTACACAAAATATTAAATAAAAACATACATACACAAATCACTTTTTCTAAAAACTCATGCACTCAAAAAAGGTACAGAACTAGACAAGCAAATAATATAGCCCTTCATGCCCCTCGGACAAACTACGGGAAAAGTACTATACTGTATGAAGGAGCACAGCTTTACAATAAATTGCCTAAACATGTAAAAGACCAGAAGTCCATATATACCTTTAAAAAAGCATTAAAAAAACATATTTTTGAGGATTTAAAATAGTTAAACTTTTCCTTTTTATAATTTCGACATAAACTGTCTCGTCGCCCTAACTTAACTTATTTAGAAATGTTGTTTTCTCATATAAGTGAAATGTATTTCTTTTTGAGAAATAAAGTTCTTAAACCTTAAAACCTTATATATTGGTCTCTGACTAGTAACTTGGTATTTAGGTATTTCATTAGAATTTTTCAGCTTGGCACCGACTTCAATTAAATCAGTAGGATTTTTGTTTTTTAAATTAAATCTGTAATACAGTTATTTTTCGTTTGTTGTTGTTTTTGTTTTTTAAAAGTTGGTTTAATTATTTTTTTAAAGATTTTAAGTTTGGTTCCATTTTTATTGTACGAGTACGTTAAGTACGTAGTGAGTATGGTATTAGAAATCTACTGTAACCAATGTGTCATATTATAGTAGAACTTTAAGTTACTAAGTAGATTTTTTATTTTTATATATATTAAACGGGGAGTTTATTTTTGTGTAGGTACGTATATCGCTCCGTTTTAAGAAGTCCCTTTTGATACTTCACATAAATACTATCGACTTATCTTTAGGTATACCTGCGTCCCAACGATTTCTATGGTGTTAATCTGTGACCCTTTTTTAACATTACAAAATTTGATTTACTTCTATATTAATTTTCATATTTCTAAGAATTTCATTGATTTATTTCCATTCATTAATATATACCACAAATAGGATACTTACCTACCCCTTTTAAACTATATATTGTCATCGAGTAGGTAGGTACCTAAATATTATAAACTAGCTTTTGCCAGCGACTTCGTCCGCGTGGAATAAGTACTTTGTTCCCTAGTTCTTCGCCCGCGGTTTCACCTGCGTTGCCCCGTTCCTAAGGGTTGTAGCGTGATGTTTTATAGCTTGAAACCTTTCTCGTGAATCACTCATTTTCCCAACATTTCCCTTCACTGCTCTGCTCCTATTAATCGTAGCGTGATGAAAAGTATACTATAACCTGTGGTTTGGGCTGTGCGTTGATAGATCACTATGTCAGTCAGTCAGTCACCTAACATAAGAGTAGACAAATATAATCAGAAAGCTCCGAACTGCTAAGCTATCGGGAGTTACACGTGTTATTGTGAGTCAACCATAACAGATAGACATTTGCTGTCGTGTAATATTTTTTATATAATTTTAAGGAGAACATTTCCGTCATACATGATTTCTGTGTAGCTTTAACCACTAAGGCTGCACACGCGAAGGAAGCTTAAAAAATGGAGTAAGTTCTCCTGTTTTCCCAACATTTCCCTTCACTGCTCTGCTCCTATTGATCATAGCGTGATGAAAAGTATACTATAACCTGCCCAGGAGTATGAAGAACCATTGTATCAAGTTTCGTTGAAATCCGTCGAGTGGTTTTTGTTTCTATAACGAACATACAGACAGACAGACAGACAGACAGACAGACAGACAAAAATTTTACTGATTGCATTTTTGGCGTCAGTATCGATCACTAATCACCCGCTGATAGTTATTTTGGAAATATATTTCATGTACAGAATTGACCTCTCTACAGATTTATTATAAGTATAGATAACAGTGACAGTGCTTGGGATGAAGTACTTGGGCGACATGGAGTTGGAACATGCAACGCCAATGCCTCCTCACTCTTTGTGCTGAATATGAAAAACTGGAAAAGTTTGAGACCACGTGGATGCATCCAAGATCTAAGCACTAGCACCTCTTGGATTATCTGATAGTACGCAAGAGGGATCTCGGAGAAGTACTCAGGGTTGGACCGAACATAGACTTGTTCGATCAAAACTGCGGTTGCAATTGAAATTTTCACGAGGTCCACACAAGAACCCAGTGAAGATAGATTGTATGAAACTGATTTAAAACCAAGCACTAACGAACAGGCTGAATGATGCTTGCTCTATAGCTAATATGCAACAAACCACAGAAGATGCGTTTTTACCCTGAAAATCTCCATAGTTGTGCCTTACGAGTTATAGGTAAATCATTGGAAAAACCAAGACAGGTTTGACGATTCTTATGTAGAAATCCAAAAGCTCGTTGAGGACCACAGGCGTGCTCTTCTTCAACAGACATCTTTGAACGAAGAAAAGCAATTTTTTTATTGATTAGGTCGGCAAACGAGTAGACGAGCCACCTGATGGTATGTAGTCATCGCCGCCCCTGGACACCTGCAGCACCAGAGGAGTTGCTGATGCGTTGCCGAGCTTTACGAGCCCCTACAGACTGCAGACAGCTAGCCGCAGCAACCGAGGGGAACCGGCTCTTACGCGCAAAAGTCGAAACACACCAAGGTGCTTTACGATAGGCACCGACGTAAGGGTGGTTGCCAGCCAGTCAGACACCGAGAGGTCCTACCACCGAGCAAGTTAGATATTTTCTCGGCTCTTACAAGATGGCCATCTGAATGGCAGGGAGGAACTGTATTCTAACCCGTCACCATACGGGGAAAACATTTTAACCTGAAAGTTATTTGTCTTTAAGTACGGCCACTTAAAGACAAATGGTGGGTGGATAAAACACATGAAATTCAGAATTATACTGATACTAATCAGGTCAATTTTTTGAGGACTTACAGACTAACAGATTTATAACGCGATAAAATCCGTAAAAAGTAGTTTTATTTCAATGTCTAATATTTGCGTAAGTGTTAGAAACCAGTAGGCCTATAGGTAGGTAGGTGTTTTCGACCAAGATTTAAGAAAACAGCTCCATTATACAACAATGATAAGACCCGACGGTTGACTGAGCAGTAAGATGTATTAGCTCGATGGGCAGAACATTTTCATGATATTCTAAATCCCACTACACATACGACCCATTTGCTGTACATAGAATCTCTAAAATATCTACCTACCGTTGAAGATTGGCGAGTTTGTTGCTGCACTGAGGAGAATGAAGACTGCCAAAGCACCCGGGATAGATAGTTCACCGTCTGAAATATACAAATACCGGCCTACACATCAATAATAATTTATTCGAGCTTATATTGAAAATATGGGAGTGTGAAGTCATCCCGCAAGATTGGAGAGATGCTTCCATCTGTAAACTATACAAGGGCAAAGGTGATATAGCCGATTGCGGTTCGTACAGAGGCATCTCTCTTCTGTCGACAGCTGGGAAGATTCTAGATCACATTGTCAACACCCGTCTGTCCCGAGACTTGGAGACAATACTCCCCGAAAACCACTGTGGTTTTTGTCCAGGTAGAGGTACTGTAGACACTATATTTGTTGTACTACAAATGCAAGAAAAGAGTCTGGAACAGTACAGTCTCCTTTACATGTCGACTTAGAAAAAGCTCGGCAGAGTACTGCGTGAAGCGTTGTGGGTTGTGTTAAGGAAAGCTGTTGTCTTGTTAAGTTATTAAACTTGATACGCCAATTTCATGAACATATTATGATGGTAAGAGTTTGGCATGAAAATGACTTTTCCCACCAATTCCCAGTATCGAGTGGTGTGAAGCAAGGCTGTGTGCTGGCTCCTACTTTGTTCTCTTTATTCTTTGCTTCTTTGATGCAAGATGCGTTAGGAATTGCAATGATATTTTATACGTGGGAGAGCCATGCTTCGGCACGAATGGGCCGGCTCGACCTGAGTGATACTACGGCCTCACAGAAAACCGGCGTCAAACAACGCTTACGTTGTGTTTCGCCGAGTGAGTGAGGTTACCGGAGGCCCAATCCCCTTTTAAATGGCGCGAAACGCACTTGTGACTCCTCTGGTGTTGCGGGTGTCCATGGGAGGCGATAATCGCTTACCATTAGGCGATCCGTCTGCTCGTTTGTCTCCCTATCCCATAAAAAAAAAAATTCAGAACTGACAAGAGCATCTTCGATCCCTCTCGTTTTAGAGCTAAACGCCAAGTTACCAGGCTCTCAGTGATGGATATTTTATACACCGATGATGTTTGCCTAATGACTGGTTCTCTTATGTCTCTTCAGGCCTATAAAGACGCTTTACACCTGTCATGCCGTAGATTTGGTCTAGGTATAAGCACTAGCAAGACCCAAGTCATAAAACAGCTTCCGAGAGGTTGCGATGGTGATCATTCCAATGTCGACTTAGATGGCACTGCGTTGGTTGAATACAATACAGTTTTTTTCTTTGCTAAAGAAGTCATATAGAAAAGGTAGTCTTGCACAGAAGACTGTCACTGTCTGCATAGTACCTACACAAGAAATTGTTTGCCGCAAGTTATAAACAAGCTAAAATAATTACGACCGAAATGTCGTCTGAGCACTCGGCACTTCCGCCATGATAATGCTCCGGCACATCGCTCCTGCACATCAGGCAATTTTAACTCAAGAGTTTTTGAGCCAGTCGGGACTCACACTATTGAAACACCCTCACTGCAGCTTGGACCTTGATCTTGTGAATTTGGGCTCTTCCCTATTATGAAAAGTCAGTTAGAAGGGCAAAAATTAACAACTGAGGAAGAATTATTAAGTGCTTGGAATAGGGCTTTTGCTTCTGTTACAGAAGATAATTGGGAAGAAATATTTAGTTATTGGTTTGCAAAAGTGTATTAATTCTAATGACACATATGTACCTATTAAATACTTTTGTATTGCAACACTTTTGGAGCAGTCTACGTACAAACACTACTATATATTTAGTTTCTATCGACACATAGTAGTATTATCCCTTAACTTCTAATTATTAAGGAGTGCTGTGCTTTTTATCATCAGCTCATCGGCATGAGAAGATGACTCTCAGACGCAGACACCTGTATATGTTATGAAAAATTAACAAACACACTATAAATGTCGATAATTTTTTAGGGTTTCCCTCGATTTCTCGAAGATTCCATCACCATATTCTAACATGGTGAATACGGAACCACATCCGAAGTTAAGATACTCTTTCAAACAAAAAAAATAAAGAAATTGGTCCGCAACTGCCGAACATAGAACCACCTTTTTTCTTTTAATTTGAAGTCGGTTAAAAATAAAACAACATGTCGCATGTGCGTGATATTTTATTCCACTGAACTTATTCCACGAAAATTTTGCGCTGTTCAATGAATGCAAACTTTTGATAACTATGTGACTAATGTGCTCTGTTTTATAATGCTCTAAGTATAGTACATGTAAGTATAACATGTACGATTTACGCATATTATTATAACAATAATGAACAAACGTTCAATAATTTGTATAAAAAGTATACCTAAAGCAAAAATTTGTGGCTTATAAATTAACCGTCATAATATCGATCCAGTCAGTGCTTAGAATAACGTAGATGTAAATAAAATATCGTTGTAACTATCATTAGGTAATTGGTTAGAAAAATAAATAGGTAATATGTAATTGGTTTGAGTGAAGTTTTTTGAAAGCATGCCTTTATTTATTTATACACACTGAATCATATAAAATTTTGTGTATCCGTGTGAATATATTCTGGTTATGCATATTGATCATATATGTTATAGAAATAGCTGCTTGCTAGATGTACCTACGGTAAAAATAATTTATTGCTTAGTAAGTACAACCTATTTTATTATATCGCTGCAATACATGTGTATTCCGGGTTCCAAATAAAAACAAGTCAAAAATGACTTTAATAATTATAAAATACCATTATGAACAAAATATATTGTAAGTAATTTACTTCTATTTAACAGCTTAGTTAGATTTTATTTTAGTTTTATTAAGACTGAAAAATAAAGAACATAGAAACATCAAGTGCGAACCTTTGAATCTTTTTCATATTTGCCCGGGTTATTGACACAGAAATATTAAATTCACTAAGTTGAAAATAAAACGGCAAAGTTAATAAAATTTATCACTTCTAAATTAAAAAAAACGAAATACTTCGTCTCACTTATCTCACACTTCACTCTCTCCACGTGCTCTCTGTTTATTAACGAAAAGAAATGGATGCAAAAAAGTTAAAAGCTTTATAATTTACTTCCATAGAACGATTTTTTATATCTCGAACACAATATTTTATATTACCTACTTACGGCTCACTTAAATAGGCATATGATTATTACCTATCCATCATAGTTAGATCATAATGTAAATCGAACAGTTAAATCAGTTCAGATCGCAATATTCTTCAATAACTAAGTACTATAGCTATTGAAGAATTTATAAACAGCAGAATTGTTTCAGTAAATATTGTATTTACTTGATAAAAGAAGTCACGATTCAGTAAACACGCAACATGCTTTAGAATATCATTTGTCAATAACAGAACTTGTCCATAACAGAACAAAATGTACATTTTTTAATATTAATGAGATATATAGATAATAATAACAATAATATTTCTGAAATTCTAGGACATACTTTACACGTGTTTCTTTTAGTATTTACTCATACATTCTGCAATGCTCTTCAATATTTAAAGTTGTTAGGTAATTTATATAGATACATATATATGAAGGCAGGGAGACTTTATTGTCGATGTATTACGATATAAATATGTACCTATATGTTTTGTTTGAATCATAATTTTAACTCTAATCAAGCTTCGAATTAAAAAAAATATCTGAGGGTAAATTCTATATGAATGGTAATTCGTTTTTAATAAGATGTATATCATTCATGAATAAGAACATTACATAAAATAATACAGTGTAGACTGCAGTGGTGTCTGTATCTAGTTTAGTAAGAAGTGAAGCTCATATTTATTCAGTATGAAAGGAATGCTCTGCGGCGTAACAATAACCACTTGGACTTTCCTTTTTATTAGATTACTGCAGTATCAAAAACTAGTATCTAGGATATTCGACTTCTAGTTGAACTGTACAGAAGCTGATGAATTTTACAAGCACACAGAATGTATAAAGCAATACCTATATGATTAGCTTCTCAAAATAATTATACGTGTGTTTAATTTTCAGCTTAACAATATAAAATTTCGATCACAGACAAAATTACATAATACAATACACGCGTTAACTTTGCGCTTATGTTGTTGAAATACAAAATACTTAACTTATCATTACGATATTCTAATATAATTGTGAGATTATTCAAAGCTGAAACAACCAGTTTTCTGTGACTAAAATATTTCAAGGCAACAATTTTTAAATGATTAAGCGAACATTTTTTCGCAAGGTGACATAAGCTCCCCTAATATCTTATCTCTTATATCTACATAAGTATGTAATCCTGAAGGGCGTTCTTAGCTATAATAGCGGCACCTACAAACTATTTCATACAATTACGTATAGTCACAGAATAAATAATTACCTACTTATTATATAAAAATGTTCATCAGCGACATGATAATTATTTTTTGCAGTAACATACGAGTGCTGCGCTGAAACGTAGGTAGTATTAGTGGCTGAAAAATGTTGACGAGTCGCGAAAGTCAGTTCAGTAGGTATAGTCTGCATGGCATAATAAAACAAACGCGTAGGCATGACATGTCGTGTAGGCCTTTAGGAGACTTACTACACTGATTACAAGAAATTGTAAAGTACCTACATTCTATTTGAAATTTTATCTTAAGCACATTGCAGTTGAATCAGCACCGAGTCCTCAAAGTTGATGTTGATGATTTTAAAGAAAATGACCAGCATGCATTAAATAGACTGAAAACGATAACACGTGTATCTTGTTGTTTTATAGTAGAGTGAGTGCACGTGTGCCAAACATATTAAGCATTTGAACTACGTTTAGACATTAATATAGACAATAATATATCTACGAATAATATATCGATGGTAAGTTATAATATTTAGTTTCAGTAAGTATCTATGATATTAAGTTATGGTTATGGCTTATGAACGAAATTACACCCTGTGCTTAAGCGCTATTAGTCAAACTTCTTCTAAATCGTCTAGCGGCAGCGTGTTGGAAATGCATATATTTTGTGACGGTTCTAACAAGGAAATACTAAGAGGTCACTTGCGCTAGATGCATGAATAATTACAAATGATGCACGGAGCGTTACCATAGTGTGCATTTTGAGAACTATTGCGGAACATCTAGTGGCGGGACAGTTAGGGGCAATGGACCCCGTAGCATTTAAATTATATTCGTTGTAAATTGCGTTTTATATGACGGTTGAGTAACTTGCATCGTAAATACATTAATCACCAACTACCTATATAATGTCATTGATTAATTATGTGTTGTGAGCTTGCGTAGTGCAGTTGTCAGCAACCAACGTTAGCTTAAGTTATTTTGAATTAAATTAGATCAAGAAATACTAAATTCATTTTAATATACTTATTGAAAGGCAACCGTTTAAAAATATAATGACTTTTATTGCACTCGCTCGGTATTGTTAATTTGTTTTTAAGTAAGTATTCCTATTATAATGGATAGCTTGAAAATAAAGTAGTTTTTGGCCCAGCTAAAATGAATTAGGTATACCTATCACATTATTTTTTATGTAGAAATAAATAAAATATAAGAGCTAGCACACATAAAGACGTTGCGATTACTGAAATTTGCGACGTGTAATAAACGCGCCGCGCATTACTGTAACAATACCTACAGTACGCGCGACATAAGTTGGCCGGACTGAAGTTAGCTGTTTGGTTGCGCAGTACACAATTTTTACCGTAAACAATCCACTGCGCATTAAAACGGCGAACTTCGCTCCGGTCAACTTATGCCGCGCGTACTGTACGTTTGTCGTTTGTTCGTTCGTCTATAGAAGGACTGGAGTCAAAGCGTCGCCGTCCGCGTCGTTTTTAAAATTAAAATAACAGCCGTTGACGTAGATTTGTTCACATAAATTACTGATCTCTATATGTATTTCTCTATGCTACCTATAGAGATCAGTGACTTAAATCGATAGTCACAAGGATTAAATAAATTTATAAAATAATGAAGCAATTATGGTTATTACAGTGATAATAATAAAAAAACATAAATAAGTAATAATAGAGCAATTCGTATATTACGATCCATGCTAGAAAGGTTTAGACTTCGTCCAGCAACGTCGATCCTTTTGACGATCCTTGGAAATATGGTCATCTCACGTTACGATAGTGGGACGTTTTGCGACGAGACGCCGAAACGTAATGCTTTATGAGTGTCGGCCCTAATAAATGTTTATTAATGTAATAGTGTGTGCCTGTGTTGTCGAAATTAAAAAAAATAATTAAATATAGTTCAAGTTCAATATTCCTGCAGTTTAGGAAGCATATTCGTGGAAGCATCTGTCCGGTGGATTGATTATTACAGTTTATGTATTAGGTAAACTGATATGAGATTTTTGAATTTTATAAATCGTCTTATTTAGACGAATTTATTTATTCCAAATATATGTAAGTACATATAAATATTTAGATGTTCAGATGTTCACTATATAATGACATTCAGGCAAATTGAATATCTATAACTAGGTACTAAAACAAATAACAATGCTTAATTATAGTCCTAAATTGATTGGCATATGATAGTTATTCAAAGCAAAGCTAGTAATTTTGTTAAACTAGATAGATTGAAGAATATTTTGGGAATTGACCAATTTACAAACCTAAGTCTACATAATTATCTAAATATTTACATTATTATCACCTACTTAGCGCAGAAAATTAATTGTTGAACTAAATGTGCGATTTTTTTTTATTCTAATGACTTATTATTTTTAATTCAACGAGTTTCGAGCCTATTCTAATGTTTTTTTTTATAAATTCTGTTGAAATAATAGTTTTCATAATTAAGTTAAAGTTTTTTTTCCAAGCCGATTAGGAATGTGTGTATTTACACAACATTTTAATATGCATCAATGGTAACTGGAACGTTATTGTCTATATTATTTAAATTGAAAAGAATACAAGACATGCTTACTAAAAATGTATGTGTAAATGGTTAAATATATATACGCGTA
This sequence comes from Acronicta aceris, assembly GCA_910591435.1. Lineage (NCBI taxonomy): Eukaryota > Metazoa > Arthropoda > Insecta > Lepidoptera > Noctuidae > Acronicta > Acronicta aceris. The sequence continues at coordinate 9,550,101 of OU342760.1, read as the reverse complement.
CAAAAATTATGGTATACCTATTTAATGAATATTTGCAGAAAATAATAATGTTAAGTGATCAATTCTGCTGTTATGACTTTACAACTATTCTCCTTCAAATGATGTCATAAAAATTACTGTATGTAACCATGATAGTTGCCAAACGCACGAAAGTTGATTATAGTGTTTTGAAGTGTATCGTGTAGTTATTGGATATTGTTCCAAGCAGTAGGTTTCCGAGATTAATTCTAAGATTGAGTATGAGATTAAAGTAGTTAAAACAAGAATGGCATTTATCAATACAATTTTAGGGGAGGCAGCGTGTTATCGAGATATACATAATATGTAGTATGCTGATGTATCGTATAGTCTGTTTTGCAAAAAAAAAACGATTCTATAAAGTGCGTTAAAATTGATGACATATACAGATAAGTATAATTGTGAGTTTAGTAAATATCTTCTTACATTAAAAAATATATAACACTTGAACAAAGTAGGTAAATATAAAATGGAATGATTGTATGATATGACGCATTACGATATGACAATCACATGAACGATTAAGTAAATTTCAGAATCTTAAGTGCGACGACAAACAAATTGGTTAACAATATAACATAGTTATTACATGGATGTTATTAGCCACTTACGTTATAATCACGATGTAGATCCTAAACATATGGTGGGCTTTATTATTGCTTATAATGATATATTGGCCAAATCTCTTACTCCGTAGAACTAGGATACACATTACAACATAAAGTTAATATTTTGAGCCACAATTAGGTATAGATAGTCATTACATAAATTAACATGAGAAAAGAGATCAAGAGTATGAGTATTGAATTCGTGACCATTCACCATCGGATTGAGTACGTTACGCTTCTTTATAATTCATAAATACTTTAGTAAACACATACAAGAAATCTAAAATAGTTTAATAAAATATTTATGTAGTTATGCATCATTGAAGACAATGCGGCAATTATTGTGTATACGTGTGACGAGTGAAACTTCATAAACGCACTTCCACGAGGAGCATTTCATAATCTCGTTCATAGTAGTGTTACACATTACCTAGCTACTATGTAAAGGCAAGGAGTAAGGACGGGTAGAAAGCGTTTATCGTTTAGGTACTCGCTTCTGGAAATACAGTTCACGGTATTTACGTAGTCTCTCAGTCTTATAAGCCTCCTTCTGATTTAGCTGAAGTCTAGAATATAATAATTTTTACGTCGATACATTAAGTCAATTTGGAGAATATATGCGGATCCGTTAACTTAAACACATTAACCAGAATAGTTGATGAAACTTGCGGCCAGATAGTGCTTTGTACACATACCACCCATACGTAATACATCATGTAAAAATTTACTTCTCTTAAAAGCCTGTAAATTACATACATAAAATTAAAGCACCCAATATATCCACCAGTTATTGCATTTCAAAACCACTCATATGTAGTCGTACACTACCTTAATAATGTGAAACGGCTTGTCTCACCGTCGTATTTTTAACCGAATTAACCAAATCCGGCTCGTTGGACAATCTTAAAGTTTTTACTAAAGCGAACATTATTGAAACTTTATTACAAATGGACTCGGCACGGGCGGGAGAAGCCGCCCGCTCGCGATCGCGAGGACGTGTTTGTTTAGGCGTTAACGGAAGTATAAAATTGGTCCATACGTCGGGTGAGGGCCGCGTCAGAGATAGCCCCGGACGTCATCGTACCGGGTGCCCGCAATGCGCCGGCAGAAGTGAAAGCGCGCGCGCGGCAGGGACGGGCGCGTGCCGCCGGCCACAGGCAGCTCGGCCGCCGGCGAGCCCGCCAAGGAGCTGCACGACGCCGACTCGGCGAGCGAGCGCGTCGACGGCCGGGAGCGGGGAGCGCTCGTCTCGCCCGCCTCACACTACCTATAGAATGAGTGCGAGTGCGGCGGCGGTGGCAGCGTCGGCGGCAGAGGTGCGTGCGGCTCCGACGCCGAGCGCTGCACGCCGGGTGTGCGGTCTCCGCGCTCACCGCGCCCGAATCGACCGCCGTTGCGCTCCCGCTCCCGTTCTCCGTTCCAGTTCCACTCCCACTGGTATCACAAAAAAAGATCATTAACTAGTCATTTCAAACGAATAAGTACCTAGTAGATGGCAGGTATCACCTCATTCGTTTGAGGAACCGAAAGAGAGGCTTTGGGTAGCATTGTCGAGGGAGTATGAGCTGGCTGCGCGTTCTGGTGCGTGGTACCATCGCGCGCTTGTAGCAACTGCAGAATACGTCTCACATCAGCGGTGAGTCCGGATTCAAGCACGGCGACACGACGACTTATCTCATCTAGTCTAGTAAGTACAGTCGCTACAGACGCTGCTGTCGCTGCAGCTCCCACGTTTTGATACTGTGGCGAAATGTTATCCTGTAATAAACATTTCTTTAATTAGGTACTTAGAGCATATATTATAATAAATTTTAAGAAAATAGGAATTGAATTTTTTCCTTTACTATTAAATAACTTAAATAGGAATTTATTTTGAATAGCTATTGAAATAGGTCTGATACATTCTACCATCATTCAAAAAATCTTGTAAAATATTGCTAAACATGGAAGGTTAACATGTGTTTTACGCATGTACCTACACAACTTTCTGTAATAAGCAGTGGTCGGCGTAGGTAGTCCCATTTAGGACGAATGACCTTAAATGTACATGTTAACATGGACATACCCTGGGATCCCGGGATTGTAAAATTGTTGAGTTTAGTCGAGCGGAGCCGCGGAAAAAAGCTAGTATTAGTTTTGATTTACGCGATTATTAGTAGGTATATGTAAAAATCGCGAAAGTTTAAAAACTGTTTACCTAGTACAACTGAGTCGGCTACTCCATTAATAAAAAACCGGACAAGTGCGAGTCGGACTCGCCCACCGAGGATTCCGTACAAATTTGTAGGTACATATTATTATTAATTACAAATTAAAGTTTTCAGATTTTCCCTATACTTGTAGTATAAGAACGGTATTACTTACCAAATTTCATAGTTCTAGGTCCACGGAAAATACCCTATAAACGTCGATTCCCCTGCGAATGTGTGGCGTAAACGGCCTTATTTTTTTTACGTTAACTTAGAAGTGTGATTTTTTCAGTTTCGAGGGACTGTAGACTTGAGTATATGGTTTTAATTTCGATACCTCCACGCATTTCGGGATAAAGGGTCTTGACGGACAGATGGACGGACGGGTGGACGGACAACAAAGTGATCCTAAAAGGGATCAGTTTTTTCCTTTTGAGGTACGGAACCCTAAAAACTAGCTATGTATGTTCCTATAGTTAAAAAAAGTATGGACACTTTTAGGATGCGGAATCGGATTTATAAATTATATGTCGGTAATATTTGATCGAATCTCGGGATTTTGGGATGAAAAGGTATGTTCACGTTATGCCACGATCGACAAATCCCGCGAAATGGCACTGCCTCTGACCACTGGTAATGAGATTATATTAGTATTTCTTGTAAGTGGTTAGAACGCACCTGTGCGGTTGCAGCATTTTGTGCTTTTTCTTGAGATAGAGAAAGTGCGGCGGGGCGGCCGTTGGAGGCAGTCTGGTGTAGGTTGACGGCGGAGTGCGGTGCGGAGCGGCACGACGGGGTGCGCGCGGCAGGCGGCAGTGCGGCTGGGGCCAGGATATCGTCGCACGAGACGTGCTGGTGTGCAGGCGCGGCCGGCGGCGACGGCGACGCGTTCGTGTAGTACGAGCTCGGGTTGGTACTGAGGCTGGACACGGGCAGCGTGGCACTGTGCGCGGGCGTGCTCACGGCCGGCTCGCCCGCCGCCGCGCACCCTGTCAGAGGTGACGTGTCGTTCAGCGGACCCACAGATGACTGTCGTCTCACCCCTGCTCGACTTCTATACGTTTGAGGTGTGGATTGAGCTGGAAATTATGCGCGTGTATAATTTATATTGACTTTAACAATTACACACGTTGTTCAAAGTACAGTAGGTAGTACTTTATACAATATTTACATATACATACCTATTTAAAAACAGTTATTTGATAACATGGTTTGATGATTATTATGCCGTGTTTTGATATACATCCTTACATGTCTTGGTGCTATTACATTGTTGTTACCCAACTATGAAAAAGGTACGCAATTTTTTTTTTTTAAAAGCTTATTAGCAATGTGGGTCGCACATTACTAGTAGATATTCTTGTTAACCTCTCGTGCTAAGCTAAATGTTCGTGTAACGAGTGGGTTTACGTCGGTAGTGCAATGGGTGGGGTTCGAACCGGTAACTACATGATCGTTAGTCCGATGCCCAAGCCATTAAACTACCGCCGCTTTAATTTTATTACAGGCTTTCGATTTTTGGTTTAAGTTCGGGTTGATGTTCTGTGGTCATATTATACAGATGAACACTATACATTAATGTTATACAACCGGTACTTTGATGCTACTTAACCGATTTTTGTAAACCGTTGTTGAATCATGCACTTTAAAGTAGTATAATTATGCATACTTACAGTATTTGTTGTGCAGTGGCTGATGTGTTTTATGATGGTAGAGGTCTGGGAAGCTCCGTTTAAGTTGCGCTAGCATGCCTGCACACAAGGGCCGCGCTCAGAGCGGGGCGGGCGGTACCGGGGGTGCGGGGTGTGCGGGTGGCCCGTCTGCCTCTCTCAAGTATGCCGAGAGCTACGTTCTATAACGAAGCTCTCTCCTATCACTTAGAACACAGCGGCCACTGATGGCGACATCAAGGGTGTTCGCCAAAAGTGCCATCAGTCCAGTCTTTGCTGAAGTGCCACGCCGCACCCCCTCCCACGTTACCAGTAAAATAGTAATACAAATAAATAAGGAAACAAGCGTTACACATGCTGCCCTAAATGAAATAAAATTTAATTAGTCGTTATATTTAAAGTATACATTCGTATTTTATACTTATTTAATGTCCAGATTGTTTTAAATGATCTTTGTACATATTATATAAATTTAGCAAAAAGTTAGATTAATTTCGAACCAAATATGTAATGTGCATTTATTTCGGATGTCGATAAAAATATACTTCATAAATCTTTTTGCAAAACAAAAATAAATTATTGAAATTAAAAAAATATCTCAAGACGGGAATAAACTCCCTTACCGACTTCAAATTTATAACGAATCTTCAAGGTATTTTAATAAAGAAGAGATATGGCGAAGGGAAATGCATATTGGTCATCCACTTGCTATGTGTAGGTCATCTACTCTATGAATAGAGAGGAAGGTCTACCACAACATGCCACCCGTGTTTGCTGTCACTTTATATAAAACATTGCACACGGGCGTATGTGGTGTACGGTCATAATAAAAAGAAATAATCGGAACATTCCATAGGAATGTGATTGCTGTCTTACCGGTGATAGAGTTGAGAGTGGTGGAGCGCTGTTTACTAAAGTTGAAGTTGAGCGGGGTGACGTCTTGACCCGCCTTGTCCGTCGAGAACTCTAATATGCCGCGGCTGGCTGGCGACTCCGTGTCGTCATCACTACATTGAGAGTCCTGCAAATAATAATATGATTGTATAACTAATACATTTTTTTTATACAGTAACAGATCTGAATAAATCTTCTGTTTTAATTTGTATTCTTCAAAAGCCATTTTCGTTCATTTTAGGACCAGGTCTTACCACTTTCTCGGCGAAGGTCTCAGTGTGGGGGCGGCGCGTGGTGCGCGCGTACGCCTCCCGCAGCAGCCGCGCGTCGCTCGGGTTCTCGTACCGCATGCGGCGTTTTGGCTCAATTCCACACAGCTCTTCCTGCAATATACACATCTTACATATAAAGAACAGTCACTCAACCAACATGCTACCCTAGAAAGTTCCCTAGGTCTCACCTAAAAACAAATAATTCAATTTTTAGATGCAATCAATGTGAACATGAAAATTAATGTAAACATTTTCAAACATATTGTCCATTATATATGTATGTATTATGTTTTAAAAAATTAACGGCGTATCGGCGTGGCGCCGATTAACCGGCATTTTTTTATAACATTTTAAATGCCTCATTAAATTACACACATTTTTTAACACTGTACATATAAAGTTATTTTTTAGTTAAGGAAAAAATTCAATCGCGGGCGGGATTCGAACCTGCGTCTCCTGGTTGGATACATTAACTTGCCTCTCATAGATGTCGCCAACGTCACCTTATGACGTAAATTCAGAATGTGAAGGCAAAATTTCAATCATGCGGGTAGGGTTCGCGGTGGCTTAGAGGTCAGAGCATCTGGTGTATCCAACCAGGAGACGCAGGTTCGAATCCTGCCCGCGATTGATTTTTTTCCTTTACTAAAAAATTACTTTATAATCTTAGCATGGAAAATGCAAAAAGATATAATCACAAAAAGATAACGAATACATATAATTTAATTATCGCAAATTTTTCAATCGGTCTCATTTGTCTGTCGCATACGCATCGCGGTGCTGCGAATTGCGCTGTCTACGCAGCAACGTAGGCGTGCTACGAACAAAGCGTAGACTTGTAGCGCGTAGCAATGCTACGAAATGCTACGTTGCTACGGAACGCTGACCCAATTTATATTTTTGAGAAAAATGGCATAATAATCTCATTTTTTTTATACCACTAAGGTGGCAAACAAGCATACGGCCCGTCTGATGGTAAGCGGTTACCGTAGCCAATGGACGCTTGCAACACCAGGGGTATGACTCGCGCGTTGCCTACACTGTAAATTAAGAAGGAATAGTTGGGCTGGCAGCATAGGAGACATGCTGCTATACATGACAGCGGCGGTAACAAAACACCACCGGTCCCCCACACTGCCAACACAACGATTCCTCGCGGAGCTCTGGCGACCTTGCTCACCGTTAGGAACACAACATAGCACGGAGCTATGTTATTTGGCTACGATTTTCTGCAAGGTGGCGGTACTTCCCCAGTCGAGCAGTTTCAATTGTGGGTGGAATTATTAGATTTCGCTATGCCCTATCTCTCTTACCTCACATTTATATATGGGCAGTATGACTTTCTCAAGCATTATTTTTCCACTATTTGGGTCTTATTTGCCTTTATGTATATGTAACGGTACATTTAACTGAAATTATAATAATATTTAACGTGCTGACATCTCTCATGTTGTATGTGATTTCGAGGTTGTTGACAAAGGAGGAGCGGAACTCGGGGTAGAAGTCGAGCACGTCGAGCAGGTCGTCGCGGTGCACGCGGTGCAGGTCGCAGTAGGTGAGCGCGCGCACGCGGCAGTTGCTGCGCCCCACCGTGCTGTGTATGCACGGGTTCTCGCCAAATATGTCATCTTTACCTTGTAGTATAAACGGATACATTAATAACGGGCCATGGCAGGACTACAGGGCACTTTACCCTATAGTTCTGCTTGTGGGAGAATCATCGACTGATATATACCATTGTACGGGGATACCAATAATAATAATGTATCATTATAATCATGAAATAAAAATATATTATCTATATTATCTTTTTGTATATGGAAAAATGTATGTGTAAAGTTTTAATTAAAAATATCCAAAGTATTTCAATTTGAAAAATAATAAGTTATTCCAGTCGGATACCCCGATCTGATCCACTGCTGGTTATTATTAATGTTTTAAATCCTGTCTGATCTACTATAAATATCGTCATTCCGGTCTGATCCCCTTATTCTTTTTGACAGGTAAGTACAGTTAAGAGAAAAACATTTGTTCATCTAAAAATAATTGTTTTTATTTGTTCAAGTGTTTAAAATCATCACAGGTAATCAGGCATTTAGTCTTGATTGATTGGCTACTTCGGAATCGTTAGACAATGGCCGAGAGGATAACAATGTAGCACAATGCACTCTCAGAATATTGCGGGTAAAAATATTATAAAGGGCTCAAACCGGTTGCGGTGATTTGGCCAAGACAAATATATAGAGTCGTTGTTCCTCAATATTAACATACAAGTTTCCATTAAAATAAGTATTACGAACATAATTATGTATTTCAATAAACTCTGTACATATATTTTGTTGCCGACTGTCCCAAAAATTTGTTAATAGATAACTTGGGTATACGACCGGAACAAAATATTTAAATTTTTTTTGGTACCCTTCACGGTAGATCATTCCCGAATAGAAAATATTATAAAATAAAACTGATCCCCCACGGAATCAAACATGGGGTATCCGACCAGAATAACTCAAAAAAATATATGTCATAACTTGAATGAATATTTATTTGGTAATTAACAAATATAAAACTGCCTCATTAGTCTAGTAGTCCCGAGCGCGAGCTACGCTAGATGTCCGAGCTAGGGGTTCTATCCCCAGGTCGAGCAAAGTGTTATTGGGTTTTTCTATGAAATTCTCAGTAGCAGCTCGGAGTCTGGATTGGTGCCCGGTTAATGGCAATAGGCTCACCTCCTATTACATGGGACCTAAACATACCGGCGGACTGTGGGTGTACATTAGTACGCCTCTACCTAACCCTTCGGGGAATACAGGCGTGATGGTATTTTATGTTAACAAATGTAAAACTTACCTAATATGGCCATAACAATGTCGTCCTTTAAAATTTCAATAGAACCTCTGGATATAAAGAAGAGAGAAGTGAGCACATCTCCACGATGCACCAAAGTCTCGCCAGGAGGCGCGTGCGTCGTCTTAAACCTCAGCGACAGCGCTCTGAAGAGCACACATATTATTTTATTTTATTTTACATATATTCGGATGACTTACAGACTAATAATAAACATAGATAAAGCAAAATAATGGCTAGGTTGCTAATAACAAGTCACCACAGATAAATTATAATACTACTTACATCGATTTAAGAACTTTAAATAGGAACATTATTTTATGTAAGGAAAACAGGTTATTGTTTTATGTTTAAAGTAAAAAAAGCGGAAAAAAAAGTTAAATGTGTGCATTTTAAGTGCCACAAGCAGGTTCAAAAAATATTTAGTAAAAAACAAATGTCATTGATAATACGTCTTCTCTCAAGAGGTAGAAAATGGTATCTTTTACAGCGATGGTCATAGTCTACAGAAAATCGTCGCGCCCTGAGGGCTTAGACAAGTGGCATGAACGCTAATCGAATAGAATAGAATAGAATTCTCAATGTATGAGAATGACACTAGCTTACGATATGTAATTTGACCCAACGAATAGAATTAAAAATTGGTAGCCAAATGTCCATTTAGTCTATTCGTTTAAACGAAACGCTAGGGAAGTACATTATTCTCCTTAGATTCGCCAAGTGGCACTTTTGACAAACGAATTCGCTTGCTAGCGTTCGACACCTAGCGAACGCCAGCACCTTGTAGATAACGCTACAAAATGGCGGATCTTTGATCAGCTGAACGTGAAATTGTGTGATTGTTTTTGTATAATTACGTATTTAGTTTTATTTTTCGTCAAAATGCATAAACTTTTTGCAATTAATTAATGCATGACTATTGTGGGCTGCGCATAATGAAGAAGTGTGGTTGAAACGACGCCAAAGAAACATTCATCGTCAGTGTTTGGAGGAAATTAGTGTAATGCCCGATTACTTGTTTATCGAAAGATTTAGACTGGACAAAACAACATTTAGGAAGTTTTGTCGGGATTTACGTGTTCATACATTATTGCGAGGAACTAAAGAAATTCCCTTGGAAATAAAGGTAAATAAATAAATCATTACTACTTATAGGTAAGGTCATGTAATGTTATGTACAATAAGCGTAAGATAGGTTCATAGTAACGTGCCTGTTTACATGTTTGTAATTTTTCTAGGTCCTTTGTACTCTGAGCTTCTTGGCTACAGGGTCAAAGACAAAAAACAAAACAAATAATGTAATATATAATCTTATTAAAGAAAACTAATAAAACAAACTATTTCTCACAAAATACTATTTAAATTTTAGCGCACTTCACAATGATATTTTAAAACGAAACCATAGAGTACCGCCGACTTTTAGCGTATGATGGAATAGACTGAGCGTTCGAAAAGTCCTTGTACGCTTGTCTACCAAATTGTTATCGATATCGCTAAGGCGTAAGCGTTCTTCGACATAGAATAGATACGGAGCGTTTGCCACTTGTCTAAGCCTGCCGAAATCGAGATATTTCAGAAATTTCCTCTGGATGCCCTCAATACGCGACTTATAGACCCCGTATTGAGGGTTCCAGATTTGAGATGCATACTCAAGGTGGCTGCGTACGAACGAACAATATAACACCTTTATCGGTTTAAGAGAGCGGAATCAGGCTGAGGTCCTAATGTTAAATCCAAGTGCCTTTGAAGCTTTGTTTATTATGCTGTCGATATGCTGGTCGTATAATAACTTACAATCCTGTATAATACCCAAATCTCTAATACTACTGACTTTACTAATAGTGTAATTGTTAAGACTGTAGCATGAGCTAATAATATGCTTCTGACTTGTGAAAGTTATATGAAAACATTTTGAGACATTCAACTGTATAAAAATATAATTATAAATAGATTCTGTTTGTCAGTAGGTGAATTCCTCCTGAAATGTCGGTATATTTACAACGAAAAATGTATATTATCAAAATCTAGATTAGAAGCGGCGGAAGCCTAATGGCTAGGGCGATCATGTGGTTGCCGGTTCGAAACCCACTCATTGCACTATCGACGTGAACCCACTCGTAACACAAGCATTTAGCTTAGCACGAGGGGTTAAGTAGCATACTAGATGTGCCACACACATTGCTAGTAAGCTTTTTTTTAAAAAAAAAATAAGGATTTGAAGCAACTGAAATAAAGTTATTATGTTAAAATATAATTTTTATTGTGTAAGAAATAACTAATCATTATGCCAACAATCAAGCTGCCCCAATAGATGTTACATGATTTTAGTTTTAATTTAATTATTTCTACATATTTGTAGATACACAATAGTCCTCTTTACCGTATCCGGTGACCACTTACCGGTATCTGATACTTTTCTAACGTGAGGACTAATAAGCGAATTGCAAAAGACGCGAAGGTCACGTAGGTAACTAGAAAAAAGTTCTGTATCATAATTGTAATATGTTTCAAAAGTTTATTGTACCTTAAGCATCCCGGACTAGCCCCATCAAAAGCTGAGCAATTTGCAAGTAAGTTCCTATTGAGATGAAGGCAGATGTCTGCTTGGAGACACTCCGGGAAACCTTTGAGTAAGCTGGACGTATCGATGCCGTTCGTGTAGCTCCAAGCGTGTTGGAAATATTCCTCTAGTCTTTGTCGCAAGGGGTTCGTTATCTATAAACACAAACATAAATCAATTTAATAAAATTAAGCATGAAACAACTGAATGAATTGTTGTAAATGTCAAAAATTAGATTAGAATTAGTAGATTTATAAAAGTGTAATGTCTTCAGTTTCATACCTGGTGAAATCGAATAAATTCTCGTACTCTTAATATCTGTGTATGATAGCGAGCTGTTCCTGAATAAAGTCTTTGGATAATAGCCGAAACATTACCGAAGATGCTGGCATACATGAGAGCTGAAAGATAAATATATTTATCAGATATTGCCCGTTTATAATGTATTATACTGCGCCAACAACTTTTCTGAGCCGGTAGTGTCACTGATTTCTCCATACAACAACAACTTAAGAATTGTAATATATAGATAATACATATATGTACATACTCAGTGTATCGTTGGTTAAATTTATGCAGGAAATATAATAGCAAGATGCAGAAATCAGTTGAATCAGCATTAATATTAATAGCGTTTTTTATTCTTCTCCGTCGCATTTCAAAAATAAATGTACAAATAAGATAGTACTTCCAATTTTGGTTACGGTATCAGCAAAGTTGATTGTCACTGTAAATGAATATGTAAAATATAGGTACTTACAGCCAACTAGCATAACAAATATCGTAAATCCCTTCTCCACGTCTGTATTAGGTGCAACGTTCCCAAACCCAACGCTAGTGAGTGACGTGCATGTGAAGTATAAAGCGGTTATATATCTAGATCTGAAAAGCAAGTTATTAGTATTATTATTGCATTCTAAATATCAATTAGAAATATTCATTTATAAATTACCTCATGGATGGACCAGAGGAGTTTTGATAACTAGCTTGGACATCATTAGCGAGTGCGTCCAGCCAGCCTATAGGTGATTTAAGCAGTGGGCGTTCCCAACTGCCTATTGCGTACCTAAACGTAAAGACAAATACGTACGCGTAAAGTTATCAATGAATGTTATTTAGGGTATGTCAAAAGGCATTGTAAATCTACAAGAATGGAATTAGCTATGGTTTTAATGGCTCTTAATATTTTAACGTCTTGCAATCTGCCTGATTAATCCTCTAACTATGAATTTCGTAGCTTCTGTTGACAGGCTAGAAAGAACGCTGTAAAATTACTAGGAGGTTAAGGATTGATTCTTATAATTTCTCTAAAACCATAATGTATTGTCTAATGTAATTCTAAACTTTAGAGCCGTTTTGTGTCACGTATGCTTATTTTAATAACTGTAAATATCACTTACCATATGCAGGCCAACCAATGAGCAATAAGTACAAAAGTGGCCATAAGTAGTAGCAGTACGGCGGTTCCGTATTCAGAGTATCTGTCAATTTTGCGTGCGACGCGCACGAGTCGCAGCAGGCGTGCCGTCTTCAGCAGACCGATGAGAGTCGTGGTCTGCAAGCAGCACAACCACACCTCAGAACTTTCCGTGACGCGCTGGTGCAACGCAACTTAGCCGCAAACCCAACTCAAGCGTTATATGAAACGTTCGCTTAAAACTAAATAGCATCAACGAGGCCTCGCAGCGAAAACCACGCTAACTAAGCAAAACTGGCCTATGAATGCTGCTGAGCTCAAACTGAGATATAATATGTATGTAGTTTGCAGAATTAAAAGCGATTATATTAAAACTATAAAATTAGCTGGCTTCGTACATAATGCGGTGCATATTACTGTCTGGTTACTGATATCAATTTATTGTCAATTACAAATATATAGTCCCTCTACAATTAACTGACCATAGTGCTTAAAACCATGGCATTGAATCGTGTGATTTGAAATTTTAAGCGAATACAAGAATTACGAAGTATATACAAAGATTAATTATTTTTATCAAACTTGGTGCATTTTAGAAAACGCTTGTCAAAAATAATTTGCAAATATCAGACTTTACAGATTTTGAGGACTTACCTAAAAATTTCAACTTTTTCGGCGAAAATGGAATATTTTGTTGCCGCAATAGAATATTCCGCTATAATTTCAAAATTTCTTATGAGGATTCTATAATGGTTCTGTCATAGAACAGTTCTAATGTTTTTACGAAAGATAAGTACTTTATTCATTCGAATTTAAACGCAAAATTTTAAAGTTTTGAAATTAAATTTTTAGAAATATTTCTTTGAAGCTTTTAATAGGCGGCTAGATCATAAAGGACACGGACAGATTTGAGATATGTTTATAGTAGTAAGTAGTTTGACATTGACACATGTGGTCAGTATGTGCTGTATACGTTATGGTAAGCACTGCTTGTGAAGCTGATGCTGTTCTCGATGGGTTGCTATCGATGAGTGACTCAAATTATAAATTCTGAAACGTACCGCTTATTATATTCATAGGTTCTTAAAGTGTTGAACCGTGGTCTGCGGATAGTTTTAGTTTTGATTTAGTTTTATCAGGTTTGGATTTGGAAAAAAAGGAAAAACAAAAATAAATGAATACGTTCCAAAAATAATTTATTTTAATAAAATAATAAAATAGGTATCCTTATGTATGTAGGTATGAAAGTAAATAACAATGCAGATGTCAATTAAAAACCAATTATTTATAAATATGAACAAACACAAATTACGATGATTAAATAAATCAAAGTGGGTATACAGATCAGTGGCGGATATAGTATTGTACATCAACAAATTGATATATTGCTTGATGTAAGGTGGGTGCTTTAATAGTAATGTAAGTTCTGGACTGACACTATAACTTGGTGCTTCTTTATGTCGTGAATAAAGCCGATATATTGATCGGTACAAAAAGTCTGGGAAGTGTGAGCGTATTGCTACCAAGCTCTGTGCAATTCGTGACTTTTGTAGGTACTTTTACTAAGAAAAGCCATGAAAAATGTTCCGCCCTTGTATTACGCAATGAAATCATATCCAAACGCCAAATGTATGTAATAATATTCCTATAACAACTTCTAATTATACCTACTCGATACCTGCTAAAATAATGTACGATCTTTATGCAATAACAGTAAATCTAGTTGTTTGTACAAAACATTTCTGACATTCTCAGGAAATAACTATGCAAGTAGCATCATTACAAATCTAGGTAAGTAGGTACATTATGTTACTTTTGCTAAAAAAGCTGAAATATGATGAAAGCTTTTCAACGTTATTATATTCGTATTACCAAGTCGCATCTAATTCCACGATAGCTTGTGGTCATGGCTTGTAATACGTAGGTATTATTTGAATTTGAAATTTCGTATTTTGTTTAACCATTCAAGATCAACCATTATGACTTACACGTATAATTCATTACTAAAACGCTACGCTGAGCGATGTTCTGAGTAGACCAGTCTAGCCATGTTGATAGTAAGTCGCTATCCTGCGGCGGCAAGCTCGTGATACAACTAGTGAGCTTCGTAACATGGCGGGAATGGTGATTGACTTTTGCTCATGGGAAGCGTCCTTATCTTCCATTAACGCATTCACTTAGTGTATTGAAAATGGCTAGTGGAAATTAATGAATAAAATATGTCAACTAAAAATATAATAAAATTGAGTGGCAGCAACATAAAAATAGTTCACAAAGATGGTATACCTCATCACTTTCCAGCCCCTGCTGTAACAAGAAATGGTATTACAAATTCAATACGCACCCACCTTCGGGCATTCTCCACAAAGTGACTATTAAATAAATGATATACAAAATAAATCACAACTGGTTACTAATTATCAACAAAATCAACAGGTAATAAGTAGTTGTCTCAAATCAAAATAAAACCACAAATCAACTTTGCTTACGAACAAAACATACAGAATGATATGATTTTAGTTGGTTTACCTTTTTGTTTTTAAAATAATTTACAAAATAGCTAATTGATTGGAATATAAAGTGGAATCATTAAATGGTCGGCTGTGGTAACCTAATCGATAGTGACAGTTGCATTGACTGCATTCCACAACTACGTGACTCGCTATAAAATAACCAGATCTTCATTTGTCCGAAATGACCGTTCATCCCGAACGAAGGAATCGTTTACTTTAAAAATACTGTATTATATAATATTGTTTCGTCTTGAATGTTTATCGTGCAACCCTAACTTGACCTAGTTCGCTTTCATATTCTTATGACCTATTTTACCCTTCACTATGCGGAATATATCGTGCTTCGCCACCCTAATCTTGTTGTACTGTATGGCCTCTACTTGTGACCACTGTGGTATATTTATACATGAGTTTAATTGCATTGGCATTTTGTGAACCTCAAGTAGTTACTGGTTCGGGATTTCGAGAGCTGTGACACCGTTTCGGACAACTGATCGTCTGGATATCCACCGTGAGAAGCAAACTTACTTAATTCACGCTCTAAAACCGACATAAGTCGATTCTGGCTTGTGGCGAGTGTGCTTGACATTGCAACAATCGATACGAGTTTGCGAATCACGGTAAGACCATTGGTGTTTTTGTCTTCTATTCAGCCATTCCTTTTATTGTCTAGTTCTAAACTTAATTTTGTGTAAGTATCGTATGTGAAATGAAATCAAATGTGTATGTAGGTTGGGAGGGAGGTAAAGCAGCTCACTTCGTCGGTGTCGGTGCCGAAGAGCAGCAGATCAAACGGGATGGCAGCGACGAGATCGATCAGAAACCACCCTCGCAAGTAGTGCATCGCAATCTTAGCGGGATCAGACTCCACTTCATCAGCCACATTCACATACGTGGTGCGGAAATTTATCAGGATGTCTATTATGAAAGTTACGTCCACTGTAAATAAAACATTTTGAATAAATTTCTATTACGTTAATCACACGGTAATGAGGCAATCATGACGGCAATAATAACTTGAACAAATTATAACGTCGGTATGAATTATGATATAGTTACTGCACAAAATGATAGTTCTATGAATATTTTATAATTTCGGAATGGAAGTTGGCCGAGACATATAGAATTAAAGCATAGCTCAAGGTTTTCAGCGTTCTGTTGGCTGGTGTCCATTTGGACATTCTAGATTTTAGGTATCGAGGCCAAAGTACATTGCTGTGTCATGTAATATTTGAATAGAAATGGATTACTGTATTTAAAGAGATGAATATTACCAATCATATCGATGACTACTATTGGGTCTTCGCCGAAACTACGGGAACGTTTATCAAAGTCGGGCTCGTTCAGTTGAAAGGCGGCCACGTATGGAGTAAATATAGCCGTGTAGATCACCAATATTAGGATCAACCAATCCCAAGCGGCCTGTAAAAACGGTTTGTGCAAATTTAGTAGAATTCAGCGATCGAATTAAACAATATACTTACAACAAAACTATTTGAAATTGTAGCGTGTTGCGTGCCGACCCATCGGCCTATAGCGCGAGGCCAATGCGACGAACATAATTTATACGTTTCTTACAAAACTTAATATTTAAAATACTACTAGAAATTAGTACGTCAAGAAAGAAAAAAAACATGTTTAATTATATTATCATTGCTTCCGCACGTCGTTTGTATAAATCCCCAATTCGATTTGATAAAGCTGTTAGTATCCCTGCATTTTAAATTATAACTTTAAATTTTGATAATAAATTATATCATGATGTATCGCGTTTACGTATTACCTTGTAAGGAGAATGGTGGAGGATAGTGCAGGGATGAGAAGGCTGCGTGGTTCCTTTGTGGCCGCCCGTCGCGCCCAGAGACAGTACCTACGAACAATGACGTCACAAATCTTTATGTGCACCAATAGGACAGGCAATTGTAAGTTGAGAAAATAACTATTACAGCTAACATGCTTTCTGCAACTAACAGACAGATGAAAATGCACAAACTGAGTACATTTGTGTTAGGGTTCCTCATATTTCGTCACGTTGTTATTATTTGTGCTTTAGTATCTTTATCAATACCTAATCTGTAAAACTATTTAAATCACAGGTAGTGAAATACCTATCTTATTATAGTTTTACAAAAATTTTAGCATTTGTCCAGTTTAGTTAAAAAAAATGATAAAGTTGTCATGAAACTCTTTCAAGTTACAATAATACGAGTATGTCACAAACTAATCAAGTAAAAAGATCATCTTTATCTGTTTCTCGTTACGAGATAATAAATGGATCAGTGTTAAATAGTAATCTAGCTTTTGCGAATAATGTATTCCTAAAGCTTTCGCTTATTATTAGTAAAGGATAAATTAATATAACGGACATGGAATGCTTTATAGAATACGGCTAGTTCGTGTTTCGGTTCTTACTTTTTCGTAATTATATTTGACCGCACTTGTACCTATATTAATTGACCGGAAACTATTTGATAATTTCATCGGTAGGGTTTGGCTGAATATTAGGCGCTTGACATAAATTCGGTGGTTTTCTCACGTTAAATTACGCACTATTATTAGCAAAATAAGAATCAAAATATAGAATGCACTACTTCATACTATGATTAAGTTCAAGTAAGTAGGTATGTGTTTTAAGTGAGTAGGATGCATTTTTATGTCAACAAAGGCATTCCAGATGAAAATTGTAACGTGACGGTAACGATAAAAATAAAAATCATTCGTTAAAGCAAAGATTATGAAAAGTTAACTATAGAAAGTTTATGGGTGAAGTATTCAGATGTCTGAGGTGATTCAGATTCTGAGTGTAGGTATTTATTATGCACTTTAAAGTGAGGAATGTTATTTAAATATTTTATTTATCCTGCGTATCTAAGTATAATGCATAAATAGTCGTGTTATTTGTTAGGTATGTAACTACATATCCATCGTAAGTAAGTTAAGTAGGTACTACGAAATACTTCAATTACAAGTACTTCATAAACAGTCAAACTGAGTATCTATCCATTTTTCAAAATATTCTCAGCCACTTACATTAAGCTGTTGGGCAGTTCATCTATAATAATATTATAAAGAGGTAAAGTTCGCGAGTTTGAATGTTCGGGGTATTCTCCGGTACTACTGATCCGATTTTGAAAATTCTTTCAATATTATAAAGGTATATTATCCCTGAGTACTATAGACTACTTTTTATTTTGGTAAATATATATTTTCAATATTACGCTACCACTCTTAAGAACGCGGGTAAAACCGCGGGCGGCTCGCTAGTATAATATACATATGTACGTTTCAGATAAATGCTTTTCACTACCAGCATAAGTCGATATCAAATAAATAAAATCATGAAATAATAACGACTATCGATTGGCTTGGTCCGGATTCTGGTGCGGTCCGCGGCTTGGAGAGGTCGCAGACGTGTGAAATATGTGAATAGTTCATTCGCAACTTCACGCAGTGTGCGCTTTGAGTATTTATAATTTAATACTCTACTGTGGTCGCCCCTTTGTTGTTACATCACAGATTCAAAAGTCACATTCAACCGAATATTTGTCCAACAACAACTAGAAAGAATAAGACGGCAGCGCATTACAACATAGACTTGGCCATTCACCTTCTTGGATTGCTTAAAATTTAACAAGACTTTGTAACACAATATCTGGCAAAGAGATAAATGTATTACCTCCTTGCCGATGGCAGGCAACCCGTTGAGGCCATTACAGGGCGGTTCGAGGCGAACGACACTCTTGCGCGAGCCACGGAAACCGGTGTCACGCACACGCACCGAGGAGCGCCAAGTGGAGGGCGGCGGGTCATCGCGAGAGCCACGCGCGGACGCGGCGCGCCGCGAGGTGGTGAGCGCAGCGCCGCCGGCGCCGGCACACGGCGGGCTCACGATCAACGGCACGTCCGGCGGACCGCGCTCCTCCATGCCGCTGCCGCACCAACGTCCTCACCGGAACCCGCCGTGCTCCGACGCCTCCAGGTGCTCACATTCCAGCACGGCTTGTTCGAAGGCCGACGCCGAATTGAGGAGTGCAATTGCCGAGTATTGCATAGATGATCGATTTATTCCCACGTACACTTCTGAATCCTCGTCCTCTTCTAGGTAATCCGAATAATCGGAATGATGTATTAGTAAATTATCTCACACTCTGCATGGTAGAAATGACAATATTTTACGATGGTATGGTTTTATATATATTTAATTGTAGCGGTATGGTACAAGAATGGGCAAAAGGAAACGCAAAAGACTATATTATATATGTATTTGTAAGCACCAGCTTAAGTTTTCACAAATGTCGGCTAAGACAGTAGTCAAGTGTATAGAGCACGTCTAATAGGCACAGCTGCGGGCGCCTGAAAGCGGAGAACGAGGCCGGGCGTCATTCAAGACACTGTGTCAATGGGTAGTCGGTTCTTTTCATCTTTTTGTGCACATGTTCAATGTGCGCAAGACGTTTCCCTCCGTTGTTAAAGCCGAGAATAATGACGGGCACGCGGAAACTGACATTGAACGACAATACGAGTACTATGCGAATGTCGAAAGAAATATCTTATAAAACAGGTTGTCGTCATTAAATGTTATTATTAAATAGCATCACGATATTGTGATAGGACATCGATTTGTCGGTTATCTTTTCCGTTTCGATTTATAGATTTTAAATATTGCGGGTACTGACCCGAGACACGTATTTTGATGGAGTTAGGGTTTATGAGTCGTTTTGAACCAAGCTGCGTAGCTCTAGCTAACATTTGCGAAGTTTAAGGATATATATTTTTTTGTAGTTTCGTGAGACATACATTTTCTAAATGTCTTACAAAGGCATTAGCCGACACCTTAAAAATAAAAATCCTACTTAGCTTAATTACTGTAGGCACTACGCCCAGTGTTAGGCCGCGAAAGTTTAGCGCTGAGTGCGATATTACGTAAACTAGCTTTACTAGGCCCAAGAGACGAGGTGCGAACTTGACGCATACATAACAACTACGTACATGTTCTCGAAGGAAGCGCGGTCGTATAATTCATAAATGATGGGGTGCTTTGTTTGTTACAAAGCGACTTGTAGCACCGCTAGCTCTTCGCGGTGGATGCTCGTACTAAGTATAATGCCAATCCAAGGAACTAGGTTGACGGGATTACAGAATTGTATCTTAGTGAATAGAAGAAAATATTTTTGATCATAAAATATTTTCATTAACGTCGGTCGCTAAACGGGTTTTTTCCGAGCAATGTATTTTATATTTACGGAATATAAAATTTATAGTAATTTAAAAACGATGGGAAAAAAAAGATTTCCATCATCTGTTCATTCATTGTTTTGATCCGAGACGATGATGCAGTTGACATATTATGTTGGAATTGGCGAAATCTGTCAAGGTAGGTACTTTATGTATATAACGTTATGTAACAGTGTCTAGTAGCAAGACGATCAGATGTAGCTACAGATGAATACAAGCTGTGTATTACGTCAACAATGGGAGTTTTGATGGATATTGTACGCAGCGAAACTGAAGCCTACCGCACAGAGCCCCGGAGAATCCTTAAAGAATACGAAGAGTCGTGGGAGGGGCTGCAAGCTCTGCATAGTTCTATCATCGCTGTCTCTATGAATAGAGTCGGTACAATATCTAGACGTTTGTCTTGACTAACGTTACAATAGCTTCCAAAGCGAGTAGCACGGCTTTATTATGGAAATACGATGTAAACGACTAAATAAAATATAAAAATGCTAGATAATGGATAGATATATAACTACTCAGTTAGAACCAACAAACCCTACAAGAAATTATGAAAGAAGAATAATACGATGATCTTTCATAAAATGTTGTAACATTCGTTAAATCTAAAAGCATCGATTTGAATGTGATAATATGTGTGAACTACCTTCTTTTACTAAGAAGAGAAAAAAGAGATAAATAACGTAGACAAAGGAAACCATACCATGGTAGTCATAACTCCAAGCATGGATCGCGTTTTTCCCACAAGATCCCAAAACAAAGCAATAATCAATCGAAACAATATAAAAGGCTAAGCTCGCAACCAAACCAAGGAAGAATAACACCTCTCGACAATTGACGCACTATTCACTGAGCGAACTAAGCACAGGACGGCACCACACTCGATAATATTGACTAGTGTAAGCAGTAATTCACCACTTTTAGGTAATATATGTAAAAATAACTACGAAACACCTATCGCAACGCAACTAAATCCGCAAAGGTCGACTGCAAAACGATAATAATAATTTTTACTTTTTAATGCAGTCGATCGATTAAGCGCTCGACTCGTTTACAGCACAACGGCCCGTTTTGTGGGATATGAGTTAGTTTCGATGTGTTGTGTCGCAAATATACGTTTTAGCTAAGAATCGCGGCGATCGTTCGCTAAAGGCGAGGCGCCTAGGAACGATATTAAGATAACAATTTGATGGCAGTGTGAGAAGCGGCAGAGTCCGCAGCGTGGTCGCTGGACGTAAACTCGATGGGGTACTGTAGCGGCGCACGCAAGAGGTCGCTTTGCGCGCGTCGAGTCCGTGCGCGGCGCCGAACGGCGACGGACGCCACCGGAGACGACCGAGCACAGGCTGACAGGCGTGACCTCGCACAACCCCCTACTACCATCGAATATTTCAACTGAAACGTACGGTGTTGCCATGCCGTCACTCTTGCTGTTCGCAATCACGTGATGTGTCGATATTAAGACCCCTAGAGCCGACACACTACAAACAAATAATTGAATTCATAACATACCATCACGCCTGTATTCCCCGAAAGGTTAGGCAGAGGCGTACTAATGTACACCCACAGTTCGCCATGTTTAGGTCCCATGTAATAGGGGGCGAGCCTATTGCCATTAACCGGGCACAAATCCAGACTCCGAGCTGGTACTGAGAATTTCATAGAAAAACCCAATAACACTGCTAGACCTTGTGATAGATGTAAGAGATTCAACTTGTACACGTAAGAGACGTTAGAATAGAATAGAATAATCTTTATTGTATACCAAAGAAACAAAATATCATAGGGTACGATAATCTTAAGGTACGATCGCGTTCTTATAGCTAATTGCACACAACTTTTGGATGGAAAAGAAAAATATGAAAAATAATACTTAAAAATAAATATTAATCTACATAAATACAACTAGATAATATACTGACATTTATAATTATGATTTCTCCTAATATGATTTTTCCTATTAATTGTGAATTGTTGCTTGTTGCGGCTTACCAAATATACTACTTGGTGAGCCTTGAGGTATGCTAGGTGACGTTGGTTAACTTCTGAAAGTTAAAATCAATACGCTTTAAGTCTACTTTTATCATGCGTACCGCTGAAATATGGAATGCACTTCCCCAGTGGGTCTTTCCTGATAGATACAATAGTGAATCGGTTTCTTCTAGGCAAGCGCGCTTCATCGTAGATCGCAATATCGGTTTACATCAGACGAACTGGCGGTGAAGCGTAAGCCTATCACGAATAAAAAAAAAAAAAAGAAACTGTGTAGATGGATAAAAAATGTAGTACGAGTCTTACTATTGAAAGGAAAGCGAGGAAGTCCAAGAGGTCAAAAAGAAGACAAAGAATGATGGGAGAAGGAGAAAGCTGTGGCGATGTAGATTATGGAAGGAGGTACATAATAAATATATTTTTATTTGTTGAAAGCATAGGGAAAATGTCCACATAAGTTCCTAAGTGTCTTAAGTTTACTGTTCTAAGTCTGTACTGTCCTAAGTTGTGTTTGTATTATTATATAAGTCCTACATAGAAAGGTTTTGTTTTTTTCCTATGTTCCTTGTTTAAAATAAGGGAAAAAACATTATAAAATATGGTTTTCATATTTATATGGAGTTTCATATTTCATACGTAAGATGGCGCATCCAACACCGCAAACATTTAAATGTTTACTTTCGTTTTAAGTTTTATTTATTTGCTGAAGGTTTTCTTGAATTGAATTTGGAAATAAGCAAACTTAAATACGTCTAAATAAGAACGGTTTTCAGGCCGTAACGATTGTTTTAGAAATAAAAAATTCTGTGTACATCCCAAATCTCGAGGCTATCATAATTCATAATCTTATTAATAAATAAATAAAGTAAATAAAGTAAGCAAGGCCGTGACCAGGAATTTACTTCTGGTTTCTAGCTCTGGACTAGAGAAAATAAGTAGTAAGTAATCACAGGACAGCAAAGGAGTCGAAAAGGTTTAGGCATTTTGTTAGAGTGCAGTGGGAAAGGTAGGTATCTCACTATAATTTATTCAGTATCACTTATAAATTTCTTCACCCATAAATTTCTTGTGATTTTAATGATCACACTTTTCAGCTGATCTTACGTTCATTGAAAAAATAAAACTCACTTTTACGTTGCTTAGTGAAAGTGTTGTAATGTATTAAGTAGACGATGTAACTGAGTGACGGTGAAGATGGGCGGTGGATTGGCGAGGGCTCCGAACCGGCCTCGGCGTCGGCGATTAGCACGCGATAGTTCAAGGACTCGCCGATACACAAAAGATAGGCGCGTATACCACGTATAGATTAACCCCTTTACTATTACGCAACTAACCTTTCAGATTCACCCACTAGTGGTAGAGTTTCTCGAGGTTTAATTTGCTAAGCTCAAATAACATACCATTACGCCTATAATCTCCGAAGGGTTAGGCAAAGGCGTACTAAGGTACATCCACATTTCACCAGTATGTGTAGGCGGTAAAAGGGGGCGAGCCTATTGTCACTATCCAAATCGTTCGCTATCGTTGAGCTGTTACTGAGAATTTCATAGAAGAACCCAATAACACTGCTCGACTTATAACGAAAAAATTTACTTATAATAAGTGTATTTTACTACCTAGAAATTATAATGTAATTGTTAAGTATTTTCCCATTAAATGTTGTGTGTCATAATATATGGCAAAACATGTAGTCCACTATGTTAATTTTTAACACCTTGCACTGCAAGCTATTTGTAATGTATACTCATGTTTTTACAAATAAACTTATCTCTTATCTTATCTCTTGGAATCGAACCCAAGACTTCTAACGTAGGTAGCAGTCGCGCTCGGGATCACTAGACTAATGAGCAACTCAAATTTAGCTTATACAGCGTTTCGTCATCATCTTCATCGGCCTATATCCTTCCTCAGCCATAAGTTATTGACTATTCTGCGTATGTTTACCTATTTTGATACCCCGTTATGTCTCAGAAGAGGAAGCATATGAGTACTACGATTTTTATAGATCCGAAAGCCCGCGAATTAGGGAACTGATCTTTTTTAAGGGGCCAAAGACAGTCCTTTTATGTAAAGCAGGTTCATTTCTAATCCTGGTTAAAACATAGCTAAGAGGAATAAATCTACACTATCTTTCTATTTCCAAACAAAGAAAAATCAAGCAAAAAACAAGCTATTCATTGGTATTTTCCCGAACGAAGATGTTTAGGACCAAAACAAAGCCTTCCCGAGAACTTTAATCTAAAACGGAATGGGTCACCAACGGGAGAATCTTCAAAGTTCCACTATACAGTTCATAGATTGTTCCCGGGTGTCTATTACAAGTTTTGTAGACTAGTCGCTATTGAGCAGTCGCATAGTAGAAATAGTTTTGTAAACTCATTATAGAGGTACAGGACTTAACGCTCGTTATTACCATCGCATCGTCGACTAACTATGAGTAAGTATATAGATCCAGAAGTGTCTCTCCGTCATTGTCTTCCAAGTAAATAAGCAAGACAAATACATAGTTGTAACGCTTTCAAACGAAGATATTTCGAACGGAAGCTACTTCGGGAATTCAGGCCATTCAACAAATCTAATATAATGCTTAAGACTACCTCAGTAAATATCGTCAAGTTTTAATTAAATATTTTATACCTAATACATATACTGGATACGCCGTCTTGGCGAAGTATTAATACGGCTTAGAGGAATCAGCTTGAGATTTAGGTACGCGACATTAAAATATACCTACATCTGTATTACATATTCTATTTGAGACTAGAAAATCTGTATTAAATCTATGTACCTAATGTTGAACGAGCGAAATCACTAGATGGAAAAGTATGGGTAAAGACTCTTATATTAAGATTATAGTATATATAGTATATTTTACCCTATTTTACTTAAACTCAGATTTTATGTAGCAGGCATCTTTTTGCAAGACTCCGTAAGCAGAATAGGTTTTAGTTCAGGGCGTTGTGTCATTTTGTCAGTCCATCCGTGTGATCAAATCCGAGCGTATCAAATGCGAATTTCGAGGTTTAATATCCCTTGAAACAATGAACTTACAAAGTCATTATATGAGAAGTCGGAAGATTAATTTTGGCTTATATCTTAAAGTAGGTCCATAAGGAAGATTAAAATTGCATTAGTTATCGATTATACTAGGAAAATGTTTGCCAGTGCAATCAAAATCTACTACATATTATATGAAGTCTATACGCCTGTCGGCGGGTTTCATATTGTTAGAAAATGATTGTGTTGGTTATGATTTTGGTGATACCAAAAGTGAATACGAAGAAAATTTTTCTATATATCAAGATCAAATGTGTTTGACGAAAATATTATATGTATTGTAATTACAACTATTGTGGTTACATTAAGGATAGCAGAAGTAAAATGAGCTTTAAATTATTATAACGTAAATTAGTTAAATTAAGGTAAATAAAAGTATTCAAGTTTTCATGAGAGAGAAGATTTGCGCATACATCGTGACGATAGAACTAAATGTAGGGTACGTACGTTTACGTAACAAATGCTTTACGTGCGTTTTTACGCATGTTTACAATTAGGTTGGGGACTGTACACATGCCAATGTCGATATGGAGGCTTTGGATCCGCGCTATGGAAAGAGCGCGCATTCAGAGAATATATTAATAAAAAAGAATTTGGGCGATGGAGACATAGTAATAGAGTAAGAATTAAAAAAAACTGTTTGTTTGTTTTTCTGTTTGTACACGCTAATCTCCGGAAACACTGGACGGATTCGAAAGAAACTTTTTTGTTTTAAAGCTATTAAGCCTGGGCAACATAAAGGGTATACTTGATTTTGGAAACTGGAACATCTGATGCAGGACCATAATGTTCCGGCTAAACTAAGAAATATAGAAATGACGCCTTAACAAAAGTTGTTCAGCCTGGTGAGCATTTTCTGTTGAGGTATAAAAATGGAAGATCTGGAACACCTGATCCAGAACCACAATGGTCCAGCTAAACTATAAGAAATATAAAAATAACGACTTAACAAACGTTGTTCAGCGTGATGAGCATTTTCTGTTGAGGTATAAAAATCGAAGATCTGGAACACCTGATTCATGGTCCAGCTATAAACTATAAGAAATATATAAATGACGCCTTTGCAAAAGTTGTTCAGCCTGATGGACATTTTCTCTTGAGGTTTACAGATAAAGTTAAATTTATGTGCATCATAAGAAATAAATACCTAAATATTTGTACTAGCGTTTTTGAAATTTAAATCCTTGTGGGATGAAATAGTGGATCAAAGTTCGTATGAAAGTCCAAACAAATCTGTCTGTGATTACTATACGTATATTTATCGGAAACATTTGTATGATTAGTAAAAATACCGACTATGAAAATATATACACGTCGCGCGAGCGCTAACAAAACACGTAGAACTTTATAAAAGGCTGCTATTTACTAAGCTATTTACAGTAAACCACAGCAGTTAGTATGCGTATTATTTGCAAAATAAATATAGGTACAAAAAATTCAAAATGACCCCCAAAGTAACTAATCCACGCGGACGAAGTCGCGGGCAGAAGCTAGTTATTACTAAATTATTTTGATAGTAGTGAGATATCTTAGCAACGTGACTCAAAGGCACATTAAGGTCGTAAATAAATGGATCGATACATTTCTATATTACTTATTTTACTTTGTCTATCATTGGCATTGGTTTTTATGTGCAAAACTAAGTTTGACAACTGAATTAGTTTAAATCAGGTGTTCATTTATTTAAATTTACTGTCATGAGAACACCTATGACAAGTGTTAGTCATAGTTAGAAACCCAAAATGTCTGACAACCAGTCTATCCTTAGAATATGAAGTGACTGATGGCAGTCACTTCATAAGAGCCACATCTCGTTACACTGGCAGCATACTCCGACATTGGAGTTGGGAGAAGGCCAGGAGAAGAGTTATTGAAATTTGTATGTATCTTGGTCTTGCACGCATGCAGAATCTCTCTTACGTGAACATGATTTGGAAATACCAGTGTTTCTGACTTAAGCAGTTGTTCTTTAAAAGTTTATTTACAGTGAAGTGGAAGTCCAGATTGCACCTGCATGTCGTTTACATCTTGGATAATTTTTGACCTGTTTCTGGATTTATAATCGAGTTTTTATCCGCGAAAACTTATGGCCTTAAATATTATTTTATAACAAAATATGAATGTTATAACATAACATACCATCACGCCTGTATTCCCCGAAAGGTTAGGCAGAGGCGTACTAATGTACACCCACAGTTCGCCGGTATGTTTAGGTCCCATGTAATAGGGGGCGAGCCTATTGCCATTAACCGGGCACAAATCCAGACTCCGAGCTGCTACTGAGAATTTCATAGAAAAACCCAATAACACTTTGCTCGACCAGGGGATCGAACCCAGGACCTCTAGCGTAGCAGTCGCGCTTGGGACCACTAGACTAATGAGGCAGTCATGAATGTTATAGTTGAACGAATAAAATAAAATACCCAATTAAACTTTACTATGAGTTTTTTGACTGAGTAATCCAACTGGACGTTAAGGGTCGTTGTAGGGATTCCTGTCAAAAAGTAACAGAACTTAACAAAATGATGTGAAAAATTCAAAGGATCGATTTCTCGAAAAATCCAATATTGCAGTTTTAGTGTTCATAAATAGCGGATCCGAGACTCCCTTCAGTATTTTTAACACTAAAATAACTATAATCTTAGCATGGAAAATGCAAAATAAACACAAAAAGATATCACTATGATGTCAACGCATACCACCAGGCGGCCGGTACGCTTGTTCATCATCTTCCTTACATATTATAAACAATCCCCCCGTCACGTCTGTCTGTCTGTTCATAATAAACTCAAATAGTACTGAATAGATTTTCATGCGGTTTTCACCAATAGACAGTGATTCATGAGGAAGGTTTCACGCTATTAAACATCACGCAACGACCTTTAGGAACGGGGAGACGCGGGTGAAAAGCTAGTATTACAATAAAAAAGTACTTATACCTGTAATATTTTTAGATAATGGTTCCCTCTCCTTAGTTACATTGCGGCATTATAAGTATGACTCAGTAGTAGCGCTTATGATAGTGCTCATATTGTACAAATCCTTACTATATTATATTATAAATGCGAAAGTAACTCAGTCTGTCTGTCTGTCTGTCGCGCTTTCACGAAAACTATAAACGGATTTAAATGAAATTTGGTACACAGATAGTCTGAGAAAGGACATAGGCTACTTTTTAATGCGAAAAAAGGGTTGTAAGGGGGGGTGAAAAGTTGTATCGAAGTATCGTCATTTTTAGAGCTAGAAGCTTGAAACTTATTTTTTAGGCTGTTGATTCGATATAAATAAATATGACATTCAAAGTTTGCAAAGGTTTTACCCTCAAGGGTGTAAAATAACAATAGGGAATAGGGGATGAAAGTTTGTATGGAAATATTGTAAGGTTTAAGTGAATGTTTTATAAGATTGCGACAAGAGACAAAATATTAGAGCTATTCTGATGTAACATTTATGGAGTCTATAAAGTAGGTATTTTTTCTTATACATTTTGTATCGAGAACGGGCTAACGCGAGTGAAATTGCGGGCAACAACTATATTGTATAAATGGCTAGGTATTTAAAACGGTAAGTATACTTATCAATCTCAATAAAAATATTATAGGTAAGTGAATTTTTTGTATGAGATTGGGCCATTTTTGATGAAATATAATATGATTATTATTAGAATATCGCTTCGAATTCTAAGATTAGGGATTTTTATATGTAACGCAGCAGTTTTAGTAATCATTTGCAAGATCCTCTGTTTTTTAGAACTCTCACCTTTACCCAGCAACAGGTACGACGATTTAGGACATATAGTTTCTAAAAAGTTATTATTAACTACATCTTTGAACTACGAGTAAATGCACTATCAAACGCGGCCCAAGAGGTCCGGCGTGGCTCCCAATTGCTTCAAAGAGCAACAGATAGACAGAGGATGATAATAATATTTATTTCTGTAAATATATATTGTATAAACTACTGAAAAGTTACTGTATAGATCTGTATAGAGAATATTGAAAAGATAACATAGCATACCATCTCGCATGTATTCCCCGTATAGTTAGGCAGAGGCGTACTAATGTACCTACACCTACAACTCACCGGTATGTTTAGGTCCCATGTCAGCCCTATTGCCATTAACCGGGTACAAATTCCAAACTCAGAGCTCCTACAGAGAATTTCATAGAAAAATTCAATAACACATTGCTCGACCTGGGAATCGAACCCAGGACCTCTAGCGTAGCAGTCGCGCTCAGGACCACTAGGCTAAGACATTTCAGGCAGAGCATTGAAAAGATACTGTTACTTATTATCATGTCTCTGTTTATTTATTTATTGCACCATGTATTTTACAAAATAAAATGATAAAATAATTATGAAACTTCACTATGAAGTGCTTTATTCTTATAAAAATATCTTAGTCCATAAGTCTCTATCTAACAACCTTGCTGTAGTGTAGTGATTTTGTTCATGAATTGTATATAGCTTTGTTAATTGTTGTCATAAATACGTTCTACCCTATTCTTGCATGATGGAAAGCACAATAAGGATTAAGGTAGAGCACGCAATTCAAGTACTTAGTTACTTTTTCGGGCTCTGGTTCTAACATATTATACGCAACGGACAGATAATAAGTAATTATTATTATTTTCCTTTCTGTATTCAGGTGTCCTTTACGAATAAATATATTTTCTTTCTATCTAAAACTCGTGCAGGTCTCCATTTGAGGGTGGTAGCTAATCAGGCGGATCATTAGCATGCAGTGTTTTGGACTTTTTAAGCACGTTTTTTCAGCGTGCGGACAGAAAGACTTGTATTCTTAGCCGTCTTCATAATGACCAAAAGGTCTACATAAACAGTAAAATAGACATGATTGGGTTATAATTTTTATAATCGGTATTTGCATCGATAAACCCCAGGACAGCGAAAGAAATTCGTCGCCGTAATACCCCAAACTAGTGAAACATCAGCTGTGTTTTATAGTCGCTAAAAGTAGAGTTTACTTTACCCCTCAACTTCCCCGTCGGGGGGTATAAAAGAGGATTTGTCACACACGGAAATAAAACTTTTCGTTTAACACAATTTCAAAATCCACAAACAAAAACAAGCGATTGTTGCGTAAATTTGTTTTGTTGTTTGTTTTATTCTATGAATATATTCTTTACGTATTTATTTTCATAGAAAATAGAAATATTTCTACATTTAAAGAATATATTTTTTCATTTCTGATGATGTGCGCCTGTAACACCTGTAATTTTGCGCAGTGTGAATTTCAGTAGCAAACCGTTGCTGTCGGTGTGTCTGTCTACATACATTTGCGAATAGTTGAAGACCAGGGCTGTAGAAGATAAGGGGTTCTAAAAGTGAAGCTAACGACGTACTCACCACCTTCTCCTCAACGATTTCATTGTTGTTGTTGTTGCTCCCATATTTTAAGGCACCGTTTTCCATGACCACAACTGATCGTCGTGTATTTAATAATATGTCTAACACTATTTGTCCTCATTTAATATGCATGATTACTTCTATACTATACACATATGTTTAATGATATTAAGTAATACTTCTCCTTACGTTTCTAACATTGCTTATTTTATTATTTAAATTAGGTATCTGATATATTGTTTTGTTTATCCGTAAATAGTAATATATCTTTAGACCTGAAATTCAAACACACGTTATGTTCATTTAGGATATTATGTTTAGAGTCTTTTTGTGTCTAAAATATGTTATGTTCAGTAAATTAATTTCAATTTAGAGCCTTTTTTGTGTTTAAAATATGTTTTATATAAATGCTCAGTAAATTAATTTTAATTGCAGGCATTAAGTCAACTTTCTTTTATAAAAAAAGTAAATAAACAATCGGAACCTTATAGTACTTAGTTGGTAACCTACATTATTTTAGTTAGTTTGCCGGTCACAACTGAAAATCTTCATAGGTTTTTTATTTTCAATGTCGTTTTCTTTGTACGTCTTGCTTGAAATAATTACAGACGTTACATAATTGAATTGATATTAATATGACATCCGTTGCTACGTTACTTTTCTTTGTAAACACATTTCTTTGTTCGTCAAATCACTTTGATAATAAAATCAGACAGCAATTTATTGGGTGTCCTATATCAGTTTTCAATGTTCCAGTTCAAGTTTATAATTTGATTAAGTAGTCTTTCAAACTTCACAGCTGAACATTCACTTTTGCGAAGTTTTCGCATCGATAGGTGTATAAAAAATTTACCTAACGATTTTAATTTTTAAATTGAAAGGCACGATTGTATTAGGACACATGATATATTTTTAATAGTGTATGCAGTTTGTTAACATCGTGTCGGGTTTATGTCGCGGTGCAGGTGGGCGCGCGTCGGTCGCACGGGGCGCGGGCGGGCGACTCGCGGGCCGCGTCATACTGCGGCGGCGGGCGCGCGCGGCCCTCGGCGCGCCGCATACCCGCACTCTGCGCTCGCCATGCCATCGCCGACCACCATACCACCGATACGCACCATCGTTTATTATTGACAGATGACCTTGCCCCACATTATATTTTCTCCACTAAAAGGATTTATTAGGTCAATGATGGACGGATGTTGAACATTTGTGTTAAATGGAAAACAATGACTGGCCTGATTGACCCTGCCTCGAATATCACACAACAACAAAAAATGCCTTCTTTATTGAAACTTTTTGCAATAAAAACATTTGTGGCCGTTGTTTGGCATACCATTTTTACACGGCAGAACTGTGCGTCTGATGTACTACACTGTAACATCCTAAGTTCGCTGGCTATAAGTCCCATGTAAAAGGGTCGAGCCTTTTACCATAAATCGGGCTCAAATGCAAATATCGACCTGCTATTTACTAATAAAAAACTTAGAAGGTAACACTGCTCGACTTGAAAACCGTCTCTTACTATCTGTAGATAATTTACCAAAACACACAGAGGCATGCCAACAAAATCATATCTAGAGATATTGTTTGTCTAAAAATGCATCAATTCAATCTATACCCATAGATGCGATATTTACGAGTAATATCTAGGTATGTACTTAGGCGCTCCCAAGTCACTTCAAGGCGAAATGATAAAAAGTTATGATATTTGTTTGAATAAAATATTATTTCAACACAAGTACTTAAAACATAATATTATATTCCATTTTACAGCGAGCATAGTTAGTTTTAGGCCTATGTTGTAGCGCCTAAAAGTGTCGAGTAGCAACGATGTGTTGACTGAAGTGTTTCTAAGCTATCATCGCTTCACGTTCAAATTATGAAAACATATTTCAGCGGTCGGCGATTATTTTTTTATAAGTTATTTTTTCGATTTTTTATTAGTGTGATTCTTGGTGACATGAAGAATCTTGAGGAAAAATAATTTATGTATGCACTACCTGTATTTCCTGCAGGGTAAAACAGAGGTATACTAACGTAAACCCACAGCTCGCCGGTATGTTTAGGTCCCATATAATGATGTAATGGGGTGTTCTAAACTCCACTGGGAATTTCATAGAAAAACCCAATGATAAGTGTCATTGGGCTTTTCTCGTCTTAGGAATTGGACCCAGGATTTCTGGCGTAGCCGTCGGCCTTAGGACAAATAGATTAATGACGCGCTTACACTATTATAACATTGTAAAACTTACACTATTATAATATTATTATGAAAATTATATTATTATTAGTCACATTACCACGGAACATAACAATGTAAATACATTTAAAATTGTTATGTTCCGTGGTAATAATCTATTGCACTTGTAATTTCAGTAAAATGTTAATGCTGGCATTTTACATGACTACGTGTGCAATACAATTATTATTGGCATAGCCAGCAATATCAACTATTTGATAAAATATGCAGCACAAATAATTGCCTGCTGTATTTTATAGTGGGAGACCACTATAATAAAAGCCCGTGCGGTTTGCTCTCTGTAAAGTCAGAATTGACCGACTGTTTGCGTTTATCTGAACACCGCTGCCAAACCCTTCAAAGAATACGGGCGTGGTTGTAGACGTTATGATATGTTAGCAATAGTATTGTTTTGGACAAGTAACGTAAACATTTGTCCCACTACTTTTTGCTTCAGTTAGTGACGGAAATAAATGTTGACAGCTTAAACTGAAACTGGGTCGGATACGTCTATGGCACGATAAATGAGTTATAAGCTCAATAAAGTACCAAGTAGATCCCACAAAACGGTAGTAGACCATGTATGGGGACGGGTTAGAATGCAATTCCTCACTGACTTTTAGAATATCTACTTGCTCGGTGGTAAGACTTGGAGACTTGGCGGCCCAAATGAAGGAGTCTTTCACCTTTGAGTATGTAAAAAGGTGTCCATGGGCGGCGGTGACTACTTTCGAACACATTGCTCGTCTGTCTATTAAAAAGGGAACAAGAAAGCAGCTCCAAAGAGGATGGAGGGATGAGCTTGCTTTCTTCTGAAAAATTGATCCAAAAAACATTGAATAGCAGGAAGGGAAGGAGAGTAGGTTATCTACAGCTGTAGACACAGCTAGGCCGATAAGTTTTTAGGTGCGATGTAATAGGAAGCGAGCCTAATGCTATTTAACCGGGTACAAATTCTAACTTTAAGCTGCTATTTAAATTTTCATAGAAAACCCCAATAACATCTAGAATGCTCGTCCAATGGCACTGTTATCAAAAATCTAAAGACATTGAATGATGTAAGAGTAGACTTGAGTTAGAGAGAGAGAGCAGGCGTGGCTGTGCAGAGTCTGTGAAGCCTATTCAACCTATGGGCCGTAGACAACATGTCATAAAATAATAGCCAATATTGATATACATAAAATATTCATACAACTTGTGATCTAACATGATATATGTACACACATACAAACACTAGATTAGTGAGAAGAAGTTGTCGCCTCATTAGTCTAGTAGTCGTAAGCTTGTTTGCTACAAAGTCCTAGATTGGATTCCCAGATCTAGCAATGTTATAGGGTCTTTCCAAGAAATTCTCAGTAACAGCTCGGAGTTTGTATTTGTTCGCTAGGAGTTTATATTGGCTCAAACCTTAATAGGTTTACATTAGTACACCTCTACCTAACCCATCAGGGAATACAGACGTGATAGTATATTATGTATTATTAATACAGTCGATATTACTTGGCTATGGCTTCATATTTCTGTCACCTTATCTTTCGATTCGTTGCAATTAATCCAAGAAAGTTGCAGTCGAAAGTCAATTACAATTTAATTGTTCTTAGATCCAGGTAAACAAGTCAGTAACTCATACAAGCAATTATCTTTCGTTACCTACTTTCTAAAGTAAATACTACTGACGTGAGTTGCATCGTCTGATATCACATTAATCTTGTTTATTTTATTAAGGGTACACACAGATGGGTGTAATCTAGACTTGTTGTTTGTTTTTCTACGTGAATGGAAATTTGATAACTAGATAATATTGCACTTTTATATATTATTTAATTATTACCATTAACCTTCAAAATGAAGCCATACTTATCATCATACCGAGTGTCCAACCTTCAAGGCACGGTCGGTTTGGTCATGGACTCATAGGACTGTGACAATTATAAAGGCGGTGTTACTTTTACAACCTTTCCAATGATTTTTGTTGATCGCTGGGAGACAAATACCTTTGGACTGAGTGACAGCATTAATAGGTAATTATTAATAAAAAAAGATTGCCTCATTATTCTAGTGGTCTCAAGTGCGACTGCTACGCTAGGGGTCCTGAGTTCGATCCCCAGGTCGAGCAAAGTGATATTAGGTTTTTCTATGAAATTCTCAGTAGCAGCTCGGAGTCTGGAGTTGTGCCCGGTTAATGGCAATAGGATCGCCCCCTATTACATGGGACCTAAACATACCGGCTAACTGTGGATGTACATTAGTACCCCTCTGCCTAACCCTTCGGGGAATACAGGCGTGATGGTACGTTATGTTATAATAATAAAAAAAAATCGCATCATTACTTTACAGAGTTACGCACCGTTCTTAATAATTTAAATAAAGCCTGGTGACATTATAGGTAAAACTTGTGTTGCATTACAGATTACAATATGTTTGTTAACGCGTTGCATGCTAAGCGTAGGCGTGATGCGTATCGGCTGCCTACTCTTTCTAGTGCCGACCTAGACCCTGCAAGACTTAAAAATGTATCAATACCTTGTCGCGTCCTTTGCCTGTTCTTTTATCGGAGTATTGTCGTAATTTTTACTAATCCAGCCGACAAATATTGTTATTTACGAAAGCTTCTCAACCAACATCAAAGTCAAATCATTTACTATTCTACTGCTAGACACGGGGACTCAGAATTAGAGGGGTTCGGCTATATTCAGTGTGCACTGAGCCAGCGTTGACGCAGATTTCGTATGTCGATGATTTCTAAAAGTCAGTGGTAGGTATTGTATTCGAACTCAAGACCTATGGTGAATTGTTAGTCATGGTCATTGCTCTTAATAAATAACAAATAATTTTCAACAAAGTAGTTAAATATATTGAAATATTTTATTCAGAAAATCGTACTGTACCTGAGTAATATAAAAAATACATAACATTGAAAACGGACAGGTTTGGTCGAATACTAACGATTACGTAAGACACAAAATCTGACAGTGTAATTGGCTCCCTCCCGTTTTACAAACATTTCCCACCCCCATTAGCTTCCGAATTCTAGAAACAGTATTTACTTACGTTATTTACTTTTCCGTACCCTTATGTTTTCAGCAAAATGAAGGTCGATTTAACGTTTAATTAAAATGCACAAACCATTTGGTTTTATCTTTATACTTATTGTGTCGCTGTGCCCGTTATTGTGCGCGGTTCCCGAATGTGTAGGTTTCCTGTAAGCGCGTAATTTATTTGCGTGTTACGTTAACAGTACGTTGACGTTCACTGACCGGTGCTCGTTGTAAACATGAAACAAACAACGTAAAAATTAAATGAACTTTTTACGGCCCAAGGGGATGAAAAACATTTTTAAATTGTTGACGTTTTGAGAGCATGAAGGCATACTTATGAGTTTGGACAGACAATTTGTTTGTAACAT
Source organism: Acronicta aceris (assembly GCA_910591435.1). Taxonomy (NCBI): domain Eukaryota; kingdom Metazoa; phylum Arthropoda; class Insecta; order Lepidoptera; family Noctuidae; genus Acronicta; species Acronicta aceris. Next base: position 9,513,817 of record OU342760.1, on the reverse strand, counting down.
ATGAGTAGGTAAATATGATGGTTTATATTATTCAATGTGAGATGATTAAAATTCTTTAGCATTACCTATTTCTTACGCATCGTTTTCCTGTTTCCGACTGAAGTTTTAATTGTACTCGTAGGTAAATCTATAGAGGTAAGCGGTTACCGTAGCCAATGGACGCTTGCAACACCAGGGGTATCATTCGCGCCTTGCCGACCCTGTAAGTTACGGAGGAATAGTTGGGCTGGCAGCATAGGAGACAATAGCTTAGTATTTTCTTTTCTCCTCTCTTTTTATACCTAACATTGTCAAATTTTGAAATTTTTTCTTGTGAGAAGAATGAGTTTACTTGAATACATGTCACACAAAAGTGCACAAACACCCCGACCCGGAACAACTATTCACCTGTACCTACTTGTAGATCATTCAAATATTTGTCCGTGCAGGAATAGAATCCGCGACCCATACCGGAGTAGCCGAATTCTGAGCCACTGCGCCCTTACATCATGATAATTTCTATATCATATGGCCACGTTGTTTTTAATATAAGTACAGTAATATTAAATATGTATTACACATAATTTAGTGATCATGCGATTTTTTATGTCAAAACGTGTGTAGTTACTATATAACGTCCATATATCAGATAGATTGGTGTCATTTAGATAAAATTATGCGTACTCTTAATTGTGTTGATAGTTGAACAAAGAATTCCTGACTGATTGCATTAATATCTTTCTAGCCAATAGGTATAGGTACGTAGTATTGCGATAATATAAGGGTAAAAATAATTTGTCAGTCATAATTTTTTAATATGTGGATTAGATATCTGTATGTCGTATGTGTCGATGAAGTCATTATTTTGATTCATTTTACTTAGACATGTAGGAAGATGCGTCATTTCTAACTTTTTCCGTAAGAAACATTAAATTCTTTCAGGAGAAACTTTCATAATAAAGACTGCAGATTTAAAACGACTATGATTAGATGTGCTAATGCGGTGTCAGAAGGCCCTTTAAATCAAGCTGAGAACCACGTATTTTTCTTCTCATAATAGGTATTAAGTATGTTTTTATTGGAATAGGTACCTGTGGTGAATATGTAGAAGGTTAAAGGCTCGTTTTCTAATTTATTTAGGAACTCTGTAATGTTTAATATCTATATACAATCATATTATATATATTACTGTAAAAGCCTGAACTACGGCAAATTCTAAGATTTACCAACTCTGACTGGTAAAAGTTCGAAATGTTCCACCATGGTTACGTTAGGTTGTCAGGTTTTTTTTTTAAAAAAAGCTTACAACGCCATGCAAATTTTCCACCATGGTTAGGTTAGGTGGTTATATTTAAAAAAAAAGGTAATAACAAACCTAACTGGTTTATTTGGACTTTTACCAGTCAGAGTTGGTAAGTCTTAGAATTGGCCGTAGTTCGGGCTTTTACAGTAACATATATAAAACAAAGTCGGCTTTGTTACAACACTTATAACTCGAGAACGGGTAGACCGATTTTTTTGATCTTTGGTTTATTGGAATTGTCTCCTCCCTGAATCTCCTCCCTGAATTGCAGAATATCTATTAAAACATCGAAAAATTCACAAAAAGAACATTATGAAGAAAATTTATTTTTTCATACATTTTGTATCGGGAACGGATTGACAGATTTGACAGAAATAAAACACGGACACAAATAAACATAGCGTTGTATGCCGTTTCGGTGAGGCCTGTAGATGGCGTTGTATGTATTGTCCTAAGTCCTCCTAAGCTGCTGACGTGATTTTAATTTATTTTTGTGTGATTATGTGGGTCCCTGGATGGTTTTGAGCCGGTAGGTGGCACCGCAATCAGGTTCTATTATCAATCGGGTTCGATTTTTTTATACAGGGCAAGACATGGGTCTCAAAAAATCGTAGAACCCATTTTCCCACTTTCCCATGAAAGTGAATGAATGATTAAGGTGACGGCTGATAGGGGTGAATGGAAGAAAAGGACATGCTGCGTCGACCACAAATCATTTGGGACAAGGGCAGGAAGATGATGATACAGGGTAAGACAACGTTTAGTTAATAATAACCAAAAGATTTCTATTGCTTTTAAAAAGACCCCTCATATAAGTATATGCATATTTTTTCTTAAATAGGTGTTTCATATGTTACAAACATTGGTTACAATTTAATTATACGATTGTGAGATGAAATAATGTAATAGTTATATTGCTACAATTAAATCATATCAAAACTGTGATGTGGAAGTAACGTGCCAAAAAAAGAGATTTTTTGTTAATTGTTGAGTTTATTATTCGAAAAATACTTTCATAAAAAATATCTAAGTAGCTGTAAGTACTATACTTTTATCATGTTGGCTATTGCCCCGCCTGCAGACTTCAGATTAGCCATCTTATAAAGATTATGGCATCGTACACATTATAAATAATAATTATCACGAAAACAGAGCGTTACGGCCGCACGATTCAGTCGCGCGATACTGTCCGTCTAAACGAAACGCGGCTAGAGTACGTACTGCGCAGGAGTACCAAGCAACTGATTATTATGTTTAAAGATAGATATTGTTTTCAAATTAAATATTAAATTTAATAAGTTATTTAATAAAACTAATTAATATAGTGATTATCAAAATGGGTACAAAAAAAGATGCGAAAACTGCCAAAAGTACTCCTCCGCCTGAACCAAAGAAAGTGCCAAACGTGTTTTTAAGATCACTGTTTTGTTGGATGTTGCCTATATTTTATTTTGGCAATCGAAGGGACTTGGAAGAGGCTGATCTGGTACCCCCTAAAAATATTTATGATTCCAAGATCGTCGGTGATATACTGGAAAGGTGAGCACAATACTATTTATTAGCATTTGAACTTCCCTTTGTGTATCTAAAAGGTTCTAATTAACTATATTAATCACCTTAACGTTAATAAATAATAAGGCAGGTAACAGTTGTTAGTATATCTTGGCTTATTTTTGAATATTCGACTGGGCACGGATCTCCTCTCAGAGGGAGCTAAGAACGGCTATTGTTCACCATGCTAGCCTACTGGCAGCGTAGGCTAGCGTGATGAACAATAGCCGCTAAAAATACAAACTGGTACTTTTCCTAATTAGTAATAAGTTATTTATTACGTTAGCTTATATATGAGTATCCCTGAGTGCGTCATTTAATTTAATATTGCATTTTATCGTCAATGATTTTAATCTTTTCACAGCACAAGTAAAAAATTGTTCTTTATTATATCGCGTTAAAAATTATTAAACTTCCTGATTTTTATACTTATTAACACCTACAAAAATTAAAACGGAAGGTCATCTATCTGTATGTTAAATGTTACATAAGTCACACAACAAAGGATTGTAATAGTCTATCATGTGCAGCTGTGCTTATTATGTTATTGATATTTTAATGGTAATGAACAACTTAGGAACTTTGTGCAGGAAAAGGGGTTAACATTTTATTGATTTTTGTTTATGCTTTTATCAGATTTCGGTAAGAGGGAACTTTATCCTCTATAATTATATTAGGAAGGAATATACCTACCGTTACACAAGTTCTGGCTTCAATATGTTTGTACACACGCCTACACATCGAGGTATACATTTCTAGCCTAAGCTGATTTCGCATTGTAGATATAGACTTTCTGGGCAAGGAGAGGCCAGCTTACTGAAAATTATACAGGATGCCTTTGAAATCATGCGACAAATCGAAATGGGAGGTTCAGTAATCATTACATATTCATTTTAAAATGTTATTTCAGTGATCTAAATTGTACAAAAAATTATCTTATTTTTTATCGTAGATGGTGCGAACTAAGCTATTATCTTCAGGTAGGTATAATTCATCGGTATTTAACTAAAAAAAAAAAAAAATTTCAAGCAAGTATCAAAATGACGACGATGACGACACGTTTGGCGTAGCGGCTGAGTGATCTGCTTCTACGTCACGTGTTGTGGGTTCGATAACCAAACAGAGCAAATACTTGTATGGTCTGGCCGTTTGTGTATGTAACAATTTGTGTTTGTGAACGCACCCACGATACAGGAGAAAATCCTAGTGTGGGGCAACGTTTCTTTAAAAAAAAATATATTCCCACTGCCTGCTCAGTCAATCGCAGATACGATAGATTACGCAGATAGTTACTACATGCATTTTTATCTATTTACGAGAAAAGTACCAGTAGAGGCGCACGAGACGTTGCCAAAATCTCTTTACAACAGTAAAAAAGTATAATTATTTTCCATAATACTTATCCGTGTTCTAAATTTTCTTTGTTACACATAGAATCATATATTTTAATTTGTACGTACGGAAACTACAATTACCTACTTATAATTATGCGTTTTACAACAAATCCTGAAAATGAATTTAATCATACCTACAAAATAAACGCTTGGTACGAAGTTCAAATGGTACGAAGTTCAATATTCTTCATTCTACTGCAACATATGTGTAAAGTGTATAAAAGTTTGAAACTGATAGTAACTATGAACGGGTTGTGCTCGTATCCGTATTGCTGGCATCTTCGCGTGTGTGATATGAAATTTTAATATAAAGTTGTAAAGAAGAGTTTCGTTTAAAAGTGAAAAACGTGCTGCGCTCCGCCGCACGCGCGTCCGTCCGACTCTACAAACTCTTGTATGATATAAACATGTACCTACCTACATACGAGATTCACCGTATGAGTACGAGATTTACCGTAACTTCAAAACAAAAGCCGCAATATATTATTTGTTTATTTATCGCGTCTTAATTTTTGGGAGTCATAGAATTAACTGGAATTTTAAATATTGACTGAATGACGTCTCGGGAACATCGATTGAAGTTAAACTATTTTTTAAGCAATGCTAAGCCTTGTGATGTAACCATTGGACTGCGAAGTCAAAGGCCCTCAAGTTCGAATCCAAAGCACGCACCTCTGTCTTTTCGATTTCATATGCGTTTTAATAGTTTATTATCACGTACTGAAAATGGTAAAGGAAAATTGTCTGCCTGAGAGCTTTTCTCGGCGGCGGCGTGTGAAGTCTGTCAACCCGCATTAGGCTAGAATGATGAACTATAACCTAACACCTTTCAATCTGAGACGAGACTTTATGTCCATGAAATGACACATGCAGCACAGAATTTTATAGTTATACCTTCACTTAAAATATCGTCCCAAAATTAGAAGTAAAAAATGAGAGATAGATTAGGTACTTACTTATAATATACACTCATCTGAATTTCACAAGTAATTAATTTCAATTTCTCTTAACTTTGAAATATAGGACTAAGGTCACACTAATGATTTTCTCGAGTTATGAACTGAATGCGCATACTTACAACTTTCACGGTGTATTTTCTTGGTATGTCAATTTATTTTTTAATTAAGATTCTTAGAGAATACCAAGGGTTAACATATTCGTCATGGTATTTATGTTTTGCTTAATTAATGTATAGGAAAAGCGAAATTAATTCCATAGTAAACATTGTCATTGAAATACGTTTTATATTTCACTTCATTATTTAAGTAGGTAATTTCTGAAGAAATCAGGCAATGCAAAAGCTGTTCTATTTGTGGCAAACTCTAATATTGAGTCCCTTTGACATCGGTACGTGGGATATGAAACATGTTTAGTTATACTCGTACAAGTCGTTTCGTCGCGCACAAAGCCGGGCCCATGATATACGATTCAGTGCAGCCCAAAGGCTTCCTCTAAGAATAAGAAGAAAGTCTATTACGTCATACATTATGGGTTAAAGACAGACACAAGCATCTTTGATCTGAAGAAAATAGGGTCTTTAATATAATGTGCAACTGAAATATTACAGGTGCACATAATATTGGTAATGGATATAGAAAATTCTGACTGGCCCTGAGTAGAAAGGATCATTTATATTGAAGTAAGCAAATTTGAGTTACAGAAAACATTCCTTTACTTTTAAAAGTAAGAAATACTTTAATTGTACCTTTTTGGAAATTAGTTTACCTGAGCTAAAAATCAAGGTGAACATAAATATTTCATGAAAATATGTATGACATCAATAGATGTGGTCAATCTTTAAAATGAATCTTTTGGAGTAGTAACATGATGTCTGAAATAAAATAAAAACTGTTTTTTTCTGTCTATTATTTATTCTGTGATTATATGGACAATATTATTAAATGAAAATATCCGAAGTTAAAAATATTAAAAATAACGGAAACGTGAACTTTATTTATTTCAGGTGCATTACTTACAAAACTTATTTTAAAATTTATGGTGTTTTACATTTGGCAGGCGGTTTGTTAAAAAAATTATAAACATTGTCTTCTTTTGGTGATGCAGTTATTTCTTAAATAAAATAAAATTACTAAGTAATGCTTTTTAAATTACGAATATTTGTTATGAGTATCTCTCTCATTATTACTTTTTTTCCATCACGATCAATCCGTTCACGTTCTCACTGGGTGTTGTTGATCTTTTCTTAGATTCAGACAGCTTAGGTCCACTACACTAGCTCCTATAGGATTAAATTATTAAAAATTGTTACAAATGTCTTATTTTCACACAGTACATAGGTAAACCTTATTTTATTTAAAATTGGTTATCATAATGCGAGAAATAGGATTAAATACTGATAATACCTTCTAACACCTATTATGTGCTTAATATCAAGTGTTAGGTGCGGCCCATGACGATCAAATGTAAATAAATTTACGCTTTGATCAATTTACTATCAGTATTTTTTACTTAAAAATATACATGTCGAGATTCGTGTACTCGCATAGGTCTGGAATCTCTTGTATATTTGTTTCACAGTAAAGACGTAAATAAAAAAATATTAGTTGGTGGAATGTTTATAATTGTCAGTACTCATAATAATTTACCTTTGGGCAAGAGATTAATGAACAAGACATGATTTCCTCGAGATTAGGCAGTTGTCAGGTTTTCTTTCTGAAAAGTTAGTGAAGTAAATAAAACAGCTGTTTTCTAAACAGCTGTTTTATTTACTGTACTTGTTTACTTTAGCAAAGAGTATTTGTATTTATGTTAAGTGTATCGAATTGTTTGAAGCCGTACATTATGTCACAATCGAGTGTGATAGGATTAAAGTAGGATTATTAGAGTTTCCTCGTAAGTGTTACGATAAACTGTGCAGTTCCATTCAACGGTCTGGAACTGTCTACTGATGAGAAGAACGTGGTATTGTTGGAATGTTTGAGGTACTACGAGAAGACTGAGTGAAAGGAGTTTATGTTTAATGATGATTATTTTTCCTTTAAGTTATGAAAACTTTATGTATGTAATCAGTGTAATTGGCTCTTTTGTTTGTCGTTCTGGTGCAAAAAAATAGATTAATAGTATTTAACTACTATCTTGAGAGTTTTATAGGTCGCAGTGACTAATTTATGTGCAATCAATTCATATTTAGAACCCATAGGAGATCCTAAATTTTATAGGGAAAATTATTGTCCGTCGAAAGCAAGTAGCGTTTTTTAGCGTTAAGAGTGACCAAAAGATGAGATTTAAAATAACGGTAAAGTCATCTTTCTATGAAAAATGGAATGACGGATGCAGGAATAGAATAGAACAGTGAAAAATCTAACTGTCGAATAGTAGATTAGCTTACTGCCTTGTCCTGGTCCCGATGGTGAATGATTTAACGTATCTTTAAAGAACATAAATACATATGTACATACTAACATGCCTGTATTCCCGAAGGGTTAGGCAGAAGTGTACTAATGTATCCTTAAAGTTCGCTGGTATTTTTAGGACCCATGTCATAGGGGGTGAGCCTATTATCATTATCTGGGCACAAATACCAAAACTCCGAGCTGCTACTGAGAATTTCATAGAAGAATCCAATAACACTTTGCACGACCTGGGAATCGAACTCTTGAGACAGCCATCTTTAATGAAGTTTCATAAATTATGCAAATGTGTTATAAAATAACTTTCAACTGCAGTGGGGAAAAAATTGCCACTTTTGATGACGATTCATAATATGATTTATGATTCACGTACGTGAAACATATTTTTTTTAAAAGCTTACTAGTAATGTGGGTCGCACATTTCTAGTATTCTTGTTAACCCCTCGTGCTAAGCTAAATGCTTGTGTTATGAATGGGTTCACGTCGGTAGTGCAATGGGTGAGTTTCGAACCGGCAACTACATGATCGCAAGGCCGACGCCCTAGCCATTACGCTATCACCGCTTCAATTATTGTAAATTGTGTAGTCGGATATACACCCGGCTACACATTAAGCTATACCTACCTATGTACATTTCCAGTATAAGCTGACTTCCTATTGCACGAAAGCCCTATAAAAAAATAAGCATTATCGAGGTCATCTAATACTACAATATATAGTCATAAACAAAAAATTAACGGCACTAATAAAAATAATTTTATAAGCAAAAACACAACTCATGCTGATATTTAATTTATTTACGTGACCGTATGACGGTGTTAGACTAATCTCTTGTAACGACTAGGTAGGTTACCTACTATGTAATACATATATCATATATCTTATTATTATATTATATTATATATATTATTATTATCTCCTTAAATATTACTGAATAAGATTGGAAATGCTTCATCAGCTGTCTATTAAATAACAGATATTTGATTAATACCATCATCTTATCTAGCATTTATGATCGGCTGCGAGCGATTATTATAGTTATCAATAAGCTTAGTAACTAAATGGTGATTGCAATATCTTGTTATAATCGTACAAAATCAGAGGTCTATCACGGTCAGTATACTTAATGAAAGAACCTACAGCACAGAAGTATCAAATACGAGTAGGTATAGATATAAACGAAAGGTCTTATTTAGTAGGTTAATACACAATGCAATGAAAACTTGTAAATCGATTTTTGATTGGTGCATAACATGGATTAGCGTGTTGTTGACCAATCGATGATATTTGTGTGAGCCATCATAAGTTTGCCCAGTTTCTTATCACAGTTTTTTAAAGTATTTGTTTTCTATTTAAATTTTTATATCAATCACTTTCATTTACACTATCATTTATGAAATTTGGAATATTTTTACTTGTTTTGATAAATAAGTTGTTAATCGTGTTGTTGTTTGGTATGGTAACCTACTAAAGTTGTAACGTTAAAGTTTTCATTCATTATATTACGCAGTAGGTTTGGAATAACTAGCAATTACCTTCATACGTAGGGTGTTATTTTTGTCCCATAATTTATGTCGTACGAATTTTCTAGAAAGAGTGGAGAACTTCTATTACGTCGTTCGATAGTCGATCTTTGCCAGATTGTTACAAATTATCGGACGAAAAGTTTACAAAATGGTGACTCTCAAGAGACGTGAAATTTTTTTGCGCGGTATAGACAAGAAAATGTGTTTTGAAGAAATGATTAAAGTATTCCACGAGGATTGTCCTTCCATGAGGAATCGGAGAATTAGGAGAGATTCTCCATATTCCTAAGACAACATTACCTACATCAAATGATTTCGGAACACTTACGAGTAAAACTTGATTTGTCGCAGCCCATTGCTTTGCTTTTCTACACGACAACACTCCGGCACATTGTGCCACTGCTACCCAGGATTTTTTTAAAGAACTCAAACAAGATTATTGAATCATCCTCCATATAGTCCAGACATAGCGCCTTGTGACTTTGATCTCTTCCTCTATGAAAAATAAGCATGAAAGGACTACGTTTTTCATCGGATGAGGAATTGATGAGCGCATTTCAAAAACAATGTGATTTATTACCAAAAATAAAAAAAAAATGTGGGCAAAGTGGTTTGATGGGTAGTTTAAGTGTTTGAAAAAGTGTTTTGATTGTGATGGTAATTATAGTGACAAAGTGTAAAAAATAAAGTTGTACGACTAAAATTATAGGACACCCTACGATAGTAGGATCATTAATAAATTGTTAGTTTTGAATGTTGTTAAGTTGTAATAGGTTCTCCTCCTAGCGGACAGCTGTAAGTGTATATCAGGGCATTTCTTCCTAATCCTTCGGGAAATACAGACGTGTTATATATAGTTTTTTTTTATCAGATAGGAGGGCAAACTAGCATACGGATCGCCCGCAACACCAGAGGAGTCACAAATGCGTTGCCGACCTTTTAAAAGGGGATTGGGCCTCCGGTAACCTCACTCACTCGGCGAAACACAACGTAAGCGTTTTTTAAGGCCGTGGTATCACTCCGGTCGAGCCGGCCCATTCGTGCCGAAGCATGACTCTCCACGTTTCATAATTATCATCCACAGTCTGACTTTACCCACTGCTGCATATAAACCTTCCTCAGTTTCTGCCAGCCGCCACGGTTTTAGTGCTATCAGGCATTAATTTCTTGATTTCACTTAAAATACATATGTGTAATAACTAGCAGTAACTAACTGTTTATTTTGCAATATCTATTGCGAAAATCCACGGTGGGTAAGTTATTGCTGCGATACAATGGAGTCAGGAGCAGATTAGCAGTTTCGCCTACCCGAGGCCGTTTAGTAGAAGCACCGCATTTGCAGCAGATTTTGCAGTGTAAAAAATTTGAGTAGGTACCTAGTAAAGCCTCCTCATCAGTAGGTTAATTGTATTACTTAAAAATTGTTCCAAATATAATTCCAATCTCAAAATTCTCAATCAACATCTATCGTAAACAGTTTTGAACTACCGAAAAATCACTGAATGTTGGCATTTACGACATTGAGGTAGGTTGGAATTATATTTATCGGCTTAATGGAAATTCCGCTTCTGAGGTAACTATTTCGTGAACGCACGAGTGCATTGCTAGTTGCATTTGAGACGCGAAAGAGATAGCGACATTCGCATTTTATCGATTTAGAAACGCTCACTGCCTCATTACTCTAGTGGTCCCAAGCGCGACTGCTGCGCTAGAGGTCCTGGGTTAGCTCGGAGTTTGGGATTTGTGTCCGGATTATAGCAATAGGCTCTATTACATTGACCCTTACCATACCGACGAACTGTGGGTGTACATTAGTATGCCTCTGTCTAACCCTTCAGAGAATACAGGCGTGATGGTATGTATGTATGTATGTATAAAAAAACCTATCAAATTACAGCTGATTTAATTATTTAAGTGAGCGTTTTAATATAATTTAACCTTGTTATTTAACTATTGTTTAACATTCACTTATTATTTAATTATATTGAGTTAATATCTTAACAAATTTGTCGACCATAACGACTTCCGTGCAGAGGTTTCTCACAATTTTAAACGGGGTTCACTAACTTAATACCCCTGAGTGTGCAAACTACGATTACGAAAAGCATAATGACCTGTTTAATGTTATAAGCTATCTTTACTGGCCCTTGGTCCAGTGAAATGCTGAGTGTAGACTGTGCTTGCTACCTTGTCTCTTTACTTTTTAAAAATACTATAACACTATTGACGTAGCTTTGTACCCCATTATACACTTATAAACAATGTTATTACTTTATTGAAGTGAAAATCGTATAATTAAAGAAATGCAGGCTCATGTTTACTATTTTATTGTGTCATAGTCGACCTTCAATGGCTTCAGAATTGTTAATTTTTGACAGATTCACATTCCCCTTTTAAATTTATAGGTACAATGTAATTGATAATATTGTAATAACATTTATCCATATTCCAAGGTCCTTGTCCTGTTACAAGGTCAAATTACAAATTTTAAAATATTAAAAGTCACGTTCTGCTCTAGCCAAAAATGCCGCTTTTGTTGGATCATATTATTACTCATATCACATTCGATTTAAAATGTTTAGAATCTGCGATGGATTCATTTAAATATGAATTGTAAATAGGAATTTCTCAAAAATAACCACATTATTTTAGCACCCCTGAAGATCCAAGCCAATACGTTCGTGCTAAGTAGATAGTTTTCTAAAATCTTTTAAATTATTATATGACGTAATTATTACTTTTCTTTTCAGAAATTGGCTGGAGGCAGAAAGAGATGCAAAACTGGCTGGAAGAAAGCCGAAATTTGTGAAAGTTCTCATTAAATCTTTTATATGGTCTTATATACCTGGTGGTATTATGCAATTTCTTTCAATTGCTTTTCGGTAAGAATTAATTAATTATAATGTTTAAATATATTACGTTAATGAATACAATTTAAGCAGACAACAGTTTTTAATAATTATCTTTTACTTATCAATAAAGTACGTGATTATTTTATTATCAGTCAAAATTGATGAGCATTGTTTTTACACCCAGTACGCTGTCTCCGTTGCTGTTCAGTGAGCTACTTCAGTACTGGACGGTAGACTCCACAATGTCTCGTCAGACGGCCATATACTATGCAGTCAGTATGATCTTGGCCAACTGGATGGCAGCCTTCATGAACCATCATGGAGTTCTTTATTGCCAACAGTTCGGAATGAAGATGAGAGTCGCTACCGGCTCCCTAATGTTTAGAAAGGTATGGTTCGATTTGGAAATCGAAATTCCAAGAGACAGACGAAATATGTAAAGTAAATGTATGTCTATAATTTTGAACAGATAACCATGGGAATAATAAAAATATAATAAGGCTGTTTAAAACAATGTTATAATTTATTTGGTTTTTACATTGGTTTAAATGATTTTTATAAGGGACGACTTTCATCAAATTGACTAAAACTTGTTATATGAACAATAATTATTATTAATATGTACAACGTTGTAGATAATGCGCATGAGCAACGGTTCTCTGGGGGAGACGACGGCCGGCAAGGTGGTGAACCTACTGTCCAATGACCTGCAGCGGTTCGACCTGGCGCTGATGTTCCTGCACTACGTGTGGATCATCCCCATACAAGTGGCCGTCGTAGTCTATCTCGGCTACCTGCAAGCTGGCGTCGCCGCATTCATTGGATTCGCTGCTTTGGTCACCATTGCGTTACCTATCCAAGGTTACTGAGTGCTTTTTTTGTTCATTATGAGCAACCACACTTACTGATGCGCTATTTTCCCGAATATGGATAGACATGCAATCAACCGTGCCTAGGTAATCTGGTCATGGATTACCTAACTATTATAGAGTCATGCATATTTAGCCCAAGCAGCAGATTTACTGTACTAGCTGCCTCCTCCGGCATGCATTGCAATACCTCTTTTTCATCTCTTTTTTGTCATAAATCTTCCCAGGCACGCTCATAACAACTTCTTAAAGTTTCACCGCAATCGGAGCACAAACATGCATTTTTATTTATTAGGTAGATTAGTAAATGTTAGTAGAGATAAGCAAGAATACATCAATAAACATAACATAAAATATTGTACGGTAACTGTATTTTATGTGATGTTTATTTACGCCCAACAGTAGGTAGTACCTATAGCTGAAATAAAGTTATTAAGCATTCATAAATTTCAGGTGGTCTGGGTCAGTACCTAGGCAAAGTTCGACTTCGCAATGCAGAAAAAACGGATAACAGAATTAAAATAATGAGTGAAGTTATAAACGGAATTCAGGTGTGTTATAATAAAAAAAACTTGACATAAGTAAATTAAAAGTCCAAAATGAACTAAAATTACGATTGTTTCTTTTTTTTTGTTGATTATTGGCTTGTATTGAAAGAGCCTCCACGAAGGAGATATACGCCATTCAATGAATTGATACGATAAATTGATAAACTTACTCTTCTCCTGCTACTTAGCACATAGGTACATAAATTAGAAAATAAAAATGATTAAACGGAAGTTCTTTTTAGGTAATCAAAATGTACGCATGGGAGATTCCGTTCCAAAAGGTAGTAGGGGAGAAGCGGCTGGATGAACTGAAGGAAGTAACAACGGCCACTATTCTGAGGACGGTGTTCATCGGGTTCATGATATTTACAGAGAGAGCCGCGCTCTTTTTTACTGTGCTGACCTACGTCTTGTTAGGGAACGTGATGTCTGCTACAGTTGTAAGAATCTACATTATTACATCAGTCTTAAGCAGTCCACTGTCCTAGCAATTAACCAATAGAACGTTTATGTAGCGTACCTATAATTTTTAGTTATCCGTTTCAATTAACTCAATTCGTCATCAGGACCAATTAGTTCCCAATTCAAAATTCATCTTTTATCAATAGCTTTTGTGCACAGAAGCCATATCGTTAAAATCGTCTCATGCAGACAAAACAATTACAATAAAATCACAAATCGTGTTGAACATAAAACGTTGTCTGTGGTACATTCCCAATCCAAGATTGGCTGCATTTTATTGTCTTCCTGTTGAAGTGGATTTCTGCTTCTTGGCACCGAGGATTTCGTGATTTTGAGCGTGTATTTTAAATCAAATGAATTAAATAGGATAATGGTTAAATACATTACACCTTTGTCTTATCTAATAAAACATTAGTAAATGATTGAACGCAATTGATTTAATGTTTACAAAGTAATTCTGATTACTTAAAAAGCAATGCAAATACATCATACATCGAACCAGATGATTATTCTTGTTAAGTTCCAGTAAGTGTTTATTTTATTCGAAGGTGTAAGCATGTTTGTGGATTTGAAATAAACTCAAGTGTTCTGAGGACGGGTTTTTGCATATAAGTGTTGTAAAAATTACTAATAAAAAAATGAAATAAATGCAGTGGATTGCACTAGGATTGAATTACCTGATTTAGTTTTATTGCTTTACAAAAAGTGTTCACTTTGTATTTCTTTTTTCAGTTCTACCCATTACAGCAGTTCATGAGCGCTGCTCAAGTGAACATAACGTTGATCTTGCCGATGGTACTATCGTTTACTGCAGAGCTGTGGGTATCGCTGGGACGAGTCGAAGAGTTTATGAACTTACGTATGTACTTATTATATTGGTTACGAAAAATAAGTAAGCTGTTAGCATTAAGACCGCCCAGTGTATGGTACGATTCTATTTCTATGATTTATAAAATTGTACTTTACATTAGTTTTTGGTGTGGAGTGAAGAATATTCTATTGTATTATTATCTAAAATAGAAATGGTATATTTTTAGTAAAGGAAATCGCGAATCCCACCCTGTGGCTTAGAGGTCAGAGCGTCTGGTGTATCTAACCAGAAGGCGCAGGTTAATATCCTGCCGCCTCCCGCGATTGAACTTTTCCTTCACTAAAAAATAATTTTGTAATCATAGCATGGAAAATGCAAAAATACAGAAATTATAGTTCTTTGTGGGAGGATACTCCTAGAGTGGTGTTAATAAGCGTATTTGCCAAAAAAAATCCAGGACACAGCAGTGTTGGTTTGAGAAGTTAACCATTGGAAGCTGTCAACCATAGATGCATCAACTTTGTCTTTTTAAATTTTAAATTTTCCCTGTTAAAACACGGGAAAAGTGAGCAAATTTCGAATTGGAGATTTTATCCCGACGACAAATGCAATTCCATATAAGAAAAGAAAGCAAAAAAAAGAAGCAAAACAAAGAAGCTTATCATGCCAAACGTGTGCGCCACTAAAATATCTTATTACTTATTGTTGTAGTACGTAATAAGATGTTTGTTATCATACAGCATAGTCATTATCTTATTGTCCAACATAAAAATATGAGGCCGAGTTATCAAAGTCCTAGATATTTAATGATTTAATAAAAGTGTGAATACCTATATGTAGGTATCTACTCATTAGAGTATTGTTACAAAGTAAAATAATACATGAAAACACATTTATGCTATGATAGGTACTCAATCATTATGTCTTTTCTTTTGAGATTTGACCCATATTATGAATTTTAGGCGTTATGCGTTAATATAAACCTAACAGACTACTATGGTGATATTCGGTAGCATGTTCGGAATATGTGAATACTTAAAAGTGTAACCAACATTAACATAACTGCCAATCCTGAGCGAGAGAACGTTAAGGATTTCGATTTGTGCTTTGTTAATAGGGTCGCCCCTATTATGTGAAACTCAAAATGTACCCAAACCGTACCCGCATTAGTATTTTTGAAGGGGCATTGTAGTCAGATATTGTATAAAAACTTTATAGTAACATCATAAATCAACTAATATCATGATCGTCTCTTTTGATAGCACGCGTAGACTAAATAGGTGTTTGCTGATAATTGATCCGATAAACCAAGAAATGTAGAAATTTTTTGCATTACGTTGTGGTTATCATTTATCCATATATTTGCATAGAGTTGCCAAAACTATATTTTTAATTTACAGAAGACAGGCCCGACTTATCGGGGAAGTTGGAGTGGCCGTCGTCAAATTTGTTCCGCAATCTAGCTATGAAGAGTAACTTTGAGGAAAATTCCGTAAGACCACTGTCTTTCCATCGGAAATCGGATGCAATGGTCAACAATTATGGTAAGAGATGTCGAATACTGTATGATAACGATAGATAGGCTCGAATAAACAGTGATTGGGGACATAGCAATCTATTTATTTTGTTTTAACGGTATACTCCACGTGTTTCAGTTTGTCAACAAATGTTATTGATACACAGGTATTATGGTATGTACTACAATGTACAAACAAACAGGTGCGTACGTACGTATGTACGCACCTGTTGGTTTGTGAATCTTTCAAGGTCGGTAAAACTACTCTGCAGTAATATTTGTATAATGTTTGATATAGTTCGAAAGTTAAAACTTTATGATACGAGTATTAACTGTATTCAATGACCCTCATATTGATACAGTAACATGCATACATGCTTACAACAGCATAAATTGAGTAATTTTTAATAGTAATAAATAAATCGGATTCATCATTATCATGAAAATGCATAATAAGAGGATAATCCTTCAATTGGCGGTCAAGCGTACGCCTATTAAGAATAAAAAAAAATGGTTTAATTGTTCGTTTGGTTAACATTGTAGAATGTTTATAAAAATGTAATAAATTCTATCTAATATAAATGTCTAGTCTCACTCGCCTTCATGTGTTTCCGATGTTTTAATAGTTATTAAATCTGCTATTGGGGGTGGTAAATCCGAAAAAATAATCATCATACAATCATACAAGTCATACAAGTCGCTACAGCCGTTTTAGAGTCAAAAATGGATTAAATATCACGATTTTGTTTTATAGTAGGTATAGTGCTATTGGGTTCTTCTATACAATTCTCAATACCAGCTCAGGGCTTAGATTAGGCTCGTACCTATTTCATAGGATTTAAATATACCCGCGATCTATGGGTGTACAGCAGTACATCTCTACCTTATCCTTCGGGGAATACAGGGGTGATGGTATGTTATATTATGTTTCATAATTTCAGCTACAATTCATTCAAATCCCAGGAGGAGCGGCGCCACTGTGCCAATGTTGACATCGTCTCTGTATAAAAATTTACCAAATAAATAATTTACGGCATTTCAAGTGATTCAGTTTGTGAACAAACATACTACAAGTTAAGAATCATCCAGAAAGCATAAAGTTCTAGTGAAAAACGAAGTAATAGTGATAAAAAACAATCAAAAATACAACGGACACTAAACAACAAAACAACCACTTTCCATATAGTGTTGAACATTATAAACTGAAAATAAAAGTGAAGTGAATTAAAATCTACATATTAGGTGTTCTACCAGGTCAGTCCTGTCGATTTACGCGAAACTACGAAATAACTTAACCTAAAAAACACACCAAAAAATATCCAAGTCATCGCGGTGTAACAAATAACTTAGAAAGGTGCCATCTAGCGACCAATGTTTGAACTACATCGATAAAGAACAAACGCAAAATCAATATCTACAATCGACACTGATACTACCCAGCTAAGAGCTTCTGCTAATAACTACAAGAGGACGCTACGCGTATCTTTAAGAATAATGGAAGAAGTTTTGAAAGCGCTTGAGGCAATAAGGAAAGATTTGGATAACCAAAGACACGAAATCCGTGAAATGGGAAATGATGTTACTGAAAAAGTTACACAGAATATAAGCAGTATGTTTGAAGAAAAATTTTTAGCATTAGAAAAAAATCACGAAAAATTGAAAGAAATAGTAGAAAATCAGGAGAAAAGAATACACGCTATAGAAAGACAGGCAAGGAAAAATAATTTGGTATTTTTCGGCATAGAAGAAAAGGAAAAATCATATGATAACCTAGAAAGAAACTTCTTTATGTGGACGG
This sequence comes from Acronicta aceris, assembly GCA_910591435.1. Lineage (NCBI taxonomy): Eukaryota > Metazoa > Arthropoda > Insecta > Lepidoptera > Noctuidae > Acronicta > Acronicta aceris. The sequence continues at coordinate 9,495,837 of OU342760.1, read as the reverse complement.
AACAATATCTTTCTCTAAAAATAAGCTACATCGACATCCAAGAAATAAAAAGAATAGGAAAAATGGGCGAAAAACCACGCCCGATAGTGGTGACCTTCACAACTCTAGGCACAAAGATAAAAATTTTGAAACAAAAAAGAGCACTAAAAGATACACATTATTACATTAAAGAAGATTATCCAAAATATGTATTAGAGAAGAGAAGGGAGCTACACGAACAATTACAACAGGAAAGAGAAAAAGGAAACTTAGCTAAAATTATATATGATAAACTGATTATTACAAAAAATAACACTAAAAGGAAGCTGCCTACGTCACCCGAGAATGCCACTGAAACCAATGTAGAGAAAAATACGCAATTAAAAAAGAAGAACAAAACACAACAAATTGTCACATCGGTCAGGAGGTCTAGCAGCTTCTCTGAAGGAGTTATTAAAAAAGGAATACTAAACTACGTAGTGAAAAATACAGCGAATAAGAACAATAATCAAAACAATCAAGCATAGCAATTCAGCGCCTCCTCCTCCGGCACAGAACAAACAAACACACAAATAAAAACAAGAAACAACAAAAATAATCTTCCAATCCGGCCGGTCACCGTGGAAGAGTACGACCACAACCCTCCAAAAATAGACGCCACAAAGGCTAAGAACAGAAACAAAGAAAAACCACAATATTTACACATAGCAACTTACAATACTAAATCCTTATCGTCATACGAACGCCTACTGGAACTAGAGGAAGCAATACAAGAAATAAAATACGACGTTATAGGAATATCAGAAATAAGACGGCTAGGTACCAACATACAAGAGTATAAGAACTTTATATTTTGTTACGTGGGTCACACGCCCGGCCTGTATGGTGTAGGCTTTATAGTAAACAAAGTACATAAAAGCAATATAGAGAGTTTTACGGGCTTGACGGAAAGAATCGCTGTACTAAACATGAACATTCAAAGCTTCTTAATCTCTATTATACAGGTGTATGCACCAACGGAATCTGCAAGTGAGGAAGAAATTGAGGAATTCTACAAAACTATAGACAAAGCTATGGACACTACACATAATAATGTCATACTTATGGGAGACTTCAATGCGAAGATTGGGCTCCCTAAGAAAGAAGAACATATAGTAACAAAACATTTCGGGAGTGGGACGAGAAACGAAAGAGGACAGAGGCTAGTGGATTTCGCATTGGAGCATAAACTAACTATAATAAACACATGTTTTAAAAAGAGATTGAGCAGAAGATGGACATGGCGGTCTCCGGATGGAAAAACTAAAAATGAAATAGATTACATATTATCAAACCAACCGAGATTGTTCCAAGATTTGGGTACTATGAACTTAAACTACCCCTCAGACCACAGGCTAATCAGATCAAAAGTAAAACTAACTAAACTAAAGAAAAGTAGAGTTAGTTACAGTATTAGACATGCAAACCAACTGAAATCTGATGCTGAAATCGCTAATTACAGGGAAGCCTTATCAGGAATGGTATCCAGGCAATGTGATGACCACGGAAACACCTCAGTACAAACCCATTACGATAACATCATAAATGCAATCACCACGAGTTTAAAATCATCCCAAGCAATGAGAAAGGAACACAGACGACACCAGATACTATCGGAACGCACTTCATCTCTTTTACAGAGAAGGAAAGAACTTCAAAAAACTAAAAACAAATCGAGATCTATGAAAAATGAACTCTCCGCACTCTACAAGCTAGTAAATAAATATATAAGAAAGGACTATTCAGCATACAGACAAAATACATTAGAAAGACATCTAAGCCTCACAGGCAGCACAAAAAAGGCCTACAAAGAACTCAGGACAAGCAAAACCTGGATAGAAGGTCTAAAAGAGTTTGGCAAAGACTTAAACAATCGAAAAGACGTCATTAACACAGCAACTAATTTTTACAGAAACCTATATAGCAATAATAATCAACTAACTACATTAAAAAATAAAAACACTATAAAAACTATAAACATGAAGGAAAACCACACTGAACAAGTTAACGAAGATAACATAAAAGCAATTAACGAAATTGAAATCATAGATGCAATAAAAAGGCTCAAACTGGAAAAATCACCTGGATCAGACAACATAACAAACGAAGCTTTGAAAACAGCTTATCACTTACTGGCAACACCGCTCGCTGAACTATTTAGCCTAATATTACAAAGCTCTGAAACGCCTTCACAATGGTCTGAATCCAACATTATTTTAATATATAAGAAAGGAGACCCAAAAGATATAGGCAACTATAGACCGATAAGCCTGCTACCAACTCTGTACAAGCTTTTCTCGGCGATTATAAACTCGAGAATCAGCCCCGTAATCGAAGCAAGACAGCCTGTAGAGCAGGCTGGTTTCCGAAAAGGTTTCTCTACGATAGATCACATACACACCTTAGAGTTAATTATTGAGAAGTATCGGGAACAACAGAGACCACTCTATCTCGGATTTATTGACTACCAAAAGGCCTTTGACACGGTTGCTCACAACAGCGTTTGGCAATGCTTGAAAGAACAGGAAGTAAATGAAGTGTATATAAAAGTGATCCAGAATATATATAATAACAACATAGGCAGAATAAAGCTAGATATAATGGGCCCGTGGTTTGAAATAAAGAGAGGTGTAAGGCAGGGCGACCCCTTGTCGCCAAAAATATTTATAGCCATACTCGAAAGCATCATTAACAAACTGAACTGGAGCAAACGAGGAATCTACATACAAAGAAGCTTTCTGAGTCATTTGCGTTTCGCCGATGATATAGTAATATTATCCGAGACCTTCTCAGAATTACATCTCATGATCAATGACTTACAATCAGCTAGCACAGATGTAGGACTTGAAATTAATGTCTCTAAGACCATGATAATGACTAATAGCCTCAAAAAACAAATAAAAATCAATGAATATCCACTAGAGTATACAGACAAATATACTTACCTAGGAAAAACAATCAGCTTTGAAAAAGAAAACAACGAACTAGAGATCGAAAGAAGAGTACAGCGAACTTGGAGTAAATTCTGGAGTCTGAAAGAAATTTTCAAAAGCAACATGCCGATAAAACTTAAAACTAACACATGGAACTCTAACCTCTTACCATGCTTAACATATGGATGTCAAACATGGAAATTTTCGTCAAAGGCTAAGCAAAAAATAACATCCTGTCAGCGCGGAATTGAAAGAAGCATGTTAAAAATAAAAAAACTAGATAAGATTAGACATGTAAAGATAAGAGAAATAACGAAAGCCACTAATGCCCTAAGCTACGCACAAAAGTTAAAGTGGAAATGGGCCGGCCACATAGCGAGGCTTAGAGACAAAAGATGGACCTATAAAACCACCATATGGGGAGGACCCCAAGGCAAAAGAAAGAGAGGACGGCCCTCATCACGCTGGGAGGATGAAATAAAAAAAGTTGCTGGTCCAATATGGTGGCAAACAGCTCAGGATAGAGAGAAGTGGACATCGTTGGAGGAGGCCTTTACCCAACCTGGGGACCTTGCTAATAAATGTAACTAAGTGTTATAGATAGTACCTAAATTAAGATGAAATGTAGCAGGATCAAATAAAGGCTTTTTTATTTTTTTTTTTATTTTTATTTTTTTTATTATTTATTAACTGTATTCAATGACCCTCATATTGATACAGTAACATGCATACATGCTTACAACAGCATAAATTGAGTAATTTTTAATAGTAATAAATAAATCGGATTCATCATTATCATGAAAATGCATAATAAGAGGATAATCCTTCAATTGGCGGTCAAGCGTACGCCTATTAAGAATAAAAAAAAATGGTTTAATTGTTCGTTTGGTTAACATTGTAGAATGTTTATAAAAATGTAATAAATTCTATCTAATATAAATGTCTAGTCTCACTCGCCTTCATGTGTTTCCGATGTTTTAATAGTTATTAAATCTGCTATTGGGGGTGGTAAATCCGAAAAAATAATCATCATACAATCATACAAGTCATACAAGTCGCTACAGCCGTTTTAGAGTCAAAAATGGATTAAATATCACGATTTTGTTTTATAGTAGGTATAGTGCTATTGGGTTCTTCTATACAATTCTCAATACCAGCTCAGGGCTTAGATTAGGCTCGTACCTATTTCATAGGATTTAAATATACCCGCGATCTATGGGTGTACAGCAGTACATCTCTACCTTATCCTTCGGGGAATACAGGGGTGATGGTATGTTATATTATGTTTCATAATTTCAGCTACAATTCATTCAAATCCCAGAAGGACGTCAAATATCAAGGTTTCAAGGAGCATTTCATACCAGGACGACTCGGCCTTAGTGTTGAATGACGTGTCAGCTAGCTGGACCGGGGACCCTAACTATATGGCTCTTAAGAACATATCTATGCGACTACGTAGAGGAAAACTATGTGCTATCATAGGACCAGTTGGATCTGGCAAGGTAGGCTCAACATTAAATTTTAACATAATATTTTGTTTATGAATATATACACATCGACACAATCTAGGGATACTTTAGTTCTACATTATTTACGGTTTTATAGTTTTGAATCTTATTAGTTTCTATAAAAAGTTTGTATACAGATTTAAATATCTTTTATTCTATTTTCAAAAGTTGAAAATGTAAATAAAAAAACAAAATAATAAACAAAATACGGCGGCAATATTGTTAGTAATTCGTTACGATATGGAAAATTAAAATTGTTTTAATAATATGAATGAAAAGGGATTAGAATGATTAGATTGTTTTTCTTTTTTAATTTAACGTGCCATGTCAGCTTTAAGAGTCATGTCACGTCGTCATCTGAGTCGAGATGAAATGTTACGATTCAACGCGTCGTCACTGAGGCCCTACACACCAGCCAAAACGTGATATCAAGGTTTATCGCAGTACTGGGGATGTGGCTGAACGGCACACGGGTAGATATCGTGTTACTACGCAGCGACAGGATCAATTTCTCCAAATGACTGCCAGCATACAACCCAATATCACAGCGATGCAACTAGTACAAAGGCTCCAGTAGGACCACCAGCTGCTGGTAAGCGCCCAAACCGTGCGAAGGAGGTTGCATGAAGCTGGTCTTCATGCTCGAAGACCGCTACGTCTGCACGTCTGCATTGCGACGTGTCAATCGCGGTCGGCGGCTTTCGTCGGCTCGGGAGCATTTACCATGGAGTGACGAACAATGGTCTTTGGTGTTGTTCACCGATGAGTCCCGGTTTGGGTTTCATCCGGATTCACGTAGAACACGCGTTTGGAGTACACCAGGGAGAGATAGCTGTCTACGGTACCCTCAGGAGGTCCCCTCATACCAGTCTCAGCATCAGCTAAGGCTGATGCTGAGACTGGTATGATGATGATGTCGTTAAGACGACGGAATAACAACTTTACAAACTTTCACCCCCTTTTCACAACCTCAGGGGTTGAATTTCCAACAATTCTCTCTTATCGGATGCCTATGTAAAATGGACAAAGAACGCACCCTCCAAGTTCCAGGTCTCTACGATCAGTGGTTTAGGTTGTGCGTTGATCCGTCAGTCAGTCATACAGGACAAAGCATTTTATATGTATAGCTATAGATTATTAGTTGTATAACACACACGTTTGACGACACGTTTGGCGTAGCGGCTGAGCGATCGGCTTCTGCGTCACGTGTTGTGGGTTCGATCCCCACACGGAGCAAATATTTGTATGTTCTACAGATAGTTGTTCCGGGTCTGGGCGTTTGTGTATGTGAGAATTTGTGTTTGTAAATGCACCCACGATACAGGAGAAAATCCTAGTGTGGGGCAATGTTAAAAAAATAAAAAAATAACAAGAAATGAAGTATTTTTATCATACTAATTTTCTATGGCGATTAAATAAACTAACAAGTGTTTTTTTTATTTAAAACAAAAAAATCACGAATTATTTTTTATTTTTTATTAGATTTTTAGATATTTGATGAAATATAAATATAATATCCCTAGATTCTGTTGATGTGTGTATAGTATATATATTCTCTCCACGTCATCACGAAAGCAAATTATAACAATGACTAGATAAATGTAGAGATAAGCATTTTTCTTTTTAATTTTTGGTACAAGCTTTATTACGGTTACCAAAATTCTTTGTCACTTTTTTTAATGTTTACATAACCCTCGAGTTTACTAAAATTGAGAAATTTTTAAATTATCATTATTATTTGAGAAACTAGTTAACAATGATTTGTTTCTCATTCTCAGTCCTCGATTTTGCAACTACTACTAAAAGAATTGCCATCGGCGACTGGCACTGTTTCAATATACGGCAAGATGTCGTACGCTTGCCAAGAGGCGTGGCTGTTCCCTAGTACTGTTCGAGAGAATATACTTTTCGGCTTGCCTTTTGAACCCGAAAAATATAAGAAGGTACGTAAATAAATCGTGATTTGCATATAATATGTATTTTTCCGTTATTTGTTCACTTGTATTAGGACTATCAATAGGAATCAAGATAGGAAAATTGTGTCACGGATACGCCCCCAGTTTCGGTAAGTGATAAAAGTTATTTATCACAGCAATAAAGGTTACAACGTCATTAAAATTAAAGTTAAAATGTGTTTATATGGCAGGATTCCAAGAAAAAAAAAACAATATGAAATTCGATTTATTGCCGCGAGAAGTTATAGTGTTAAGATTTTTAACTATAGTGTCCCACAAGTCATTTGGTATACATACATTGGTTTACATTGCATAAAGTTTAAATTCAATTTAACATACACTTCTTCCGATAGGAGCGATACAAAAAGAAAATGTAATCTGTATATTATTTAATAAGTAACCCCTTAAAACAATTAGGTATGGCACTTCAGACGTCTCCTACTCCGACTTATTCATAAGTGTGAAATGCTCATGCACTCCTTTTCTATACGCATTTTGTATGTGACGTATAGGTGTGCAAGGTGTGTGCACTCGAGAAGGACTTCAAGCAGTTCCCGTACGGTGACCAGACGCTGGTGGGGGAGAGGGGGGTGTCCCTCTCAGGGGGCCAGCGAGCCAGAATCAATTTGGCGCGCGCTGTTTACAGAGAAGTAAATTGATTTCTATTTTGTTGCACAAATATTGAACTAGGAAACCGGGAAATGAAAAAAATTTTTGGACCTCTAATTTCTTTTAATGGTTTTTATTGGTATTACTTAATTAATTTCAAAGATACGTTACTATATATAAATATAATAATATATTTGAAGACTGACCTTAAATATTCCGACATTCGTTTTTAAACATCCATACAGCATTTATTATATTATAATTGTGTTAAATCCATCAAAGCAAAGCGCACTTTCCATACAATTTCTCATTAAAATGTTCAGCTCGAATAAACATCATAAATTGACTTTGTGTGGTTCTCTTAAAAGTATGCTCATGCAAAACGTGTAGTCGTACATGATATCAATTCTATCTTTGACTAGCAATGCTCATAAAAAAAATTGTGTAAATTGTGTAAGAATTCAATTTCAAATAGTGATTTCAAAGAATCGTTATTTCGCTCTCTCGGGCTATTATTTTGTCTGTCCGCACTGTGGGTAGCAAAAGCTAACTACGGAATAAATGGAACGAACATAAGGAACTTAAGAACAGAATGAGTCCGTTTTTTGTGCCAACTTTCTTATTGTTTCAAGATGTTTAATTTTCAGTTCCCAGTTTTTACGATATTTAAGACGATGTTTCCAACACAACTTTTAATACAGTGTGTTTTAAAAATGCATGGTGTACGGGATTCCTTTCCGCAATTCGCAGTGGAAAATGAGAAAAAGGCTCCCTGTATTTCCATTTTATTTCGGGTGGAGCAACTTTAGTATTGCATGTACGCCATGGTATATTCAAGAAATTAAAACAGCGTATTTTTATGTTATGGGAAGACTTCTTTACGGAACCGGATAGGGACTATTCTAATAAATATCGATCTTCATAATATATACAATTTAATGAAAATATTTGACAGTGTATACTTATATTTAATTGAGTTTTCTAAAATTATTACTAAATCATATTGACTGACTAGGCTGACATCTATCTGCTGGACGATCCACTGTCGGCAGTGGATGCGAACGTGGGCCGTCAGCTGTTCGAGGGCTGCATCAACGGGTACCTGCGCGGGCACACCCGCATCCTCGTCACTCACCAGATACACTTCCTCAAAGCTGCGGATTACATCGTCGTATTAAATGAAGTTTGTACAAAAAAAAACTTATTTTTCAAGGTTTATTTTCTTTAGCTCAAAAGCCTGCCTACCAGTACCAGTACCTATATCTTTGACTTTAATAAAATGGGTTGCCGATTCTGTTTCAGAACCGTCAGTGTACCATATCAGACTCCTCTGGTGGGTCTAGTCCCTTTATACATTCTTCACTTGACGGTAGATGAACCTTGTATGTAAGACCTATTGAATAAAAACATAGACTGCATTTAGCTGGGCTAGAATGATTCATCTTAAAGATTATTTGTTTTTGTATATATCAAAATAATACCTACAGGTCACATTACCTTTTATTCACATTTTTCCAACGTCAGTAAAGTATTAGTGATATACATACACTGTTCGTACACCTACTGTCAACTCCATTTATAAGTTCTGGGGAAGTACGACGACATGTTATTGTGACTTTTTTTAGGTTGTGAGGAAGGGATGGCGCTATTTAATATATAGAGCGGCATCTTTTTCTTTCAATCACAAAACGATTGCAATAATGCCCATGGCTTTGGTTCAGGTATGTCCATCTTAAGGCTGCCTGGATGAAATTTCAGTCAATAAGACTTTTTTTATACGTGATAGGCTTACGCTTGACCTCAAGTCTGCCTGATGTTAAGCAATACTGCGATATACGATGGAGCGCGCTTGCCTAGAAGAAACCGATTCACTTGTGATTTAAAAACACTCAGATTATAACTATCGGGGAAGACCCACCCGGGAAGCGCATTCCACATTTCAGCGGTGCGCATGATAAAAGTGGACATATAGCGTTTCGGTCGGGTTTTCCGAATGTCCACAATGAATCGATGTCGCTTTTTCTCGATGTAACATTTGGTGTACTACAGTTTTCATGTTGTTTTGTTAAAGGGTCGCATTGAAAATATGGGAACGTTCAATGAACTGGTATCATCGGACAAGGAGTTCTCCATGATGCTCGCTCAGATACAAGAAGGCAAAGACAAAGACTCGGAAAGTCTGGGATCACGAGTAAGTTAAAATTTCTCACAAGTTTTGGCGAAAACTTCCACCGTCTTGGAAAAGTTTCACTATGAAAACTTTAAATATAATAAATTGTGTAGTTTACACAAAATTACATTTGAAATGATTATAACTAGTGATTGTGATGAAAGTTAAAAATTGTGGCAGCTGTCGAGCTTCGCTCTATATAATATCTTTGATATGTTCCAGACAGTATCTCGTTATACTAGGTAAAAGAATATTTTGTGTACGTCTATTTTCTTAGACCTGTTTGGAATTCAATGCAACATTCCAATCATTGTTGTGTTCGCTACAAGTTTATTGATTGTTGTACTGGTCGGCCCTGATGCCGACCCACAGCTCGGCTGTGCATGCTGCCAATATACTATAGTTGATTATAGATTATGGTAATTATTTAAATTGCGGGCAGTTTTATTAAACGGATGAAAAGAGAACTAGAGCGTGTGACGGCGACTCATGACTCGATACAAAAAGAATAAACAATACTTTTAATGGACGTAATAGGCTAGATGACTAAAAAAAATTGTATGATCCGTCAGTTAGATTATAAAAAAAATATGTACACGTATTTTCCTTTTTGTTTCAAACAAAAACCGTTCTGGAGATAAGTGGTAATATTCGTTTGAGGCCATAAACAAATAAACACCCTCTCACCCTAAACGCATATACCGTCTCCGTTCCGTCGTGGGTAAAAAATGACGGCGATACAGTGCATTTATGCTTCGCGTGACGTCAAGGTTTCGTACAAGTTTTACGGAATAGTGACGTTACAACCTCCCATTCCGGAACTTTGATGCTCTAAGTATAAGTTTGTCAATTCTTATTATTTTGATAAAGTAAAAAAAAATGTCCGATATTTTTGGATAATCTAACTGACGGACCGAATATAATTATATTTTTTTAATCTAGTCATCATCCCAATTTTCTCTCATCCTGTCTTACCTGTTTTTAGGTATAAATATTTGTTAATTTATCATAATATATCAAATATAAAACCATTGAAAATATACGCAATATGTTACACAATACTAGCTGTATAACAACAATTACTTATTGTACCTACATTTTCAGATAACAGCGATAATGACAAATCGACGAACTAAGAATTAGTTATACGCCTCACTTTACTAAATAGGGGAAACGAAAAAATTGAGAAGTAAATGAGTAAGGAAATATAAAGAAAATCTTCGTGAACTTTTACAAAATTCAAAAGTGTTTTGAAAATGAGAAATACCAGCACAACGTAAAATGAATACTAGTGGAATTATGCATCGTTCAGTTTCTTGCTTTTTTATAAAACGTTGGATTTGAACATATGGATTTTATCCCATATTGTGGTTGTGTTCTAAATTACCAAAAATAGTTAGATATATTGTTTAATAATGATATAACATTACGTTGATAAATCCCCATCAAATCTCTTCTAACAGCTTCGCTATCAGGTCTTTTTAATTCTAATTCATACCAGTTAGCAAAAATAAAAGAAAGTTTTGTGAAAGTAAACCCTCGTATTCTCAGCAGGAATAAAATCGTGTTGAAGTAACTTAAAACGTTTATACAATGTTGTTTTGTTTATTTTTTCAAGTTTATTGTTCCCGGCCTCACAAGATGAGGTTTGGCGATCGCCTCAGGCCTGAAAAAGAAACAAAACAAAGTGAGCGCAAATAAAAATAATTGCATTTTCTAGAAACAATTTTAGCAAGTTCAACTTTTATTATAGATATTATGTAACTGGCGGTACCCCGCGATTTCACCCGCCAAAAAATTACGGACTTTCATACAACTTTCACCTCCCTTTCCACCAGCTGAGGGGTTTAATTTGCAAAAATCCTTTCTTAGTGGTCGTCTACAGTGCAAAAGGAACCAGCATGCAAACTTTCAGGGATCTAGCCCCTGTAGTTTCGGCTGTGCGTTGATATGTCAGTCAGTCAGTCAGGTTCTTCTTTTATATAAATAGATAGATAGATAGAAGATTTTAAGTGCTCCACGGCATTACTTGTATTGATCTGATTTTTCCCAACCCGTGGAAATTTTTCAGAATAATGTCTTAGCGGATGTTTATTCTAATAGATACCTATTTATGAAAAATAATAAAAATTCTTTTCGAAACGAGTATAATTCCTGAAATATCCTACAATACTGTGAGAATAAGGAATCGTCATTGTCACAGGGTTTGCTGTTGGTTTCACATGCTTTTGTTTTGTGTAACTTGCGTATTATGTTTACAAATACTATTTACGATAGACAAATTAATTTTGATCTTGTTTTTCTATTAGTATTCAGTGCCAGCGCCCTAAGTACTTGTTAAGAATGGCACTGATATAAAAAAACAACAGCATGTTTAACTAAAATTTCTTTATTAAATTAGTTTTGTGACTAAAACATACGTCTACTTATGTGTTATAATATATAATATAATTTATACGCATAATATTCCGCTGTAATAATACTCGTACATATGTAAATTTATGCAAGCGTTTATTATATAAGTACGAAACCGAAACAAAAAGGTTGAAATTAAAATACGAAACTTTCTATTTTAAAAAGCATAACGGTTGTATGGAAATGAACACCTACCACTGCACACCTACCACCTACACCTAGAAATGTGTTGCTGGGGAGTTTGTTGCGCCGCTTCATCCTCCCAGCGATAATACTAGGAGGCGATGAAGGACGTTTTTGGGGGCTGTCTGAATAGTAAAATGATGTTCAAAAAGTACTACCTAGTAGTCTATCTACACTAATATTATAAAGAGGAAAGATTTGATTTTTTGTTTGCATTGTTTTTTTTTATTGTGAATGATTTTGACCTTGGCATGAGCCTTCTATAAAGAATCATAATTAGCCTAGGTTCACCACTAACGCCTTTAAATACTTAGTACAGAAAATCCTCATGGATCGTCTGCCACCTGAACAGGCGACAGTGTATGTAGGACTCGTATCGACTACATACAAACCATACTTGCCTTCTTTTGCCCGGCCTTAGTCGTGACATTTGCTATAATCATAATATGCTGCCACTAGGGCCTAGTGCGGTGCACAGGAACAAGAAAAGTCCGTAGTGTGTGCCTTAGATTTGACCTTAGAACTGACGCTAGAACAAGAAGAACAAGCTGTCACAGCAGTTGATAACACTGCTTAACAACTGAATCCGATCTTATAATTTTGTCTAACAGATCAGCGAAGAGACAACGAACAAGCCGGCCTTAAAGACCATGGTTAGCGTAAACGAACCTGAAGAGTTGGAGGAGTTCGAAGCTCAGAAGATGCAGGACGAAGAGCGACAGTCCGGGAACTTGCGCTGGGACGTGATCTCCTCCTACTTCCGAGCGGGTGGGAACATCTGCTTTATACTGTTCGCTCTCTCTATGGTCGTACTGTCCACAACTACAGCTGCTGCTGTTGACTACTGGGTCAGTTATTGGTAAGTGTAGCATCGTAGACACTTTTTAAGGGCAATTTGAATTTCCACGGTGAAATTTGTGTGCAATATTCTGGCAATGACCCATTTTATAAATATTTAGTTCGGGTTCGATTCTTAGGTTGGGTATTTTTTTTGTTTGGAAATTGACGTCGTTGTAACCAGATTGATCTAAGTGACATTTTTACCAGTACCAGAGTTTATTACAGAATCGCATAGAAAAATCATAATTCTCCAATGTCAGACTGATCTAAGTGCACTTTAATGCTTTCTTCCGTGAGAGTTGACGACATCTGACAATATAATTGGCGCGGTGTGCAAAGTAAAAGCATGCCTTTACTACAATTCTATCATTATTATTATTGAATGGTAAAAATGTTACTGAGATCAATCTGGTTCCAACGTCGTCAATTATCATCTGTAGGTACACTATACATTTTTAACCCTGTATCTGGACTTGTGTTCACAACAATAGAATCGTCTTTACTACATGATCTTGAACATGTGGCGAAGGTACAGTTAGGCGTAGGATAGTATGTTATGACGTGTTTTGCTTCAATCATACTGTAAAGACAACAAGCAATATCGGAATTCAGAATTTAACCAAACTTTATCACACACTGATAAAAGTTAACCGTTGAACTGTGTTTTTGAAGGACGAATCAAATGGCTGTGTACGAGGAGTCCCTGGGTGGTGCTGCAATAGGTACGTAAGAAATTACTTATGTCTCAATATGATTAGGCTAGATTAGATTACGATAATGATGAAGTCATAATTTTATATCTATAATAAAAACAAGTTATTTGCTAGTGGATCGATTACGGAATGCGTATTGTCACAAATTTTATTTGTGACAAATAACAGTTGCCAACTTCCAAATCAATCAGACCTGTGGAAGTTGCTCACATCCCTTCATGAACTAGAAAAGAGCTAATCTTCAAACGTCTGGCCAGATTTTCTTAAATCATAGCTAAGTACCTACCTACACTCTCGATCAAGTCACCTTTCAAACTAAAAAACAAAGTCAAAATCGGTCCACTAGTTTGTGAGCTACGATGCAACAGACAGATACACACGTTAAACTTATAACACCCCTATTTTTTGCGCTGGGAGTTATGTTATGTCCAAGCTATAATTCATGTTGAGCGCTATTGTTTAAAATACAAATAGGTGATGAAATGCGAGGCGAAATCCTTACCAAACATCCGCGGCCTGGACATAAAGTAACTCATATAAACTAACTAAACATGGATATTTATTACCTATGTAATAATAACAAGTAAAAAATATACATATATTTGGGCTGTTTAATGATACGTATGAGTATTATGAGGCACGATCACGATTGTTCAAATGATGGACTATTCTTACCACGATCAATTGACACCATTCAAGGGAAACTTAAGAATGAATTCATAAACGGCCCATTCTGATAATTTTAAATGTTTAAATTATGGTTAACTGCCTCGTCAGTCTAGTGGTCCCAAGCGCGAGTTTAACAGTCTATGTATGTATTATTTATGTATGTACGTAAATAATATATAAATAAAATAAAATATGTATTTATCGTATGGATGTTCGATCCAAGCTCAAAAACTACTCATCAGATTTTAGCAAATGAGGTGTCGATTGATTCATCTTTGCAGTAAGATCATTTTATTGTAGGTTACCTCTGCTTACTGCAAATCTTGTAATTAGCTAAGTAAATAAATAAGTTACTTTCATATAGATAATATTGTTTTAAAACGAAATTAACGACTTAAAAAAATATTACTATCTAGTTAGTTCAGTTTTGTAAGTTTTTCATTATATTTTTTTGTGTGTTCTCAGACTCTGGTTTGGACGTCCAAGTGGGCCTGTTTACGGTGGGGCAGTACCTCACGATTCATGGCTCCTTGGTGGGGATCTGTATCCTGATGGTGATTTTCCGCGTGTTCCCCTTCGCCCGGCTCTGCGTCTCTGCCTCCAATAATCTTCACAACACCATGTTCTCCACTATGCTTAGAGGAATTATGCGGTTCTTTGACACCAGTTCTTCAGGTTATTATTTCCTTCGTATTAAATTTATTTATCCATTCAATTGACATTTCTAAAGGTTCAAATGAGCTCAAAAAATAATTTAATTTACTTTTACAAGCTTTTATGCAAGTTAGGTACATCGTGAGAAAACCTTTATGCCCGAGAGATTTTCTCGACGGTATGTGATGTCTGCTAACCCACACTAGGCCAACGTGGTGGACTATAGCCTGATCCCTCTCATTCTGAGAGGAGAGTCAGTCAGTCCCCACAGTGGGACAATATAATGGGTTGATGATGTTGATTCAACTTGCAATGTTTGTAAGTTATCATTTTTTTTATTACAGGCCGTATATTGAATCGGTTCACAAAAGACATGGGATCTCTCGATGAGATCTTGCCCCGAACTCTACTAGACGTATTACAGATCTACGGAACTTTGACCGCCATCTTGGTTCTTAACGCTATCGCTCTGTACTGGACCCTGGTGCCTTCTGCCGTACTGCTCATACTGTTCTTCTTCATGGTTCAGATATACATGAAGGCAGCTCAGGGCATTAAGCGTTTAGAAGGAACAAGTAAGTATGGAACAATTGGCATATATAAAGAAAATTAAACGTTATTTAGTCCTACAATATTAAAATGTAATTTCTATAAAACATCAAACACACGGCCAAATGAGAGTATTATTAAAATAATTTAATTTATTTCAGCTAAGAGTCCCATGTTTGGTGTAGTGACGTCATCACTTGGTGGCATATCTACCATTAGGTCATCAAATGCCCAGGAGAGACTCATCCGACAGTTTGATTCTCATCAGGTAATTCAAAATAATAACGAGACTTTATTGTCTTTCTTGTCACGTATTACTTACTTATGAAATTCTATATAATAAGGAATTATTCCTGCCTGACTGACCGACGAGAGTTATGAACTATTGTGAACGAATGGGGGCTAGATCCCATATTAATTTACTTGATACTAAATCTATCGATATCGAGAAGCAGTCTTCTCGAAGAATGTTTTAATTTTAAAGAAAACCAGTGCTTGATTTTGTGACACTAAGATCCCATATTTTTTTTATATTTTGATTTGTTTTCTAGTGCGTTCTTTAGAAAAAATATTTTGTTTCAGGATTTGCACACTTCTGCATGGAACAGTTATTTGAATGGCGGCACTACTTTTGGCTTCTATTTGGATACTATGTGTTTGGTCTATCTCACTACTGTTATATTCGTTTTCCTCTTCCTTGACTTCGGTACGTATACACATGAATTCACCGAAAATCCATACAATTTAACATCGACCTGATTCAGTTAGACTAGTCAATTCCTATTTATTGTTTAAAAAAACTTGGACTTATACACACATGTACAAATAACAGACATAAAGTACACCCAGACTCGAAACATATCTGTGGATCACACAAATATTTTCCTCTGGTAGGAATCGAACCCGTACGTAATTTAGAAGAACCATCAGACATTGCTTGAAAATCGGACCAAGTAGGTACTTACAGTACATATTAAACCTACCGTTGCATCTCTTGTTTCTTAAAACTTACAAGCAATTACCTACTTTGTGGTTGTAGGTGACGCGATCCCGGTGGGTAGCGTGGGCTTGGCGGTGACGCAGAGCAACACGCTCACTATAATGCTGCAGCACGGCGCGCGCATGTTGGTCGAGTTCCTGGGGCAGCTCACCAGCGTCGAGCGCATCCTCGAGTACACGCGCATCGAAACAGAGCCCAACTTGTTCAAAGGAAGTCAGTTCATTTCATCATAATTATTCCTTATACCTTCTCCGGGGAAACATGCGTGCCGCATCATAATTTTGTTTTTGTCATTATCTCACCTCGGGCCATTATCTCGGCGCGGGATTTGCTTCGACATACTTAATAGTTAATCCGTGTCACACACATTAGTATAGTTTACATAGATGTATATGTTTGGTATAATGTAACCACATATGTTGAGCCTTTCATATCTTCTCAGTATAAGAGCATGATTTTGAGATAAGTTTATGGCATTAGGGCGTATAAGGACCCTATTGTGCCCGTATATGACATAAAATAAACTTGCGAATTTAATTAAAAAATAATAATTCAAGGGTCGTAGGTTGTAGCCATTGCTGGCATTTTATTTGATTGGTTAAGAGACAAGCTACCAGTAAAATGGAAGGTAAACTCAGTCAATAGAGTTACGCAATCTACTGGAACCAAAGCCAGTATTGAAAACCTGAAAATTTAATGTCAACCATAGGCAGGCAGGAACATTGTGTAGTTACAATGCTTTAACATAACATTGGTATAATTTTGGGAATTGGAGAATACAGGTGTGATGGTTTACGCCTGTATTGTATTCTTCTCTGAAGGGTTACACAGAGGTGTACTTTAGTATATACTCAGATATTTGCAGAATGAGAAATGACAATGTGAGCGGGACACATATGTGTGACTGCGTATTACACCTAGCCAAAAAACTGTACTTTGATACTTACTGTATTCTTTATTAAATTTATATTTAGCCAATAATTATATATTTTCAGAGATAGCCATGCCGCCAACTTGGCCGTCTCATGGAAAAATTGTGTTCCAAAATGTGTCTCTGCGATATGCACCAAACGAAGCGCCTGTGTTAAAGAACTTGAACATTGTCGTGGAAAGTGGATGGAAGGTACGAATGGGTATATGCCTAGTTTACAAATAACATGTAACTGCAACCTAAATACAATAATTCTTAACGAAGTATTTCCTTTGCTCAGGTTGGGATCGTGGGACGCACGGGCGCTGGCAAATCTTCGTTGATATCAGCTTTATTCAGATTCGCTTTCGTCGATGGAATAGTATCGATTGACGGACTTGATACTTCACTGATTTCGAGACAGGTACGAATTTCACGGCATTGCCTACTTATGCGCGACCGTGTAAGTGGCCATTATATTCTAACTTATGGTTATTTGCAGGGGCTGCGATCGAAAATTTCAATTATTCCACAAGAGCCAATCCTGTTCTCTGCAACAATCAGATATAATTTGGATCCGTTCAACATTTACAGTGATGAAGACCTGTGGAGGGCTTTGGAACAGGTCAGAGACTCGAAAATAAAAGTTGTTTGTTTTCTGTTGAATTCATTATTTATTAAAGGTTTTATTACATTTCAATATTGCAGGTAGACTTGAAGTCGGCTATTCCATCGTTAGATTTCAAGGTAACAGAGGGAGGTGCTAATTTCTCAGTGGGACAGCGACAGCTGATGTGCTTGGCACGAGCTGTTCTTAGATCCAATCAGATATTAATTATGGACGAAGCAACGGCGAATGTGGATCCTCAGTGAGTATTTGAAGTATTACATGTATACTTTACATCAATGCGGCAGAGAGTGACGTTTGTTTTGTGTTGCAGGACGGACAGTTTTATTCAAGAAACGATACGCCGTCAGTTCGTGTCGTGCACTGTCTTGACGATAGCTCACCGACTCAACACCATTATGGATTCAGACAGAGTACTCGTCATGAGCAATGGAGAAGTTGCGGAGTTCGAGCATCCTTACATACTGCTGTCAGACCCCAACAGTCTCTTCTCGTCCATGGTACGAGAGACCGGCGAGAAGAACAGTGCCAACCTATTCAAAGTAGCCAAAGACGCTTATTTTCAAAGCAATCTGAAAGAAAACTCAAGTTGAACAAAATGTTGCGCTCCACATAGAACATAAGTTATTATTAGTGTAGTGCTGTATGTATGATGATCGGCGCGTGATATGCAATGATTAGGAATGTACAGATGATAGTTTTTTTTACGCATATTTATTTTACAAATTAAACTAGTAAAAATGTACAATTGTTATATTTTTGTAAACCTTTCTAAAGCGGGAATGGCGACCAACACAGCAAGCGGCGACGGGGATGCTTGCATCGAAAAACTTTGTACGCTAATATTGCTATGATTAGCATCAAGCAAAGTAGAAAGCCCTGAATTTTGTGGTCATCGTAGAACACTTCCCAACTGTCGTCGGTGCAGCCGTGACAACAACCCATCTTACATTGTAGATATTATGCATTATCACACTAGCTAGCCTATCGTCATACTGGCGGTTGTTTTCTTTAGGTTTCCTTTGGAATATACATAATAATTTAAACGACTACATAATTTGAAGTGACATTTGATTTGACATGTCATTAAAATCCCAGTAAAATTGACGTTATTTTTGGTTGTAAGTAACTGAAAGAGGATTTACAGTTTTGTCTTGATTTTGGGTTTCTTGTTTTCTACTGTGTACACTGATCTCTATGCTACTGAGTATTATAGAGATCAGTGATTGTATACACGTCTTTGCAATTCGATAGTTTCCGTGGGTAAAACTTGAAGTCGCAAGTGGTTAAATAAAATATATAAGAAATCTTTAAACCATTCTAAACGTTACATTTTGTACTTATATGACTTATACTTCGCACCCGTCAAACACTACACGACGCAATTACACACCTTGAGGCCGCGGGCAAGCGCGCTCCATCTTAGATCGCAGTGTCGCTCAACATCAGGCGCACTGGCTGTCAATCGTAAGCCTATCAAGAATTAAAAAGAAACATGTAATACTGGGAATAGGGATTTTCGTACTTTTTTTTATGGGATAGGAGGGCAAACGAGCAGACGGATCGCTTGATGGTAAGCAATTACCGCCGTCCATGGACACCCGCAACACCAGAGGAGTCACGATTGCGTTGCCGACCTTTTAAAGGGGATTGGGCCTCCGGTAACCTCACTCACTCGGCGAAACACAACGTAAGCGTTGTTTAACGCCGGTTTTCTGTGAGGCCGTGGTATCACTCCGGTCGAGCCGGCCCATTCGTGCCGAAGCATGGCTCTCCCACGTAAAAAACGTACTATGATAATGTACTTGTAATTATCTGACATAACATAATATCAAAACCGTGACTATACAGCCTCTTCAATGAAATGTTTCTTCATTATTTAGTAAAAGGTACTTAGGTACAAATCAAAAAGGTAAAAATATTAAATATTCATGAAAGTAAACATACTATTGAAGTTTAAAATTAAAGATTGTTGTGCAACACGATAACATAACGATCATAGCCTTCAGTATGTTTGGAATCAAGGGACGGTGCGGTGTCGCTGTTACTGTAAGTATTGCCATTTAGTTTCCACGTTTTATAATTATTTTTTCAGGGATGTTTTTTCTTGTAAAGTGAAATTATTATATGTATAAGTAGAACCAGATCTCGCCTACCTTACTACACACATTGTATAGGCGATGTATTTAAAAATTAATGTTTCTTTCATTGTCCTGTGGTGGTCTTACACCATTGAACCAACTGCGATGAAATTATGAATTATAGTCTACCCGCCTATAGGGCAGAAAATAAAGAGAATTATAAAAAGGAGGCATTTCAGGCCATGCCAGGGATTGTCTAGTTATGAAGTAAAAATATACTTACGACTGCTATTGAGATTTAACACCGGTTACAATACTGACACCGGTATAGCGTCCACGACAGGTAGATGATCACCATGATCAGCATAACAGTGAGGTACAATACGTGAGGGTTCTTGAACATCGAGTTGTCACAACACGGGTCCACCCCATCGCAGCACCCCATTTTTTTGTTTGTTATAGAATTATAACATTCACTCGCCCAAATTATTTCATATTATGTGTTTTGTGAAACTGTGTCTTATTTAGATTTTGTTATTAAAAATGTGTAGTGGTTTTGTCACATTCTTGTTGTTTACCTTTATGACAAGTTGTCAAGACACTATACCTACAGATAATAAAGAGAAGATTGCTATGAAACCACTGATCTCTATGCTAAGTATTATAGACTCATTATAGAGGTGTATGAAATAAAAATGTATCCACAATGAAGTGACTATTGATTATTGGCAGGCATATTAAACTATTTAAAATTTCTTTTTGTAGATGATTTGAATGAAGTTCTATGAATTGTTTACAATTATATATTTAAAAAGCAGTGATAGCCTAGTGGTATGACCATTGGACTGTCTAGTCAAAGGTCTCGAGTTCGAACCCAGGGCACGCACCTCTGCCTCACTACTTTTCGAAGTCATGTGCGTATTAATAGTTAATTATCACGCGCTTAAACGGTGAAGGAAAACATTGTAAGGAAACCTGCATGCCTGAGAGATTTTCTCGACGGCGTGTGAAGTCTGCCAATCTGCACTGGGACAGCGTGGCGGACTATAGCCTAATCCCTCTCATTTGAGAAGAGACCCGTGCCCAGCATAGGGACAATATAATGGGTTGATCCTGATATATTTATTATAATATGAAAAAACGCCCTAAAACGGTGAAGTATGGGGTGCCTCAAGGAAGTATACTTGGTCCACTTTTGTTTATAATTTATATTAATGACTTTCCAAAAGCCATAAACCAAGACATGATATTATTTGCAGATGACAGTACAGCTATTTTCACTGACGAGGATCAAGATAAATATGAATTTAATGTAAATAGTTCCCTTGAATCCATCATAAATTGGTTAAATGACAACAATCTTAAAATTAACTTAGACAAAACATGCTATATTTCCTTTGCCAATATAAATACAAAACTTAAGAACCTAAACATAAAGTACAAAGGTGAAACTGTAAAAGATGTAAAGACCACTAAATTTCTTGGCATACACATTGACTCTGCACTAAACTGGAAAATCCAGATTGACCATGTTTGCAAAAAACTAAATCAGTTTTCATATGCCCTCTACATGTTAAGAAAAGTTACAAATGAGAGTACTTTATTAAGTGTATACCATGCATATGTAGGATCCATGCTGAGATATGGTATCCTATTGTGGGGAAATTCAACGAACAGTGAGTGTGCTCTAAAAGCACAAAAAAAGTGCATTAGAAGCATATGCGGACTTAGACAGACTGATTCCTGTATACCAGTTTTCAAAAAGTTGAAAATCTTAACCCTACCTTCATTATACATATTTGAAGCGGCAATGATGATAAAAAGCGATATAGATAAGTATGAAACGTTGAGAAGTGCGAGACACAAAACTGAACTTAACCCTTTACTGCATGATTTTTTATTTATTTATGAAAAAAATATATGTGGTGGGTAACACTAAATAAATGGACACGTGTTTTAGGAATTTTCATTTAATTACGTAGAAATTGAAAAATTGCGGTTTTCCTCTTTGGATCACATTTGGTACGTTGAGCAGAAAAAGAAAAATAATATTAAAACTTATTAAAACAAAAATTATGTTGTGTGGAATAGCAAGAAACAGTTTCTTTTGTCGTTAAGGCACAAACTAACTTTACATTTTCGGCACTCCACATGAGATCGTCCGCTGCATTCTGGAACCTTACAACGTTGCCTAGTGGTCCAAACAGGCAAGTGATCTAACTGATCTAATCGAATCTCCTGGGATGGCATAATGGCAATGGGTCCTCTTAATTTTTACTGCTGAATATTATTTTCCATGACATTGGAAGATGGTCGACCACGTTTAGTACTCGTGACAGGTTTGTTAGCATAACACAAATCTTCAGCAACCGCACACTTGAAATCTGCTAAAAAAAATGTAATAATAATAATTCTCAATAATTGTATGTATACCCCCGTAAAATCGTCGTGGATCCATATCGCCAGAATTCCTGTAATAAGATAAATAACCAGAACACCACATAAATAACATATAACAGAAATAAATCCAGTAATAAGCTAATGAACTGCAGTGCATTTTGTGCATGTTGGATCAAATAAGACACAATGGAAAAAAATATTTCTGCATATTGTGCCAAATATGATCCATTCAAAACAATCACATACATGCAGTTATTACTTCATAAAACAATAAAAACTTACCTTTGTAATAATATTTAGAAAACTTTCTCCCCCGGTATATTTATTTGCAGACACTATCACTGAGTTTTATATTTTTTATTGAATTTTAAAATTCACTGTTACGCTTCGTACCGGTCAGTACCTGTTCGCAAACTTCGACGAGCGATTTAGTTCATACGACGTGCTAATAGATGGCGTTTATATACATAAAATGAAACTCCTATGGGACGAATTTGACACAGTATGCATAAAATAAAAACATTTTGATGAAATGTTAAACATATTCACGTTAATATGGTTTGGTTCATATTTGAACCACGATGCGGTAAAGGGTTAAAGGCATTCAATGTAGAACAGTAAAATTTAAATCGAGTGTGTTTGGTATTGGAGTTAAAATCTATAACAAACTCCCAAACTGTATAAAGAATATCACATCATTGAAAGTTTTTAAATCAAAGCTCAAAGAATTTCTCCTATGTAAAACATATTACTCAATTAATGAATTTCTAAATGACCGAATTATTGACTAAAATTGTTTTTCATTTATTTAATGTGACTTACATGACCGTAATAATAACGTTTAATTAAATGTAGACTGAGGTTGACTAAAACTTGACATGTTAAATCTATTTTTATTATATTTTTAATGATAATGTAAATCGCAGGACCGAAATAATTATGTCTATTAATGTTTGATGAGCCTAACAAAAATTTACAATGTTTAAACTTATTTTTTGACTTAACTTTTGACTTATTAAATGTGTGTCTTTGTATGTCCCTAATAATTATGTAAGAATGAATGTTCATTGTAATTTATTTTGAACATAGCCAATGTTAAAATAAATATTGTACACCCCATGGGTATGTTACAGTGATACAATAATACTAATTGTAAGATCTTTTTTTCACCTGTGACAAGCAATAAATAAATGAATGAATTAATATATTATAGTTAGGTAATATATTATTATAATTATCATAAATATGTTGTCTATTACTAATAATTTTTATTTTTAATTAACCTTTAGGTATCGTCACACTGCTATCTCTCTGACTAGTAATTTGTGAATTTGTGCTTCTGAGCAAAGGTACACTCACTCATACTTTCCACACTACTTGCGGCTTTCTCCGGTCAATCGTCCAGAAAATCACTACAATAGACTACGTAAGACGAACCCTTATATAATATTTAACATGCAAGGCAAGGCAATCATACGAAGTTTTCACATCTGCGTACTATGTACCTACTAGGAACTGCCAAAGTTAGATTGTATGTTCCACATTGTATGTATTCCTATTCATTATGTACTAATACATTTACTAAGTTTAATGTTAGCAAACATTGGCAATTAACTTGAATGGGTCTTTTATATAAATATGTCCCATCATTTCATTTAATATTTTAACTGTAAGGGCACTCCAGTACAGTTAAAATGATGTCTACAGTGCTTAATTATATTGTATAGTTATATTTAGAAATTACTATGGAAGATGTCAGGTACTAGGCTTCTTACAAACTTTAATGCAGTCTGTGCAGCCAATATTATAACAAACTGAAATAATAAATACATCGCTACGATAGGAAGACTATTAAAACAAAATATAATTCTAGACATAATTTAATTAAGCTTCTTTGTGATCACTGTCGTATTTAGTTTTAGCTACTTCAAACAGAACTTTGGACATATTTTCTCCTGTCTCTTTGACCATTGAGGTGAACTTGCTGTTGGGGTTGGTGAGTAATACGTGGGGGTGGTCAAACTCGACGGCCTCGCCCTGGTCCATAACCAGCACGCGGTCCGAGTCCATGATGGTGTTCAGTCGGTGCGCGATCGTGAGCACTGTGCACGCCGCGAACTGACGGCGGATCGTCTTCTGGATCAAAGCGTCAGTTCTGAAATTAACGCAAGAAATATTATTTACGTGGCGTGTAAATACTCATAGGTACTCATCATTATTGTGTAGGGTACTCATCATTCGTCCTGCTGATCACAAGGGCAACATACTTAATTCGTAATCTTAGAGCTTATAGCTGCTGTGAGAACCTTAGCTGAGCTAAGATTAAAATAATTCCCAATACTAAATTTTTATTCAGAATCTTTACGATACGAAATAATTGGATCTATAAAGATTATGTAAAAAAAATATCGATATTTTTCTCAATATATTCTAATACACTCTAAATATGTGATACTGCGTATCCACAGACACATCATACAGATTATAAATTACTACAGGTGCTGCCCTCACGGAGAGTAGAACAATTTTGTCTCTTTGCGTTTTGTTATTGCGAACAACTTAATTACAATTAAGAAATGGAATGTGCTTTTAATTTCTCCCGATAATTAATTTATCGAATGAAATATATCGATTGTACGTATCGATACTAGATGACTCGATAATATCGGGTCGCATCGATATATCGCATACATATATCGATATTTTACGAAGTATCGATTTATATCGTGCACTCCTAATAAAGATTCTGAAAAATGATATTCCTTTATACTCACTGAGGGTCTACGTTAGCGGTAGCTTCGTCCATAATGAGGATTTTATTAGAGCGTAATATTGCTCGAGCCAGGCACACAAGTTGCCGCTGTCCCATTGAAAAGTTACTGCCACCTTCCGAAACTTTATAATCCAGAGCCGGTATATTCTCCTTCAACTCCACCTTAAATGATATATTCGTTTAGTAATACTTAATTCGTATGTCAAGGTCACTGGGATATGTTCAATGCAGACGATTTAAAACTATAGTCTTTGTTGAAATATATGATGGCAATCGTCATTCAGAGTATAATGATAATAACTTTGCAAGTTCCGCCCAGTTTCCATTATCGATATAATTAAATTTTATGGCATCATTACTATAGTCGTAATTAGCCGTATCATGACGTGTTTCTGATCTATTTAATGTGTAGAGCAGCATCCTTCTCTCTCAACTTCAAAGCAATTACAATAACATACCAAGGTACGGACTCAGGTCTTCAGCAGCAATCAAATGATCCGGATTAATTTAGTGTACCCTACCTGTTCTAACGCCCTCCAAATATCATCGTCGCTGTAGTTATCGAAGGGATCCAAGTTATATCGCAGGGTTGCTGAGAACAGGACCGGCTCTTGAGGAATAATTGATATTTTCGATCTCAAAAGCTGCGAACGTAAAAAGTTATGGTTACGTTAATGTTCGAAATAAAAACTTATAATCCTGAACTTTAGGTATGCCTTTTTTGTTAGCCCGCAATATACCAGTTCTCGGGGAAGGACTCCCCCCATTTTTTTCCATGTATCAACATCATTATCATCATATTAGTCAACGGAAAATAAAATAAAATAATCGTCAATGTTGAATATTTAAAAAATATCACACATTACCCTATGGTTTTTCTATTTTATTTTATTGATGGCCTTGATTCAATTTCTCGGAATAACTTCGATTGATTGCCTTATTGGTCTCATAGTCATAAGCAAGCTAATCGGTGTGGTCCCAGGTTCAGCAAAAAAATAAAGTTTTTTAAATGAATTATTTTACCTTTTTAGCGATTCCATCCGTATCAAGGCCGTCGATTTTGATGCTGCCAGTTATGTTGGTAAGTCGGAACAGAGCAGCTATCAGCGAAGATTTACCCGCTCCAGTTCTACCTACCACACCGACCTAAAATATATATTATTATTAAGTACACATGGCATACATTATTTGTTTACCCCTTTACAACCGATGGTTTATTACGTAGAATAATTTATTTTATTTTCTTACCTTCCAACCGCTTTTAACGTCGAAGTTCAAATTCTTTAGTACCGGGGGTTCATTGACTGCATAGTTAAGGAAGACGTTTCTGAGCACCAAATTACCCGAGCTAGGCCAATCTTTTGGAGGTTGGGTTGCTAGAATTAAACATTAATTTAAATTATATTTTTTAAACATTATTTTAGGGTGTTAGGAGGCCACCTGGGGCCAATATTATTATATTTATTGTAATCTAAAGAATTATGAACGAATAGAAGCAATCTGTATAGAATTAACGATGACGTTTCGACAAATCGGACGTTTATAATGATTTTCATAAGCAAAATTTGAATCGACTTACTAAGCAGTCGATTCAAAATGTTGCTTACAACTTGTCTAGGCCCCCTATGCGACCATAAGGATATAATTAGCTATATTAGATGAAGATAATATATTTAAAGTGCTTCGGGTTTTCATGTTTAGTGAGCTACAGTGAAATCGAGTGTCGAAATAGCAGACATAATGAAATGAGGGGGCTATTTTGTATCTTACATCCATATTCCATATTTTCCTCAGTAGGTAGCTTAGTGTACTCGAGTAACCTCTCGACAGCTGTCATCTGTCCTAAAAAGTCGGCCGTGAACCGCGCCGCCATCTGCAACATCATAGTCAGCACCATGGACTGACTCACTGCCAACCCGACGCTGCCCACGGGAATCAAATCACCTGTTCAACCAGTAAACTGATTATTTAATCGTTTCTCCTTATACTTATTGGGATATTATAACGGCAGTGAAAAAAAAGGATGTTTGTTTTCGCTATAAGTTTTAAACAAAGCATTAAAATATTTTTGCAAACGTGCAGGAATACTTACCAAAGTCACCCAAAAGGAATATTCCCATTACAGTTCCAAGGTACATCAAACAGAGACCATCCAAATATAAACCGAATGCCGTTGAACCTCCCATGAAGGTGTAGAAAGCACTAGTGTGAAGATTCTAGAATAAAATAACAACCGTGTTTCTTTAAGACATAAAAAGGTTTATATGTTTTAAGAATATCCTCAAAGCAAAATATTATTACCTGGGCCTCGTCGAACGACTGCAGAAGTCTATTCTGAGCATCTGAACTTCTTATGGTCGAAAGTCCAGAAATAGTGGAATTGATCATTCCAAATACTGGACTTTTAGCTGTAATAGAATAGAAGCTGAATAAACGTGGGAAAGCCATGCTTCGGCACGAATGGGCCGGCTCGACCGGAGTGATACCAGTGAGCCTCGCAGAAAACCGGCGTCAAACAACGCTTGCGTTGTGTTTTGCCGAGTGAGTGAGGTTAGCGGAGCCCCACCCCCTTTTAAAGGGCTCTGGTGTTCCGGTGTCCATGGGCGGCGGTAATCGCTTACCATCAGGCGATCCGTCTGTTCGTTTGTGCCCCTATCCTATAAAAAAAATAATAGAGATTTAAAATATTAAGTGACTAACAGGAACAAAAAAAGAAAGTTGATGATGTCAAAGATCATTGTCGATCTTGATATCAGTCCAACCATAAATAAGTCGTATCACGAGGATATAGTATTAATCTTGATACTGACTATAACTTAAAAATGCACAGAATAGTAAATTATTGTATAACACATAAAAAAAAAAAATATGTAATACCTATTTAAAGTGATTTATTAATATTGCTACGCCTAGTACATAGTCCATTTTGAAAGCGAATTTTCACCCTACTTCCCCAACTAACCGCCCTTTACTTACTGGTGCCTTCGAGTCGTTTTACAGCCTGAGCGGCGTTCAGGTACCACCGCAGCAGAAAGACGAATACAAGCATGAGCACGGTGGTGGGTATCAATGTCCAGGGCAGCGCGATGGCATTCAGCACCAGCACACTGGTGAGTGATAGGTACATCTGAATCGTTTCTAAGGTGCTTCTTGGCAAAAGCTCGTCCATTGCGCCCATGTCTTTTGAAAATCGATTCAGGACACGACCTAAAGACGTAAATTATTACTTATTTAATCACCCATAACTTCAGCATAAATTGTATACAATAAAATTATGTTGAATCCAATTAATTGGTAAATCAAAATGTGGTTATGGAATTTGAGTGCTTTTGGCAAACTGACAGGCCGGCACGAGTTAGCCCCAACTACAAAAAAAATTGCTGAGTTTTTCTAACAGCTTTTTGTGCCATTAGGCAGACAATAGCCTTGGGGTAATTTAAGGAAAACAAGCATTATAACAATAAATGAATTACCTGAAGGATTGGTATCGAAAAATCTCATTACAGTCACGATTAAAGTTTCGTAAATAATGTTATGAATATTTTCCGACGCCCGCATAGTCATCACTACGAAGGAAAGTATTCGGAATTGTGAAATTATTATTATCGCTAATATTGCGCCGCCGTAAACGTAGAGGTACTGGGCTGTTGTTAGCAAGCCAATTTGTGCGTCCAAACTGGTATCTGTAATATGGAATAAAAACCGATCAAGTGCAAGTTAGATTTATGTATCAATTATATTTATGCAAAAAAGTTTGAGGGAGACCTATATCCGGCAATAAAACTAATTGATTATAAAACGTCATAGTCGTATGTTCCATCTAAGTATGTATTGATTTGAATAATGTACCTGGTTCTTGTCCTTCTGGTAATGCTAGTTCATAAGCGTTGATTTGATTGGTCCTGCAATAAAATATAGTTATAATATAAGTTCGATCATAGACTGACATACTCTGACAATACAAGTCAGCAATAGTTTAGTCTATGATCAAAATGTAATGTAATGAATGTGGGGTAAAGATCTGGATGTTAAATTCTGATGCGCTGAATATTTTTTTTAAGCACCACACCACATAGCCACATACTTATATAAATTAGCCCCAATTATGCCAAAATAGGTATATAGCAATAGTGTCGCCCCCTATTAGATGAGACCTAAACATATCCGCTAACTGTGGGTGTACATTAGTACACTCTCGGGGAATACAAACATAAAGGAAACTTAGATAACATAACATAATCAATCCATTATACTGTCCCACTGCTGGGCACGGGTCTCCTCTCAGAATGAGAGGGATTAGGCTATAGTCCACCACGTTGGAATATATAAAGGAAACTTACCAGAAACTTAACCAATAATCGGCAGTGGTGGCAGCGCCCTGTGTAATGAGCAGCGTCAGGATGGCGAGCCCCACAATGAGCCAAGAGTTGACGGAGCGCAGGTACTGCCACACCACGTCCCACTTCAAGCTGCCCGACGCTCTCTCCTCCGCCACCAACACTTGTGCCTTCTCCTCTCCTTCACTTTCTTCGCTTTTAACTGATATTTTCGATATACCACGCTGAAATTGCGGGTTTTCCTGATTGGGATATAGAATTACACACAGATTAATATCACGAAGAGGAATACTTGCGTGAGTGTCGTTACCTTTTCAACGTTGGATTTAAAAAAAAAACTACTCGGGAAACGTGTGTGATAAGTGCGAAAATGAAACGTTAATACGAAAAGAAATCTAGAAAACGAAATACTTACTATAATCATAACTTACGAAGAAAAGTAACGTATCAAGTGACTGAAAAGATTTGAGAAAATGCCAGCCCAAGACTATTATTAGGCTTTTTATTTGATTGCGTTTTAAGAGCATATTCATTCAGCGATAAAGACAAATGTTCAGAGCTGTTTATGGCAACTGTTCCAATTCGCCAGTAGAATCCAAATACAACTAGGTTATTGAAATGAGTGCTTACTTACGTTATTCGTGTCAGTAACATCAGCTTCGCTGGCCTGGTCGGACAGTAAGAGCGAGAACTCGGTTCCATACTTCACCAGTTCATCATATGTACCCATATTCTCAATGGAACCCTGTCATTAAAGAATTGTTTAAATAAAATACATTATGCACTTGTTTCATTTACGTTAATTGCTCCTCCTTTTTCGTAGTCGGGTAAAAAGACGACGTACACTTAAAGAATTTTAGCCTTTAAGATGTCGCTAACAAAATTTTGAAAGCATAATTTAGGTTTTCATGACCTGCAACGCATTGATATTGCTTAAAAAGTTATTTTTTTTAATAGAAATGGAACATACACGATACAATTTCTGTTAATAAGAATTATATTGATAAATGAAAAAAAAAAAATGAAATGTAGGTGAGTAATGCCTAGAAGGTTATCGAACTAAATATGTATTACAGGGAACTTCATATTTGGAATAGCTTACAGATATGATATGAATGTGATAGTAAAATATTAATTCCGTAAAGTGTGTTAAAATGGCCACATCTATCGATTACCCTAAATCAAATACACATAATTTAGAAGGTGTAACTAGTTAGTAATTCCATAGCAATTACCTACGGCGAGTATTATGCGAATCATAATACTTAGAATTCAAATAAGATTGTTAGGGGAAACCATAAAATAGCCACTTTTTTGACCATCCGTAGCATGGGATTCTTTATAGCATGTTGGCAAAAAGCGGTCGAAATCATTTCGTCAACGTCTTCTGGGCGGACCTCGTCCACGAATAGCATTGTGAGGTACCCACTCGGAGGCTAGCCTCTACCACCTTTCCTATCCTGACAGCTACACATAATTATACTACTATATTTAAAGCTGAGTTTCTATTGGGAATAAATATAATGACCACCAAATTTAGTTAATTGATCACCAAAAAATGGATAAATTATCACCAAAAAATAGGTTTAGGTTAGGTTAGAACTTATTTTGGTGATCATTTACTAATTTTGGCAATATAAAGTGATTTTTTTTCGTAACATTTTACTAGATTTGGTGGTTAGTTAAACATAAGCCGTTTTGATTTTGCGATAAACCTATACATATGTATATATATCACTTTGGACCCATATATCTCTCTTTATCGTATTATAAAAATATAAATCTACTAGTGAAACGTGTACCTATAAGTGCGAAAATAAAGCGTTCTTATATACTTGCCTCATTAAGAACAACTATAAAGTCAGCAGCTTTGAGGTAATGGATCTGATGTGTGACCAACACACAGGTACGTCCTCCCAAATAACCTTTGATGCACCCATCAAAGAGTTGTCTCCCAACGTTGGCGTCCACAGCTGAAAGGGGATCATCTAGCAAGTAGATGTCAGCCTGAAATACACCCATATTATCAGTACCTAATATACCTATTGGTATTATCACTTTATTTGGCGCATTTAGTGTCATGAAAACTAATAACCCGAAACATATAAATTTCAATTAAGTATTCGAGAAAAATAAACCGTATCGCTTGGTAACAAACGTTTGCCGTATATAAAGAACACAATGAAAGTCGAGTTAAGTGAAGATAATAGTAATTATGAAACTGGTGACATTTTTCGCGTTGCGTATAGTCGATCGATGATAAAGTGGAGTAGAATTTAATAAATTTGGCAGTTTAATCAAATTTTTGTTTTTTATGACGTAAAACATGATTCAATATTTTATATAAAGTTATGTCTGTTTAAGCTATTTATTTGTCCTATAAGCTGGACTTATCAGTTAATACACCGGTCAATAATCTTATATGACTGATAAGATATAATGAAATAGTCATTGAAAAAATAAATAACACTACTCGACTTTCAAATGCCTATATTTATCATAAATATGTAAGTATAGAATACGTGTAGATACTTGTGCGAACATATACATTAAATATTATTTTATTTTATACATATATGTTAACTTGTAAAGTATACTTATATCTATGGGCCATAGATGTCTTAGAATAAATGAGAAATAATAATAATAAATAGCATGTTTACGCTTGAGACCCATCGCTTACCTCACGGTATATTGCTCTGGCTAGATTAATTCTAGCTCTTTGTCCGCCCGATAACGAAACGCCTCGCTCCCCGACTAGAGATAAGTCACCATATGGGAACTGTTTGAAATCTGGCAGCAACGAACACACCCTGCACACCTACAAGATTTATCAAAACATTGAAAAAAGACACATTTAGCGTCTGAACTGGTGCATATAAAGAAGTTGTAACCAAAATATCAACCATCCATATAACTTTTTTTATTATAAACATATCTATATTAGTAGTATCACTAGCGTTTTTATTGACACCATTTGTATAGTCAAAAATGCCCAGTAATTTCACTAGCTGCATTGAAACACATCTGAAATAGGTACAATTAATTCCTAATCGAAACAATATAAGTATACTTTAATATTTTACTTAATGCTAAGCAGCAGAATATTTCGCAATGCGGTAGTACAATTCAGATGAACTCCAGCACCAGAAACCTACCACCCATTTAAAAACATCATCAAAACAGATACCTCTTTGTATTTCGCAACATTATACGGCAGACCAAATAATATATTCTCCCGCACTGTCCCCGGAAACAGCCAAGACTCTTGACAAGCGTAGGAGAGCTTCCCCTTGACGTTTAAATTACCGCCACTTGACGGTAATTCTCTTAACAACAATTGAAGTAGAGACGTCTGTGAAAAGATATGAAAATAACTGTATAAAAATAAAACAATATTATTAGAATTATCTAAAACTAATGAGTTCTTACTTTGCCAGAGCCTACAGGTCCAATGATAGCGCACAATTTCCCCTTGCGTACGCGCATCGATATATTTTTAAGAGTCATATCTGAAGATTTGTCACTGTTGGTCCAAGATGCGCTAACTTTATTCAGTTGTATAGGATAGTCAGCCAGATTTGGCTCTTCCAGCTCTTGTTTTTGAAGCGAAATGTCACTGTGAGAGTATTTCTTGGGTAGCACAATGCCTGATTCGAGAGGTCCTTTCTTGGAGTTAAACAATTTTTGATTGGTGCCTATCACTTTAGGTGTAACTTGCATGTCCTTCCGCTCATCTGTTTTTAAAAGATATAATTATATAGATCATACAACGCATCGAACATACACAATCTAAATCTGATGACATAGGTTTAATTATTGTAACGTATGGGGAAAGTAATAAAGTTTATTTGATACAATATTACGAGCTTTACTAATCCCGTGGGAATTTCCCAAAATCCTTTCTTAGCAGATGCCTGTTTCTCATATTATGTTTATAGTTAAGTACTTATATATATTGATATATAATATATACTCGCCATATATAAAAATATAGATTTACCCATAATGAGGACGCTCTGTATACGTTCCAACGATACCAACATTTCAGACACGTTGGCTATAGCGAATGGCAAAATTAATGTTACATTCATTTGAATGATACTGAAGTATTGCTGAATCGGATAAATCTGAAAGCAAAAACTTAAGATGTAACACTGGTGATTTTGTAATAAAGATTACCCAAAACTTAATCAAAATAATGTTACGCCGAGTAACTAGGACGACGGAGATGGGTCACGGAGATTCTGGATTAGTCGATGAAGCAGGTAGAAAACAAACAAGAGGAATATGCTAGAATACGGCACACGCAACAAAAAGAAAAACAAACAAAACACAATAGCGTGAGACTGGGCTCAAGGTCAAGGATTAACAATGGCGATTGTAAACATCTATTGTTCGCAAGTTGAATAAAGGACGTAAACATCTATTGTCTCAAAAATGCGGGCGGGTCGCATTCTGGAGATTTATCGAGATTTTTCGAATCCAGAATCTTCGTGGCCCATATAAATAATGGTCGACAGCGCCGGCCAAGGCAGTTCAGTTTTGGACGCATCCAAGTGAAGATCGAAGTGAAGTTACAAGTGATTATCAGTGCAGTGTAACAAGTGCTAGTGTATAGTGACTGTTCGTGTGATTTCTGTGTGTTTGTGTGGTGAATAAAGTGACTGTTTTCGGTGAAATTAGTGATTTTAATTTATCCCGAACCCCAGCTCGTAACATTTGGTGTCAGAAGTTGTGGGATAAATTATGCCGGTTTTACCGAAAGAAGATACGGAGGGTATCCGGACAAGAAGTCAGCGGCAGCAGGAGATGGACCAGAGACGATTTGCAGATTCGCCGTCACTACCTTCGGGTCATGAGCAACCACCTAATGACCCAGTCGCTGGTCCATCCGGGAGATCTCCAGCACCTGCAGTTGACCTTGCAGCCTTAATGGCACTGATGCAGGAGCAAGCCCGCCGTCAGGAGGAGCAAGCCCGCCGTCAAGAGGAGCAGGCCCGCCGTCAAGAGGAGCAGGCACGCCAACTGCAGGAGCAAATGCAGAAGGATAAGGAGGAGCAAGCCCGCCGTCAAGAGGAGCAGGCCCGCCGTCAAGAGGAGCAGGCACGCCAACTGCAGGAGCAAATGCAGAAGGATAAGGAGGAGCAAGCCCGCCGTCAAGAGGAACAGGCACGCCTACTGCGGGAGCAACTGCAACAAGATAAGGAAAAGCAGGCACGCCGGGAAGAGGAGCAGGCCCGCCGCCAAGAGGAACAGATGCTCCTTATAAAAGACCTCCATAGAACTCTTGGCAAACAGCTAAGTGCAATGAAGGAGCAGATGGAACAGCATGAGCGTTGGATTTCCGAAGCCAAAGTTGAGATGGCTGATATAAAGAAGGCCCTTAGTGATCTCAAGGCAGGAAAAGGATTTGTGGCTCCTGTGGTTGATACTCCCGCGACCCCCTCAGTACGTGGATTTAAAATGCCACCGTTTGATGGAACGTCTTCATGGTCAGCTTACAGACGCCAGTTTGAAGCTTATGTGGAGTCAAATGGATGGGATAAGACTCAGGCCAAGACGGCACTCACCTTATGCCTCCGCGACAAGGCTTTAACTGTACTAGAAGCGCTCGACAAGGACATGACCTACGACCAACTACTGGAAGCATTGGACTCAAGATACGGCGACGCACATCTAGAATACGTGTTTCGTGCCCAGCTGAAGGACCGAGTACAGCGCGGTGCAGAGACCCTACAGCAGTGGGCTCTCGAAGTTGAGAAGTTAGTCCGGAAAGCCTACCAGTCCACACCTGCGCTGATCGACGGAAATCTTGTTCAGACGTTCGTTGATGGAATACGTGATCTAGAAGTCAGAGCCGCTGTGAGACTTGGGCACCACAAGACTTTAAAAGACGCGTTGGCCCATGCTTTGGAAGTGGAAGTAGTCAGACAGGACTATCGAGCTCACCGTATCCGGGAAGTTGAGTTAACGACGTACCACCTATGCGGGGAAAAAGGCCATTCCCAGGATGGTTGCCCGAAGCGCAGCGAAGTACGAAGGGAAGGTGTAATATCGCCTAGATGCTACATCTGTAGAAGACGGGGACACTGTCAAGCTAGTTGCTGGAGAAAGGAAGATAGAGAAAGGAAGATTATGGCTGCCCCAAGATGTCACATCTGTGGAGAAAGAGGCCACCTCCGGATGAATTGCCCGAAGCAAAACAGGTCCCGTGGAAGTTTTCCGAGTAGACCGTGCTCTGAAAACTGGAGGAAGAATAGAGATGACGCATATTCTGTAGTCAGGCAAGAGACTAAGGAAGCAGTACCCGTGCGGATGTTAAGAACAGGGCTGAGTGATATACAAAAAGGAAGCAAGGAGCATGTCAGACAGTCAAGCCAACAAACATCTGAGAGGATGAAGACCCGCTATGACCGCAAGATGAACAACAAGGGCTTCGACGAAGGCTCACTAGTGTGGCTACATAACCCGGTACGCAGCAAAGGAAAGTCAGCGAAGTTACAGGCAAAATGGGACGGTCCCTACCGAGTCGTGACTAAGATCAACGATGTGACCTACCGGATACAGAAAGGACCAAGAGGTGCTCCGAAGATCGTTCATGTGGATCGTTTGGCACGTTATCACGGATGTAATAATGCTCGGGACGAGCATGTCTTAGGAGGGGGCAGTGTTACGCCGAGTAACTAGGACGACGGAGATGGGTCACGGAGATTCTGGATTAGTCGATGAAGCAGGTAGAAAACAAACAAGAGGAATATGCTAGAATACGGCACACGCAACAAAAAGAAAAACAAACAAAACACAATAGCGTGAGACTGGGCTCAAGGTCAAGGATTAACAATGGCGATTGTAAACATCTATTGTTCGCAAGTTGAATAAAGGACGTAAACATCTATTGTCTCAAAAATGCGGGCGGGTCGCATTCTGGAGATTTATCGAGATTTTTCGAATCCAGAATCTTCGTGGCCCATATAAATAATGGTCGACAGCGCCGGCCAAGGCAGTTCAGTTTTGGACGCATCCAAGTGAAGATCGAAGTGAAGTTACAAGTGATTATCAGTGCAGTGTAACAAGTGCTAGTGTATAGTGACTGTTCGTGTGATTTCTGTGTGTTTGTGTGGTGAATAAAGTGACTGTTTTCGGTGAAATTAGTGATTTTAATTTATCCCGAACCCCAGCTCGTAACAATAATTTCGGTCTTACTGTAGTCGCACTTATCATGTTACCGGTGAGTGCGAGAGTCAGTATTGTGAAAAACAATATACTTCGTTCAGTAAACAACATAAACCCGAGAAACAAGCTCCGGATGAATATAGACTTCCTAAGGGCACTCATTTCAAACGCACGCGCTGCCTTCACGACCACTTGGAAGGGTTTCTCCCAAGCGTACATTTTGATAACCTGAAACATAAAAAGTTTACTTTTATACTCGACCCTAATAACTAACTGCTACTTCCGTATCAGTTCAGTCCAATCTTATCATGAATATGTATGTGGAACAATATTAAGCGTAGTTTATGGTTGAATAGAACACGGACTAAATATTATTTACCTGTATACCGTTAATAATTTCACTCATCAATTTAATTCGTCTATCTGTTCTCTTGGCTGTTGAACGTCTAACAACAGCTGTAAGCTTTGTCAAGCCAGCTGCAATGCAAAATATACCTTAGTAAGAGGAGCGAGAGTGTAAATTAAGTTCAAATGGTTGGGACGCTATTACCTTGTACAGGTAGAATTAATAAAACTACGCCAAATAGGCCGATGAACGGTGCGTAGCCCGCGGCCTCGTACAAGAAGTAAAGTACGACGGCGACTTGGATCGGCACTATCCACAAGTAGTGCAGGAACATGAACGAGAAGTCGAACCGCGCCACGTCGTTTGAGAGCAAGTTCACCAATTTACCACCTGCCACCTCTCCCACGGACACTTGACTCATACGTAGCAACTAAAGGATACAACAATAAAACTTTATTTCGCGGTTTTCTTCTGATATGACTTTAGGTTTAGATATGAAGCTCAAGACGTTAAAGAGCTTCTTATGTCGGTGTACCCAGTAGTACCCTATTAATTTTGCATTTATCTATATTAAAGAACATTTTAAGAGATTCAAAAGTTCACGTTAAGGCAGTTATTAGCGCCTACATAGGTAAGACAGTTATGAAATTTTAAAGTCAAATGAATATCTAAGTAAAAAATGGAAAAAAAAACATCTAAGTTGGTCTTACCTTCCTGTACAAGAGCGACGAGCACGCTACTTTAACTTTCATACTAAAACGACTCACGAACAATGCGTTATGGTGTTGACACATCATGCCAATAAAGTTAAGGCCAAGCATGGCCAGTGCATAGTAGCCGGCTTCCTGACGGGACATCTGGCTATCTACAGACCAGTATGACAGCAGTTGAGAGAAGAACAGTGGTTGACTCGTTCTGTAAATATAACTTGGAATTATTTGAGGTGGCGGTGAAGCGGCATTCGTAAGTCATCATCATCAATCATCATATCAGCCAAAAGACGTCCACTGTTGAAAAAGGGCTTCCCCCAAAGTCTTCCACAAGGACTGGTTATATACCGCTTGCATAAATAAAGCCGATAAACAAAAATTAGATTAAAATCGGTTAAAAAATTAGGAAGTTATAACCATTTTCATTTTATGATAGACAGAGAGCGCACTTCGGTTCTTGATGTCAATTTCTTCAACTTCTTCGTTTTGCGAGAAAGAGACAGCGCATCCCCTCTTATTCGCCACCAAAAACTTTAAACGCTTAACTTAGAAATTTATTAGCCGATTTAAATCATTTTTTCTAGATACTTGAATTTTTTATTTACACTTTTAACTAGGCCTATTATTTTTAATAAATACAACACCAGTCAACTACCCTATTGATTTAATTTTATTTACAATTAATTTTTAATCAATTGACTAAAATTTAAATTGATTAATGCCCAGCACTGATTATAACTATGTAATTTTTTTTAAATATAGGTGGTGTTCCAAACTAGGTCGAATCTCAGCCACAGTTCTTTGATTTATCGTAATCAATGAGATGAGGAGTCAATGAGGCCATATTCATATTATTACATACCTTACTGTAGCTATAATGAGAATATATATTGCGCCTGGCATGTAGGCCAGCCAGTAAGCCTTCCGTATCGCCGTCCATAACGATGGCTCTCTATTGTCCCTCGTCGCGTTTTCTAACTCCTCAAACCAATACCTAGAATTTATAAACATTCAGAAGTATAATTTTAGTCTCGTCTCGATCACAAGAAAAGTGGCGGCAGTAGTGTGTACGTTCCACCGGATTATATCTCTCCAACTTCAGATGCCGGAAGGAAAGTACCAATAGCTTTTCAAAATATAAAACAGTTTTTTTTTCGCCTGCTAGTGCAATAATGCTACTTATATTTATAATTATTTATTCTTTATACTTATTATTCCAGTGGTGATCAGTGCGACTGCTACGCTAGAGGTTCTGGGTTCGATTGCCAGGTCGAGCAGTGTTATTTGATTTATCTATGGAATTCTCAGTAGGTAAACATACCGGCTAACTGTGAGTGTACATTTAGTAGGTATAACCTTGCCTAAGCCTTTGGAGAATACATTCGCGATGGTATGTTATGTTCTTTATGCTTTTTTATGCCTAATCCAGATGTTTTCATTTTGCAACTGGTGGCCATCAAAGAATACCACGTTTTTCAATGGTTTTTTTAGAGAAGGGCGCACTTATTCATTTTTTGTTATTCAGACCCAACAGGTGTTGTCGTGGTCTTTAAATAAAGCACACAAAAACCCCATTGATAAAAAAGACGTTAATTGAATAAACAACGAAATTACTTTTTTGAGAATATATAAATGTGGGCGAAGCAAAAGAGGTTATAAATCCTAGTAGGTAAGTGGCGTTCTGTAATTTCTGGTTACCTCTATGGAAAAAGGCGAAAAAGCGACATCGCTTCATGGTGGACATTCCAAAAACCGGAACGAAACGCTTTAAGTCCACTTTTATCATGAGTACCGCTGAAATGTGGAATGCGCTTCCCGAGTGGATCTTCCCTGATAGATATAATGATCAAATCACGAGTGAATTGGTTTGTGTTAGGCAAGCGCGCTCCATCGTAGATCGCAGTATCTCTTAACATCAGGCGAACTGGCGGTCAAGCGTAAGCCTATCACGAATAAAAATAGGTAAATGTCTGTAGGAAATTATAATAAAATATAAAATAATATTTTCCGGATAACTTAATAAAATAATAACCAGCCAAATTAATCCAGCCGATCTCAAGTGATGCGCTTACCAACGAACGGCATTTCATGTTTGTATATATAAATAGATGTAGGTAAGTATAACTATGTATAAACTTCTACACTATGTTAAAAAAAAACCAATCACATCATCAAATAGAATAAGAAACAATAAAATATATTCATATTAATAAAATTAATATTCACGACTGTCATGCCCAGTGTGCCGCAATTATGTACCCTATAATCTAGCAAATTTTTAAGACCAAATATATAAAGCCATCATATGCCTTAGTATGTTTGACACCCAGGGACCGTGTGGCTGCCATCGGGGATTTTTTTCTTGTAAAGTGAAAATGGTTATACATAAATATAACCGGATCTCGATACCTAATAATACCTTCACGGGTCGGTTATGGTTTTCTTGACACCTTCACAGATAATAAAAAATAGACACATTGTATTTACAGGGTTATATTTTGTAAAACACTAACAACCTCGAAGTATTATAGGTATATTATTATTATTACTAACATCATAAATAACAACTTTTGTTC
Organism: Acronicta aceris; assembly: GCA_910591435.1. NCBI lineage: Eukaryota > Metazoa > Arthropoda > Insecta > Lepidoptera > Noctuidae > Acronicta > Acronicta aceris. The sequence continues at coordinate 9,455,684 of OU342760.1, read as the reverse complement.
TATGACTTTTAATTATTAATCAGGTTCTACTTTCATACAAGATTAAATAGGTACATATATTTAAAATTCGTCGCCTTAAATTTTAGCAACCCTACGCGGTAGCAGTCTATTTATGGTAAAATTATTGTTTTGTAAAAATACGTAGGATAAAAATGTTGTTGTTTACGCTGTTAGCTAAATATACCTGCGAGATTATTACTGTTAATAACCCTGCTTATTTATGATAAGTTGTTCAAGCAGAGCACCTAAGTAGGTACAACATACTTATAGCACAGTATAAATATGATATATGGGACTCCTGGGAAAAACCTGGTTTTGCATATGATAAGTAGATACCGAAGTGAGTACTTACTGACAAAATACAAATAAACGAGTGTGTGTGTGTGTGAATAAGTGTTTATCTATATGTATAACTATAGGTACCTATAATAAAATTATAACAGGCCGATATCTGTACATTATATAGCAACAACTTTATTAGAGCAACACAAGTCAAAATATCACTTTTTTGAATTATTGTCTGTCTGTATGTTTGTACGCGCATCACGCAAAAACTACTGCATAAATTTGAACGCAGTTTTCACTTAAAATTTAGTGCATGTTTCATCTTGTTAAACCGTCTAGAATCGGACTTATGTTAATCTTTTCGGGACGTGAGTGAAACTGCGGGCAACAGCAACTAGTTTTTAATATAACTACTGCTTACAAAGGCACGTATAGTAAGCACAAACATATTACCGATGTGATGCAGCTAAACTATACAAATATTTGCGCAGGGAAAGGAACGGATGAACTGGACGGCAGACAAACATGACATGTGCACAGTATCGATCCATCCGAGAGGGTTCTCATTGTTTACCAAGTGATTGCACATTGCAAATCTTCGAATGAAACATCTAGAAAATATTTGTGAAATTTGGAATTAAATTATCTCGGACTGCGGTCCCGGTTGCCGGATCCATTTAATTTTATTATTTTCCTTCCGTCGACTGGGACCACCCATAAATGAATACAAAAATCTATCATTCAAGTCAAAAACAGTACAGTCAAACGAAAAAATATTAATTAAATTATTTTTACATTATTATTACTGTTTATAACATAATTGATAAGTTAGCACAAAATATATTACTATTATCTTACCTTTCAAAATATTCACCTTGTCGTTCAGAATTGTATATTTTGCCGGGATCTATTAAATCGTCTTCTTCAACATCTCTTCTATTCCCATTTATGAGTACAGGACACATCCACCAGATGAAGATACGGGAAAATATGTTAGGCTTTGATATCTTTCTTTTTGTTTCATTGTTTGCAGTGACATTTTGAGTATTATTATGTTCACTTGCCATATTGAGTTTATCCTAAATGATTACTTCACACAATTGTTTTTATATTTTTGTACACATTAGTATAATGTTTTCACGACACTCTACATTACGCTAACTTCATTACCGCGTTAATTTCAAACTGAATAATAAATATAGCTGTTTCGCGACCAGGTACCTAATCGTGAGCTGTATAAGTGATAACAGCTTTAAATATACATAACACACCCGTAGTTATCTCTAGATTATACTTTATTCCATAGTTGGTACTTTTATTATCAATTAATAATCACGTTATTGGTGATTAGCCTAAATCTATTTATTAAATTTTTAAACTATTATACTTTTTGTGTGTGGTTACATTTTATGTAGTCGATGATGTCGTCGTCTCTAACCTGCGTATAAAATATTCATTGACCCACATTTTTAAGAGGTTCAAAAAGGAGGTTTTTACTATCTTCTGTAAGTACTACGTACCGTTTGCTATTAGTACATTAATTTGATCGTAGCACCTCCGTCTACATATGTACTCGTACCTACATTGTTTCGACTTTTCCTCGTTTATAACTACTACCATTTAAATACTTCTAGGTATTTCTGAAATTAACCGTTCTTTATATCTTTTATAAATAAGGGCAGTTGTAAGTGTAGTGTAATCTTATGTAACATATTAATCATAAATAAAAACCTGCCTGTTATAATAAAACCTGTAACCTGTCATAAATAAAAGACTGCCTCATTAACCTAGTGGTCCTGAGCGCCACTGCAAAGCTAGGGGTCCTGGGTTCGATTCCTAGCTAGCTCGAGCAGTGTTATCTTTTGCAGGTTTTTCTATAAAATTCTATTTACGGATTTCATTAATGGCAATAGGCTCGCCCTATTACATGGGACCTAAACGTACTCGAAAATTGTGCGTGTACATTAGAACGCCTCTGCCTATCCCTTCGAAGAAAACAGGCGTTATGGTATGTTAAAAACTAGCTCGTCTAACCGCTAACGACGCTATATACCTACTTACTATAACTAACATATGCATCCGAAATCGTTTTGCCTAAATATCAGTAGAAAAGTGGAATAATTGATGCAACAATGCCCTAGTCGATAACAATTGTGGGTTATTGGATTAAATAAATATCAATGACGCTAAGTAATTTAGTTTTATGAATCGTGACACTAATATTATTGTGATACTCACTGAAGACAATGAAATAGGAAAACCAGTAATAACTTGAGTCAATAGGCTAATCGAAGCTAAGAATTAAAAAAAAGCCTTGCCCCACACTAGGATGTTCTCCTGTATCGTCGGTGCGTTTACAAACACAAATTCTTACATACACAAACGCCCAGACCCGACACAACTACCTGTATTATCGTACATTTTTACGTGGGAGAGCTATGTTTCGCCGAGTGAGTGACGTAACCGGAGGCCCAATCCCCTTTTAAAAGGTCGGGAACGCACTCGTGACTCCTCTGGTGTTGCGGTGTCCATGGGCAGCGGTGATCGCTTACCATCAGGCGATCCGTCTACTCGTTTGCCCTCCAATCCCATAAAAAAAAACAAATATTTGTTTCGTGTGGGGATCGAACCCACAACTCGTGGCGCAGAAGCCGGTCGCTCAACCGCTACGCGAAACGTGTCGTCTAAAGCAAGTATTCCAGTAAGCTACGGATCCGAAACGTGGACACTCACGTCAAGACTGATACCTAAGTTTAAACTCGCAAAGCGGACTATGGAGTATCCTTGAGGGATGGAAAACTCAAAGCTGCTAAGGCTCCTTCTTCAAGAGGCCTGTTCAGATATTGCCCTACATTGTAACTCTCACACCAGATCTTATCACATCTGTCTGGACTTTAAAAGAGACCATGATTCTCTGAGTTTGTTTCGGCATTTCTTCTCAGAGGTCGCCAGTTAGGAAAGCCATCTAGTTATAAAAATTTAAAACATCGACTTGTAAAAGTATTCTTAAAGGATCTATTTACAGAAATAAAATATCATTTATCATTTATATTATATGTGAGACAATCAAAGTAACCAACAGAGCTCTTAGCACGCTGAAGTAGCAATAGGCCGGACACATCCCGCAGAGAACCAACACCAGCTGAAGCAAGGAGTTTGTGGGTAAAGACCCCATCTAGCTAGGCAAGCGTTGTGTGGGGCACGCGTCAGCAAGGTGTAGTGACGACTTATGTAATGCAGCTGGAATTTGACTGAAAAAAGCAGGAGATCGGGTTCTGTGGTGTCCACTGAAAGAGTCTTGTGTGTCCAGCATTGGAAGAATACAGGTAAGTGTACAGGTTTCTACAGATGAATCAATATTCGTAACAATGAATAATTATTTTATCAAAATCAGTCCACTCTATGAAAGAAAAGAAATAACTTTGGTATGAGGTCAAAGTATTTAAAGAAAAGAGTATTTTTTTAACATACATAACATACCATCACACCTGTATTCCCCGAAGGGTTAGACAGAGGTGTACTAATGTACACCCACAGTTCGCAAGTATTTTTAGGTTCCATATAATAGGGGGCGAGCCTGCTGCTATTAGCCGGGCACAAATCCAGACTCCGAGCTACTGAGAATTTCATAGAAAAACCCAATAACACTTTGCTTGACCTGGGGATCGAACCCAGGACGACGACGACGACGACGTCGAACCCAATAATCTAGCGTAGCAATCGCGCTTGGAACCACTAGACTAATGAGGCAGTCAAGTAGTTTTTTAGTGATATTAAAATATAAAATTAATGTGGTGTTCTGAGTAACAAATAATGAATTACTTAGGTGAGCATAATACGGGATTTTGCGACATTCCCATGGAATTGGTAAAATGTGATCATCACCTGTTTTTTTTTATTTATTTCGTGATTCATCAATCCATTCACTATTCCACTGCCGGGCACGGGTCTTCTCTCAGAATGAAAGGGTTAGACTTGACATACCGTCGTGAAAATCTATCAAACGTGCAGGTTTCCTTTTCGATGTTTTCCTTCACCGTTTAAGCACGTGATAATTAACAATTAATCAGCACATGACTGAAAAGTCAAAGGCCTTGGATTCAAAGTCGAGACCTAGTTTTGGAGAATATGTTCACAAGTCAGTTCACGAGACGGCAACTGCTGCTTTTCCCTCGTTCTCTTTGGCGTCACGATATTAGAGCTATTTTGCGTACCAAAAAATGTTAACTATCTTTATAAACAGTCTGATGTAGCCTTTACTACATGCTGATTAGTGAGAACCGATAATATATGTACTAGCTAAGTTTTGATTAAACTAGTCTGTACATATTATGGATTTAAAATATGGCAAACATTTTAATCCAATGTTTCGTTAAATGAATATCGAACCCCGTTAACACCGCTACAAGTGTTAACATAATTTATAATATTTTTTAAAGTTATTACGTCATTCAGCCAGGGTAATAATTTACAACGATTAAAACAAAAAATATTATTGTTACATTTATTGTATCTATCATTATTAACCATTTATTAATGTAAAACAAAAAACAAGAGATCTAAGTATTAAATTATTAGTTGCGTAATGCCTATGTCTTTGTAAAAACAGATATTACCGACAAAGTTTTATTTAACTTTGTTAGAATGCACCGGACAAACTTTTGATATTAAGGAATCACATGTGCATCTAGATTCCATTAATTTTTTTTCTATATTTTCCACTAACATTTTGACGTGACAAATAGGAACCCTATCACAGTCACAGATTGGAGACGATTTTTGAGTAACAGAACTCGTAGCTGTGTCACTAAGATAAGATCTTTTGTAATTGTTTATGGGCACGGGGAAGAAAATGGAATTCGTAAGCTTAACCGTACCGGCTCTTGTTTGCGAATTAATTGGTACAGGGCTTTCAAACCAATCGCTTTCACTAGTACAGGACGCTCCTAAACTAAAATTTTCGTCGAAAGTGCTAGTAGTATGGTGCATAGTATTTACATTAACGAGGGAATTCTTCAAAACTATATAATCTTCATTTTGTACGCCAACTGCGGCTTCACACACAAGTCTGCCATCTTTTTGTTCACATACATTTGGTGTATCATCCTCGGCAACATGGTCAGGCATTTCATAATAATTCACAACGTCACCACTTTCTTTGTTGTGGGCGCTTTGCATTATATAAGAAAAATCTTGATTGCAATTAGATAAGTCAGATAAGTATTGTTTCCATATATTATCTATCTTATCATTATTAGCCTGAACTACTGATTTCATACAAACGCAAGAACCAAGAGCGCCGTCGCAACTGCAATCAACCGTGTAACCAATGTAAGGTACATTAGTATTATTATCATCAGCCACCTTTTTGTGTTCGTCTAGCTTACTGTTATCATTTTCATTCCTTTCTTCATTTGACAGAGTATTAATTTTATCTGGTGGAAGGCATCTTAACGATCCTTGTTCTATGCCATTTTTAGGCAATTCACAACTAGTATTGACGGTTCTAATTTCATAATCTGTATAAAGATTGACTAACACTTCTTTTGTTACAAACTTTTCTGAAAAAATATCTTCATCTGTGTTGTAACAACAATCACATTTATTGTACATCACTCCATTACATTTGCTATCTGTAATAATAGTATCAGTCTCGGTAGTTTGTGCGTTTTTATTACCCAATTCCATGATGTCACACGATTTAGCTTCCATTCCCAAATTAGGGGGTACTTGAGATGATATGTTTTCTGTAAGGATCATTGACTTGTTTGAGTTTTGTTTTGATGATGTCATTACAACAGGTAAGTTGTGAACTGCAATAATTTCATAATTCGACTTTGAAATAGAACTATTTGTATCTTTTTCGGGTAATTCTTTAGCAGGTAAGTCTAGATCTTCTATACGCACACATTTTTTACGCGTATCAGCACTATTTTTACACTTACATATATCTTTTAAGCGTTGGAAATCACTTTCAATTAAGTTGCATACTTTGTCTAAAATATCTGGTAAAATTATATCTTTATTATTGTTTACAACACATAGACACTGGACACGTTTTATTTTAATTTTGAGATATTCTTGTAAAAGACCATAGGCTCTGTTCCAACTTCCATCATTCTGTAAACCTCCTGGACAGCTACATTTCATTTCATTAGCACAGTCTGAAATAACTTGTTTCACTCTTTGTAAAATAGCAGAAAATAATTTTTCTTCTTCTTCTGGTGGTATACATGAAGACTTACATGAATATGATTTAAATTCTTCTAACTTTCCTTTAAGATGATCCTCTAATAAATGAAAAGCATTTACTTCTAAATCTTTAGAATCTTCCATAGTAAGGCTGTTACAACAAATACAGGATTCTATCGTATTATCAGCATATTTAAAACTTTGTGAATCTAGGCCTTCATCTTTACAAGTAGCAGTACTGTCTTGTAACTGATTTGTAAAGAAGTTATTCATAAACATTTTAAACTCTTCAAAATTAGCATTACATTCACATTTTGGGGTTTTGCTAAATAAATTTTGCTCATTTCCATCCAAAGCTATAACTTTTGGTTTCGTAAATGACCCAGATGGATCGATATTTCTATGGATTTTTGTACGGTGTTCAACAAATTTGTTTTTTGAAATCAATAAATCTTCGGCGTTATGATCAACATCTTTCATTATTCTTTTTGTTTTTTGGTGTGTACTCAAATCATCTAGAGTAACACCCAAAAATTTTATGTAATATTCACAGTTTTTTGGAAGTAATTCTGTCTTTTGAGTGGCATTGTTGATGTCATTCATTTCGTTTTGGTCTCTCGCAAAATTAATACTTTTTGAAGATAGTTTTTTATGCTTCAAATCTGGAGTTACTTTCGTCTGGCAAACATGAAATTGATTTAAAATTTCTAATTTATACTGATCTTCAGTCTGAGACCTTTTATGATCTTTTTGCATTTCTTGATAAATTTTACATTCACAAGCATTTGAATTTATACATTTAATTGGAACGTTATTTTTAGCATTAAAGGTTTTTTCCTTGTTATTTTCTTTTCTAGAATCAATATTGGGTATACATTTACAAATATTTTCATTACTTTTATCCAAATTGACTGCACCCATATATTCTGACTCAGTGGTGACGGGCTGTAAAATATGGGCCGATCCAGTTTGTTTATTATTCTCTTTATAGGTGTTTTTACCACTTTTTTTATTTAAATTTTCTTTATTACTTTCTGTTGAGATCGATAAATTTATTTTAGAATCATTTTGATCACTGACACGCATTGACTCTTTAATTGCAGTTTTAGAATATTTACTTAGACTGCTTTTAATGTCTTTGATAGATTTTTCTTGAGGATCTGCTAAATCACACTTCCATTTAGTTAATGTCTCTAAAAGTTTATCTATTGATGTATTAGATGGTTCTTTATGAAAACATTTACAGTTGCTATCGCAAAGTTCTGATATTTTGCTGCCATTTTCTTCAATATCAGAAGACGGAAGATAATTGTTTATTGGTTTTGTTTGTTTTACTATGGAATTTTGGGGTAAAACTTCTTTTAATGATTTTTGCTTCCATGACGATTTATTATCATAATTTAACGGAGTATTCTGAAAATTTTTACCGTTTTTTTGTATTCCACATAAACATAAATTAACTGCATATGATTGGCCGTGACTTGGTTTTTTGCTTTGCTTAGTTGGTTTTTCATTCGTGGAAGCTTTTTTTGCAAAGCTATTAGTGTCCACACCTTTTTTTCTGAAAACTCCCGATTTGTTTTGAGTTCTTGGAGAATCATCTCTAGTAGCTTTATAGTGTTTTGTGTCCCTTTTGTTAATTTCGCCGTGGAAGTTAGAAATTTCTTTTGTTACTATTGGAAGATTTTCATTTTCTACTACCTAAAAAGATACATAACAGTATTTTATAATCCTTACTAACTAATATTATAAACGTGAAAGTTTGTGAGTATGGATGTATGGATGTTTATTACTCTTTCACGCCAGAACGGCTGAATGGATCTGGATGAAATCTGGTACAGAAATAGATAATAGTCTGGAATAACACATAGGCTACTTTTTATCCAAGTCGGATCCAATTCTGAAGTCGACGCAGACAAAGTAGCGGGCAGAAGCTCTTCATTAAAAAATGTCATGCAATAAAGTAACTCAAATTCCTTAGAAAAACTGACTTACCGATGATCGTTTGACTATTTTCGTAATTTTTTCTTCCATTAATTTTAAATCTTCTTTTTTTATGGAGTCCTACGGTAAATAAGGCGGAAATTAAATTGATAAAACTAATTAAGAATTCTATTACTACATCAGAACATAATATTTAAAGAAAAAATACTAAATAATAACAACATTACCTTTTTCAGGTCTTCGATTTGTATTCGTAATTGTGTGACATCTTGGATGGTGCGCTTCCAGTAAGCTGGTGTGGCTGTCTCACATGACTGCTTGACGCTCGCCATAAGACCACCGAAAGGGGTATTCGATGATGGCATCAGACACGAATAAACGGCAGCTAAAGCAAAACATAAAATCTCATTAGAACAAATATTATAACAAAAGATATATACCTACTAACTACTAACTTGGTACGTACTCGCTTAGTTAGTAATAAAAAAATCACATAGTTTTTGATTTTGTGTCTTCATAAATAGTGACACTACAATAAGATAACAAAAGAAACAGACCCTCTGCCGTGGCTGGTTTACATTCACATGGCGGCGGTCCTGACGTGACGATCTCTTTTGCCCGGTGCGCCAGTTGTTCGGCTCGTTCTTGAAACAGCTGCTCGGCCAGCTCTGTAGCCATCTTCTGGGCACGTCTCTCCAGAGCTCTTTGCTGCCACCCCTCTTTTAGGTCGTCTTCTGGCTCCGGTATCATTTTCGCTACGTCTGCACAAGACTCTCCAACCCACTAATACACATAGATGACGCTTTAAAACTGACACACTCAGGCAGATAAAAAGTAAAATATACAAATGTTGAATGATACCTTTGCATGATAATTTTCTATAGCTGTTGCGATGGCAATATCAAGTTCACCCATCAACAATTTAGAGAAATAATTTCTTAAATTCGTCTTAACAACACTGGCTCGATCCCAGTTATGTTTGTCCTCAAGGCATTTCAACAGTTGACATGGCATCTGTGAGCCGGACCCACCAAGTTCCATCTGCAAGCCCCCAAACAAATCCGCTAGCAAGTTGGATAGTAGCCGGCCTCGCATTGATGTACAAGAACACGACTCCTAAAATAAAGGAAGTAATTTAAATAAAAAAATATTGCCAACCATACCATATAATATGTAACCATATTGGGTATTAATATAACAGTTGTCAATATACTTATCTACTGATTAATAAGTATCTTATTAAGCGCATGTCATGGTTACGATGGTGTAATTATAAAAGAAACTAATAAATTCAAGAAATCAATATAATATGTATATTGATAAGTTTTCCAAAACTCGTAATTTACAAAGCTGAGTGAAAATCAATCCTTAAATTACCAGCAGTTTATCTTCGGGCGCGCACCGACACAAGGCAGCCAGAGACGGCGTCCGCTTTACCTCCACTGTCTCGTCGACGGGCATCTTGCACCGACACTCCATCACCTGTTCCTTCAGCCCGTTCAACATTCCCTTCTTCTTATTCAACTCGTCAATTCGCCCTTGCATCTTCAGGTCGCACATCACCTTGCAACCTTCCAAGTCTTCTACCATTTCCATTTTTTCTTGACGTAGCTGTTCGTGCTATAAAAACGAAACAGGCGTACGTAACTAGGAAATAAGTATACAGACTGCGGCGATTTAAATAAAGATAAAGTTTATCAGCATCATATTCGCGACTGTAGCAAAGTAGAATATTTTCTAGATTTCTAGCTAGCATTCCTAAATTCGAAAAATAATCCCACCTCATCATATGATTATCTCTTGAAACTAAATTATAGCGGTACTGTAATGGTTTGCAATGGTCAACAATGCTCAGAGTAAATAATAAGGTAAATAAAATAATATTACTTAGATACTTGCTAAAAATTCTAGTAGGTATAATAAATATCCGAAATATATAATATAGGTAGTTACTTGAAATAAATTAACCTGACAATGAAATGTTAAATTATCTATTGTTTTCATTATTTCATCTCGATTAACTGTATATAATGTGTTAGGGACACAATGTTCGGAAAACTTTTAAGAAAAAGAGCCAGATGCCCGAAAAATATCGATTTTTCGGAAGCTCAAAGACCCGCAGTTTTCCGTTTCAGGTTTTTCACTATAGGTATGCTATTTAATAAAATACATTATAGGTATGCTATTTAATAAAAAAAATATAGGACAAAAAAATCGTAATCGTTGTGAATACGACTGTAGACGGCTACAAGTTTTGCGTTTACTGATATAACAAATTTCTTGAAAATAAAGGCTTACTTATATGTCTCAAAATGACTTTAGGGCTTCGTTATTATAATTATGACTCGTTATTCTAATCAACGTGTTTGAAGTTTTGCGCTTATTGTGTTACACGTTGTATAAGTAACTTGAGCTTGAACATGACCGCACTTGAAGAGCCGCAATTGACAATTTTTGCGGTTTACCGACCCCTGCCCTAAATCTGCTTATATCTATACGAATTTATGTATAAAAAATATTCAGCATCTTAGTATTACATTCTAATTGGAAATACATTATATTATTAATGACCACATATAATTTTATTAAATGTGTAAAAAAGTGTAAACTCATGCTTGCTTACATATTTTAATCTAATCTATCTGACGATAGTTATCATACCTAAGATATTCGATGATACATACTTCGTTACGCACTGCTGTAGAATATTTACTTGAAGAAAATTACAATTTATTTGATTAATTCATTTTATGATAATACCTCAGACAGGCCTTGATAGAGGTTTATACCGTGGTCAAAACAATACCGTCATCGACAATGACATTATATACACTCCCGGACTCCTAAATCGAGTGACCTAGCATAATGAGTTAGTATCGTCCATAACTTTAAAAAATTATTATATGATTATCCAAATAGTTTTTATGCAGTTTTGTAGCTGGCATATTTGTCGCCTAGTTGACATGCATATGGTTCTAAATTTAAATTTGTAATCTCCAAAAACAAATGAAGAGCTGCAGTTGTTCATTTTTTAGGAAACCTGAACAATACAGAAACTGTAAATTAGAGCTTTGATTAATGATTTTTTTGTATCTACGGATTGAAAAAGTTCCTCAATTGTTTTTGTTAATGTTTTAACCGTTTCTGAGTTGAGCGTAGTAACGGCTCAAGCTGTGGCTCTTCTTCAGTCTGGTTTAAGCCAGAGAAACGTGAGTACACAACTTCACATAAGCCGATCCGCTGTTCAAAGATTGTACCACAGGTTTCTAGAGACTGGGGGATATGTTCGTCATTTACGTGGACCACGATGACAACTTCGTTTACGTGCCCTTTAGTGACCAGACAAAGATCATGCTTCATGGTAACGATGGAAGGAGGAAGGTCTACCGAAGGTAGGAAGAACGTTTTGTGCAGTGTTGCGTAGAAGAGAAAGTAAGTTATGGTGGTGGGTCGTAGACCGTCTGGGGAGGCATTTCCGCCGCAGGCAAAACTGCACTTGAATTTGTGTCTGGGCCTCGGATGCCATCACTAAATGCTGACCGCTATATACGCCAATGTTTGGAGGCTCATGAAATGACGTATGCCGAGTTTGTATGCCCTAACTTTATTTTTATGCATGACAATGCCAGACCCCACACGGCAGGAATCAACAAAAATTATCTCCAAGACGTTGGTATCACCGTAATGAAATGGCCAACGAGAAGTCCCGACATGAACCCAATTGAGCACCTGTGGGACGAGTTAAAGCGACGCGTTCGAGCTCGTCATCCAGCCCCACAAACATTACAGGAACTGAAAACTGCTATCGAAAAAGAATGGGAGAATATCCCTCAATATGCGATTTTAACACTGATTAATTCAATGCCAAATCGCAAGACTGTTGTCATTAATGCTTTAGGAGGCAATACAAGTTATTGAATAAACAGATTTTTTTGACTAAACCATTTTTCCTTTCAAAATCCATCAATTGTCTTAGTCTGTACAAAGGCAAAATCAACACTTAGGTCATTAAAGCGCATTTAAAAAAAATGTGTTCATACTCAGAACAACAACAGTACATGAGCCTAATGTTGAATACGCCAGCTACAAAACTGTATAAAAACTTTTTGATAATTCATATATGTATTGCAATTGCAATTTGAGAGCCTAGGGTAGAGTAGGGTTGGGAAGCCTAGTGGTATGACCGTTGGACTGCCAAGTCAAAGGTCTCGAGTTCGAACCCAAGGCACGCACCTCTGACTTTTCGCGCGCTTATACGGTGAAGGAAAACATCGTGAGGAAACCTATGCAGATTTCCTCACGATGTTTTCCTTCACCGTCATAGTGTTTTCCACACGCCATCGAAAAATCTCTTGTGTGTGAAGTCTTCCAACCCGCATTAGGCTAGCGTGTTGTGGACTATAGCCTAATCCCTCTCATTCTGAGAGGAGACCCGTGCCTAGCAGTGGGACAGTATAATGGGTTGATTATGTTATGTTATATATTTATTTAAAGTCATGGACGATACAAACTCATTATGCTAGGTGGTTCGATTTAGGAGTCCGGAGTGTATATATATATATATATATATAGGTATATCCTTATGCTTACTTCCTTACTTAGTAATATTATAAAGTTTGTGAGTATGGATGTATGGATGTATGGATGTTTGTTACTCTTTCACGCCAGAACGGCTGAACGGATCTGGATCAAATTTGGCACACAAATAGTTATAACCTAGAATAACATATAGGCTACTCTTTATCCAGGTCAGACCCAATCCTGAAGTCCACGCAGACAAAGTAGCGGGCAGATGCTAGTATTTATATAATCATTTAATATATTAAATTAATATACTATATCATTGATCATCAAAGAATATCAATGTACCGATAATGCAGACTTCCAAAATGATGCACTGACGATCAATTAGATACTTGAACGCTTTTTGATATACCTCGGTTATACCTAAATATATTCTTATGCTCGGGGTGAGTAACAATAATAATGTTATTTTTATTTTATTACATAATTGATTAGTTATACCTATACCTACCCACTTATTCTTTTTCCGGGCTATTGTTTCTTTCTTGTTATTTAATCTTGTTGTGACTGTCAGAATAAACTTTCTATCTTTAGGTAGGTACGTAGGTATCTACTAACTGTATTTGACGAACATTTGCTGTTATCGTAAAAAAAGTCTATTTCATGGAAAACATGATGTGGAATCCATTTTAGATTATCACTTTTCCCTTTTGGGTAGCACAGAATTGAAAAAAAGGAAGATTCAAATTATTGTGACATTAATTAAAAAAAGACTGCAATAAAATCAATTGGCAACCGACTCAAACTCACTGTGATGTGACCATTTAGGTAGGCGGCCCACTTATCCTTACTAATATTATAGACGCGAAAGTTTGTATGTATGGATATTTGTTACCCTTTCACACCAGAACGGCTAAACGGATCTAGATAAAATTTGGCTCAAAATTATAGCTTGAAGTGACACATAGGCTACTTTTTATTCAGGTCGGACCCAATCCTGAAGTCCACGCAGACAACGTCGCGGGCAGAAGCTAATTTAAAATACATGAATCATTGGAGTTAGGCGAGCACCTGGCAAGCTGTGGTGATGGCAGACGGAATAAGGCTGTGACCTAGAGGCGGGCCAAGACTAGAAGAATGAATATTGGTTCCAGCAAGGCCAAAGTCTGCTATTTTAATTGTTTCCGAATGGTCGTCTAATGACAAAAATACTTACAGATTTGCTAGATAAAAATGTAATTCCGATATCTGGTTATGTATAATGTAATGTAATTATGAGTCCACTGTTTTTTTTAACACTTACATTAAGATCATGGTTTATTATGTACATAAATTCCTATAAAAACGGTATGTTTTACGGCATTAACCGGGCAAAAATTCCAAACCCCGAGCTGCCCTTAAGAATTTCATAGAAAAACCCAATAACACTGCCCGACCTGGGAATCGAACCCAGGACCTCTAGCATAGCAGTCGAGGACAGGACCACTAGGCATGAGGCAGTAAATTTGTTAGATGACTCAATATTAGGAGAGGTGGTAGTCTAGTGGCTAGGGCGCCGCGTCGGACTGGCGATCATGTGGTTGCCGGTTCGAAACCCACCCTACCGACATGAACCCACTCGTAACACAAGCATTTAGCTTGGCACGAGGGATTAACAATTAAAAGCTTATTTAAAAGAATATACTTAGAAGGTATCGATTTACGAAATATTCTAAAGTACTTTAATGTTCAATTTGACAACAAAACAGAAGATTTGGGTTCACGGGCTGAAGTCATTGATACAATCGCGGGTCGAACATTATGAAGGATATAAGCATAAGTACAGCTTGACAGAATAAGGGAAAAATTATGCCTCATCTTACATTCGGTGAAGGCGCATAATGATGACGATGTATGACTGATTTGATAAAACGCAAATATTTTCGGCGACAATAGAAATATAAATATTATTTTTTTGTTGAATCAGTTATTACACTAAGTTGTTTATGAAGTACCTATAAACATATCTGGTATAAAAACCTATTTACGTGAAATTACAAAAAAACTACCATCATAACTTGATAACTTGACGACACGATTGGCGTAGCGGTTGAGCGATCGGCTTCTGCGCCACGTGTTGTGGGTTCGATCCCCACACGGAGCAAATATTTGTATGATCTACAGGTAGTTGTTCCGGGTCTGGGCGTTTGTGTATGTGAGAATTTGTATTTGTAAACGCACCCACGATACAGGAGAAAATCCTAGTGGGGCAACGTTTTTTTAAAAAAGTAAAAAAAGAAAACTACGATCAGAAATAATTTAACATCCTCAGAATAGTCAGAATGTTTATAGATTAGGTACGTTTTAGATCGTTAGTACAATAATTTACTAAATAAGACTTATGATTAGGTACTAGATATACCTAATACCAATTATTAGATAGATTTACCTCCAAAATAATTTATACCTATTTTACATTAACTGTTTTATTTTAATTCAGCAAAGCCCGTAAGGACCCCCGGTGTACTAGAAAACAGGTTTGACATTGTGTCTGTAATTAAGTAGGTAGGCACCTACAGTAAACATGACAAATGTTATCGTTTTAAAATACACCTACGTAGAAAGAGTCGATATACAAATGTAAGTAGGTACGTTTATGACCTACATCCCTAATCTCTTTACTTAGTAGGTCAGACAACTTAATGCAGATGTTTCATTACTTTCATGGTTCTTACAAACAATAATATTATAGGAACCATATCTTAAGTGTAAAATAAGTAACTTATAATTTATATATAGGTCGTTGGTCAACGACTTGACAAGTCTAATATTATTAAAAATATAAAGAATTTCCGATCTGACCGAACCGACGAAATTTATAATCATTTAAAAGATGGCATAAAATAACCTTCATACCAACTTATACATTTACGTTTAATTAATTTACCGAATTAACAGAAAAGGTAAAACTTAATACGGTCTGTTTCATTCCCTTACATTGAAATACTAATATTCAATAATGTATTCTCGGATAAATTTAGTTACTTATTCGGGATAGGTAACAAATTTTTCTTATTACTTTGCGGTCTTATTTCTATCTAATAGTAGATTGCAATCTTTTATTAAATATAATGTATTGAATATATAATTATGTTGTTTAAACATTATAAACTGATGATTGTATAGTATCTTATAATAATACTTCTAAATATTAGAAGACTTAATTGCAAATGCTTATAAATAAATATCAATTCCCATAAAGGTAAGCGGAATAATTATATAATAAATAATTAAATTATTAAGCCGCTTTTGCTTCATAGGTTAAAGAATATGCGACACCAATCAATCAGTGAATCGTTAAATCTCTTATTGTTAACGGTCCAAATAATCACAAAAAGAAAATTATAAAAAACCATAAGATGCAAACTGACACCTGAAAATACAATGAACTAAGTACAGGACCTATCTACACAAATGTTTAGTAAGTAAAATAAACCTAATGTAGGTACTCGTACTTAATAATCTGATGTTTCAGTATTTACATTGGTACATCTTTGACGTCCGGAGTCCTTTTTGGGATATGATTAATGTATCGTCGCTAAAAACAAGCGGTATACCTCTTCCTTAATTCGCACATTCGCCTCGTCCTCTTCGAGCAACTCATTAGAGACCTGAGCTATTTGCTCGCGTAACCCGCTCAGCTCCGCACGCATCGCTCGCTCAGCCTCATGCGTCAGTGCACGCGCTGAATCGGCTTCATTTTCCAGTGATATCAACTTACGGCGTGCTTGTTCCTCTTTAAACTGAACAAAATAAATGAAAGCCATATTATTTGTTACTTTCTAATTATTATGGTTGCAAGTTGCTGTTTCATATACTAACCTTTAAAGTTGAAAACCACATTCTTGTGGCAGCGAAGAGGAAAAATAAAATATTACAAACAAGTATCTTAAATTCAAATACTGCGAAATAATACATTATCGTAAATACGGGTAACACGAATTACATCATCGGATCTCTAGGCTCTAAATACATCAGTCAACTATGAATGTTAGGCTAGCATAATAAAATGGTGCTTGGAGCTCAGATTTGACGACCAAGCGCCACTTTCTCTATCTCTTGTTCTCGATCAAGCACAATTATAGTATGCGCGTCATAAATTGTAGGTCACCTGCAGGTCTCGCTCGTACTGTGCAGCCCTGCACTGGTACTCCGCCAGTGTGGCCTCGTCTTTGGCCGCCTCCTCACTCAAACGCAACTTGGTGCACGCGCGGTCACACAGCTGTTTCTCCAAGTCAGTCAATTGTATCCGTTTAGTTTCTGCACTGTCCCCTCTGTCTTTCAGTTTTTCAGACAAACTTGTACAAGCGATCTTAAAACCGTTTCGTTCTGCTATTAGTTTTTGGATCTGCAATCGTTACGTACGTCAAAGGTACCTACTATGGCGAAAAGATGATATGGAATGAAAGGTGGGGCATGATAATGTATTATTTTTGTTGTACAACATTCTCCAATCGTTTGAGGTAACTAAATTTGGAAATATTAGCTTACATAGTATTAGGTACCTATACTAATATCTTACTTGTTTTTTAAGGTCATCTTCTTTTTCCTCGGCAAGTGTAAGTCGCCTTTGGTAGCCGATCTCCAGGTCCTTCCATGCAGCTTCAGCCCGTTCCAAAAGTTCGACTCTCTCAGCTTCACGTCGCGCCAGTTTGCTCGCGCGTGAACGGAGTTCTTTGGTGGTTGCATCCAATGAAGCTAGCCGCTCCACGCACGCAGTATCCAAACAACATGCCTAATAAATCAATGCTTGAATACTATCTAATAGTTTACTGGTAAATATAATCAGTACCTACATATAAGTTAAAGAAACCAAAACAAAATAATGAGTATGTAAACGTAAGCCTGGTTTCTACTAGAAATGCTCTTGTAGAAACCGGTGAATTAAGTTAAAGGTAATGAAGGACTCGAAGAAAATAGGACGTTATAATTGAACGAGGTTGCTGCAATAATAGCAGGCATTATCAATTACCACATTTTTAAGTGATTATTCATGATCAATAACTGTATATACATATTATGTACAATGTTGTTACTCTTGTTTATTCTCCTTTGGATGGACAAATTGGTAAACATTAGGTTTATAGAACTTATATACATGTACTGTGACAGTTAAATTAAATTCAGTGATTGTTTTAAAATTAATAATTAATTTAATATAATATATTAATTTAATATATTATATTAATTTAGTATATTATATTAAATTAATAGTATTAATTCATTAATTAAATAAATAAAATAATTTTTTTTTTTCTGGATTTAATGTTTAATAAACAAAGAACTGCCATTATTTTGCCAGTTCTTTTTTAATTTAAAGAAAACGGGACTCCGTTGATTGTAAGTACTAACTGCGTCAATTTTGCTCATCGTGTCGGCTTGTCCGTTTTGTCCTTTCTTTGGCGTTTGCCGTAATGGTGGTTGTTGATTGTCCAATCGCATAATAAATTTTGTATCCACTGGCAATTTCACAACAGGGCCGCTTGAATGCGACCCAAAACTTCCATCACTTGCATCGGCGAACTTCGAGGCGGTAGGATCATGACAACAGTGAATATTTGTCGCTTTGACCGACTCATGTACAGTTTTCTGTAATTCATCTTTTTTATCGTTTATTTTAGACATGCAAGATGAAGCACACTGGTTGAAAATATCATTCCTCTTTGATTGAACAAATCTGAAACAGGAATAACGAGAATTATCTATATACTAATTACAGGTATAATATGGCGGGTAATCTGAGATAATTAAGAATCCCTTATGCACTATAAATTACCAAGTACGTTAAAACCCTGGGCCCGCATCACTTTCCATGTGCATTAGCAAAGCAATTACCGCATTGCAGCAAGTGAGTAGCTTTAAATAGAAACATGGTGTACCTGTAAAGGCTATCTGCGTCATGATGTCCGAGCTGTTGCCAGGCGAGCAGCGCGCACACCAGGTGCTGCTGCTCGGGGTGCTCGGTTATGACGGTGTTCAGGTCTCGCGAGTCGTTGTCCAGCCGCTGCTGGGCCGCTTTTATTGAACTCTATACAAATACAACACAAAATCCGCACAATAAAATCCAATAAAACACTACATACCATCACGCTTGTATTACCCAAAGAGTTAAACAAAAGTCCCCGTGTAGGCGATCTTAATGCCATTAGATTCGAACTAGATAGGTAATAAAAATGCCTAAAACATTTTACTTGAAATTTAGAATGTATTTCTCGAGAAAAATTACCGCCGGTAATTAGTTGTCTTATGTCTGCTATCCAATCAATGACGCATACAAGACGTTTTCTTCTAAAAAACTATACGAGCGTGCCTATAAATAACTCGGTGTAACAACCTTTAGATCCATATGGGGGTTCATTTCGAGAGCCTTTGAAATGTTCCATAGTATAAGACTGCTCATGGACGTGGGTTTATTCACTGGAATCGGATTCTTAGGTGGTATCTCCCTCTTCCTTACTTCCTTAGTGTTTAATATCGGATGCCTCTCTTCCTGTAAATTTACGATAAACTAGTAATAAAACAGTAGGTGACTTGGTTGTCTATTCCATTACCATACCTATTAGTAACTAGATGGAGGATTCATCAAGCTTTTGCTTTGGATCCATAGGGTGTTACGTATCGAAACATTTGTCTGTTAATAAGACACTACACTTGAATTAAATATATAGATAATACTACGTTTACAAACTTGCTACAATTTATAATAAAAATACACGCTCAGTTCCAATACAAGAACTTAACTTGCTTTCAAACATTTTATAAATCACATCATCGAGATAGACACCCTAGTCTGTACGAAACAAATAAAATATAATTTATTGTAAACTTTATTAAATTACCCATATAATCTGGTCTGGTGGTCGTACTGCGGTTTGAATAAACAAAATGCACATCTCAATTTCTATATCTTACCTTTTTTATTCTTATAATTCTGCATGGTGAAGACGGTATGTCATGTGACATATGCATTTCATCTAAAATTTCGCTCAATATACTCGTGGAAACGCGGCGGGCTTCAAAACTCTGTTCTTAAATAAATTATAATTTCTTAATTGGTTATACGAGTACTTCATTCGTCATTCGTCTAGGTACCAAATTATCAAATACAAATAGTAAATCTATTAACCTGGTTGAAGATCACGCACCGCTAATGGGTCAAAACATAAATTATAGTTCGGTGTAATATAAATATAAAAGTAACAGAGATAGTCATAAGAATTTAAATAAGGTTTAAATTGTGTAATGGTTTTTATATTTTTGTACGTGCAGCGGGTCTCTGATTACGTAAATAGAGGTATTATTACTTTGAGCCTGTACTGACGCTCCACTGGACAAAGGCCTCTAGCTTTTACCACACGATCCTGTTTGCTACAAGTATGGGAGTCCTTTTCGGTAGGAGCTGTAAATAGGTTACATTATCAACAATATCAATTAATTGTTTTCGGTAGATTAATACTTGTATCTACTAATCTATTTTGTGAGAAACAATGTTAGAAAAACTTTAAATTCAAAAACATAGCATATAGGTCACACTATATTATTGTTAGCCTATTGTATTCCGATCACAATTTGCATTTCTTTGTAAAACTTACCGATTCCGTTTTCTTACTATTATTATCGGCACCCTGATTGTTTATTTCTTCTTGTTTTGTTCCCATTTCAAGTTAAACTGAGTTTTGTTCCAAAACAGGGTGTATTTATTTTTTATAAAAACTACTCGTTGGAAAATAACATTTTAAATTTTTCAAATATTTTATTTCTAAATTCACAGAAAATGACAGGTTATTATAGTTGACGTTCTATCTTTTATATTTTTCTCTTTACAACTATGTATGTTCATTCCAGCCATTATCACGAATCACGTTGAAGAAGAACATTGCGAGTTTATACCTACTTGGCTTTTAAAAATAAGCAATAACAGTAAAATGATAGTTCGGTGCCAAGAAACATGATTTTATTGCATAGTACCTAAGTATGATCAAATGGATAAGTTGCGCAACAAAATTATATTAAGAGGATTGGACGCATCACATTGCAATTTAACAGGCGGTTAAGACAAGTTTTCTCTGTTTACGTAGTTGTGGAAAGTAGGAGTCCAAAGATAGCAGTAGTGGTGACAGCGGAGGTAGGTAACACCGCTGACTCACTCGCCCACTGATCTCAGTTAGTATGGGGAGGTCATGACCGAAGATCCGAGCCCATCAGTAAAAAATAGAAAGCAGAAGGATCGTTCAGTGCCTATTATGTGCAAAATTGGAGAAACAACTACAAAATGTACGTCGTCTCAGAAAACCCCCGAATTCATCACAAACACTAAAAACACAAAGTCAGCAACAACTTCAGTCAATCACAAGCACATTCAAGTCACCAAAATAAAGCCAAGAAAATGATTTCGTATCAAAAAATCTGTACATGAACATTATGACATGAAAAATTATCAAAGTCGCAAGAAAACATGCTCATTTTAATGATTATAATCGTAATAAATTCTCATCGTTATAAAATATCATGCAGGTGATTCACCATTACGTGCATTCGAGCACAATGCACTGTGGCCCGAAGATAAAACGAGAAAGAGTGATTGCACCCCGTCGCCGGCGCCGGCGCCGCCGCCCGGCTCCCGTCGCTAACGGTCCTTGCCTTCCAAGTACAGCAGCATTAACTACATGGATGCTATATTTAGCACAGTCACCATGCCATGTACAGCATTTACTTGCAACCAGTACTAGAAGCATTCAAAATAGAAAAACTAGACTCTAGTCCAGTCACACGACTCGGTGATGCATTTTTAGTCATGTGCTGTAAATTTATACTTAGAAGGTAATATCAATTATTTCAATGAAACAAGTGCAAAGAAAACACACGGTCGTTGTGGGGTTTATTAATTCATATACTGGTATAGGATTGGACGTCCTATTGTTCCTACAGGTATATAAGTAACTGCAGAAGATTCCATTCTTTGCATCCATCCGATTAATTGTGCTTCAATATATGTAGTAAAACAAGTGTTTCATGCAATACTAAATATTCTACTGACTGTATGTTCAATTATGAGATTCGAGGTCGGTTATATTTTTTTATCCGAAGAAAACGATTAGGTACCTACTTTTATGTTTGTTATCGAGTAGTACGAAACGTAATACAACTCCATTGACTATTCAATTAAAAAAGTAATTAGTTTTAACAAAAATAAACTAGATTTTCCATGATCTTTAACTATTTTATAAAAAAATAGACACATGGACATAGTAAAAAAAAAATTGTGTTAGGATTTTATATGTTATCTCCGTAATGGTAAGTGGTAAATGGTAACTAGGATAGTATTTGTATCGACAGTAATTAATATAAACAAAACAATACTATACAATGCTTAACTCCGTAAAACTTATTAACATTACCTATTCAAAGCCATTATTAGAAATACCTATATTTTTTCTAAAAATAGTTTTGACTAGATGAAACATAATTGCCTTAGTGGTTTTCTAATAGCCGCACGTGCTATTCAATATCAAATTATCAATCGACATCCCAAATTAAAGAAAATATTAGTTTTACCATTTAACATGAAACTATTCAAGGAGGAAACTAATTAAGAAAATTTCATTTTAAATAAATTAATATCACATTAGTGACGGCCTAATCAATATCGAATGACAGACACGAGTCACCAATAACGAGAAAACAAACCCCAACAGTTAATAGGTACAGAATTTGTTCGCTTGATTTCAATTTTAATTAAGTAAGTAGGTACCTACCTACTAGCCAAAAGCATTTGTAATGTAGGTCAACATTCAACTTATTTTAGTTTCCGGATATGCATTTTATTTTTATCAGAGTTAACAAAAAGTTGTGGCCTGCGATAAGTTTAAAGAATATTGAATTATTTATATTTAAGTATTAAGCACAATGTTTACTCATCTATGTTTTTTACTGCGCATTAGTGATTTTAATTGAGTAGATATATAGGGTATGTCGATGTCGTAACCAATGTGTCATAGCCGTCAGTGTTGAGGACTGAATTACCAATTGGATTAACTTGACAATCGAGGGCAAAAATTAATCAACGTGAAGATCCGTTATTTGAGAATGGACGAGTACCAATACTGGGTCTCGGTTTTTTCCAGTTCGATTGTATGTATCATATCAATACACAAACGTGCGGCGGCGGCGGGCGCGGGACGCGTCGCCTGCGCCAGCCGTGGACAGAAAAGCGGACACTCGACACAGACAAAACAAATTATGAAGGCCTCGATGTAATTCCAACTTGTTTACCTTTACAATATTCATGCCACCAATCAGATTTGCATAAAAAACTTAACTTAATAGAAATAAGCAAACAGATTTCTTTAGGCACGGTTTTTTTTATTGTGCTGGTGTATTATTAGGAAATTATATTACCAGACCTAAAAAGTAACACTTCACTTTCATAAATAGTCAATCACTACTTACAAACAAGTACCTATCTCTATCGAAGTTAAACAATAATAGTTAACTTTGCAATCTATCTAGGCATATAAATTAAAATTAAAATGTTTGTATGTTTTTCCTCTATGCATTGCTAAACCATGTGTGCGTGCCTGGAAAGGTTTAAGACGAAAAAAAAGATAAAAGCATTGCAATGCATGCCGGGAGACAACTACCTAGTATGAAATAAAATAAAAACGCAGAAAATAACAAGAACACTGAAAAAGATGCGGACGTCTATGATTAGTTGATTACATTATTGTAAAACATAACGCAAGTGACATCAATACAGGTATAAATGTCATACCTGCCTACAATGGAATGAAACTGACGATGTAAACAATCATGACGATGATAAAGTTGATGTACTTAAGCAACCCTATGGGCCCTCAAAAACGGAAACTAAGAACTACGGGCACAAATGCAAGGTCTTGGGTGAGTCGGTACGTTTGAATAATGTAACCCGTTTGTGCGTGAGTTGTCCGGAGCGGGCGCGGGGAAGCGATGTACGCCGCGCCATTGGCCGTCATGCGTCGTGTCAATAGAGCCACGTATTGTGTCGGACGCATTGTTACCGGCCGGTCAGATGACCCCACTGCACGCCACAAATAACACTTCAATACCCTGATCACATGCCACCGGAACACTGATCTACTCCATCAATAGTGTCACCGTGTTGTTAAACTGTCTCGCAACATTCTGTATGATGATGCGTAACGTAGACTTTGATGACCAACGTGAGAAACTTGAAGGCCAATGACGTAGATACCACGCCATCGACCACCGCTTGCTTGCGATCACCTTCTACAAAAATATATGACCACAACTAACTACAGTCCTACTAAAGACAGAAACTACAATCCACACTCCACTGTAAACTCCTGTTGCGTCTTTAGTCCTTTTTGGCCGTTTGTACCAATAATGTCACGTAGATATGAAGACTTTGAAATTTTCTTGAAAAAAAAAAATAGGCATGTACTTCATTCTAGACTTCATTTTATTTGTTTTTATTATGTTGTTGAACTGTGCTACTTCGTTGAACTGTACTACTGTACATATAGGTACAATGTGAAAACCTTGTCCAACCCGTAAGGGTATTGTTAGGTATCAGGATCCGATTTTTCAATAAAAGTCTTTGTTATGTTACTTACTTAGCAAATATTTTTTTAACGATAAACTATTTCAAGTAATAGAGATTTTATGATCCACTACAGAATGAATATCGTTAGGATGTATCTTTCTTGTGACCTTACCGGTTTTGATCATTTAAATATTGTACTATTTATTAGCAATATTCCAACCAAAACTAGTTTATCCGAATGAGTCAGCTATCGAAAGTTTTGGAGATTTCAAGATCGGTTCGTGTAGATAAAAACAAACACGTGAAGGAGAAAATGAGTTGGATGGGACGATAGATCATGTATAGATTCCACTGCGCGCGCGGCGGTTCATTTCACTCCGATAAAGAAGTGTGTACGTAATCATTAAAATAAATATATTACTAAACTGGACCCGGATTGATATATTACAAAATAAACACATTCCTATATAATTAACATTTTAGATGTAGTTATGTTAGTATGAAAGGGACTCGTATATGTAAGTGTATTTACAGGTATTTGTTTCCAATCGGTGTAATGCAAGCGGACCTTGATTAGTGCTCTCTGTTGAATTCGGTGTCAATACATCGGTGTCATTGGTGGCAGATGCAGTCGAAGCTTTTGCAACCATCTTGACAAGGTTTTCTAGTCTCATTATAATCTATATTTTGATTAATCCTAATTTGAATCGAATTATCTTCAAGTTATTGTATTGCAAATATAACAGCTGTCTCCAAACCAACGTCCGTATCGTTCGCTCTAGACGGTCAGAAAATAAATATTTAAGTAGGTAGGTATGTACAGTGATAATTTTTGAAATGATCACCTAAAATACGCTCAATTTACCTTGTCTGTAAAACCAATCAATAAAACGTTACGATATAAGATAAGCGTCAATAGTGTACTGTACAAAGAGGAGGGAAAACTCACCAGACAAACCCCGGGATTTATAACGCCAGACAGAAAAAGAATTTTTCGAAAAGAACTGCAAATGATTTAAGTCCTTTCTGCTACATACCATGGCCGCAGGTAGCCACCGAAACAGCTAGTATAAAATAAAGTCATTAGGTACTTATAGTCTCTAGTCCAGAATTTAACCCCCTTCCCGCCAATGAATTCTTAGCTACAACCTTGCCACATGCTACGGCTCAAATAATGACACAATTTGGGTCTAGATCTGACTATGGATGACTCCAGGTTTCTATTGTACACTAAAATGGAATTTAAAGTCAAACCCGAAAATAATCTTGTCATCTTATGCTTTGAATTTGTTGTTTGACCCCCAGATACCCTAAATTACATAATAATGTTTTCATAAGTACCTAGCTTTATTACATTTTGCTATGAAACTATGCTCCTGTGATCGATCAGTTTTTTTGGAACCCGTGTCTGGTTCTCATCAGAGGACTACTAAGATAAGAATACTTATTGCGCAAACAATTTATTGGACGTAATTGGACATAAAATCTTGGAATGGAATGGACTATCGCAAGCTGATGATGATGATCATAAATGGCATGCTGATCGCCAACCGCTTTCTGCTCGCACATACTTTGTAACTCAGGGTGGCTTGGTAAGCCTCTAGGTTCCCCCGCCAACGCAAAGTGTACCGTCCCTCCAGGTAAGGACTCAGCAGACACATCATAGAAAGACTGTCGCCTCACAGTCCTCCCTCTCCCTTTCTGCGCCACTCTTTACATGCGGCATCTTGCAAAAGTTCATACTCGCTTTCACTTCTGACCATAGACATAACCATAGCCGCCTGCGGCCTATAGTGAATATGTGTAGGTAGTCATTTAGTCGGGGGTTTCGAAAATGTTATTTAGGTAATCCTTTTACCATAACAATCGTCGTGAGTTTTTTCAAAATGTTTAATTTTGAGTTTTATTTTAAACTTTTTAGAGAATCCTTTAAAAACCCCACTCATGGGGTTTTTCACCAACTCGACACAAGAGACTAAACACACGTGGGTCCAGATGGTGAAACTCTAAATTAGTATCACTTATTATTTCGTCACCTGAACACGCCAAGATTTTTAGGTGTGTCCAGATAGTTAAACTTAAATTAAATTACTTTTATGTTTTCGCCGACTGGACACACGTTTACATTTTACCCGAATTAATAACAAAGTACAGTCACGCAGATTAATGTTTTGTGTCACAATCATCATCGGCCACTAAACGTCCCACTGCTGGAAACTGTAATTTTGTAGTATAGTGCCTGTAGGTATGTGTTTAGATTAATATATTGAATATTTTCACGCTATTGTAATAAAAGTAGCTATAGGTAATAAAAAATGTAACAATAGCTAAATATGTTACATATATTTTGGACATTAGAACTACTGACATCAATCACCTCAATTCTCACGGATTGCAACAGCTACCGGCACGAGGCGACGACTCAGCAAAACGTGCGATTAACGTCATCGCTCATATTCCCCCTTCCATTTCCCACACTCATTGTTCTAACATCGAACAGTAGGCACTAATGTTAGACTCAAGAATTAATTGTAATTTAGTATAATTTCTCAATATAGTTTTATTTTAAATAAATTTTGTTTTGTTTTTCGATCCTCCGGCGCCCGGCCGGTAGCCTACGTAATTAGTATAGTTGTCTTCATATTAATAAATTATCATATTATTTTGTTATGTTATGTATTTGCTTTATCAAAATATTTCTTATATAGAAAGGAGCTAATAAGGTTTTTCAAGCAAAAAAGTGAGCAGCTTTTTCATAAAATCGCCGAAATTACTTTTTTTTGCAAAATGACTGGGTGTGTCCAATTGGCGAAATATTACAAGTGATTTAATTTAAGTTTCACTATCTGGACACGCGTAAAAATTTTGCCGTGTCCAGATCTCAGTATTATTATAGATAACAAAATAATAGGTACATGATATTAATTTTGAGTTTCACCAACTGTGGAAACCTCTTCACCAACTGGTCCACGTGTGTCCAATCTCTTATGTCGAGTTGGTGAAAAACCCCACTCATTGAGATGAGAAACTTATTTCTGACTAACAAAATTGAAATTTTAATAACTGTGTGTTTTAAACAGTTTTTTTTTAGAAATTATTTAGTTTCTAAAATAAACTTTACACCATGAAGGTCATTCATTATAAAATGAGTTCAGTAGGTACCTACTTCATAAGAGAAGAAGAAAACAATTGTCAAAATTGGCAACTAATCAGTGAATTACATGAATGACAGCTGTAGTAATGGAATCATTTTTCATTGGGTAAAGCGGGTAAAGCTGTAGGTACCTACCTTAATTTAAATTTTCGTTTTTACTCATCCGAAGCCCGCCAAATAAGTCCCGTGACGTCATTTTTGAGTAAGAATAACTGCACTAATACGAATATAGTTATTATACTCGTATGTATATTCCTTATCACAATAATGTTTTATAATTTATCAGATTTTACTTATATTACTTAATAGGTACTTATGACTATATTTTTAAATCATATTACTTAACTTTTTTATATTTTTTGACTAGTCTAATACAGAAGTACATAAATAGGAAAATTACTCCAATGGTTATTTTTTTCATAATGGTAAGTTCTTCGTTATCATCAGTGACAATAAAGGTATATAGTTAAAATTATATCATTGGTTATCAATACAATATACATTAGAAGTTAAAATTGTAATAGGTATAATATTTTCGCTGTAAATGTTTATTGTACCTATCTATGAACAATCTGATGAATTACCTACGAATCCTTCACAGAAAACCGCGTCTCAATTGGTCAAACCGCTAATGGAGATAAGTGGTAACATTCGTTCGACGGCACAAACAAACAAATACCCTTTCACCCTAAACGCATATAACGTCTCCGTTCCGTCGTGGGTAAAAAAAGTACAGGAAAGTAAAAAGAAAGGAATTTTCGATCTTTTAACATTTGTTACCTGCAGCATCACATTTACGTAGTGTTGTTGAGGTGTAAACCAACACGTAATGCTGCCTCAATTTTTGGGAGAAACCCGTATTCAGCCAACGGTGGTGAAGATGTAAATAGGAATTCATGTCTATATTTAGCTCCAGCGATATAAATTGCCGGCTCTTGGTAAAACAGGTAAAGTAAAAACAAGTTCAGGCGACATAATTATATTTTATAAATCCAGGTTGATTAGTAATTGTAGGTAGTAACTCTGAAGGGATTTTGTATTAGATTGTGAAATAAAATGCAGTGAACTTTCAACCGGTAGGGCGAGCAGACACAGGTTAGTCAAGTTTTGTAGAATTTTATCATCGAGTCGTGAAATGAAACACAACCAAGCTATAAAACCGGAATAACTAGAACACTAAGTTCATTTCCGAGAGCTTCGCGGGCACCCTGGGTCAATTAAATCTGAAACTGTTGGGAGATTGATATAAATTTTGGAACTTTACGCAGAACATGGATAAATCCAACTTTTTACAACTTTTTGACACCAATTAGACCCTTCATGGCTGTAAACTTATTAGGAAAGTTTATGTTTTTTGTTATAGCTAGTCTTAACTTTGTCGTCATTATAATCTGAGTAGACTTTTTCACTAAATTTGTTCATTCATCAGAATCATGTGTTAAGTGTTTAAAAAAAGGTGATGTTATGGTACTTAGAAATACCGGACATGTAGAACGAAATCACCTATTTCTCAGAAATGCTGATATTTTATGCAGTATGAGAACCTGTTGTATTTCGGGAGGGAAATTGCTAAAAAGCTTACCTACATCATCTAACATGTCTCCACCTCACAATACCTACTGTGAAAATAATAATATCTTTCCATTTTTGTACTAAGATGACAAGCACACGGGCTTGATAGTAAGTGGCAACCGCAGCCTATAACTCTTCAGCGTCATTGAATATTTTGCGAATAAGTATCTATCAGTATGGTCGTAGTGTTGATCGATTGTGTGCCCTGGTTTCGGACCGGCGACTCGGACCGCCTTGCATGGCGGGCCAGCGTTCTAATCTTTGTCACATTTACTGTAAGTAGAAATAAAACAATTCATGCAGAGCGTTTAAGAGCCCTGGGCACAAGAACAGTATATTTTGTATTGTGTCTTCCTATAATTTGTTACTTGAAGGTTTAACATGATTAATGTCGTTTAACCTTTTTAAATATGAAAAACACTAATGTATAACCTTGCGGGAGAAAGCGGAGTATATTGAACTCTTACCGACTAAAAATAACATCGATGTTCCTCCTGAAGATACGGTCCTATGGTCGGAGCTCGGGGCCAAGGGAATCGCGAGCGCATTCGATCCAACCCCGACAAGTTTAATCCACCAAAATCTTTGCAAAACTGGGGACTGGCAACTAAATTAATTAGATTTAAATACCATGTACTCTCAACATAACATTATCGGCTGTTTTATAAAAATAACATATTTTTATTCAACAAAGCAATCATAAATGCCATAATTGCTATCCATACTTAGGTTTACGGCTAAGACATGAATATTTGATAAACCTTCAGTGGAACTGAGCATACTGGACGTGTTTGCAGTACCTATAAACTATGTGATATGAAAATCATTTTCCGGAACTACGTTTACGTACTTAATAGTTCATATAAAAAGCTTAACGCGACTGGGACGAACTCGTTGATGGCGCCGTGAATTCGTAGCGCTTTTAAGTAAGTAAGTATTAATACGCACGCACGGCGCGCGCGCAACTCAGTAGGAGGCAGCTTGCGCTTGCTTCGTGTCGTTGCTAATCAGGCGTTTCGCCTAGTTGCCGGCTATAGTGCTACGACCGCGACTGTTACTGCACCGACAAAAATGACGATATTCACACCGAACTAACTTTGCGTAACTATATTCAAAGACGCGAACACATAAACTATTTTTTTATTATTCAAAACATATTCATTCAAAATTCAAAATGGTGAGTGGCAATAAAGATCCGAATGATCTCAAAAAAGTGCCACCGAAGAACCGTGAGAAGAAAACAAATAACTACAAGAGGGCAAATTGGTTTTCAAAAACATGGTTCGTCTGGATGATGCCCACTTTCTGGAGGGGTTACAAGCGGGACCTATATGACTCCGACCTCACCAAACCTAAGGACAGCCACCTCTCCGACAAACTTGGCGACCGTCTCGAAAAGTAAGTGCCTACCTACTAACCGAACATTTTTTAAACGCGTTAAAAAAATATTGTTAAAAATATATTTACAACTTTTTGTACTTACATCTTACAAAAATCACTGTGAATGTTGGCCTTTAGCTTACAAGGTGATGCGTAAATAAAAATGAAAACC
The DNA here is from genome assembly GCA_910591435.1 of Acronicta aceris. Taxonomy (NCBI): domain Eukaryota; kingdom Metazoa; phylum Arthropoda; class Insecta; order Lepidoptera; family Noctuidae; genus Acronicta; species Acronicta aceris. Next base: position 9,424,877 of record OU342760.1, on the reverse strand, counting down.
GCAAAATAAGTTGTGTGCATACTCCTCCGACTTTTAACAAGCACGACATGTTAATAAAATCTTTGCGTCCAGGGCCGTATACAAACACATTACCTAGGTACAAATTATTAATAATAATTGCATAACTTATATAAATTCCAGATGCGACAATTTGTGTGTTGTTTGTGTTTTGTAGTTTGCAACATTAGTATCGTCAAAATGTTGAAAACGAAATTTTTAATAACCTGTAATAAGTACTTCTTGTTCATGTGATTCTAAAAGGCTAGGTTTACATAAACGAACGGAGGGCCGTGCGTCCGCGGTAGTTGCAAATTAGCACCTGCGATACATACACAATAACGAAATCATAAACATTTTCCATTTTTTGCATTATTTAAGTACCTACTGTAGTAGTTGTTGTATTCTAACGTGGGTAGGGTGTAATAATTTATCGTGTGTTCTGAGAATAGTGTTTGCATAAAAACTATTTAATCAATTAAATGGAGCTGTGGTTTATTGGAATCTATTGGAATCCACGTCAGTTTAATGTAAAAAGAAAAACTTAAATTTTATGTATGTAGTGATATTTGAATAATAAATTATTATTGGATTATTTCAATCACTTATTATTATATTGTTATTAGAACATCTGCATAATGTATGTGAAACTACTAAGTAGGTTTGCCAATTGACTGAGGGTAAAATATGTATGCAGTGCATCAAGAGGAAACCTAGATACCTACTTTCACAATAATATTTAAAATACGTACGTGAAACACGTACTGCGTTCAATGTACGTCTCGCAACAAAATATTCTCAAACTGGAAAATAAGTAGATATACGAGTTTGTTTCAACAGTCACGGATCTTCTTAAGCTCTGCTTGCGGTTGATCCGAAACTAAGAAAGAACCTACCTACGTATGAAGTAGCTACAAAAAAGTATTTCAAATAGACACTTCAATCTATGCTTAATTTCCATTTTTTCATTAAACTTATTTATGAAGTTTCTAAGGTTTAAAATCAGAAGAACCATTCTGGATATTATTTTTTTTGAATAGCTCCCATTATTATCTCGTAGGTAACTATAAATTTTCAATCTCATATTTTTGATTCTACTCTTACTTCACTTGATTTTAGCCTGTAATTCTCTCCTAAACTTACTACCAAAAGTCAAATAACATTTACGGCACAGTGAACTGGGCCGGAGCTACCTACATACCTATCTTGAATTTTTATTCTTTAGTAGAATAATTGACACCAGAATTTACTAAGATCAGAAGCTGCCCTAGAACTAAGAGTACTATTCTCCTACAATCAGTGCTCGTATGTTGTACATCGGTACATCAGCTCAGATTGAACGTACACTTATTTATTTCTACATCTTAATAATATAAGCATGCCCTAAAACTTGTAATCAAAAGAATAAAAGCTGAATGGCTATTACAAACAAAATCAAATTTAAACACCTATTTCTTATAGCAAGCTACAAGCTTGATCAAATAAATATTTCGCTAAAACTTTATAATTATGTTGTCTGTATACAAAATCATGATATTCACAGAGTACCTACGGGAGCGCAACAATGAAATTGTTACAACAATAAACTTGTAAGAAATAAAAATATCCAAACAACAATAAAAAATCCTTGTAAGTAGCTAGCTGAAATAATTATCCTACAAATACTTAATCAAAACCAAACAGGTAGAAAACAACAATTAACAATTAAAAAATGCAATTTACGTAAAACAAGAAAAAAACATAAGTACACATGTATAAGCCTGGATTGTTCTAGAAAAACGTCTCGAATTTAATTCGTATTCTTACGAAGTGAAATCAAATTCATTGGAATTTAAAAACTACATGTATTCTCCAAAGGGTTAGGCAGAGGTATACTAATGTACACCCATGTTTCTATAATGTCACCGGTATGCTTAGGTCCCATGTAATAAGGGGCGAGTCTGTTGCCTTTAACCAGGCATAAATCCGAACTCCAAGCCGCAACTGAGAATTGCTTAAAAAACCCAATAACACTATGCTGCTTCCGATTAGGATATGCATTTAAGATCAGACTAAGAGGCATTTAATCTAAAACCTTGAAATATAAATAAGAGTTTTCAAACTAATACAATTGTTTTTTAGTAATGCACACAAATCTATCATAGCTCGACGGGCATCTATTTGTTCTCAAACCTGTGGCACTTACAGGCACACTCTTAGCACTACGCGAATCCTGAGATCAATTTTAAAACAACAGTTATGATTAAAAAAGAAGTGAGGTAACGGATTCGGGTCATCCCAAATAATAAATCGTTATTTGTCTTTAGGGGAGACACTGAGAATGATTGATATGCTTTGATATGGGTACACATCCCATGTGTCAATCAATTTATCATCAATTTTTTTTATATATCATTGATTTTGGTTTTTTATTTAAAACATATTGTGTATAATCCATTTATTGAAATATATCTCCAAATTAAAAAAAAAAAGTAATTGCAGGATTCTTTTCGTATAGTTGTGCAGTTTGTTTGCTTCATGCTTTCATTACTATGTATAAACTAGCAATATTTCTTTAACTAGCAAGACAATTTTTCAGGTTCAGTTTAAGGTTTTGTTTTTTTTTTATGGTATCTCTCTCCGGGAACAAACACTGTGCCGCTGGAGACTTCACAAACATACCATCAATGCACATATTATTGTACCAATAATATAATACATACCTATTCTACACACGTTTTAGAGAAAGTATGATCAATCAAGTTGTACCGAAAGGTAAAAGATTGTATAATTATGATTATACTTAACAGAAATAAAATCCTGATTTCTAAAATACCAATGGTTGAATAGTTTTCTCGTATATTTTATGATTTCATGTTAATTTATTATGATACTGTCGGCGCAAATGTAATATTCAATAATTAAAATCATAATATGTAGGAATGCATAGAAAATAAGTAGGTAGTACCATGTAGATGCAGAGCAAAAAATACATCGTATACATAGAAGACAATTTAAGCAATTCTTGAGTAAGTACACAATACTACATTCGAAGCTAGTTAAAAATATATTTATCTAGATTTCTTAACCACTTCTAGTGGTTCTCCCCGAAGGGTTAGACAGCGGTGTACTAATGTACACCCACAGTTGCTGGTATGTTTAGGTCCCATGTTATAGGGGGAGCATATTGCCAATAACTGGGCACAAATCCAAACTCTTAGTTGCTACTGACTGAAAATTTCATAGAAAAACCCAATAACACTGAAACCGACCTGAAATCAAACCCAGGACCTCTAGCGTAGCAGTCACGCTTACAACCACTAGACCAATTAAGCATTTTATATGTAAGTACCTCCTTGTTTACATATAAACCCATAATCCAAACCGCTGGTAAGTAGTAAGTAACGTGTGCTCTTGGCTAATGAGCGTTAGTAGCAATGTCGCAATATACATTAGCATCAAAATGAGTAAGACACGTATATATTTTAAAGTGTCATAAAACCCCTCTTCCCTTCATATTTATATTAAAACAGGTATTACCATCCCGGTTACTGCGATGGAATAAACGACGACTTATATAGTCAAAACGGTTAAACTTAAGGTTGGTTCGAGTATTTCTGAACCGGTCTTTCATGAAGATCACGTCGTGTGTATATTTCCGCGTTTTTGAGCTTAACTACTTTAGAGGAATCTTAGTGCTTCACGACCAAATTCACCTTGTAACCAGTAATTACTTAAAAATAATACATTCAAAGATTCAAGTTGTAGGTACTACGTAATATAACAAAAAGTATTTAGTTTCACAAAATTGTTAAAATTCACCGGGAGTGCAAATTAATGTAATAAACTGCCTCATTAGTCTAAGCCTAAGCTACTCTAGAGGTCTTGGGTTCGTTTCCTAGGTGGAGCAAAATATATTAGATTTATATGCAATTCTCACTATCCGCGTAGAGTTCGGATTTGTGTCCGGTTAATGGCAATACATGGGACCTAAACATATCGGCAAACTTTGGATGTAAACTGTAATTAGTTAATCTCTGCGTAAACCTTTGGAGACTACGCACATGATGGTATGTTGTGTAAATAAATAAACTTTGTATCTTACAATTATGCTGATAGGTATACCTACCACTTATTCCCAAACTTTACACTCCGAGATGTGATTCGATATTATTCAAAAATAATAGATATTATTGTCTTAGATAAGTCTCTCGTATACTTTTTCTGCTTCGTCGTCGTCCAGGCTCGTACATATGAAAACAATAATAGTACTTTGTGGAGTAAGTAACTATCCCAATAGAGAAAAGTCGTGGCTGTATTTAATCTATGTATATTATTATCTTCAAGGAAATACTATGTGACTGTATACAATAGGTACCTATAGAATATAAAAACACTGAATGCAACTAGGAAATATTTAATTCATTTGAATATAATTGTCCGTATGTAATTAGTATCTAATAAAAAGATACTCGTTTCGGAGCCACAACTATAATAAATGTCTTTTATTTCCCTCGAAACGTCACGCACAAATTATATTTTAATGTTTGACAGTAGGTAATTACCATTTTATGTGTCAGTATCGGTTACTCAATCATCTATCTCGATTCATAACATATTAGACAAAGGTATTTTAACATCGCTCGTTAAAGTATTAAGGTCGATCTACTTGACGCTGGCTTAGTTTACCAGTTCTCATTTTGTATTTAATGTATATATAATTTTGTGTATATAATTAACTGGCATCATTCTTAAAAAATATTATGTCATGAGTAGTCTTAAGTGTACTTTTTCTGAGTATTCTTATATCTAGAAATAAAGGTGATCTAAATACAAATAGTGGAAGAATGTTCAATATTGAATATTATTAAAAAACCGGACAAGTGCGAGTCGGACTCGCTCACCAAGGGTTCCGTACAAATTTGTAGGTACATATTATAATTACAAATGTATAGTTTTCCGATTTTTCCCTATACTTGTAGTAGGTATAAGACGGTATTACTTGCCAAATTTCATAGTTCTAGGTCAACGGAAAATACCCTATAAATTTTGATTATCTTGAGAGTGCTGAAATATACGTTTTTTGTGGCATAAACGACCGTATCTTTTTTTAGGTTACCTTAGAAGTTTGATTTTTCACAGCTTGAAGGTGCTGTTGACCTGATTATATAGTTTTAATTTCAACTCGTTCCCGAGATAAAGGGTCTTGACAGACAGACGAGCGGACGGACGGCAACAAAGTGATCCTATATAAAGCGCTAAGCCATAAGCCTATTGGCTAGAGCGTCGGACTTACGATCTTGTGTTGCCGGTTCGAAACCCACCCATTGCACTACCGACGTGTACCCTCTCGTAACACAAGCATTTAGCTTAGCACGAGGGGTTAACAAGAATACGAGTTTCGTTTTTTCCTTTTGAGGTACGGAACCCTAAAAATGCATAAAACTCGTAAAGAGAACGTTGATGTGTAGGTATGCACGTGACTCGTGCTTCGTAGAATCTATTTATTACCTGTACATTGAAATACATAATTCTCAAGCTTTATAACTATTGGAAATAATATCTAACAGCTTAGTCAAGTTAATAAAGGTATGAAAATTATTTTCTTATAAAAGAATGTACTCCTTTGGGTTCTATCCAATAACTTTTATAATTATGAGGATGTAAGAGCCTGATAATGTTTGGGAAAAGATCGTGTGATCGTAGGTACTGCACATTGCGAAATACTCGAAGTAATTGACTAAACAGACACGCCTCGAGCGAGGGTCAACTTAAATGCAAACCGCTTCGGCTATATTGAAATATTGCGAGTTTTTTTCCACGCACGCAAGTGTTGGCACTGTTTACTAAGGAATTTACCCTAAATTTACAAACCACGAGATATATAATAAGATATTTTATTTCTACTTTAATAAATTGTCTACCTCATACAATAATGCCTTAGCAAATGATAAGTTGAATTATTTATGAGGTATTTAATTATTCCCGAACCAGTGAATCATAATAAATACAGATTAGGGTGGCTTAAGAAAAATAACGAGTTTAAGAACGCCGCGTGAGACCTCACTGAATGTCCGAAGTCTTTGGGGTCATTGTTCAGTTATTGATAGCGATTTGACTTTCCAAAATGTATGTAAGTTTCTAGGTACCTACATTTAATATAAATTGCTTTTAGCGATAAGACCGCCTATTGTACTATTTTGATGACACTTTTTGCGTAGTGGCTGAGCGATCGGCTTCGGCGCCACAGGTTGAGGGTTCGATCGGAAAAAATATATTTTACAGGTAGTTGTAATTTTTATTTCATGCTTTTTAAACACATTCATGCTACATTTCACAAATCTGTTAGTATCATTATAATAATTTTATTTTCTTAAATACCTTTTACTATAATGATTATGTTTTGCCAATGAAATATAGCACGTATGTTATTGAAATTGAACCTAAAATTTCAATACGATTTATTTTGTACTACTTAGGTAACTGTTGAACTTAATATTTACATATTTAAAAATGCACATTTTGAGTAACCTGTAGATTATGACCCTAACCACCTTTATATTTATAATGTGCTCGTCAAAACACATCGTATGAGCCCAAACACAAGTTAAATGCCGTACACCGTTGAGGAGTTATCTGGCGGGTTGAATAATATGCTGTAGGATTTTGTAATATCCTTGATAAATGACAGGATTTCAAATTTCGAATCGGTCACATCTGTGGGAGTCGTTTATATCTTTTCATCAACAAGAAAAGTTGTGATGACCTGCAAACGGCCAAGCAGATTTTCTTGAACCACTCTTTATCGTCCGGGATTAAAAATAAAAGATAAATCTACAATGAACTAGGTACCACATCGCACTAGTCTATGCTTTTACGTATTTACAATAAGCATAATAATAAACGCTACCCTTCACCTTACCCCACTTGAGGCTTCCACGGTATGTACTTGTTCCATTCACTTGTCGCACTAGCGCGATAAACATTAATTGCTTTGACAGTGCGCTCCGCAGCAACTTTATAATACCTCAATTTCTCAAAATAAGTACCTATTTACTTTAAAGGCTGGCACTGGCACTTGTTTATATCCTTCAACCCAATATCCCTAATATTGGGTTGAAGGATATAAACAAGTGCCAGTGCTACGATTTTTCTCGATTTTAGTGGATCTTTCAGCTTCTTTCTGTAAATCTACTTTCGTAGTTATTTTTAAAGTTAGTGCCATTAGATTAAAAATCTACCAGAATAGGCCATATTGAATGCCATAAGGAAATAAAAATAATTAATAAAATACGACCAACCGTGAAAGTTAGTTTCCTCGGTGAGATAAATATTTTTGGTTCTCACACACCAATGGTGACCACCATTGGTGTGTGAGAACCAAAAATATTTTTCAGCATAGAATACAAGCAATGTCACGGAATACAATGTATTTATTGCCAAATTCTAAAAATATAGGGAAGAATATCCCAAAAATATAAAAAACACAAATATCAATAGGTAGAGAAGATGGCTGGGTTTTACCACCTGCTTGGAACCCCATTACAGATTCTATGAAATCTTTTATCCAAGCCCAAAACTGAGGACATGGTGAGGTCAGTCTGCATAAATTGGATCGCTAATAATTAACAAAATCGGCTAACAAATAATCTAATAAACTACTACTACTACTACAAAACTAATCATTTTAACAAACGTCAAACACCTCAATCTACCCGTGACCATGGATGCTGAAAAGAATCCGAAACATCAGAATTAAATAGATAATATCAATATAACGCGGTAAAATCCGTAATAAGTCGTTTACAAATGTTAATTATTTAACAAAGTCCTCTGCTGACACTGACACGTTGCTGTTAATTTGCAGCAACAACGGCAAGTACAACAAACAAAACCAAGATAAGTGCATTGATTAAATCGCAATAATAAGTTCAGGTGCAGGTTGTGACGTCATTAAAAACATATTTCTATAAAAAGAATGCAATACCAATCAATGAAAGATATGTGGAGCTGGAATGGGTGGAAATTCCGGTGTGGGATGCCTGCTAGGTATATAATACATCGTTACATAATTAACTTTAACAAAAAAACTGCCATAAAGCAATTAGAGATGTATTTTCGGAGTCGGTATTCAGAGTCAGTGAAATGGCGCACATTGGGGGAGGCCTATATCCAACAGTGGACTGCTATAGGCTGATGATGATGATGATGATGATGATTCAGAGTCTTGTAATGTCATGTAGTGAGTAGGTACCTACTTAATTCATCAAATAAGATATAAAAAATACATATATTTAACTAATATAAATAAAAGAACTATGTAACTATTATCGTTTCATAGTCCTGCCTACCTCAATGTATGAGCTAAACAATGAATAATCATCACCCGCATTCACAATATGGCTAGGACCTAAAAGATATTACTATTAATAACCAATTATGCTAATCAATGAGCCTGTTCTACTTTTCCGCGTATATATATAAACGGTTTGAGTTAGGCAACGCTAAATGTCACGTGATGTCTGATAGTGTCCTTGCCTCTATACTGAATTCCTTGCGGAAATCTACTAGGGAAACTAGAACTTAACTTTTTACCCGACTACACTGTTATGTTACCTTATGGGGACAGCTGAACGTATTGCAATGAAACTTTCAGTTATTAGCCCCACACAAACTAAGGAAGGTTTTATGTCAGTTGATAAAGAAGATTATAAGATTATAAGGTAGGTAGGTATACCATGCCGCTTCCCCAGAGTGGCAGACGATGCATGAGGATTTTCCGTAGATATTATAAAAAAAAGGAAATAATAGGTAGGTACCACTTCCTCAATCTTTTCTTAAATAGCAGGCTCCTAGAAAAAGAGGCCATGATTAATGATTTTTCTGGAACGATAAGTACTCACAATGCCAATTTTCGACAAACAGTTTTCACACACAACACAGAGAAAGTCGCGGGCGGAAACTACTTAGCTTTCGATGAAACTCGTTCACAATAACTAAGTACCTACCTACTAGTCAGAGCCACGCCATGATGGCACAAAACATTTGAAACTATATGTACAGTAGAAGTATTTCGATTTTTTTCGATCATTATAATAATAAGTCATGTTATGTTCTGTTTTTTTTAAACGTTGCCCCACGCTAGGTTTTTTTTCCTGTATCGTGGGTGCGTTTACAAACACAAATTCTCACATACACAAACGCCCAGACCCGGAACAACTACCTGTAGATCATACAAATATTTGCTTCGTGTGGGGATCGAACCCACAACACGTGACGCAGAAGCCAATCGCTCAGCCGCTACGCCAAACGTGTCGTTAAATGTTTATAATGTAATAATAGGTGTGTGTACCCAAATGAATAAGTTTTCAATCAAGTAGATTTTATAAAATATCATAGGTACTCTTTTTACATTTAAATTGTGACGCACATTCAATGAAAAACATTTTCTCACTTGAATTATTTTGACAAAAGAAATCTGAGGTTATTTCAAAGGTGAATCGTTAACAATCTACCTACTGTAATGTCATCACCAGTTTTGTTCGACTGGAAGCGAATGGATGCTTGGCAGGAGACTTGTGCATTTTCTCCAAATAAGTTCTCAAATCGTATTGTTTGTGTTACGAAAGTAAGAAGATTTTACGTTTATATAGGTACTTACTTAGTTATGTGTAAACTTAAATGTTCTGAAGGATCTGAAACTGCCTCACTAGCCTAGTGGTCCTGAGCGTGACTACTATGCTTGAGGTTCTGGATTCGATTCCCAGGTCGAGCAAAGTGTTATTGAACTTGTCTATGAAATTCTGAGTAGGTAGCCGCTCGGAGTTTGTAGTGTTTTATTCGTTCTGATCTACATTAGTACCTAGGTACACCTCTGCCTAACCCTTCGGAGAATACAGGCATGATGGTATCTTTTTGTTTTATGTTATGTTCTGAAGGATCGCAATGGTCGAACATAATCCGCGTGACTGACAAAAGCAAGGTCTAAATGAGAAAAGCTGTAATCTTGAAACACTTGACATCTTTTACAATGCTAATAGCTTAGCTGCATTGTCTTCAAACAACCTCACAGAGTAAAAAAAACAAATAGGTAACTAATTTTCAAACTGAATTAATTAATTAATCAAATAATATCATTGATTAAGCCTTTTAGACAGAATAATTAGGTGTTTTACTGTGATTACAATAATTAGTGTAACTAACCCTTAATTACATCTTTTTAACAAAAACTAAGTACCTAGGTAATCATTTACGTCACTTCACATTATGTTTTTTATTAGGTACTAAGTAGGTAGTATGGAACTTTGCAATACATTTGATTACTGTAGTAAGTACTGTTTATTATTTTGCACAACAAAAAAAAAATTCTTTTTTTATTGCTCGTCAAATTTTCTGAGAATGCCCTGCATAATAATAGATGTGTCTGGAATAAATATACCAGACCTACATTATAATTTGAATTATTCAACACTCACGACGATTCCACGAGTCATCCGCCAGATTTACTGCTTAATTCATAAAAGCACAAAAGAAATAATAAGTACACACTGTATCAACAGACTATAAACAAATAAATATTTTCCTGGGACAGTTAATACATCATTATAAGGAATTCATACATGCGAGTGATAATACGAACTTGGGTAAATTACAACGACGCGCGACGTCATGTCGGCGTTAACGGCCCATTGGTCATTCACAATGATGACATACGATATTTACACAATCAATACACATGTTTGTGTAGTCTTCAGGTAAAAAAATCAATCACCATAACTGGTGTGTCTGTATATGGAAATGGCCTGTGTATCCCACTGAGCCGCCACTGGCCTACACTAGCATCGCGCGTGAAACCCCAATACAAATACTCATTGATCTGCCAATTTAACATCATTTCTATTATTATCATGACGATAATAATTCATCAAGTAAGCAATATTTGCCCCGTACTTATAAAGACTACGCGTTCCGGTATTGCGAACACGTAACCTTAAACACCATAACAAATTTAAATAGAATTGTATTACGGTATCCCATTTATCATAATAGCTATATTAACTTCCTAATAAGAAATCTATAGGCAAAGGATAAAACGTAAGAACAATTAAGTTCAGGATTTTGCATTAATTATTGCTTTACCTATTGCAAAAGCTATAATGTACAAAGGCAATAGGTTTTATCGTAGTTTATTATTTTTAAATTTACTAATTCTGACGACATTGTCACGACTGCAAATAATTCTTCTTCCTGTTTAATATATACAATATAATAGACTACATGGACAAGCGACTTCCTTGTTGACCTTTTAATGCAGCGTGTTGAATACAGCTTTTTCAGGATATGGAAATAAGTGGAATGTTATCTTTATGAATCGAATGATAAATCGTAGAAGTGTTAACACTGCCTTATGTGTCACAAATATTAAGTACATACAACACTTCACACTTAAACAAAATAATGATAATAATAAAACAAAATATTTCATACAACTGTTTATCCTTCAACTAGGTCTAAAAGCCATTTCTTAGAAACAAGCCATGGTGTGATTTCCCGTGTAAGGTTTGCTCAAGGTATTCTTTCCACGTAGTATTTTTATTCTCCTATAATACAGGAAATCGCAACATTAAGAATTAATAAAAGCTAATTATCCACAACTGTGATGCGTCGATTCCTCCCTAATGCACCGATGCATTTTAACTATCCCGAAGACGTCGTTCTTAAACAGATCACGTTTAACATTCGTTATTCTAATTGTCATACATACTAGGTATTACGTAGTAATAGCTGTTACAAGTTTGTTTCCTGTCTAATTCACCGTTCCGGGTAATTGTGATAATGTACCGACCTTCTTATTGGGTAATGTGGACGATAGCGGCGGCACATCGATAACTGTCCCGAACGACAGGAACGAACCGTCATTAACCAATTCAACATGAGACTTTGTACCCGTTCCACTGGACGTATCCCCGAATTTGACAAAACCTATTCGCCAGTGTAAAATCTTAGTTGGCACCAGACAACCAGATATGTAGTTAAATGAAAAATTATGGTAATTATGACTATATCTATACAATGAAAAAAATTATAATATAAGTGTCTAGCATTAATTACTTATTTCAGCTAATCTTAAGAGCAACAATGACCTCATATAAAATAATAAATACCTAAAAAATAAGTATTTGAATGGCCTTGGATCGGCACGTGTGTATGAGCGGGTTCTATGGGTGAGTCTAAATTATTTGCTTACGAAATGCTCTAGTTTTAGGTTTAACCCGCTTTAAAAGAGTTAAAGTTTATATAAGTTACAAGTTGCCTAAACTCCAGAATTTAGGCAAAAATCAAACGGATATTTTCACTTGGAAAATCCAGAAAGTATTAATGTAGGTACTGCAATTTACTTATTTTTACTCAACTTAAGTATAACTAGTTTCAATGACAACTACTTTAAAGCCATTAGGTTAAGGTATGACTTTCGCTTGCACAAAAAATATTTATTAATAACTTGTTTGGTGCCGGACATATTAGTTGTTTAATGCCGAACAAGACCTCAAACTTAGCCTATTTATGTCTGAATGTGTAAGTGGAAAGAAAAAACCTCATTATGCCAACAAGTTAAATTATATTTTTGCGCTCTACAACATTGACAAATTCTAAATAAATAAGGAACTCAAACACAAAATTAATAATGTTTTCGAAGACCAGTTTCCTAAGCGCATAGAAAAATGCTGTCTTTAACGTATATTTGTCCAACTACGTTGGGGTTGACTTCCAGCCTAACCAGATGCGGCTGATTATCAGTATTTTACACGAAGCGACTGCCATCAGGCTTGCGGAACCCAACTCATGCGCAAAAAATTGCAAAGTTATTTTTTAACAGGCGGATTTGTTTTTTTTATACCACTAGGGTGGCAAACAAGCATACGGCCCGCCTGATGGTAAGCGGTTACCGTAGCCTATACCGGAGCCTAGTCGACCCTTCAAATAAAGGAGGAAAAGTTGGGCTGGCAGAATAGAAGACAATAGCGTGATGCTTATCCTATCTACCAACACAACGCTTCCTCGCGGAGCTCGGCGACCTTGCTCACCGCTAGAAACACAACATAGCACGGAGCTATGTTACCTATTTGGCTACGATTTTCTGCAAGGTGGAGGTACTTCCCCAGTCGGGAAGCTCCAATTATGAGTGGAATGTTTCGATTCCACTATGCCCTACCTCTCTTAAATCCGATTCTGAGTTTCAGCACCTGAGAGAACACCACTCTGAAGATTTGTTTTTCACACAAACAAAGGCTTTAGCTTTGCGGCCCTTTTAAGGTCACTTCGATTATAAAGAAAACTCAAGGACCAGAAAGCTTACGCACTCGACATCGCGACATCTCATAAAATACTTTCAAAGGTTTCAACATGATGTGAGTAGGTACTACTTGTAGATACGATTCTTTGTCACAAAGGATCTGACTTTGTTCCTTTACCGATTTGCCCCGAGAACATTGATTCATTTTAGGCCTTATTTTTGGGGTTCAATTATATTTTCATGAAACTTAAACTCAATTCCTGGAACATCTAAAAACTAACGTAGTACCTATTCAAATGACTAAGAAATAAGAATTTTAGAATTGATTATGTGTATGCTATATTAATTATCTATGCATACTGAGATAATCGAGGTCTGCAGTCTGCACGATCTTTAAGAAGACTACTTATGCACTAAATTTCTATATAATGAGGGGTTTTGTTTAATAACGCACTAGACTAATCTATACTTGCTACGTAGTCTACCTACATACATTGTATCCAATGATAGGTATATTTAAACATAGTACCTATGTAATTGCTTTTATCGATTCAATCGATGGTCTTTCTTAGTTTTCACATATCTATACCTAACCGGTGTACTTAAATGTATATTTGCTTAAATGTACGATTGAGAATGGTACACGTTGCCGTTATGTGAGACAAGCCGGCTGTCGCCAGCGGCATGCGTGTGCGGCCGCGGGCGACGGCGCGGGCGCGGCGACACGCCGCGGCGGCTGCGCGGGAGGTGTGCCATGCACCACACAAAGACCTAGAATCTCTGCGAATGGGAAGTACTAATCAAGGCAATGTCTGACTCGTTAACGCATTTCCAGACACAATTATATTGTATACACATCGCTGTCCAGGTTACTCACCATTTTATGAGACCGAGACCATAAAGAGTAATCGCAAATTCAATTTTTGTATTAAATTCATTTCGAGAGGCTTCGTGTCCGCATTGCGGATTTTCAATATACCTACATTGAAGCGTTGTTAGTACCTACCTACATCAGTTTTACCAAGGGCAGTTGTGTTATTTAATACAGGCCAGCTACACGTTTTAAAAATATTACCGGTTGTATTCATGATTGTGCACTACAATCCTTTCTCTGCGCCGAATGAAGTATTTGGTATTTTCCCTTCTTCTGCGTTATCTTTTCACATCGATATATTTACATGATTTAATTCAAATTAATTCTTTCAATAAAACTGGTCCACGAGTCCTCCACATGGTCAATCAACTACCGTCAACAAACACCGCGGGTTCATGTGTCATATGTATGTAAACGATGCCTGTGCCTTCATGATTCATTCTCAGTTCTTTATTGCTTTACTGCACACATAATACATATTCGCTGACGATTTGCATTGCATTGAACACCTGTCGTAACTGCATTATTTACCCTTTTAATGACTCGGTATTATTCAGAATTATCGTCCTACGCCTTATCAATTGAAGCAAACCTGGGACAAACTATAACAATTAAAAATTATCAGTGTTGAATGTTGTGGCTACACTTCATGGAGCATAGACATTATAGAAGATGCAGCTCCATAAACTAGTTTACAGGGCACCTGCTGTTAATTATAATTAAGTAAGTGTTACTTGTAATAGAAAAAGAATAGGATGAATTTTGGAATACTTAGGTACAACTTTTACATGCAGGTAACACTCTGAATAAACATTATTCTCGACGACAAATCTCAGTTTGGTGCGTGCGTTTGAATCAAATTATTAAACAATGCGTGTTCGCCGCGAAAGCAGTGAAGCTCGCATAACACGACACATAGATACCTACGAGTGTCTGCATCAATTATACAAATAATAAACGATTGAAAGGATGGCAGGGAAAAGAAGATAAGTTACATTACGTTACTATCAGAGGATATGCTATAGGTAATTGGGACCTAAAAAAAGATCATACTGTGACCTATTTCAGAAACGTGAGCGAGCTGTATTATGAAAATAATGATCTTAGATAAGTTCTCCGATCTAAAATGTTCTACTCGCTAACTCGCTGAAGTAATAATGGATTGTAGCACCTACTTTATTTCAAAACTTTTGTGCTACGAGATTTAAGAAAGGGTCATTCACTCCATCAGTAATTAGTAAGTTTTAATTATGAAGATTAATCGCTAGAATATGTCACTCAGTTAACGAGTAATCCATTATAAAAAGCAATTACTGTTTATTAAGATTGCATAGTGTTTATAAGTAAGTACATTAGTATTTAGTAGGGTTTCAATAGGGACAAGGTTGGTGTGAATTGCTCGGCCGACTTCCTTTGTTATAATGTTGATCATCAAGTAATTATGCACCGTGTACACAGCTGCCGCACGCTAGTCGATGACCCTAGATATAATAGATAATTATTTAATCTTGTAAAAGAAGATTATGCTCAAAGTGGGACATTGCCAGTGAGATGTTCATGCACCTATACCTTTATTTTCTTTTCTTTACGGGGGAAACCTTCAAAAGGCGACCGATTTTCAAGGATCAGACTTAAGTCTAATCCCCTATGTGTGACATCTGTTCAAGCACATATCTGGGGATGTACCTGGTCACTTTATAATAATAGATATTACTAGCGACCCGCCAGCGGTTTCACACGCATTACCCCGTTCCTAAGAGACGTAGCATGATATTGAACATATAACTTAATTTAAGTACCAAAATAAAGAGTACTATCTAGTTTATAGCACTCAGGGATAATATATCTATATAATACTAAAAGAATTTTCAAAATCGGCTCAGTACCGGAGATTACCTCGAACATCCAAACTCACAAACATTACCTCTATATAATAATGATATTATACATAATAATTTATTTATTTAATCAGATGAGGTCCATCTTTTGTTAGTAACAATTTAACTTATTCTATGTTAGTAGATACAAATATTTGCTAGATTACCTACTTTATTAAGACTCGAATGAACTGTTTCATTAGATCAGAGTCACACTTTACCGTAATGACTTTTAGGATGCCATTGGACATTGACTTTTAGGATGGCACTACAGAAGCGGGACAGCCCCAATAGCATCCTAAAGCCATTGTTGTACCTACTCGATTTCTGGGTATAGCTGACCCACAGGCTGCTCGTGTGGAACGTTTGATAGTATTATAATATTAGTAGATATAGATTGGAATTGATTGTATCTACGAGTATACCTATCTTCATTTTTATAAACAATTACAAAATAATAAGTACGAGTACCTACCTACATGTTATACAATTCAGGGGTTTCTGTTTCTGTGTCGTTCTACAGGGCACCTCCATCTTTCCATGAAGTGCTACTATTAAAATAACAGAGGTTAGGTGGTATTAGAGTATAATATTAGAAGTGGTTGTCGTGGAAATTTGTTACTGCATTACTCTAGGCTACAGCTGACATATAAATTATTCTGCATTTAGCAACACTATAATAACTTAACCACTAAAACTAATTAAAATTAGACGATGTTATAGAAAACAATTAACACCTCAACCCGGAGTCAATTTGCCATAAAGTGTTATTGTTTTGAACTTTGCCTTTAGAAACTTGGGTCGCGAATACAGTACGGTATGTACTATTTTATTATTAATCCCTAATATCGACGAGTCATATGGATATTGTACCTACACTAAAAATTAAGTATTATTATCATTGACTAAAAACTATAATAGCATTATCATGTTAATATTTTCGCTTAGGTACTGATTAATGTCAGTTTCTACGAAGCCTTCCACCTGCAGTAGAATTAAGATAATAAGAAGATATGTCTCTTCACTATACGGATTATCATAAAATAATAACTTAACCATTTTATTACTTTAATAGTTTGTATTCCCCATTTCTATTCCTATTAACAAAATTACAATATAAAATCAGCAAAGGCTGGCTCCCACACCATTTTAAAAACGTATACCTAGACGATAAGCTTTTGTTTTATTTTTGATGGTATGTTCGTAACTTATCTTTACTAATTGTTTTCTCAAACTAACTTTCACGTCAACAAACCCCTGTTAAGGACCTGTCCAACCAATTGCTACGCAGTGTCATTCCTGATTCCTTTCTTCTAATAATACACAAACTACATAGAATGCATAACTATATTACTAGTATTGTACCTATTATATTATCTGTGTACCTACTTACTATACAATTAAGGTTTTAAAAATCTGCGTCCACATCGTTATTGACTACACAGTTTAACTTCTTCTTCTAACTCCAATTATTATCAAAGGCATTTACAACTAATAAATATAACATTACCTATCAGGAAAATATATCTACTTGTCATATTTCTATGTAATTTTAAACTAAAGGTTACAGATTGGTCACGAGGCAAGGCCTCTTTTAATTACAGTAGATATCTATCTAATCAAATTTCTGGAATAACTTTATCACGACATCGCTTACATTTATGAATGCAGTTGTACCAATCAACGTAATAAATTAACATATTATCTTTAATAAAAAATAACTGTTATCTTATGCAACTTTCAATCCACAATTCTGATGTAATCATATTTCTCCATAAGTATCTTTATGACTTAAAATATACTGTGATATAGGTAGGTATGCCTGCGAAATGATATGTTAATAAAATGTAGAATAATCCTATCCTTTTTTTTAATATATAAATATTAATTTCCTATAACTACGTTCTCGTCGTGGATAACATTAACCCCTGACAAAAACTTACCTAAGTAGGTATTATTTTTTTAAACTCGTGTGGGGACAGGTTAAGTCAGTCCTAACCTGTCCCCACACTAACTATGCCTAACCTAACTATGCTAGCAACAGCATCGCAACTCCTTTGGTGTTGCAGGTGTCCATGGACGGTGATGACTACTTACCATCAGATGGCTCATCTGCGCAATTGCACAATTAACCAATAAATATATATGCCTATGTCATGAATTTATAATTAGATACAATACAAGCTTTGCTTTAATAGTCATTTTTAAAGTAAGTTGACACAAAATAGCGTAATAAAAAATGTAGTTATTGCTTTTCAGTTTTTCCTTCACCTGCTTTCATTTTTGTTACAAAACATGGAATTATTACCTTTACCTTAGGTATTAATGGGTGCAAAGACCGAGAGTAATTTAAAACTGACACGTAGATAGTGGATAAAATTGTATTATTTTATTTTTAAGGTAAGCTAATTATATGTAGTCACTCACTCACTTCCTCTTTGCTTCCTTATTTAAATATACCTACTTGTAATTACAATACAACAGCATAGTAAAGGTGATGAGTCTGCACCGTGTATGCGCTGTAGTACCGGTACTGGTATAGTCGGTCACCTGACTTGTCGGGTCATAGCCTTCAGACCGAACATGTTCATACTGTTATGTTTACATCCTTGTTTACATCTTTATAGTAAAATATGCTACCTCACGATGCACAGGATCATCAAAATTGAATTTACGGTCTTTGGATTGTTTACTTTAAAACAATTGATATCTATTAAATTAAAATCTTACACAATAGATGGTGGCGATACACAATCTCGTCCAAATCCAAAAAGTTTGGTCAAGATGACTCAGAAACATTTTTCTTTCTGAAATAAGTAATTTAAAGGTCATCCAAAACAACTAATTATTGTACATTTTTATTCACGACGTTCATAATGATGCAAGACAGACGAATTCCCACAAATATAATCTTATCTTTACTTTAATTATATTTATTTAATTAAATTCGAAATTGAATAGTAATAAAACTGTCGATGTTATATTCTATGTATTCTACTTTTTTAGAGTAGTATTACCTACAAAGCAGTCGTACTTTAGTAGTTTTCTTATTACACCCTGGATTCTTAATTCTAAGTATGAATGATTTCAGAGAAATTACAAATATTGCCATTTTAGGTTAATGTCAAGTTAATTTTTTAATTGAATCATTAGACAGGTTGTGTGAAGCGACGTAGATGCTTACTTGTGATGGTCTGAAATAAGTAGTGGTGGTAAAAACGGCTACTTTTCGATAATGAATTATACTGTTATGTTATTTCCCAACAACTGTTATTGTATACTGTTGTTGTTATTCTGTTGGGTTGCGTCGAAACTACGACGTAAATATTTGGCGGTTAGTCAAAAGTTTTGTCTCAAAACACAACTTTGTTTACGACAAATGTTAGTGTTGATGACATTGACAAATGTCAACTGTCAAAACTAAAAAGCCCACGTTCCATTCCATCGGTTCCATAGATATTGCATACCACAGACAATTTAAGCGCTCTACACACGTGCCAAAGATTTTTAGTTGATTGATGTGACCACCATGATAAAGTTTTATTAAAGCGGATCGTTCAGCTGAGCCCGCGAAATTCAAATTTCAAGTGATTTTTCACTGTTTGTAGGTCTATAACAAGTTCTAGATTCATGACAGTAGTAATCGCGACATTAAATAGACAAAATTCACAACTGAGAACTAAAACCTTTACCTATAGATCCTTATCAAGCTAAAAACTTGCCAAAAACTTTGAAAACTTGTCAAAATTGACACTTTACACAGTAAAGGTTTTAGTTCTCAGTTGCGAATGTTGTCTATTTAATGTCGCGATTACTACTGTCATGAATCTAGAACTTGTTATAGACCTACAAATAGCGAAAAATCACTTGAAATTTGAATTTGGCGGGTTCGGGTGAACGATCCACCTTAAATATGAATATATTTTTAAGAGATGATAAAACATGAACATGTATTGAATGACGAAAAGAAATAAGTCAAATATGATATTGTTGCAAATAAGAATTTTCATTGACGCGTATTTTAAAGTTCATTGATTTGTACATGATTTAATTATTTACATTCTTTACTCTTTATACAAGCTGGTTATTTTACTATATACATTTTTGCATTGGGATTTAAGAACATGATTTGCTCAATATACCTACATATATATTCTTAGAACTCAATATAGTTAGAAATAATATGAATAACTTTTCTACGAAAAAGTATTTTTATAATAGTTATACGTACCTTTTTAGTCTCACAATCAATTTTTTCAAAATAGTTCCAGCCCTAATTTTCGGCATATTTTTAAATGTTTTACTTATCCTAAAACTAAACTATACCTAAACTAAACCTATCTACACAAGTCACCAATAATACTTTATAAATATTTACATAACACGATTACACGACCGGTGACAATTTGACAATAACTATAATAGTCAAACAAAGTACGCAAATCGCGAGGAACAAAACAGCACTGAGCACGATGAATACCAATCTATTACTGACGACGTGATGACAACGACGACAACATGTGTTGTCCTGTAATGTAAATGTAACCCTGTTATTAAATAATGATAATTCGTAAAAAAAAAATCGACCTTATTTCGATTTCGTAAAGCTTATATTCGTAAAACACATTTGACTGAATGACAACGAATAGCAATAGCGTTGGTCACTTCGAAAAGAAAATGAACCTTAACATCATGTTGCGTAAGGTCATTATCGTACGCGATGCGCGCGCAGCGCGATCGTGGAAATGGAATTGCATGGCGGCTCGTTTTTGACAGCGCGTAATTGACGACGTAATGACAACGACAAGTTGTGTTGTCCTATATCCCTGTTATGAAATAATGATAGTTCGTTAAAAAAAAATCGACCTTATTTCGATGCCGTAAAGCTTATACTCGTAAAACACATTTGACTGAATGACAACGGATAGCAGTAGCGTTGGTCACTTCGAAAAGAAAATGAACCTTAACATCATGTAGCGTAAGATCATTATCGTACGCGATGCGCGCGCAGCGCGATCGTGGAAATGGAATGGCATGGCGGCTCATTATTTGACAGCGCGTAATTGACGACGTGATGACAACGACAAGTTGTGTTGTCCTATAACCCTGCTATGAAATAATGATAGTTCGTTAAAAAAAATCGACTTTATTTCGATGCCCTAAAGCTTATATTCGTAAAACACATTTGACTGAATGACAACGGATAGCAATAGCGTTGGTCACTTCGAAAAGAAAATGAATCTTATCATGATGTAGCGTAAGGACATTATCGTGCGCGACGCGAGCGCAGCGCGATCGTGGAAATGGAATGGCATGGCGGATTGTTATCTGACAGCGTGTTATTGATAATTTCAATAATGAATTATACATTACGGAAGAAAAGTGCAATGCGTAATTTGTTGTTGTAATAATGACCATCACTGGAAATAAGGACAAGGCGAAGCGACGG
This sequence comes from Acronicta aceris, assembly GCA_910591435.1. Lineage (NCBI taxonomy): Eukaryota > Metazoa > Arthropoda > Insecta > Lepidoptera > Noctuidae > Acronicta > Acronicta aceris. Next base: position 9,403,407 of record OU342760.1, on the reverse strand, counting down.
CGGCGACGGCCCTCCGACTGCGCGGAGGACGTACCGTCGCGTCGTGACTCGTGATCATGTGACTGTCCTAAACACACAGGTTGAACACTTGCAAATGTACACACGAGTCGCGTTTCATTTGATTAACTACTATTTTTTCTTAAGAGACTTTAAACCAAAGAACATATCAGTCCCATCATTTATTCTAAATTGCCAAATCTTATACATAACTAGCCACCCGACCGCGGTTTCACCCGCGTTGTCCCATCCCTAAGAGTCGTAGCGTAATGTTAAATAGCTTGAAACCCTCCTCTTGAATCACTCTATTAAAAAAAACTGCTTCAAAATCCATTGCGTATCCCGAATTCGAACTCAGGGCCTTTGACTTGACAGTCCAATGGTCTTATCACTAGGCTATCACGCAAAAACTTATTTAGCCAAAACCCACATTAAACTACTATACCTATTAATTTTAACTTTCTTTAAATAAAATTATACGTTAATTAACGGTTATACTGTATAACTGTGTATAATGTATAACTTATACATATAATGTAAAACAATTAATGTCTATTAAATTCTAATCGTAGTCTAGTGGCGATACACAATCTCGTCCAAATCTAAAAGGTTTGGTCAAGATGACTCAGAAACTTTATCATTAGGTAGTATCATTTTTCTTTCTGAAATAAGTAATTTAAAGGTCAGCATCAATTCAATCAAGGTCAAGTTCAATTTTAACATTCTTTAAATAAAATTATATGTTAATTAAGGGTTATCCTATATAGCTGTGTATAATGTATAACTTATACATTATACACACAATGTGCCAAGTACAATAGCCCAAGTGTAAACCAAGACTAAATAAAATATTTGTGAGTGAAAACATTTATCTCTGTGAAAGATCAGAAGAGTTCTTAAAAGGTTGCTAACATCTAGATAAAGCATGGCGGAAAACCTGACTGAACCTTTTTATGCTAATTTCATTAGGAATCATATTTTGATTAATATTAAAAGCCTGTATATACCTACTACATGTTGTATAAGTCTAAGATCTTAAATTTTAAGTTGATTAAATCCATTCTTGAGGATTATTCGTGATTAATAAATTACGTTTCCGTTATTCTCGTTTCCTTTTATACACACACGTGTTTATTTTATTTACATATCGCTATTGGATTTGTTATGATTCTTAAATAACAAATCCTTACAGTTCATCAACTCTATTTTAAAATTGCATGGGTGGTATTAATTAAACCTATGGGTAGCTATGGACTTGTGGCTGAGTATCAACCGCGCTGATCAGTCAATCAGTCTGCATTTGTTGAGGTTAATAACGGAAGAATAAGCACGTTAAGACTTCGGTAATCTAATCAGATTACATACAACGCTAATTGGTGTTCCGAGAATAAAATCGACAAAATACCCGTTTGTGTGATATTGTGTGCAAAACGTCATATTTGTGTCACATCGAACCAAACATAAATAATTATGTGGAAGCTTCTCATATAGAAAAACATAGTCGCTGCCGGCCATTGTTTGTCTTCCCTCTTGTATGTACGCTTAGATCTTTTAAACGACGCAACGGATTTTAATGCGGTTTCACTATCATTCAGATAATTTCTTTTGAAGAAATTTGCATGTATGTTACTTATTTATGCAGCTGATGGGTTACATTTGGTTGTTACTGGAACTAAAAGCAAATTTTAAAGAACGCAGATCTCATAAAATGTTGACAAGTCTTTCTCACATTACCTAAAACGAAATACATCATATAGGTTATCATATACACCTAAAAGTATTTGTATAAATGTCTGAGAATTAAAAAATAATCAATTCTGCTTAATTTTAGAAACTTAAAATACAAAATCTCGGTCTCATTACTCAACTCAAACTGTAAGTGTGTGAATAATACATTGAGTTTCTTCCATCACATTCTACATCTCAATAGCGACACCCTTTGATAGCGCTTATTCAATTCAGTCATTGTTATAACACGTATTGTATATCATTACAATATTATGTCCATATAGCGCCCATCCTGTATCAATTTCACTCACTTTCACATACATCGTTGCATGATAAATATACAACAGGATGGAATTAGTAATCCCGTATCATCAGGTTTTAATGTGAAAATATCCCACGCAAATGTAAAAATATTAGCTAATTATCATAAGAATGCCGTGTAGATACCATTCGCAGTGGTTGTGAATAGAGGTGATACAGAGCGTAGAGAATGTTATCTCTCCGGATTACACCTTCTATTTTAGGAAAAACCGGTTCAACGTAATTTAAAACCATTTGGTAGGGATTGATTGATGAAACCAACAATTTCCATTTAGCAAAATATTATATTATTCAGTTTTTCGGCACTTCAATCGTTAAAGAAACCCTGTTTTACCTAAAATACCGAAAAACAATTTATTTTTTCATACTTTTGAGATGGTCTCTGGTGCTGAGTTCTGTCTTGGTACCTGGATATACCACACACAGGCAGTCAATCAATCAAAAAATATGTCAACATATAATATACAAATAGTGAGTGTCTAACACTCACTATTTCAACATTCAAAATATCAACATCACTGTAACAATTGCCCCGTGTCGGGACGGGTTAGAATACTGTTCCTCACTGCCTTTCAAATAGGCATCCCCTGAAAATATCTGACTTGTTCGGTGGTAGGACCTCTTGGGGTCTGACTAGCTAGCGACCACCCTTACGTCGGAGTGTGTCGTAAATCACCTTGGCGTGTGTTTCGACTTTTGCACGTGAGAGTCAGTTCCCCCTCCGTTGCCGCGGCTCCGGCAGTCTGCAGTCCGTAGGAGCTCTTAAAGATCGGCAACGCACGATGACTACTTACCACTAGGTGGCTCGTCAGCTCGTTTGCCGACTTAATGCATAAAAAAAACAAAAGCAATCCAATGCTTTAGGATTACGAGATCGATATTTGAATAGATCGGCAACTCATTACCTTTGTTCGTAAGATCATGGGCATGGTCTACAACAGCTCAATACCATCTCACCAACAATACTATCTTAAAAATATACAATATCTATTCTTCTGTTATTGCATATTGAGTTATATTTTCAGATAGGTATTGTATATAAGTTATTAAGTTTTTTTTTATCATAATACCTATGTTTTTTTTCAGACCATTTATCTATCGTAGCCTGCGGGTGCTTAAATTTTAAGTATTAATCTTAGATTTAAAAACATGTCGACAATGTTGATTGCGTATTCCGATGATAAAGTGGGCCTTCATTTAATGTAAGTAGGTATAATGTTCTCATTAGATGTTGGTTCAGTGGCGCTGATATCTTGAACGTTGATTTAGTGAGTCGATTAACATTCACTTACCTATCCCCTTGGTTACACCGCATTGCCAAATATTATACCGCTAAGTAATAATGTGCTAACATTAATGTGTTCCGGTTTGAAGAGTATCTAATGTAGCCAATGAAATTACTGGTCAGGTTTCATGATGACAACGCGCCGCTGGTATTGCTAGCGTCTACAGGCTATGCTTGACGCTTGTCATTAGGAGACGTATATACTTGTTTGTCGTCTTAATAAGTACCTAGTAAAATTACTTTCTAGGCATTACTAGCTATTAGTAGTTTCCTTCTATATGTCTGTGAACTTGAAAGACAATTTGTATCCATACTACAAACACCCACCGCAGGCGGTTGTGTGTTGGTCCGGCACTACATTCATCATTATAGCTTGTTTACTAATTCATAAGTGGTGGCTGGCAGTGCCACATGATTGTAATGACGCAGATCGCGTTAGTGTGTCAACGATCGACATGGGAGTGTACGCATGCGCATGTACCGGTTAGCTATCATTTTATTCAAGAACATCGGATGTGCTTTCACCTGTCGTGTACTTTATTTGCATATCATTAAAAGGTTATTCTTATCTTTAGGATTGTACTTTCTGTTGGTAGGTACCTGATTAATGATTACGTAGCTATGTACCTACTTGGAAAATAATATGTTTGTTTAATGCCTTCGTTGATTTTACCCAAAATCTGTTTTACCAAAAACAGAATATTATTACTGTTTTTGGAAACAGTCTCCTACTTGCTTACCTCGTAGGATTACTTAAAATACTCATTTTTACATTTTCCTTTTAAATTAATTGAATACCTACATTAAATTGAATGTCACAAAAAAAATCACTAGAATGTTCAAACTTGACATACAAAGTTGTAAATATTTTTAATATTAGATATCAATTCCTAATAATAAAATAATATTATAATATTATTATTTTTTTATTAATTATTAAAAGCAATGTGGGTCGCACATTACTAGTATTCTTGTTACCCCCTCGTGCTAAGTTAAATGCTTGTGTTATGAGTGGGTTCACGTCGGTAGTTCAATGGGTGGGTTTCGAACCGACAACCACATGATCGCAAGTCCAACGCCCTAGCTATTAGGCTACCACCGCTTATAATTATATTATATTCGATATAAACGGAGAATTGCGAAACAACTATTAGATGATGTCCACAACAAGGAGGGCGACACCCACGCGCGTTTTTCGGTAAACTGAGTTACAGTTCGCATGAAAGAACTGTGCGTGTCTGAAGTTGTACGCAATTAATAAATTGCTCAGTGGTCATTTTGTAACAAGATATATATTATATTATGTAGTCTTTGCATCAATTTTTAGGGTTCCGTACCTCAAAAGGAAAAAAACGGAACCCTTATAGGATCACTTTGTTGTCCGTCCGTCCGTCCGCCTGTCTGTCAAGACCCTTTATTTCGGGAACGCGTAAATGTATCGAGTTGAAATTAAAACCATATACTCAGGTATACAGTCCCTTGAAACTGTGAAAAAATCAAACTTCTAAGTTAACGTAAAAAAGATACGGCCGTTTATGCCGCAAAAAACGTATACCAATTCGACACTCTCAAGGGAATCAAAATTTAAAGGGTATTTTCCGTTGACCTAGAACTATGAAAATAAGCAAGTGATACCGTCTTCTACAACAAGAATACCGAAAAATCTGAAACTATACATTTGTAATTACTTAATTATAATATGTACATACCTTACCATAGAAATTTCAGTACTTTGTCAAAAAAATACTTAATTAAATGATTTTACATACCTGCGTGATCGTTCGAAACGGATAACATAAGACACGAACAAATTATATCGTCCAGACTGTACAAAGCTTGTGTCACACACGAGCACCAAGTTTCTGTTTAGGGACTTAGAACGAAAACGAACCATATAATTGACGTTCGTTCAGATCAAAACTGTATAGCCTTCGCAATTAACACTTCTCATGAACCAGCTTTTGTAAATTTATGAAAATATGGAAGACTGACAATTTATTTGGCTTTGTTTATATGAATTACTAAATATTTCCTATCTAGATTTAAAAATTTGATTACATTATCTATAGCTGGTATTTATTAGTTTTTTATTAGATATATTTTGTGAGCTTTGAGACGTACATAAATAAGAGAAATATAGGTTTGACGGATAAGAGTAAGGAACAGCGTGATAAGGGAGTGTTGTGGAATGAAAGAAAAAGTAGTAAAAAGTATTGAGAAATGTATGTTAAGGTGGTTTGGGTAACTATGGAGGCAGTTGACGAAACAATTACAATTGGCGAGTACGGATGGAAGAATTAGAACGCGCCGACCTTCGCAAAAAAGGTCAGGTTAAGGAGATTAATGAAAGCAGATAAAGTGAAAGTGGTGTGCCAAGATCAAATAGTAAGTGGAAATAGTCTCTGGCTATCCCAATGGGAGAGAGGCGTGAAAATATTTTCTTCTTTGAATATTCTTACAATGTATAATGTAGAAGCAGTGATAGCCTAGTGGTATGACCGTTGGACTGCCAAGTCAAAGGTCTCGAGTTCGAACCCAAGGCACGCACCTCTGACTGTTCGAAGTCATATGCGTATTAAACAGTTAATTATCACGCGCTTAAACGGTGAAGGAAAACATCGTGAGGAAACCTGCATGTCTGAGAGATTTTTTCGATGGCGTGTGAAGTCTGCCAACCCGCACTAGGCCAGCGTGGACTATAGCCTAATCCCTCTCATTCTGAGAGGAGACCCGTGCCCAGCAGTGGGACAGTATAATGGGTTGATTATGTATGTTATATATATAATAAAAAAAAAACTCAAACCATGACATGTAAAAGTATCTCTAAAGATCTACTTGCAGAATAAATAATTTCATTTCATTTCATTTCATAATGTTCCTCATTGCTCCAAACAAATAAAGGTTATGTACTAATATGTAGCTATGTAGCCGATCGACTCACAATCTAGATATAATTAATCGTAACCTGTACATACCGTCATTCTAATTTCATTTTCTAACCGTTATAATATGATTACACCCGTCGGTATGTACTAGTCACGTGACAAAAAATAGTTATGTGCATTTAAAAGACCTCGCTCAAGGTAAAAATAATGAAGGGATTGTCGCTTATGCCAATGCAATTATGTTTATAATTATATTTTCAATCAATCTTTTTTGTGCACCACTCAAGCTATTTTGTCACTCAGTTTAGAAATCTCATTCTTTTTTATTATACTTTAGTCTAGCGCGACTGCTAGGCTAAAGATCCTGGATTTGATATCCATTATCTATGTTATCTGAATAAATTAATTACATGAAATGAAAATACAAGTCAAAGTAATAAAGTAGTAGTAGGTCCTTAATATATTTTATCACTGTTCCTCTGCTGGGCTCCAATATAGTCCATATTCTCCACATACATGTTCATACAACAATAATACAAGAGAGAGAGAGAGAAAAATTCTCACGATCAACGAGTTGTCGTATTTTATAAACAGTGTCACGACCACGAATAAAGCGAGTCTTAGCGCGTAGATGATATTCGTTTGTCGGCCAGTGTCGTCAGACGCAACCGCGTGTCGTACAACTCACACCGGCTGGCGTAACCAAGCATCAGTCTAGCTTGCATAGCTTTAATAAATGACGCATAGTTCACAACATAGTACAGAGCAATCGTACAATTGTACCATATAAGGCAAACTCAACGTTCAACTATAATCTAATGATGACAATGCGACGCGGTAGATACCAGAAGAACCAATTTCAAGCCATAGCAATAATAAACCTGGCTTTATTCCTTCATATATTTTTAGATGCTTATGTATTTATATTTATTATAATATAATTTTGTATTCATGTAAAGTAAACAGCAATGCGTAAGGACTCCAAAATATTCTTAAGATGTATATATTTTAAAAGTCGAAGATGATGATATCATAGAATCCGTACAACATGGACATTAGTATGCCAAGTATCATATTAAACACGATAATGCATGTCAGTATATCGAATCAACTTAGGTAATGATTCCATCTAAATTATGGCAGCAAGACTTCACAAATGTTACCGTTTAAACAAAATAAAATTATTAGGATATTGTAATCGCTGAAATTGAGCATTATTGTATTATAAAGTGTGAAGTAAAAGCACAATGCACTAAAAATCTATGCTTAACTCATCAGAAACATATAAATTTTGTTAATGTGTTTAGGTACTGAAAATTAATGGTTTAGAAAACACTAGAAAATCTTAGAAAAAATATTTAAGTAGTTACATTACAAAAAGAGCTTTCATTAGAGCTGTATCTCATTAAGTTAATCATTAAGAGCAGAACTGTACGTCGCCTATTATAGGAAACTTAAATTGTACTCATAAGAGAGTTAGTTAAAAACATTTTAACAACAGTAAGTATATAAAGTTGCTCTACTAATTACTAATGAGACACTTTGTTACAGAAAATGGCTGGAAGAAATTGCACTGGCGAGCAAGCAGGGCCGTAAACCATCGTTACTTCGTGCAATGACCAAGGCTTTCTGGATGAGTTACGCGCCTTCCGGAATTATGTTCCTGATACAAGCACTCATACTCAAGTGAGCAATTTTATTGACCGTTCGGAGAAGTCACGCGAATGTCACATTATGCCAATTACCAATGACTAGGTGATACTTATGTCACGGGTTGCACTTTGAATCTTCCTATGGGTGAAACTGTGAACACGATGTATTTTTTTAAGAAGGTACTGTTGTTACCATAATTACCATTACATGTTCTTTATCAGGCCTTTTCAACCAGTAGCGTTGAGCATGATGCTCACGTACTGGGAGCCGGGTTCGAACATGTCCTACGAGCAGGCAGTGTACTGCGCGACCGCTGTCATCATGATGTCACTCTTCATCGCGTTCCTCAATCATCACGGCACATACTCTACGCAGCAATTCGGCATGAAAGTCCGCATCGCCGCCTGCTCACTTATTTATAGAAAGGTAAGATTATCATTAACAGTGAAAAAAACGGTAGGTACCTATACAAAAATTCCCTCGAAATCGAAACGTAAGTATAAATTATATAAACTATATAAGCGGCGGTAGCCTAATGGCTAGGGCGTCGGACTGGCGATCATGTGATTGCCGGTTCGAAACCCACTCTATTAAGTTTTTTTTTTTAAAGAACCATGTAGTTTTCCCTGATATAACCAATGACGTACCTACTTCCACTGGTCTAATTTTATGTATCAGCTTTGGCTTCGAAAACCTTTAACAAAAATAGAGTAAGTTGTTTTATTTCAACATCAATTAAATAATCTTGAAAACTAATTATTTATAAATTAGGAAAAAATTACATGATGTTTTGAGTCAAAACAAAGATATTTACAACGACTTACTAAAGTACTGAGTACCTACCTATTGCATGTACCTATAGGCACCTATATAATATATTTTCTTGGAAGTATGGGAAATAAACAATGATGATTGTATAGAAGTATGTACCTTGATACATTTTATTTTAACTAGGTACCTTTCATTTTACGATAAATTATTGTTTACTAATGAACTAGTGTTATGGACAATAATGTCTACATAACTATTGTTGCTTCTAGTCTGTTTCGGTTAATAAAATTAACACTTTAAAGCAATATTTCACAAACGTTGGTTTTTAAACCGATGAAAGTATAGATACTAAGAATAGAAAATTTTGCGGGTTGACCATTTGAATTTGAATTACTATCTGATCGGTGAGAGTTGGACATGAATCTATCTAAGACGGGTTTTTAAATGAAAATATTTTATTCATTAGGAACTAGACTTTATTAATACAACGAAGACCACAGAATGCTAGTAGGTATTAGACACATACTATTATTTCAAAATACTTACATACGAGATAAAAATGCCTTTTTATCTCGCTAAACAAAGCTATCAACGTCTTGTGTTGGCAATTAAGTTTTATTATATAAACCTGATTTTACACTTATAATTGCTACAAATTCCTTACATCTCCATCCTGGAAATGCTATATATAATTATCACTGAGTGTAACTACTTTTAAAACGATGTTACTTTTGTTCTGGATAAGGTAATGCGCATGAGTTCCGGTGCGTTGGCGCAGACTACAGCGGGACAAGTCGTCAATCTCCTGTCAAACGACGTGAACCGTTTCGACTATGCCTTCATCTACACGCACTTTATCTGGCTACTTCCACTCCAAGTCGTCATCGTCTGCTACCTCATATACTTGAAGATCGGCTACGCCGCCATCGTCGGTGTCATTGGCATTGTGTTGCAGACCATACCGGTTCAATGTACGTATGTTTTTGTTTTGTCAGGATGTTGAAGCAATTGTTCGTTTAGGATTGAGAATACAACAAAGAAAAAAACGGATGAGTAGCGAAACATAGTTCGTGTTAGTTCCTCCATGAAGTGCTACATTGTATTTAGTTAGAAAAACTACTCACGTAGTAGATACCCGGTGTATCATTAACTATTTGAAAATATTTATCGAAATTATCATGTAATCATATCTATCTATAAATTTCGTTTAGAGTTTTTCAACAGTTTTTGTTTTTGGATCAATGACTTTCATGAAATAGTTAATTTTTTTGCAGTAACGGTCAGAAACCGTAAAAAGAACAGTATCTGTGGGAAATACGTAAAGATATAATTTTACAAAGAAACAAACAAGCAGTAATAAAACGGTTCCCAAGAATCGTTTCTTATTATATAATTACAATTAAAAGGCGTAAGGCCCATAAATTCACGTCGCCCGATGGGAACGTGTTTTAGGCGTGCAATGCATCTTTTAAAAAAGGTGATAAAAATATAAAACCTGCTTGTTATTCTTGCAGCTTACATGAGTAAATTGGCTGCAAGGTTACGAATGAGGACCGCGTGCAAAACTGACGAGCGCGTGCGAATTATGGACGAAATTATTAGTGGCATGCAGGTATGTGGATCTGGATTTCCTAACGCGATAATTAGGTATTAAAACCGAACTAGGTCATAACCAACAAATGTAATGATACATTATTGTGTTTTATTAGATGCACATTTTCTGTTAGAAGTCCACGTAGAAATCTTATAATAATGGTAGTTGCAATTACATAAACCCGAAAGGGTTGGTTACCGCTAGTATTATATAATATTTTTTGATTGTCTTCATTTTATTTTCGACAGCTGAATTTTTGAGGGTAATTTATGAGCACCTAGAGAATGTTATGTCATAAATACCAATTAATTCTTCAATAGTATTGCGACCAACTACCATCATTAAGTAGGGGCTAACCATGACCATAACTATTCTTTCTTCTTCAGGATATTCTCCGAATCTTTACACCGAACCAATCAAATAATTATTTTTTTGAAATTAACAGATTAACATGTTTGGATCTCACATTTATTATAAACTAGATATGTCGAGCTTTAAATTCTGTTCGAACGCAACAAGATTAAAACATAAGGAAAACCCGCGTATTTACTTATCATTAAGAGACATGACGCCCTTCATTTTTTCAGAACTATCATTAGTTATGATTTTGTCTTGTTTAGTCATTCTCAGAAACAAATTTTCCCAATATTAAGAAACCGCAGCGGAATAATAATGGTTTTTATCTTACATTGTACGTAAGTGTCTTACATCAAAATCACTCATATAAGTAAAACACCATTATGCATGTATCCTCCGAATGGTTAGGCGTACACTAATGTGCATGCAATGCATTGCCAAATAATCTTGCTAACGCTGTCGTAGGAGAAAATTATAAGCAAATGATGATGATGCATGATAGTTAGAATTGCTCACGGTGACAACAGATCGTTATTACCCTGTTACTAACGTCCATAGGCTTCAGTTATCACTCGACTCTCTAGTTGATTTCGACCTTAGAAAATTTTAATTCTTTAAATAACGTTTAAAATTCCATCTACATTGATCTCTCCTTATTCTAATAGGAAACACGTACCCACTAGGGGAATATAATAAGAAAAGTTGATGATGATGATTATGTCTAAGATTCTGTTTTCGATAGTCTCAGTTTAATGAATAAACAAAATGCCTTATTAAAAACTGATCAAAGTACCTCTACGACAACTACTATTTATAGGTGATAAAAATGTACGCATGGGAGAAGCCATTTGAGCAAGTTGTAGCTTTGGCTCGCAAGAACGAGATCAACTGTATCACGTCAGCGTCTTACCTTCGAGGAGTTTACCTCAGCTTTATGGTGTTCACCGAGAGACTCACCCTGTACATCACGCTGCTATCGTACTCGCTGTTTGGCTACCAAGTTACTGCAGACATTGTAAGTATTAATTAAAACAAATTTTATTAGTATATGTAACAGTACACTGAGTTCATTGATTATTTTAGACATTAAAATGGTAATATCCTGCTATCTTTATGTATTGACGTATACATATAGGCGAGAATTATCGTGTAATTCAGCTTGAAACTTCCTAATCCGTAAGGAATTTTAGTGCTCAAAATATTAGAAAATGTAAAAGTTTATTAAGGATAACCTACACAATCATACATCCAAAGCACGTAAGTACAATCAAATCCCGAGTCGAATCGATTCTATCAATAGGTACCATCTGTTAGTCGCTATATTTTGTGGCGTGCAGTCCAGTGCATTGTACGTATGTAATTTGCAGGTATTCCCACTGGCGCAATTCTTCAATACTCTACAAGGAACCCTGTCGATAATCATGTCGAATGCCGTGTCATTTTTGGCAGAAGCCCTGATATCAGTGCAACGCCTCGAGGCGTTCATGTTATTTGGTACGTGAGACCATAAGGTCTCGACATTCCACTAAGTGCATGCCATATTGCACGTCGCTATACTTCTTTCTTCAACGAGCCCAAATTATAACAGTGACTCGATGCTGTAAATAACACTAATAAATTAATCTGACACTAAAAACTTTATCTAGGTACCTATTTCATATTGTTCAGAACGAATAACCAACACTACTGTTGCCGATCGACAACACGTGTCTAAATCACATCTAACTACTTACTTTGAAGTTAATTAAACCTTTAACCGTTTAAGAATATGTCATTTGGGTAGCGTTTCTTTAGGTGCCAGAACAAAAATAATGCCTGCTATTAATTGTGTCTCAAGTACGCGATTCTAATGATTTAAAAACATTTCATATTCTAGGAGTTATGTACCTATATAGCAATATATGTATCAATGTAAGCATAATTATATTTTAACACTAACAAAAGATTACTTGATGGACGCAACTGCTATTATCAAATTGAAAAGTCAGTAAAACCGATGATTTCCACAGGCGTTCCCGTGACAAATGTTCAACATAATCCAGTTGACACTGGCTTTCTGGTTGCCGACAAGCCTTTCAATGGTCGTGGAGTCCTATACTTCTATTCGCCGTATTGAGGCAATTTTATGTTTGGGTACGAGAACAACAAGAATAGTTTTGAGTGTATATGTCATAAACGATGCACTCGATGCGTCACTACTGCTCTAACGAATATTTGATTAACCGGCGTTTATTGTATTAACTTACATCCTGTGATGTCATGTTTTCTCGCATCTTGTAGTGACAGATACTAACAATCACGTATGAACTAACAAAGGGTGTTTGTGTTCTAATAATCTGTTTCGTATACCACTTATAGTATTGCATTTAAGGTAAGCTACTTATTTAAAAATGATTATTGGTATCTTAGAAATATAATGTAATAAAATAAAACACACGCTGTTTGCACTTCGCTGTGCATGAAAGCTGATGACTGGGCGCTGTGGTGCACGCTAGCGCTTGGAACGACCGAAGACCACAGGGGTTAAAAAGGCCACGTATATATAGCAACCCCTTCCGAAACAATTTTGTATTTAGAATCCATAGCAAGTCTTTAGGAATTTTCTGATGTGAATCATATTTTGATTCATCAAAAGCAGCCTTTTTGCACTGTAGGACTCGAGTGCCTCTTTACTTACGCGGAGAGAGTTTCTCATTCTCAGAAATGCGATTATCGTAAGAATAAAAACGTTTCCTCATGAAAACTGAATGTACATATCTGCACGTGGAAACGCCATTTTCGCCTCACCTTTGTATATTGAAAGTCTCGTTATTGAAACAATTGGAAGGCGAAAATCGTGCAGGACACATGGCGATCTTATTACTCCTAAGTATATCTACCTACGGTAATCACATTCATACTCTTGCCACAAAACGTACATACGAGGAACTCTCTCCATGTAAAAAGAAACATAAAGAAATGCAATATTGACAATTTGAACGTCGTTAATATGCATGTGTAGTGAAATGTTTATTTATTGAATTAACGTTACATAAATACGTATGATAAACAGATGAACGAGAGGACTTGCGCAGTGTGCCGGATGTAGACATTGCTAAATTAGTTCAAAGTGTAGAAAACCAAAAGAAAATGAAAAATTTGAGCGAAGTTGATCTTCGTCCTAACACCTTCAAGAAAATCGACGAAGAGGGTATTTACAATCCTGGTAAGTCTCATCACAAAAAACAATGCATATATATATTGTATGCAATACATACATACAAGTACAATATGCAATACATACATACAAGTTGCCAGGGTGACTACAGAAAACTATTTAAAATATGTAATATCTTACCAGTTAGCTTGAGACATAAATATCTTCTGGTTTTAAACCAACACGGCAGAACAGAGCATAGTTTATCTCTTGTCACTAATAGTCATAATACACGGTCGATGGCCGCCGGTAAATTTAACGTTCCTAAAGTTATCAACTATTTTGGTGACAGAACCCTAAAGAAGCGCATACCGTATGTGCTGAATAGTCTACCGGCAGACATTAGACATGAAAATGATAAATTGAAATTTAAAAAGAAACTAAAGAGGCACCTCCTGAGTCTGTAAGCAAGTCGTGTTTGCAGGCTTAGGGGCTGTTCCTGTGGTTTATTTATATTAACATATAGTACCTGGTACATTTTTGTTAGTAAGTAGCTCAACACCCACAGTCAAACCGTTAAACCGGTTTTGTGGGAAAATTATTAGTTAATAAGTTTGTATTTTGTAACAAATAAATAAATAAATAAATAAATCCTTACTTAATATTATAAACGTGAAAGTTTGTGAGTATGGATGTGTGGATGTTTATTACTCTTTCATGCCAGAAAGGCTGAACGGATCTGGATAAAATTTGGCACACATATAGATTATAGCCCGGAATAACACATAGGCTACTTTTTACGGACCCAATCCTGAAGTCCACGCAGACAAAGTCGCAGGCAGAAGCTAGTACATTTTTTTATGGGATAGGAGGGCAAACGAGCGGACGGATCACCTGATGGTAAGCGATTACCGCCACCCATGAACACCCGCAACACCAGAGGAGTCACAAATGCGTTGCCAACCTTTTAAAAGAGGATTGCGCCTCCGGTAACCTCACTCACTCGGCGAAACACAACGTAAGCGTTGTTTAACACCGGTTTTCTGTAAGGCCGTGGTATCACTCCGGTCGAGCCGACCCATTCGTGCCGAAGCATGGCTCTCCCACGTAAAAAAGAAATAAGAATTGCATAAAATTTCTATCCTGATATTTCAATAGTAGTTAGTACCCGTATTCTTTAATAGGGTTATTTATCCCGTATTTATCCAGATAGGCATATCGTAAGAGGTGAGAAAATATCTGACTTGGTCGGTGTTAGGTCCTCTTGAGGTCTGACTGGCTGGCGACCACCTTTACATCGGAATCTGTCGTAAAGCACCTTGGTATGTGTTTCGACTTTTGCACGTAAGAACCAGTTCCTCCTCCGTTGCTGCGGCTTGGACAATCTGCAGTCCGAAGGGGCTAGGAAGAATCGGCGACGCATCAGCAACTCCTCTAGTGTTGCAGGTGCTTATGTGCGACGATGACTACTTACCACCAGTTGGCTCGTTAACTCGTTTGCCGACATAATCAATAAAATAAAAAGAATGAATCACAATTTATGAATCGCTTCATAAACTTCATCTGTCTGTTGCATTATTTTATTACTTCCGTGTGAGTTTGAATTAATTTTGAAAGTGTGATAATGTAATGGCGAGTTGCAATTAAAAATAAGTCAAAGTACAAAGTTGGTATTTAACTAAGTACTCACGCTACGCACTTGGTAGGTATGCATCCCCAATAATATAACCCCGTGTGTTAGTTTCCATTTGTATATGATTGACTGCCTCATTAGTCTAGTGGTCCCAAGCGCGACTGCTACACTAGAGGTCCTGGGTTCGATCCCCAGGTCGAGCAAAGTGTTATTGTGTTTTTCTATGAAATTCTCAGTAGCAGCTCGGAGTCTGGATTTGTGCCCGGTTAATGGCAATAGGCTCGCCCCCTGTTACATGGGACCTAAACATACCGGCGAACTGTGGGTGTACATTAGTACGCCTCTGCCTAACCCTTCGAGGAACAGGCGTGATGGTATGTTATATTGTATATGATACAGGTAGACAACGGTAATGTCGAATAAATCTTGTTTATATCAACAATAAAATAGATAACTTTGCTTTCATCGCAGATCGTACGGGTATATGTTCCCATAATTTTCGCAGAAAACACATGTGGGGAGGTCCACATGTGTTTTCTGCGAAAATAATACTGAATGATATACCTACTTATTACAAGAAAAGATTCTTACCAAATTCGTGTGGATGAATGAAACTTATATTATTTTATCCAATGTGCTTTATGTTGAGCAATTACGTATGCACGCTCTTATCAATGTCAAAAACAAAGTTTCCTATTTTACACACTTTTAATATGCATAAGGTAGGTATATAAAGATCATATTTTTTATAAAAGAAAAAACTAGCGCACATTAGCGCGGTTTCTTCAGCCAAATGAGGAATCGGACGTTCTGCTCGTGATGTTGAATATACATACATACATACACTCACGCCTTTCTCCCACAGGGGTAGGCAGAAACTATAGACTGCCACTTGCTACAATTCTTGCATACTTCTTTTGCTTCTTCCACATTCATACATCTTCTCATACATACACGCCTTTTCTCACACGTTTTTTGGTTTTTTTTTCTCCGAAATGAAGAAATTAAAAAAATAAATAAAAATGTTTTGGAACTCAGGATAGGAAAACAAAGAAGCAATATATATTTGTTTTGGTGGCTTAATAATTTTGAAATATCGTCAATGACTGGTCTACAAAATTTTTACACATGGGTGTGACACATCATTTTTTGTAGATTTTTTGAGGATTAATCTAAATCCGGCAACAGAATTACTCTAGCAGTCAGAATTTGGACATATACCAATCTCAAAGCGGTAAAAACAACGAAGCAAACTAAAATTGATTTGAAAGGAGAAGAGTAGTACTATAGGATACTTCAGTTAGATATGACAATAAAAAATTTATTGTCCTCAAGAAATTACTTCAAAGATCGCCAAAAACAGTGTTTTAGTGCTTTAGACCCATGTGAAAAAAAGGTAAATTTTGTAGATCCGTGTATTGTAATAAATAGCGAAGCGATCGATTATAATATTAGAAAATTGCTTAGGGTATCTACGTAAATGCTTGAGGTAGTTAATTACATAAAGGAACTATATAATTTCTTTCCGCGTCGATTTCCAGAAATTTAAATCAGCCAATTTATAGGTGCTCTTGGGTATCTACATTTTTCTATATTTTCTGGAAACATTTTGTCCTATTTTCATATTTCAACACTTCAATTAGTAATGGGAAACCGACCTTACCAAGTAAGTAATATTGTTTTACAAAATCAAATATGTTTTTTCTCACTTTATTTCCAGGATTTGAATGCAACGAAAAAGGCCTGATGAGTTCGACTCTTTGCCCAATGCCGGTGAATCCTGATACGGGAATCCTGATCCAAAACGTAAGCGCCAGCTGGACTGATAACGGCCCAATCACATTGAACCAGTTAAACCTTATGGTGCCCAAAGGAAAGCTGTGTGCCATCATCGGATCTGTTGGTTCTGGAAAGGTATGTTTATTGGTTGTTTCATTAGGTTTAAAGAAATCATAGATATTGCTGTTATGAAATTGGAGCAACTTCTCAAGCCTTATTTTGAATATAATGATATAGATATAATCTGGGTGTCTTTAAATCACGAGTGAATCGGTTTCTTCTAGGCAAACGCGCTCCATCGTAGATCGCAATATCGCACTGGCGGTCAAGCGTACCTGATCCTATCAAGAATAAACTGACTTATATTTAAAAATAAGATGTGACGACATGATTGGCGTAGCGGTTGAGCGATCGGCTTCTGCGCCACGTGTTTTGGGTTCGATCCCCACACGGAGCAAATATTTGTATGATCTACAGGTAGTTGTTCTAGGTCTGGGCGTTTGTGTATGTGAGAATTTGTGTTTGTAAACGCACCCACGATACAGGAGAAAATCCTACTGTGGGGCAACGTTTAAAAGAAAAAAAAGAAGCAATTAAGAACCTCTTGGAGTTTCCTCATAACGCTAGAACTCGTGTAATATTCACAGTTACTATCGAAATGAGGCTTATAGGTAAAGTTACGTAATCGTAAATATACGTAACTTATTTCCGCAGTTCGAGATACGAGTACCTACCTAGATAAGAAAACGGTAAATAAACAGCGCTACCAAAATCATACCAATAACCATTAACACTTACCATTTGTCAGTATAGCAAAAACAAAACACCTATACATTATAAGTACGTGGTATATTTCCATATAATAAGTATGATTATTTTTTAACGACAATATCCATTTTTACAGAGTTCGGTTCTTCAATTACTTCTCAATGAGCTGCGATCTACCAACGGCCGAATATACCTATCTGGACCTTTATCCTACGCTAGCCAGGAACCCTGGCTATTCGTTGCTACCGTTCGGCAAAACATTCTGTTTGGGCTACCGTACAACTCCAAAAAATACAAAGAAGTAAGTACCTATAGCAAACGTAATTATATGAATACTGAACATAACATAGCATCACGCCTGTATTCCCCGAAGGGTTAGGCAGAGGTGTACAAATGTACACCCACAGTTCGCCAGGTATCATGTAATAGGGGCGAGCCTATTGCCATTAACCGGGCACAAATCCAGACTCCGAGCTGCTACTGAGAATTTCATAGAAAAACTCAATAACACTTTGCTCGACCTGGGGATCGAACCCAGGACCTCTAGCGTAGCAGTCGCGTTTGGGACCACAAGACTAAAGAGGCAGAAATATATGAATACTTGTAGTCTTTTAAGGTATTTTATCGCGGTATTTCTATTCGTGACGTCTCGTGCGCTCGTCTGAGGATGCTATATAATCTGTAAGGAATCCGAAAGTTTTTTTAAAGCGATAAAATATGACAAAAGAACTAGTAGTATAATGAGGTCATTTAGGTACACACGTAAGTTTCGGAATTTCAGCTGATTATCTTGCTCATCTTTAAAAATATGTAGCACTCACTAAACTTTGTTGCTTTTCAGGTAGTAAGGGTTTGTGCTCTTCAGAAAGACTTCCAACAGTTTCCGCACGGCGATCAGACGCTCGTCGGTGAGCGGGGAGCCTCCTTGTCCGGCGGTCAAAGAGCCCGCATCAACCTTGCCAGAGCCGTTTACAGACAAGTGCGTAAAATAGAGCTCATGTTTTTCTATAACTTACTAGCCGTTGCCCGAGATAAAAGGTAGTCTACTTCAAGGTTCAATCTATCTATAAACTTTATCAAAACTGGTTTAGGCTTGAAAGACACCGACAGAGTTAATTTCACATTTCTAATATTCCTATGGATATTTTGTATTTTAACTGTTCAAGGTATCATAAAAAATAGATACCGACCACTTTTCCCACTTTCAGCCACATTTGCTATGCTTGGTATGGAATTGCATAAGCAGCATTTACTTTAAATATGCTTAAGTATTCTCCATTATCGTCACTGTCCTGCATAATCCTAAGATTGGATGCTCTGTAACCTAGCACGTTGCACCATTAAAGTAATACCCCAATAAAATAACGCCCTGTCCTGAAAATTAACCGACTATGGGGCTTATCATAAACTTTTACTACCGGTTTGTATTTAAAGCCCTGCTAGCTAGTATAAGCTCGGGGTTAAAAGGTCACATTAATTCTTACAGTAATTCCTCTGGAGTCAATATAATTTAGAATTCGTTCTAACGTCTAATCATGTTATGACTTTAATGCTCCTACTTCACCTGCGTTTTAACGTGTTAACTAAACATTCCTCAGACATTGCCAATATTATAATGCATTATTTGATTTATTTCACTTAAAGGACTCCGCCCACTACACCGTCTCATACAATGACCGTACTAGGAACGTGTCTGACAAAAAAATATATTCTTTGTATTGAAAAGTATGACACTATGCCGACTAGACCGTTCCGTCATCGTCGCGTGCCATGCACGTTACGTATCGGCACTGGCAAAATATTGTCACCGACAATTGTTGATGCTCCGTGCATGACATAGTCTCGTACTTCTCAACAGGCGGATGATACGTGGCCACTACGGTCTCTAACACCGTTTTGTGCAGTAATGATACCTTCCTAGTACGGTCATGATATGAGACGGGGTAGTGAGCAGACTCCTTTAATGTTAATGTACATAATAATATCAATTAACGCAGAAATATTCGAACCTATCTGCTTCCGGTTTCTGTAACGATTTCACGCTTAATCCATTGAACCAATTATTTTCATGAAATTTGGCTTATTGTGCGAGCGTGGGCAAGATGGTACTTAGTAATTTGCTGATAGTTACTGGCAACGTGCAACGGTTCTTGCTGTACTAGCAAGGTAAAGGTACACTTAAGAAGCTTCTTACGTACTAATTGTTTTTATATTTTGTTTCAGGCAGAGATTTACTTGTTGGATGATCCACTATCCGCGGTGGACGCGCACGTGGGCCGGCAGCTCTTCGACGAGTGCATCAGCGGGTACCTGCGGCACACCACGCGCGTGCTGGTCACGCATCAGCTGCACTACCTCAAGGCTGCCGATTACATCGTCATCATGAACAACGTAACTTACACAACATTTGTTTAATACCGAAGCTGTAGACGTTTTTGTACTTCAATCGCCAGTTTTGCTAAAGAGTTAGAACATACTTTTCTTCTCATGCTAATACTAAAACTATAGCTAAATAGCCAAAAATCGGGAGGCTATTGCCATTAATCGGGCACGAATCTCAAACTCCGAGCTGCTACTGAGAATGTCATAGAAAAATCCAATAAAACATTGCTCGACCTGGAATCAAACCCAGGATCCAGCTTAGCAGTCGCACTTGGGACCACTAGACTAAACCATCATAGTCATTATCTAAATTAACATCGACATCCTTATAATTAATGATTAAATGGAATACTTCATGCGACACTGAAGGTATTGGTAAACACATTTTCGGTACAACTTTAAGATATAACGCTATGCCTACTATTTCTAATTGTAAAACTCAGATCGTAACGGTTATTCATATTATTAGGGATCTGTGGACGCCAAAGGTACATACGACGAATTGGTAACTACGGGCAAAGACTTTGCGAAGTTGCTGTCGTCCAGTCATGATGAAAATGAAGACAAAAAAGAATCAGAGAAAATACCCCCACTGTCCAGGCGAACATCTGCTAGAGTAAGTAAAAATGGCTAAAATTTATACTATGATATAGTTTTAAAATATCATAATATATCGAGATGGTAACTAGTAAAAAAGAGATAAGCAGTATTAATTATACAACTTCAAACATGTTTTAGAATTAATTATTCAGACAGAAGATCAGAAAATGGATGGATATAACAGTATGTGACCTTATTAACGAATCTGATACGCAACTACGCGATATTCATCGTACGTGACAAGATTTTTACAAACTAAACTAGATCGTGGAATTCTGAACTAACCTCTCGTCTCTATCAACTGAAAAAATACTAAAATCCTACTTTAAACCTTAACAGATAAGCTTCAGTATTAAAACAACGTAGGCACAGATCTTGATTGAATGTAAATTTATTTATGGTTTCTCGGAAAAGATCGTGTCGATGGAATCAGATAGGTGAAAATTCTTATGACTAGGTATATTAGTATTCATCTAGTTTATTGAATTAATTAACTAGATTTTCCATTTCCAGGAACCGTTCGATTTTATACAGGTTTCAAACTTGATTTATAAACATTGTGCCATTCATAATTTGAACTGCAGTAGAAGATGAGACAAGCTCTCTTTTGACGTAACTATGCCCTAAATTAATGTGAAGATCAAATATGGCTCAATTAGAATTACCATCTCTACAGGAATACAGATTTGACTCTATCAAATTTTGATACTTACATAGACTTGAAGCGGCGGTAGCCTAATGGCTAGGGCGTTGGATTTGCGATCATGTGATTGCCGGTTCAAAATCCACCCTTTGCACTACCGACGTGAACCCACTCGTAACTCGTAACGCAAGCATTTAGCTTAGTACGAGGAGTTAACAAGAATACTAGTAATGTGCGACCCACATTGCTAGTAAGCTTTTATTAAAAAAAAAACCTAGCCTTTACCTAGTAATTATAAATTTTATGTTTATATGAATTGAAATGGACTCGGAGCAAATTACGACTTTTTATGTTTTATAAACTTAGCTATCAACGACGCGTCGTCCGTCGCTGTGCGAGTCGACGGGCGGGTGCGAGGTAGCGCAGGAGATGGAGGAGGAGGAGCGCGAGTCAGGCTCGATGGGCTGGCACGTGTACGGCGCCTACTTGCGCGCCGGCGGCCGCACGCCGCGCCTGCTCTTCATGATCCTGCTGCTCGTTATCGGACAATTGTCCGCCACGCTCTGTGACTACTGGGTTACATTCTGGTAAATGACAATCATTAAAATCATCTATTATTAGGTATTCTTCTTCAATCTTAGTGGCTATGTAACGGAATTTCAAATCGTTTCAATTTACGGTATCTTTAATAGGTCAGCTGCTCTAGTCTGCCAGAGGGACGCATGGCTAAGTAATAACAAAGCTGACCAATCGGCTCTTAGCGCAGTTAGTCTATGGATAGGTAATTCAATTATTCTTAACACATCGCGATCAATTCGTGCCATAGATAGCACATAGTTAAGAGTAAGTAAGTAGCCCAAAAATCCGAAGAACTAGAATTCCCTTAGAATAATAGCTTTGCCCAGAAATTGGGTCGGATGGCAGTGGCTTCGTTATTCAGCAACTTGGTAGACGAGGCTAAATGATAAAATAGATCTGCTACATCTGCTGATAGACCACTTTACGTCTCACTCTCAAATGGTAGTAGGTACTCTAGTAAAAAACAATTTAGTGATTCCACAAATTGTAATTCAGGTAGGTAAGAAATTTACCGAACCAACTATTTTTGGCAACCAGCACTACATTGTACTCTTTAACAGGACAAATGAAGTCACCACGCTAAAGGAGACCTCTAACAACAGGAGTACTAAAGACTATCACGTAGACCAGTCACCGCCGCTAGACAACGGCACCTTCAATTTCTCAAGTTACTTCTCTGGAGTCAACCTTGAACCTGGTAAGCGTACATGCCATTTTAATTAGTCATAACAATTCCGCATTATGTAAGAATTGGCCCCAATTACATTAGCCTCCAAAGCTATTGTCAGTGTATTGTCCATTCTACTACATAGTCAACAGTGGCTTCAACGGTATCTTTAAAATATAAATTTCTTCTACTCCAAGGAAGTGCATAATGTTATCAACTAGGTTTTTCTAATAGATATCCTTGCAGGAATATTAGGTACCTTACTTTCTAATATAACCACTCAGTGTTTGTACTGTTAGCGCAGATGGAGTTTTAGTAGGCAGGTATGTACCTACAGTATCGATGATTCATATTGTGATTCATCAAAAGTGGCCATATTGCTTCTAGCCACCATTTAGAACATACAAGCGTTGTTAAAATTTATTCAATTTTGCTTGCAGACCTGGATATCCACGCGCACATCGGGCCGCTAGATACTTCGCAGTACCTGTACGTATACTCGGCGCTTATCGTGTGCTGCATTTTCTTCATCACGGCGCGAGCTTTCATGTTCTTCAAGGTGTGCATGACGGCCTCCCGCAACCTTCATAACGACATGTTCCACTCTATGCTCAGAGGCGTGATGAGATTCTTTGACACTAACTCCTCCGGTAAGAAAACATGACTTAATTAACTAATGTAGGTACACCAAGTGATCTGTTCTGCAACTTCATAATTTCTCGTTTATATCACAGGTCGTATACTGAACAGATTTTCAAAAGACATCGGTGCACTGGACGAGTTATTGCCTCGCTTCCTTCTGGAATGTATTCAGATCTACCTAGTGATGTTCAGCATCCTGGCGTTGAACGCGGCCGCTCTCATCTGGACCCTGCTGCCTACCACCATTATCCTGCTATTGTTCTACACCATCCTTCAGATATATCTCAAGTCAGCTCAGGGTATTAAACGACTTGAGGGTACTAGTAAGTATCCGAAAAAGTAACTCTGTTTATAGTCTGTCTGTTCCATTTCCACCTCCTTGTCAAATGTTAAAATACTGTGAAAATTTGGCATACGAGATAGATTACATCCTTCTAAGTCTTTCCTAAATCTTAAACTACCTTTTGTCTCAAAAAATCTTTCGGGACGCGAGTAAAACCGTGAGCACAACATGATAAACATCGGAATAAATATAATCTTTATCGTAATATATTATTTACAGCTAGGAGTCCAGTGTTTTCACATATGTCAGCTACACTCAATGGTATCAGCACAATCCGATCGGCTGGCGCAGAACAAAGATTAATTCAAGAATTCGATAGGTTCCAGGTACGTTAAAGAAGAACAAAAGTGAAACGTTTGTCCCTTTTCGATTTCTTTCCAAAAATGTTAAACTAAACAAACCTCGACCTTCCCAAGTATTTTTTAATTAGTGTGATTTTATAAAAGCAGTCATATTTGATATGGTAACTCTTAACAACATATATTTCTAAACAACTTTTATCATAATGTCCCTATCCTTTTCTCAAATATGTTTTGAATTGCCTACCAGTACTTATGTTTATTTTTGGCCTCATTACTTTGAGTACCTAGTAAGAACCCTGTCTATCCTGAATTTCATAAGGGTAATGTTGGTTATAGGACATCCACACGTCAACTTGGAGCAGCTACCTAGCAAGCGGAGTCACGCTTGGTTTCTGGCTGGACTTTATCTGCGTCATTTACCTCACCATTGTCATCGTCGCCTTCCTTGTTATCGACAGTAGTGAGTAGCAAAATTATGGTATTTCGGTAATACCTATTAAATAGTATTGGTCTCCTCCTCTCACTTTCATTAAATTTTACAGTAGAAACAAATTCCTATACAATTATTAAAATTACATAACACCTAATTACTTATCAACTAATAACAACAATATACCCACACAAAACAAAACGATACCATGTAACAGAGGCTAAAATGGCCACTTTTGATGAATCACAATATGATTTACGGACACACGACTTCATAACGTAGGTACCGAAAATTATGGCCCGTTGTCTGAATTGTATTATTCAGACAACGTCAAAAGTCAAAAGTCCATCAAAGGCCAACGTTTACAACAGAAGAATCAATGTCCTAATTAATTGTTAACAGAAACGGTTTTCTCTGGAAACGTTGGCCTAGCGATATCGCAAACGCTTATCCTGACCGGGATGCTGCAATTCGGCGTGCGACAGACGGCTGAGGTCATCTCCCAAATGACCAGTGTCGAGAGAATACTGCAGTACACGCACATCGAACGAGAACCCAAGTGGGACAAAGGAGGTTTGTAGTTTCTACATATTATTGGAAATATGAATTACGAAAAACACATTATTCTACCATTTAAAATCATCATCCCTTTTTTGCGTGTGAAAATCCTCATGGACCAGACCATCCTTGTTTGACAAATTAATTAACTTCATTGAAATTTTACAGAAAGAGAGACACCCAAAAACTGGCCAACGCGAGGACGCGTCGAGTTTAAAAATTGCTACATGAAGTATACTCCTGAAGACTTGCCTGTGCTTAAGAATCTCAATTTAGTTATAGAAAGTGGATGGAAGGTATGTTAAAAATATATACTTATAATAAATCTGTAGAGAGGTCAATTCTTTACATGAAATATATTTCCAAAATAACTATCAGCGGGTGATTAGTGATCGAGATCGGTGAGGTATAGGATGTTTAGTGGAACAATAACAGTATTTAAAGAATTTTATTTATTACTAGCTTTTGCCAGCGACTTCGTCCGCGTGGAATAGTTATTTGTTCCCTAGTTCTTCGCCCGCTGTTTCACCTGCGTTGCCCCGTTCCTAAGGGTTGTAGCGTGATGTTTTATAGCTTGAAACCTTTCTCATGAATCACTCATTTTCCCAACATTTCCCTTCACTGCTCTGCTCCTATTGATCGTAGCGTGATGAAAAGTATACTATAACCTGCCCAGGAGTATGAAGAACAATTGTACCAAGTTTCGTTGAAATCCGTCGAGTGGTTTTTGTTTCTATAACGAACATACAGACAGACAGACAGACAGACAAAAATTTTACTGATTGCATTTTTGGCGTCAGTATCGATCACTAATCACCCGCTGATAGTTATTTTGGAAATATATTTCATGTACAGAATTGACCTCTCTACAGATTTATTATAAGTATAGATAGTTACTTCACGGCTTATAACAATGACATTATATAATTAAAAAGAGGGGCTTATAAACTACAAAAAATATAAACGGTTTTATTTATATTTTTGAATTTTTGTATTTATCTCATTCCGTGCCTCGGTTCTATTCCCAGGTCGAGCAGTGTTATTGGGTTTTTCTATGAAATTCTCAGTAACAGCTCGGAGTTCTGACACTACAACGTAATTCCCATAGATATGAACTGTGTAGTTTCTCATGCTGGGAATCGCGTTCCGTATAATAGATAGGGGTTGTAATGTAGTCAAATAAGACCTATACCTACTAAAAAGTATCCTTGTATTTGAGTTTAAATGAATGAATAAATAAATAAAGATTTGTTTGTATTTGGGTTTCAAAATAAAAACGCTTCTGCATATTATTATGACGCATAAGGAAAAAAGATCAAATGTGATGTAAAACTTTGATATAGGTCAATTTTTTTGAGATCGTAGGTAGCACAAACTTTTGGTATATTTAGTGAGTATAAAAACTGACGATAAAAAGATTAAGAAGCGATGGTCTGTGTAAAGCTAATTTGTGTTATAACATTTCATAGGTGGGCATCGTTGGTAGGACGGGTGCGGGCAAGTCGTCACTCATCTCCTCGTTGTTCCGCCTCGCCATCGTTGAAGGTGAAGTTCTCATTGACGACGTCGACACAGGCTACTTAGCTTTACAGGTAAACAGGATAATAATGTTACACAAAAAAAGTAAATAAGTAGGTAGATGATGCTAAAAAAACTGAAAGCATCGATGAATATCGATATTTTTTAACAGGTAGGTACAAGAGTAACTCAGAACTCGAAAAAACATCAGTAAGCAGCATTTTTTTTTTTAAGTATACGTAATTACTTTATCGCGAATTCAGAACTGTTGCCGGGCGAGATTATGTACGTGAAAGTGAATGACGACGAATGTAAAGACGATGCAATATGTTCCTAGTTCCTCATGTGACCACTAGAAGCTCTGTTAGCATTTCCATATTATAAATCTTTATCCACACAGAGACGAATGTGTATAAACTTCTGATAGCATAGGTACTGTATAGTAGAAAACCAATTGATTTAAATAAATACTTTTTTTTACTTTATTAACAACTAGCTGAACCGCGGTTTCACTCGCATCCCAAAACGATTTATTGAGACAAAAGGTGTATGTCTATGTCCTACCTCAGGATGCGATGTACCTCCTTGCCTAATTTTATCTAAATTCCTTCAGCGGCTTAGGCATTAAAAGGTGGCAGAAAACAAAATCAGAGTTAGTTTCGCATTTACAATATAAGATATAGCTGTTGCTCGCTGTTTCGCTTGCAAGCGAAAGGACTTTTAGAGACAAAACGTAGCCTACGTCGTTCTCCACGGTCCAATTTATCTCTCTATCAAGTTTCATCAAAATTGGTTCAGCGGTTTAGGTGTGAAAAAATAACGGACTGCCAATTACTTTCGTTCATTATCACCACGTATTTATGTTAGGTGCCTACTTAGAACTACATCCTTTATTATCTATTTGTCCCGTAGTAGTGGGATATTTTAAATACTATATTATGTTAACTCGTTAACAATATAAGTACTTTACATAAAACAGGAGTTGCGGTCGAAGATATCCATAATACCTCAAGAACCAGTGTTATTCTCAGCAACTGTGCGTTACAACTTAGATCCGTTCAACAATTACGACGATGATCAACTTTGGCAAGCTCTTGAAGCCGTGAGTATCTTTACCTAATTATGATATTAAATATGTAAGTATTTTATTAACAACAAAAAAAAACACGGCATGACATAAATGTTAGAATTAAAATCTAATTATTTAATATTATTATTGAAACATCTCATATAAATATGTATATCTGCTAAGTGGTCAAAAAACATTTTCTTTTATCGTTTTAATGAGAGACTGTACTTTCCTTACGTAATGCAGAGAGTAGTCACTCTGGTCTCTTCTAAACCAAGAAATAAAATTAATTATTTACAAAGTTCGAGTACCGATATTTATACAAATATTCATCCCTCCGCTAAATATTTTTGCAAATTATGTACCAGGGGAGAGACTTTCTTGTAAAAATAGATATAAGTACCTAAGTATTTATTATAAGTAAATAATATTAGGTATTACCTACTGTAACCTATGCACAAATTATATTTAATTATGTAGTAGACAAATAAAATTGACCAAGGGAGAGACCACATTTAGAGAACGGCATCCACAATACGTATCAGGGAATTACTAGGTCAGCCACTATTTTTTATCATCGATGTAAGCTACTGTAAATTCGACCCAACATATTATTGTGTTATTTTATAGCATCTACAGAACGGCTATAATTCGGTTACTAGCATCGTGTGGTCACAGTTTTAACCTAACCTAAATTTCTTTCTTAAGAGTCCGGCAGACCGAATTTCTCTTACAAACGTAATACCGAAATGAATCTTAATTCAAACACAATTTGATCAAATTCTGTTATTATTTGGATTCTGATACCGTTAATCTAGGTTCCTACTTTACCATTTTGACCAAAATACTTAACTATTTCTGATAACTTTACCAAGTTTGGAACGATTTTCCAGTCTTTTATTTCCAGTGAAGTAGTAGCAGACGAAATAGTATCGTGAGAACCTAGATTAACAGTATCCAAATCCGAATAATAACATAATTTAATAGAATATTGGCTGGATTACGATTTATTTCGGTACTACGTTTTTGTCGGCAATTCAAGCTCCGCCGTACCCTTAAATAAAAAAAATCCGATAGTTAAAAACGTAAAATGAGGATGAGTTGTAAAATCCGTATTACTTAGTAAATCAGAAGACAAGTAAAATAATTGGTGTTCTTTACTTGACGCTTTCTTTAAAATATTTAGTTAGACTTAGACCTACTAAGTTCTTTTAAAAAACGCCAACTAAATATAAGCTTTTTACTTTACTATTGCTCTATTAGGAATAAAATTTAATACATTTGTTTCCACATTGCATAGGTATATTGGCTTGGGAGCACCAAGCCAATATACCTACCTATTGGTGCTGTCAGTGGATTAGCTTAGGTGCTCAAAACATAGGTGCTCAAAAAATTGGTGCCGGAAGATGAATACTCCACCACGTGGAAATGCAGTAAACATTTTTCGCTGGTAAAATGAGTGTTTTGTGATACATGACAGAACGGCACCTCTGTTCTGTCTTGAATCATAAACCACTATCAACCAAACCAAACGATAATTAGTAAAATCTATGTTTACAAATAAAAATTAAAGCTTAAGAAACTAAAACCCGACTACAAAAAAAACAACTGAAGAGTTTTTATACTTTAGGAACCAGTTTAAAGCCGTAGTCGCATGTCGCCGTAATTATACTTAAGTTTGCACCTACAGATCATAATAACTGCATGTTCCTGGACATCGTTTTTTTTTAGTTTTAATATAAGTTAATTTTATAGCTTTCGTTTTTATTTGACACTTTTTAGTGGCTCATGCTAACTTTATTCACTATTAAGATGCAAGTTAATAAAAAATCCTACAAACCTAAAAAATGCTACACAAAACAGACTTAAAATTCCCGCACCTAAAACTAATACATATAAAGGATGTTCCAAGTTCACGGCAGCGAGTATATGGAATGATATGCCACCTCCTATGAAACATAAGATGAGTGTTATTTTTTTTTAAAGACAAATATAAACACGCTTTTCTTAGAAGACAACGTGCTGCCGAGAACCTGAGACATTCGTACTGATAAATCTTAACCTTGGAGGATTTTTTAAAGATAACCAAAAGAAATAACAGAAGACGCACTCACTCAAATCACACACACACGCTGATACACGCACGCAGCAAGCACGCACGCACGCACGCCCACAAGCGTACACGCACACGCATAGGTACACACACTTATTGTAGTCATAGTCTTCGCATTAAGGAAACAATGGGTCCAGGTGAAAAACAGCGTCAAGTAGATACCTTGACAAACTTGACAATAGCTGAACCTGGATGCCTATTTGGTCGAGCCGGAAAACAATAATTATAGACCCACTCCTCACTTTTACTGTGTTACCTGCTATTATTGTTTTTGTTTTCCTTTGCGTTTCCAAATAAACATATTTCTTTCAAGTTTCACACACTATTTCATTTTAATCTGTCATGGAAAAAAACACAAATTGTTCTTCGTTATATACATAGAGATGGCGCTAGTAGTAAGAAAGTCCCACCGAAAACACTTTTCATTTGTCCATTATTAACTATAGGTAGTGGATTCTCTGTAATACCATGAACCGCACGATATCTAGGGAATCAAGACAAATCATAAGACACCTAATTTATTAAAATCAAGTAAATTTTTTTTTCAGTCCCCTTTTTTGTATTTTGCCGGCTGTATTGTCATGTTTTAAAAACATCATAGCTTAAGACACTCTTACTTGTAAAGACGAAATAATCGACACCTCATTTGTTAAAATCTGATGAGTATTTTACGAGCTAGGATCGAACATCCATACGATAGATACATACATATACACCGTTACATTTAAGTCGTTTTAATGAAAAAAACAGCTGTTCCCTTACATTTTGTGTACTCTGAACTCGTCAGAGTGTATGGAACAGCTGTTTTTTTTTGTGATTACAGGGTTGGTTCCATAGTAAAAGTTATTCCTAGTGATGAGTAGGTATAATACCGTCCTTTCGGCATTAAAACGACTTAAATGTGACGGTGTACATATACACAGACTGTTAAACTCATGAGCCATCCTTTTTTCGTAGTCGGGTAAAAATAATATTGATTTTTCATATCCACCTCCATAAATAAAGCAACAGCTTATAACTACCTAAGTACCAATACGAAATTTGATATGTAAGTAGGTACTTACATGAGAAATGTTAGTCTGACGTTATTATTTAATTTTTTAAATAATAATTTCGTGTATCGAAATGACCAGGTGGACCTAAAAGCTGCGGTGCCAGCGCTAGACTTCAAGGTGTCGGAGGGTGGGTCAAATTTCTCGCTGGGACAGCGGCAGCTGGTGTGCCTCGCGCGCGCCATCCTACGTGGCAACCGCATTCTGGTGCTCGACGAGGCGACAGCCAACGTAGACCCCAAGTAAATAACTAAGTATTCCTATTTTGCCCTCGAATGCAAGAAGATGAAAGTAGATGGATTTTAAAAGTCTGAAGCCTTTGTCGGTTTGTGTCATCGTAAGTAATTCCCAGTTAAAATAATAATAGGTATCAATGGTTGGTCTGCTGTTGGTTGGTAAATGTCAATAGGCTCGTCTGCTATTACATGGACCTCAAAACATATCGGTACCTACCACAGTAATGCATTTGTGATTCTTTTTTATGTAGGTACCTACGTCTATGCATAACCTCACTAAGCTCATTACACAGATCATATCTGTCGACTAACCGCTTGCTTTATTAATTTCCAGGACAGATGAGTTTATCCAAAGAACAATAAGGTCACGCTTTGCGGACTGCACCGTGCTCACAGTAGCTCACCGACTGAACACTATCATGGACTCGGATCGGGTCATGGTAATGGACTCCGGGCGGCTGGTCGAGTTCGATCACCCCTACAACCTTCTAAACAACCCTGAAGGACACTTCACCAAAATGGTGAAAGAAACCAGTGAAAAAATGTCCGCGCAACTATACCAGATAGCAAAAAACACATATGTTAATAGTAGCGGAGTTATATAACAAACAGTGCGCTTTTTTATAAGTACCTATATTTAAGTTATTTGTTATAAGTACTTTATTGCCATCGTGTTGGAATAATGTTTTTGGACTTTGTTAAATCACATTACCTATCTAGATGTTAACGACTTGGCTCTGTACCTAGGTATCTAAGCACTTACTGCACAGTCCTGCTACATTGTTTCATAGTAGGTACCTAAATTGAAATGCTTAGTTCACACAAGGGCATCTCATACCTACCTACCTATGTGTATTATGGAGTAAAGTTATGAATATTTATCAATCAGCATTTACAATTTATTTTATTTGTGAATCAATTAATTATTTTGTAATTATTTGTAACCCAATAATCTCTCTCGCACTAGTAGGTAGTGATATAGATAAGTAGACCGCCTAGGTAGCAAAAGTTGTTTTTTAGAAGGAAATCTTAGCGATGCATTATTCCAATGCACATTAAAGAATTGATAAGAATGTGAGTTTAGTGTTAAGTAAGTACAGTGCAGGAAAAAAACTGTGTTATTTATTTTATTATGAAATTGTATCATATCAATAATGATTTATAAGTTTAAAAAATGACCATTACGAATGCCATAGAGGTTACCCTCGAAAAATATAACATAAAGCTTTATAAGTATCGTTTTATTTGTTTGAGAGGAACTCTACTTTTCAACCGATTTCTAAAAGGAAGCGGTTCTCAATTCGGCTAGGTATATGTTTTTTTGTATGTTTGATACGCTATTATTCCGTCAATTATGAATTGATATAGATAATTCTTTTCTGATCGGTAGGTCATACTTCAGAGTGGCCTCATAACTTGCGACTTGGCAAATATAACAACAACATATTTACTAAAATACCTACAGTGTAATCATTGTAGTACAACTTTGCATATAAGAACCAGTACATAAGTATATAAGAACCAGTAGTAGAGTGAAAGTACTTGCCGCAAAACATTGTAGTTACATTATTAGGGGAAGATAGGCATCATTCGTAAACTTTTTAGACTTTTTTTAATTTAGATACCTACTTATTAAAGGTTAAATGTTCAATCAGATAATACAACATTTTCCATACATTCCGCTTCCTACTTGAAAAGTTAAAATAAATTAATGAATTAAATTAGTAATACTGTCAAACGTCCGAATCTCTACCCCCACTAAAGAAGTACATTCGTACATGGGTAGGGGAACATATAGACGGTTAAAACGATTAATAAACTAAATGACAAAACCTTTTATCAACAAAATCAATACATTTCTTAGAAAAAATAAGCAATTAGGAGAAAAACAATATGGTGCATACCTAATTACAATTACGACTCAGTACAACAACAGCAACAAGAGATCAATATTTAAGTTTTTTGCTGTATTAGACATACCTAAAAACAAGATAAACCGAGTCTTAATAACCAAATATTATACTTACATTGAATTACGTTAAATCAATAGGAAATGTGTATTATTTAGATGTCCAGGCCGCTCTTGGACAGCAAAAAACATATTTTATTGCCGAAGAGGCCGAAGATATATTTTCTTCATTCCGTATGCACCCAAACTTATTATCTTATCTTAACTTATTTATCAATTTTCAGCCCCAATATTATTTCCAGGATTCCGTTCACTGCCCAGCCACACTTGCACTTGGTAAAATACACAAAACAAGTGTTAATAAGCAGAAGCAGATGTTGAAGAGAGACAAGATACTTAACTGGAACTGCACTATTTTATTTGTCCTAGTATTTTTCATGAAATAGAAAATCTACCTATACTCGTCAATTGATTCCAATTTTTCCGGAGCTCCAAGGTAGGCACGCTATTAATGACGCCAAAAATTATGTAGGTACTGACGCGTATTGCCCAAATATACTTATAACAAAATTTCTCTCAAGTTGACTTATTTAGCTGCATCAAAGCACAAATTATAAAATATTAATGAAGACAAACAACTTAGCTCTCACTTTTGTTGCTGTTAGGTAATTATATTTTATAAGGTTAGGCCTTATTTTATTGTCCATTCGCATCTTTTATATTAAAATTATCCCAGTTAAACAGCAGGGAAACCTATCATTAGCCATACGATGTTGTAACACAGTATTCTTGTGTAAGATGTTTTGTGCGCTGTTGGTTTTCTTAATAAAAGAAAAAAAAATGTAGCTGTAAAAAAAATCATAAAAACCATTGTCACCCAGAAGAAACAGATAGAGCAAAAATACTATTCTTCATATTGAAACACCTAACTGCTAAAGGCTCCCGTCTCCAATTCCTCGCACGAAATAGTTCTCGTGGTTAGTAGCAAGTCTGGAACCTACAAGTTCTGCTGAACAGCACATGGCAAGGTCTACACTAAGAAACATGATATTCTCCAACCATATTTCTTTCTTACGTGGGAGAGCCATGCTTCGGCACGAATGGTGTTGTGGGTGTCCATGGGCGGCGGTAATCGTTTACAATCAGGCGATCCGTCTGCTCGTTTGCCCTCCTATCCCATTAAAAAAAAAAATACTTATTAGAAGTGAGGAACAAGTACATAAACTTCCGCTGGAGAAGTGACTGTTTTCGTATAAGTCTGAAGACTAACTTCATGTGACTATTACATTATTAGGTACTAGTGTTTTCATTTTATACTCTAGAAATGTCAGCTTACATTTATTTGATATTCCTTTGCCCAACTTGTCATAATGTTTTACCTGACATTTATCTAAGCTTTTTTGTTAAAGTAAACAGCAGTTCTTCAGAGTGGCACATCGTCTCTGTCTATTATAACACCTATCAAAAATCTAATAAAAAACTTTATTAGATTGTTTTAGAGGAGCCAGGAAAACGCCATACTGAAGACAAAGATTACCAAGGTGGGTTATTATTGGGACGACTTCCATTCTTACAGACTTAAGAATTTTGTTGAGATATTGTCCCAACCAGGGCCAGTATGTACTACTTTTTAAATTCATTATTATACTGTTTACTTCAGTTTTAATAAAAACAAAAGTAGGAATTTATCATAGATGTTTCAGCTGAATTAGACATAGGGTTAGATATATTTAAACTTGGATAAATTTGAAGGGCTAGTTTTTTCCCAATACCTATTAGCGACATAATCAATATTCTAATTTATCGATTCATGAGAGGTAGGTTTTATAAGTAGATAATAATTAAAAGTTGTGATATTTTTTATGTTCTTCCAGAGTGTATTATTCTTAGTTACAGATTTTTCATGTAAGTATCTTTCATACTTACTTTTGTATTTTTTAATTAGATTATTACAGTAATTCCTGTATCTAGTGTTATTTTTAGTGTATCATTGTATGGGTCCTTGCGACTTTGTTTTTATAATTTATTGCTTAAGATACCCGTAGTGATCCATAGCTTGATGGCTTGTTTACTGTTCTGGTTTAATATTTTTATTTCTTGTGTTTTATACGGGATGCCTATCTGAAAAGCAGTGAGGAACAGTATTCGAACCCGTCCACACACGAGGAAAAAAATGTCTGTGGAAAGAATGAGAATCGCTGTTTCAAATACTGACAATAGATGGCGCTTATTATTATATTCCGTTCATTTATTAATTTTACTATTTGTATACATTTTTTAATATTTTAATTAAAATAAGAAAAACATTTCAAAATATAAAAAAATTGTAGCCCACCGATATCGGGAGCAGGATCCAAGCTACCGGTGGTCAGGGCCCCAGAGAAAGGAACCTCCTAACAATACGCGCCGTATCCAGGAGTACCGCTTTCTGTATCAGGCCCTTAACCCAGCTGCCTAATAAGAGCCTCCACAGGTGTGAGTCGAGGCTCTTGGCTAATAGACCACTGGCGGTCACAACTATCGGTACAATGATTGCCGAGTCAACATCCCACATGTCGACAATCTCATGCGCCAAGTCTAGATATTTAATCTTTTTATCTTTTTCAGCTTTCACGACATTCTCGTCATGCGAAACACTGACATCAACAATAATAGCACATCGATCTATCACCACTATATCAGGCTTATTGGCAATAACAGTCCTGTCAGTGATGATAGATCGATCCCAGTACAGAGTAACAAAACCATCATCAAGAACTAAATACATCTGAGTGCACAAGTTTATATTTTAGAGCAATTTGCTGATGGATAATCCTAGCTACTAGATTATGTCTGTGCAGGTACTCGCTGTTAGCAAGACGAGAACACCCAAAAATAATATATGCCGATCGATCGATTCTCTTGGACAGTGTCACGCCCGACAAATGTCAATCGTGCCATCCTATAAAATATATTTCCGGTAGATGTTCGTCATTATAACTTCGTCCATACTTGCACAGACAAAACCCTCGGGTTCCCCAAAGATATTCCCGAGGCGTAGCTAGGACACAGACGCTAACATCGGGTCCAATAAAAAAGTCCAATGAAGGGCCTGATAAAAGCGTCCGTGAAGTTCCATGCTTTGCCATATCTCTCTGCGGCCAGCAGTATCAAGTGTTATATTATTATGAGCCGTGATCGTCCCAATATATTATTATCGTGAGCCTTCCTATCCTTCTTCCACTCTTCCCGGTTGAGAGGTTTCAGCATCCAACCCACCCACAGATGGCGCTCTGTTTTAAATAATTCTGTCAAAGTCACGTTGATTTGACATTCAAAATTCGGCAAGCTTGCCATAATAAAAAACTTTTCGTTTCTGTGTTCATTGATCGGGAATTTCCCGAAAAGTAAGTGCAAGTGATCGAATATAAAAAAATGATCAAGTGATGATTGATAATGTTTAGTAAAATAACTGTACAGTACACGCGACATAAATTGGCCGGACTGAAGTTAGCTGTTTGTCAGTTTTTGGTTGCGCAGTACACAATTTTTAATGTAAACAATCCACTGCGCATTAAAACGGCGAACTTCACTCCGGCCAACTTATGCCGCGCGTATTGTAAATCGTTCTAATATTTAATTAAATATACCAACTTTTTTTTTTATTCGTAGTAGGTATAACTTTTATGTGAAAGACAATTATTTCGTTTGATTATTAGTAACATATTAACTTAATAGATTTTCCAAAAAAGATTAGATAAATAGCTAAAAAAAAATTGATCATGCTGTCATTCAGCAGTGTTGCCAGATGTACGATTAAAGTCGTTTTTTAAAACGTACTATTTTTATTTTCCGGAATACATACTATTTTTTATTTCCCATTGTACGATCGCTCGTTCAAAACGTCTGGCAGCACTGTCATTTAGTGTCAGTCATGTCATTCAGTCATTCAAAAAATTCTCATTTTCATTGTTGACGTCTTGTCAAATAAAGCTGAATAGTACCGAAGGAGAAGTACTTATAAACATCTAAAAATATACTTCCTGTAAGTATACATTGCATTTGCTTAATAACAAGACTTTGTGATCAGATAAACATAACTGTTTTTATTTTTTTAGTTACAATGACATCTGAAGTAATAGCTACACCTCCATCGGTTTCATGGGCGCAGCGAAGTGCTCGTGTGTTTTTGACGTTTAACGTAGAATGTGAGAAACCAGATATTAAAATTGAGAAAAAAACGGTCTCATTTAAAGGAATCTGTACTCCAGAGCAAAAGCTACATGAGGTTGTCATACCGTTGTATTCAGATATTGATCCAGACAAAAGTTCTTACACAAACAAGGGTAGGTTAATCGAGGTTGTTTTAGCAAAAGCAAAAACTGATGATCCTTTCTGGCCTGCCCTAACAAGTGACAAAAAGAAACACCATTGGCTCAAAGTTGATTTTAATCGTTGGCAAGATGAAGATGAGAGTGGAGATGACTTCGATGATATGAATGATATGTTTTCTAGCAAATTGGGAATTGGTGAGGAAAATGACAAAGAAACAACCAGCTCATCTGATGAAGAAGATCTTCCAGACATAGAATAGTGGATCTCAAGTATTATGGAGCCAAAAAAATCAATTAGTTTTAGAAATTTGTAATTACGGACAATATTAATTGTGCTTTTATACTAGGATTAATTGTGGTAGTGGTAGCTCATAAATGTATTCACATTGAATTAAGATATCTTTATTAAGTTAAGAGTTTGGCCTGCATTTATCTCATAGTGTTTGTTTATTGATTAAGTTAGCAAATACAAACATTTCATAAGCCTCAAGTATAATCAAATTGGCATTCATATCCAATATCATTTTCACCTTTGATGGAACGGAGACGATATATTATGTGCTAAGGGTGAGAGGGTGTTTGTTTGTTTGTTTGTGAACCAATCAATCAAACTTATGTAATAGAAAATTTTACTTTACCTCATCAAAACAAAATACAAATTAGTTGTTTACAAGAGAGCTGAGAGCTGCCTTTTTTAGAAAGAATTACTTTTGATCCATACAAATATTTCATTATTATTTTTTACAAACTTATGGTCCCTGCTAACATCTGAATCTGTCTGTTATGTCTGTAATTAGTCACATTTGGGAACCATGTGAATTATAAAAATCAATCTATGATTGTAACTATTTCAGTAGCTACTGAGTGAATATTCGAACATTATTTAACAAACCATTCTTTTCATCAAAGTAGTTCTCTCTTTCATAGTTCAGATTGTTTTTATTCTTGTCTTATTGCTTGTTGACAGGCATGTAGTTTAAGTTTTCATTGTCATAATTGTAGTTTTAAACATCTGCATTCTTATCTTTGAGATGTGATTGTGTGATGTTCAAATTTTTTCAAATATTCACCGTACCACCTAATCATATTAGGTTGTTTTTTTTTATAAAACTACGCTAAAACTTATAATTAAAATATTTTTTATTTGCCTTCATTCATTATTCTGTACAAAACCTATATCAACTACTATAGTACATTCCAAAGATTAAACTGTAGCTGTTTGTCCATAGCGTTTATTTTGTTTTTAACTTTGGTATAGGTAGATACATGGGGATGCTACAACACCTATAGTACCTACTTGTCAGGTTCAAAACCAAATTTTACATACCGTACCTACATATTTTATTAAGGTAAATTTGCTATGTAAGTCTATATTATTGGTAATATATTATACACTTTGTTAATATATTAGGAAATAGATAAAATCAATAAAAAATGCCTACCACAGCAAAACTGTGTATCTGCGCCCTGTCTAAGCATACTTAATATGCTATGAAAGCCATTTTGTTAGAACATTGAAACCTATATATTAGGTAGGTACTTTTAGTTTGAAGTATGGCCAAATTACGAATTAGTATACCTACTTATGCCGCATTTCACAATGTCGTAGTTGCGGCTTTTCGCAAATAAAATAAAACTAGCGGGCCCGGCAAACGTCTTGCCCTTGTCCTAATTTATTTATGGTTGGACTGGTCGGCGCAGCATGTACTTTTTTTTTCCATTCATCCCTATCACCCGTCACCTCTATCATTCACTCCCTTTCCCATGTCATGCAAGGACCCGGGACCCAAATAAACACATTGAGATATGACTAGAGGATTCGATCTCGGGATCCCGGTCATATTTTAGTCCCGAAATTTTCGGGCTCAAATTTAATGAAACCCGGGATTTTCGGAATTGGTTCCATTTTTTAAATAAGTCAACATAAATGTGCATGAAACGAAACGCATTTACCTTTATTTGACGTTTTGACAGCTATCTTGTATAAACAGCTGATTTCATTTGTTTTAGCGACCGGTACCGGATTATGCGTAAAAGTGTGTAAAAATTCCTGCTTCACCTCGTGTAAGTATTGATATTTTTGTTAATTGGTGATAATTAATGAAAATATTAAAAACGTTTTTGGCGCCATATTATGTCTTCGTAGCGACATCTACCGCGAAGTTCCGTCGGGCCGTGGCTCACTAGGCAAAACACGCATGTTCGGAGGATCCTCCTTTTGGGTGCAGGGGTATCACATGTCGCCCCTCCAGGGTGGTAGCCCCAATGTGATTCCAGTGCTGCCTCCAAAGACCAGCAGCTTTGTCATCATCACCGTCATCTTCACTCCAGCACAGCACGAGCAGCGAGTCACACAGCCAGCCAGCACACTCCTGGTTTCAAAGGGCATAGCTAACGCGCGCGCATGCAACACTCTCAGCAACAAGTAGAGGCAGTCTCTTTCTATCTGTACTGGTCGACGCAGCAGCCAATCACTGCACCACCTCGAGTCACTGAGGACTAAGTAGGTACGCAGTAGGTATCACACCGACTTGGACCCACTGGAGCATCCAACGCCAAAAGTATTTTTTTTATGTTTAGGTAACTATAAAAATTCATCCAATTAATATTTACCAAATCTAGTCTTCAAGACTGGATTCTTACTTTCCTTGCCCCTCCTAATGAAAACTTCCTGACAACATTTCAAACGTTCTTGACGTTTAGAGATCCTCCAAACTAGAGACGAGATGCGCGACTGTGAATAATCCGTCTATTCGAATCGTCTACCTACTAAGTTAAATAAAAAAACTAATTTTACAGCAATTGTACCGATACACTTTATTCTGAAATTGCATCCGTATCTTTTTTTTACGTAGAAGTTCGATTTCTTCACAGCTTCAAGGGACTGTATACCTGAGTAGTTATATTATGGTTTTAATTTCAACTCGATACCTTGGCCTACCTACGCATGGAGGTAACAGTAACAGTAATCCTATATGGGATCCGTTTTTTCCTTTTGAGGTACGGAACCCTAATAAATAAAAACGTTTTGGAACTTTGGATAAGAAAACAAAGAAACGGTATTTTTGTTTTAGTGGCTTAATAGTTTTGAAATGTTGTTATCTGATGTTACTGGGTAACTTTAATAGCCACCACAAAGAGTGGCTGTACCCATGCCGGGACACTGACCAAGCTGAGTTACAGGCGCAAGAGCTCGCTTTAGCGTTAGATCTTATCAACGCAGGTGCCTGACGTTGAGTCGCCCACATCTTCACACACGCCTGGACCTTCTGCTGACAACTGATCCAGACCGCTACTCAATGTTGATTTCTTCACCGCTTAGAAATTCCGACCAGTGTCTGGTGAAATGCTATAAAAGGGCTATAAAAGGCTATGGATGGAGTACTTCATCCCATGTTCCAACCTGACATTGTCCGGCAAAGTTCGCCCTTGGTTTGGTCCTCAATGCAAAAGCGCAGAAGCGCTTAAGCATGAGACTTAGGCTTTAATGGCTTGGGTTGATGCAGCATCAACCATTTGGGATCAACCAAAGCGAGAGACCTGGGCTAGAAGAAAAAGGCATTTAACAGGGCTGCTAAGTCTTGTACAAAGGTCCTTCGGAAGGCTCGCTTTGACCGCATTAGTCAAATAGTACAGCGCATTAGTAAAGTTCTTTCGTTCTTAGCTAAATCAGTAGAGGTGAACTTTTGCGGCACCTCACTACCTCCACTGCTGAAATCTGATGGGTCGCTGTCACATAGAGGAAGTTGGGCTTCATACAGTTCATATAGTTTTTATATTTCGTATATCTATAACGATTCATCAAAAATCAATAGTCTTACTGACTTTATCTAAGTGGTAGATAGGAACATAACTACCATTCAAACAAGCATCTCGTAAGAAATAAGAAAATATCTGACTCGCTCGGTGGTTGGACCTCTTGGGGTCCGACTGGCTGACTAAGTGGCGACCACCAAATCGGCAAAGACATCAGAACCTTTCGTAAAGAACCTTGGTGTGTGTTTGGACTTTTCGTGGAAGAACCGGTTGCTATTGAACAGTTTTGTCTTTTTTATGATTACTTTAGCGTAGTAAAAGTTTCAGCTACGAACATATTATTAACAGTATACCCACTGAATAAGTAGTTGTCTTTTAAAATTGAACTTGAATGCCAAATTCTGGGTTATCAAAGAAACAACTTAAACATTCAATTTTCTCAACTAATTATTGATTTTGGTTAGGCCATACATATGGGGGTTAAAATTGTACCCCCTAACACGTCCTGCCAGAAATACGTCGAGTTTCCAGTAAACTGCACATGCACGTTCTACGGATTAAAAAAAAATCGTCATCAACACATTTACTGTCCCCACTGCTGGACACGGGTCTCCACCCAGAGTGAAAGGAGTTATGCCACACACCAATGACATTATATAGTTAAATAGTATTATATCATTGCCACACACACAAACTACACTAGCCTACAATGGCTTGGCAGACCCCACACCCCGTCGAGATTTTCTCGACGACGAATCTCGTTTCGATGTTTTCTTTCAACGTTTAAGCCAGTGATAATTAATTTTATTTATAAATAATAAATGAAACTGAAATAAAATGAATACGCTTTCGTTGCGAAAAGTCAGATGTCAAGGACACAGTCCAATGGTTAGATACATTACTAGGCATCACTTGCTTCTAAACGGAATGGATAAGTTATAATTAACATATGTTACTAATTTCATTATCATTAACTTATTGCTGTTTTCGTAAATATAAAAAATATTAAAAGTTAGTAAAGAACCATTCTTTTAATATATCATCTAAATAATATTTTTTTGCGGCTAAATTATCATAGCGACTGAAGTCGTTCTATTATGATAAAATCATCGAAACATGTTGTCTTCTGCAAAAAGGTTACACACAGTTGCCTCCCCAAGTGCAGTCTAAAAAATTAAATTAAATTCCTAATAACATTTTTGTGCATGACTATTATGTTATGATAAAATGTCGTCGTGTCGTCTTCTTAACAGTGATACACTGACAGG
This sequence comes from Acronicta aceris, assembly GCA_910591435.1. NCBI lineage: Eukaryota > Metazoa > Arthropoda > Insecta > Lepidoptera > Noctuidae > Acronicta > Acronicta aceris. The sequence continues at coordinate 9,361,120 of OU342760.1, read as the reverse complement.
GCAAGACTATCATTATGAGTTTTTATGAGCCTTCAATAGTTTGTAATAAAGGCATTGTTTTTTTTTTTCAGAAATTCAAGCAAATATTTACGGATTGCCATCACACTTATGCCAGACTTTACAATTTGATCGGCCAACATGTCATTCCGGAAAATATTACGAGTATAATGAAGGTATGTTTCTAATTTGTTTTATTTAACCAGCCATACGTATTCTGCTTTTCATTTTCCATTAAAGATTTCTTTCATTTTGCTGAAAGATGATGTAGTGACGCGTATTAAGAAGAATATGCTGAGATGGTTTGGACATGTTGAAAGAATGAATGAAAGACGATTAACGAAAGGAATTTATAAGGCGAATGTCAGCGGCAGCGCCGGTAGAGGTCGCCCAAGAAGGACATACGCCGATCTGATTGGCGAAATCCTTCAAAAAGGTCAGGTGCGTAGCACTCGCAACCGGCGTGTATGTATGAGAAGATGTATGAATGTGGAAGAAGCAAAAGAAGTATGCAAGAATCGTAGCAAGTGGCAGTCTATAGTTTCTGCCTACCCCTGTGGGAGAAAGGCGTGAGTGTATGTATGTATGTATGTATTTTCCATTAAATTATATTTATAAGGATAGGTTCGTTTTGCCTATGTATGTATGTACATAAAAAACTTCCTTTTAATGTTCTAAGAACAAAAATTATAAATACTATAATTTTTGTTCATTCATTCCGATTGGGTTTTTTTTTAAAAAAAACATTGCCTAGTGTGGGGCAATGTTTTTTTTTTTAAATTTTCTTTTTTGGATTTTCTCCTGTATCGTGAGTGCGTTTACAAACACAAATTCTCACATACACAAACGCCCAGACCCGGAACAACTACCTGTAGATCATACAAATATTTGCTCCGTGTGGGGATCGAACCTGACGAACACGTGACGCAGAAGCTGCTCGCTCAGCCGCTACGCCAAACGTGTCGACGACACGTTTGGCGTAGCGTTGGGTTGACAATACTTTTTTAAATTATACTTATGAAAAATCTTAAATTAATCAATTAAGCATATTTCATTTTCCAGCTCATTATGCAGACGGAGGAACAATCAGTAGCAAAAAAAAGTTTATTACTTTAATCTATGTATACTAACGGATCCATAATCGATAAGTTTATTGCAATTTAAGATGATGAATTTTCGAAAAAACTCGAAAACAATTTGTAAAAATAAAATCATAATGTGTTTTAATAATGCCCAATTTTTCTTAAAAATTAATAAATAAAATGGACCGGAATAAAATACGGTACGGCTGTAGCCAAATTCCTTTGCCACAAGTTTAATTTTCGCTTCGGTCATATTTAAAAAAAAACGTCAGTTGACTAGTGGTGGTAAAAACGGCTACTTTTCGATAATGAATTATACTGTTATGTTATTTCCCAACAACTGTTATTGTATACTGTTGTTGTTATTCTGTTGGGTTGCGTCGAAACTACGACGTAAATATTTGGCGGTTAGTCAAAAGTTTTGTCTCAAAACACAACTTTGTTTACGACAAATGTTAGTGTTGATGACATTGACAAATGTCAACTGTCAAAACTAAAAAGCCCACGTTCCATTCCATCGGTTCCATAGATATTGCATACCACAGACAATTTAAGCGCTCTACACACGTGCCAAAGATTTTTAGTTGATTGATGTGACCACCATGATAAAGTTTTATTAAAGCGGATCGTTCAGCTGAGCCCGCGAAATTCAAATTTCAAGTGATTTTTCACTGTTTGTAGGTCTATAACAAGTTCTAGATTCATGACAGTAGTAATCGCGACATTAAATAGACAAAATTCACAACTGAGAACTAAAACCTTTACCTATAGATCCTTATCAAGCTAAAAACTTGCCAAAAACTTTGAAAACTTGTCAAAATTGACACTTTACACAGTAAAGGTTTTAGTTCTCAGTTGCGAATGTTGTCTATTTAATGTCGCGATTACTACTGTCATGAATCTAGAACTTGTTATAGACCTACAAATAGCGAAAAATCACTTGAAATTTGAATTTGGCGGGTTCGGGTGAACGATCCACCTTAAATATGAATATATTTTTAAGAGATGATAAAACATGAACATGTATTGAATGACGAAAAGAAATAAGTCAAATATGATATTGTTGCAAATAAGAATTTTCATTGACGCGTATTTTAAAGTTCATTGATTTGTACATGATTTAATTATTTACATTCTTTACTCTTTATACAAGCTGGTTATTTTACTATATACATTTTTGCATTGGGATTTAAGAACATGATTTGCTCAATATACCTACATATATATTCTTAGAACTCAATATAGTTAGAAATAATATGAATAACTTTTCTACGAAAAAGTATTTTTATAATAGTTATACGTACCTTTTTAGTCTCACAATCAATTTTTTCAAAATAGTTCCAGCCCTAATTTTCGGCATATTTTTAAATGTTTTACTTATCCTAAAACTAAACTATACCTAAACTAAACCTATCTACACAAGTCACCAATAATACTTTATAAATATTTACATAACACGATTACACGACCGGTGACAATTTGACAATAACTATAATAGTCAAACAAAGTACGCAAATCGCGAGGAACAAAACAGCACTGAGCACGATGAATACCAATCTATTACTGACGACGTGATGACAACGACGACAACATGTGTTGTCCTGTAATGTAAATGTAACCCTGTTATTAAATAATGATAATTCGTAAAAAAAAAATCGACCTTATTTCGATTTCGTAAAGCTTATATTCGTAAAACACATTTGACTGAATGACAACGAATAGCAATAGCGTTGGTCACTTCGAAAAGAAAATGAACCTTAACATCATGTTGCGTAAGGTCATTATCGTACGCGATGCGCGCGCAGCGCGATCGTGGAAATGGAATTGCATGGCGGCTCGTTTTTGACAGCGCGTAATTGACGACGTAATGACAACGACAAGTTGTGTTGTCCTATATCCCTGTTATGAAATAATGATAGTTCGTTAAAAAAAAATCGACCTTATTTCGATGCCGTAAAGCTTATACTCGTAAAACACATTTGACTGAATGACAACGGATAGCAGTAGCGTTGGTCACTTCGAAAAGAAAATGAACCTTAACATCATGTAGCGTAAGATCATTATCGTACGCGATGCGCGCGCAGCGCGATCGTGGAAATGGAATGGCATGGCGGCTCATTATTTGACAGCGCGTAATTGACGACGTGATGACAACGACAAGTTGTGTTGTCCTATAACCCTGCTATGAAATAATGATAGTTCGTTAAAAAAAATCGACTTTATTTCGATGCCCTAAAGCTTATATTCGTAAAACACATTTGACTGAATGACAACGGATAGCAATAGCGTTGGTCACTTCGAAAAGAAAATGAATCTTATCATGATGTAGCGTAAGGACATTATCGTGCGCGACGCGAGCGCAGCGCGATCGTGGAAATGGAATGGCATGGCGGATTGTTATCTGACAGCGTGTTATTGATAATTTCAATAATGAATTATACATTACGGAAGAAAAGTGCAATGCGTAATTTGTTGTTGTAATAATGACCATCACTGCAGTTGACATCAAAAGTCCCCCCCCCCTCTATGTCCGTTTTGTAGGGATGGGCAAATGAAAAAAAAATATCGATATTTATTGTATCGATATTTTTCAAATATATCGATATATATCACCCAAGAAATATCGATATTTCGATATATCGATATTTTTTGCCCAATTTGCAATTATTTATAAAAATTGCCTAAATTATCGAAATTTTAAAGCAAATACAGAGTAATTTTTGTTTGTGTTTGAAGCAAAGAAACTAAACCCATACAGCCTACTGCATATTTTCTAAATTTAAGAAATCGGATTGGTCAAAATCATGATGTGACGCATGAGCAGACAGCAGAGCTTTAAAAATATATCGATTTTGATATCTGAAAATAAATATCGAAAATTGATATATCGCGGGCAAAAAAATCGCTAATTAGTATCGATATTTTTCTGAAAAAATATCGATATTTTGATATATCGATATTTTTTACCCATCCCTACCGTTTTGTGTGACCAGAGTTGATGATACTAGTAGGTATCTCTTAATAGTCTGTGGATGCCCGTCCATTTTTGATATGAATAAATTATTTTGATTGATGTTCACTTGTTTATTTATTTGTTGTTTGATTGATAGTGAGATCCTTTTTCAGGGGTTTACCAAAATACTAATTTATCAATGTACGATTGTAAATAACTTGTTATGCTTGTAGCTCGGGTTGTCAATTTATAATTTATATGTTTATGCAGTTTGATTTTGATAAAATTAATAAAATAATTAAATTATGTATGCTTTGTGAGACTTGTTAAAAATGTACAGCGACCGATCACGAAGTAGTCTTCATCTAAGCAATACCTATATTGTTGGGTACATGAGCGTAGATGTGCGACGGGACTATCATCATGATTTATCACAATTAAAGTATTTATCTTCAATTCCTAGAGGTAAACTTCGTTTTAACTTAAACCACAACATTGCTAAAGCTGTTAAACGTACTACTGACGAAAATAACGAAAAAATATCACTTATGCTGAAATTTCTCCTGGATCAAAGACATCGGTTAGAATTCCTCTATAACCTTGATAAGACATTTATTACTTACCGCAGAACTTTAATAAGTGTAATGATCAGTACTTATAGTCGAGAACCAGTTAGCATTGTGGCAAGCTTATTCAACAATTGTATATATTTGTATTCATTGGAGAAACCACAAGGCCAAAAATCTGATCAAAATGCTAAGTATTGTGCTTGGGGCTACAAATTTGAACAATTTATGTTATCAGGTACGATTTATATTCTTTACAAGAATGAGACTTTATTTTCCATAATATGTGATCAGGGAAGTTGTCTATGTCAAATAAGTACTCCACTAGATAAAGTTCTGATAAACTAACATAGGTATTTACTTACTTGAGAAAATGAAACCAACTTTTTTAATATATTACTATTATAAACTGTAGTTTGCCTATTTTGTCTAAATTGTTACATCAATAAACTTTCAAGATTCATATAAATATTATTATTTTTAATTTTACAGATGCACCTACTCTCAAACCAAATATAGAAAAACCTGTCATAGAAAATGAAGAATTTTCACTTTATTACACTTCTCAGCTCGGAAAACACAGGTTATTTTATGGAGCCCAAATAGATGGAATGCTAGCAACAAACGGTACATCAGGAGCTCCTGACTCAGCTGACTTAAACACCAATCTAACCTACTTAAGAAACAACCATTTTGTAGAATTGAAAACAAATAGGGAAATACATAGTCAGAGACAGGAACAGAATTTTAAGTAAGTATTATTATTTTTATCTTTTTATTGATTTAGCAGTATTCATCTATGTATATAAATAAAAGAAAGTTGTGTTAGTTACACTATTTATAACTCGAGAACGGCTGAACCGATTTGGCTGAAAATTGGTAGGGAGGTAGCTTAAAACCAGGAGGACATAGGATATTTTTTATCATGTTCCCATGGGATAATTTAATTTTACATTTTTACCCATGTAGCGGCATTACAAGTACAGCGCCATCTACTCGATTAAGGAAGAACTAAGTCGCGAGTCCTACATCGCGCAAACAGATTTCTCCGCGACTTAAGACCAAATAGTAAAATCCGACAAGAACTGTCGGGCAGTAGCCCACTGGACAAAACACCCGTCTGGTCGGAGGATCCTCCCTTTTCTACGGTGCATAGAGTGCTTTACTCTCTGTGCTTCATACTCCTAAACCCCCTAAACCCATTTAAACTGTTATTTTGATAGTTGTCATAGTTGCCACATAGTATGATGGTTGTCATTGTTTGAAATCGTGCATATAAAAAAGAGTATTTAATGTGTTTAAACTATTTTGCTGGAATGCAGAAAAAAAATTATTGATGTCAATCGTCTATTTGGTGCGACCTAAAAGAATGGATTCAGACTGGAGTCAGTAGTCAAGAACATGATAGCTATTTCATAGAAAAAACTGTTTTGAGTATTTTTATGTAACTTTCAAAGACATTTGATGACATTTTGTGTTGCTAGACTTTTTTAGATCTGAATTTTTTTAATAGGTATGTCGCAACCGGTGCAAACCGAAAAAAATAGGCACCTTATTTGTTGACATTCGAGTCTGTAATAGAATAACTGCATGAACCATAACATGGAAAATAGACTTGCAGTCAGAACGATACAGAGTAGAAAATCAAAATTTTCAGGCATTTTTTTCAAATCGTTACTACAGGTGATACGAAGTACACCAGGTCATCTTATTTAAATAAAACAAAATCGGGTTTGTTACAACACGTATACCTCGAGAACGGGTGAACCGATTTTTATGATATTTGTTGAATTTGTCTCCTCCCCGAATAGCAGAATAACTATTAAAACATCGCAAAAAAAAAACATTATGATGAAAATTTATTTTCTCATACACCTACATTGTTTCGGGAACGAATTGACAGATTTGACAGAAATAAAACACGGACATGAATGAACATGATGTCGATTTCTGTTTCGGCAAGGCCAGTAAGTAGATGGCGTTCTGTGCATTGTCCGAACTTCTCATAAGCTGCTGGTGTGATTTTGATTTCTTTTTTGTGTATGTTTAATTGGGTTCCTGGATGGATTAGATTCACAATTTGAGCCGGTAGGTGGCACCGCAATCGGGTTCTACGATTTTTTTTAATATACAGGGCAAGACATGAGAATGTGATGAATGGAAGAAAAGGACATGCTGCGCCGACGACAAATAAAGGGCAGGAAGATGATGATACAGGGCAATACAACGTTTGCCGGGCCCGCTAGTTATTCATATTTTAAATGTTTCCACACCCAGAAACATGTTTTTTTTTTCAGAAGATATAAAATGATGAGATGCTGGTGTCAATGCTACCTGGCTGGGCTAAAAGGATTACTTGTTGGCTATAGAAATGATGATGGCATAATTCAAAGGGTGCAATGGTTTGATACTGATGATATTGTGAAATATTGTTGGGTATGAGTATAAATAATTGGCTACTGTAGGTACTTATTATTTTTTAAATTACAATAGAATTTTTCCATGTAATATTTTTTTCCAGAATGAATGGGATCCTCAAATAGCTATCAACTACCTAGATAATTTTTTATCTTATGTTGAAAACTGTTTCAAGTCTTTAAAGGGATCCTGTGATGATAATTTTATGACTAAAGAGCCACTGACACTCAAATTTGACATTGATGCATTTCAAAAAATAACAGTAAGCAAAGATATTTATCAAGAGCATGGAATTTTACCTGATTGGTATGTTAATAATATTTGTGGTCATAATTAAATTGATAATAATATAAATGTAAAAAATACCTACCTGTTTTTTATTAGCCAATACATATTTCTGTTCTCATCTAAAACATGAAGTGTCATGTTGCTAAGCTGCAACCTGAATTCTAGTGTCCTATTAGTATTAGTGTCCTATTAATATTAGTGTTCCCATAATACTGATTGTGAATGTTGATGGACTGTCCATATCACAGAACAGAAAATACAATAATTTCTATTGTACATAGGTATTAAGTTGGGTGTAACCGTGTTTCCACGACTGAGTACTGAATTAGGTATGTACCTACTCGCTGCATGACTGATCTGTCAGAGTCGCACTTAGTCAATAATTATTATTTATTTTCAGTGATGCAAATGCGAATATTGTTTTGTGGGCAATGTGTAATTTGTAGTGTGATATAAAGTTATAAAGTTTTTCGGCTACTCAATTGATTACACATGCTCACACACAGTTTCGTGTATGATTAAGTGTGTGAGATCATGACACAGTATCGAGTATTGTTTCGTGGGCAATGTGTAATTTGTAGTGTCACATATGCGGTTGACCGAACTAGAGTGCAGAAGTGTGTTTGACAGCAATAAATTTTTATTTTAAATAAATGTGCCGTCTTGTGCTGCGATACTGCACAAATTATTATACTAAAGTAAGAAAAGAGCATGGAGTATCTTATCACAATAAGCTAACAAATTCTTAGCTTCCGTATAATAATTTATATTAGTTTTTCGTTGCAAATAAAATTCAAAATGAAAGAATCAGCGCATGCCTTATTGGTATGAGAGAAAGAGACCCAATACTTTTCATGTCACACGTCACTAACCGACATATTGGACATATCAAATGTGTCCGAAAAGACAACTGCTTATTTGCTATTTCTTTTCATCTTCATCTTAGGCTGCCTGTATTTATGCACGCGCTCATTAAGAAAGCCTAAAATGTTTAGTTTTATAGGCATGGACATGTAACGCGACTCAATTTTAAATGACATTTACTGAATGAATTTATATACATGAACATGGCGTACCTACTTATTAGTATTTTATCATTGGCTAAAAGCATCGTTTGTCTTAAAAACGATGTATATGGGAAGCTTTTGTAAAGGGCTAAAAAAGGGAAAGGGACTTAAAAAAAAGAAATTATTTTTTTGTTTGTCTTCGCTCGCTCTTGACTCTAGGATACAAGAGCGAGCGAAGCGAGCTTGGGACTTGGGGCACCCCGACTCGGACAGATTAGGTTAGAATTTTAGGTGGTAATTTTTTTTAGACCACCCAAAAGTAGGAGCCCCGCAACGTCGATTACGCCTTATTACTACATATCAGAAATAGATCTCGCCTCGACTCGGTAGCGGCAGTGTCGGCACCTGTTTACCTGGACCTTAAGGTCACAGACCATGAACATTGACCTTTTACTGCACCGGAGAATAGAGGATTCGGAATTTCGAAATTTTCACCTTGACCTTAGGGTCAAAGACCTTGACATCAGAGTATTTGACATTGACACCCTCGAGGTCAAGGTTATTGAGGTTGGTCAACGAACGAATAGTATGAAGAACTATTATGACTCCTAATAATTCGTCCGTTACTGTACCGTACTTTTAATGTTTCTGAACGACCGAGATAGAATGAAAGAGCTTGCGCTATTTTTTATTAAATGTCCTAATAGTACAGTACTGACAGAAGTTAAAGTATGAATAAAAATTAAATTATGTAGACATAAAGATTAATTATATGCATAAAAATTTTATTTAATATTTAACAAATATTGTTTTTATCATCAAGCTCAACTAATGATAAAAATGATAAAATGATATTTATTTCTGTAAATAGATCATAATAAGGATACTTTTACAAGTCAATTCTTTACATTTTTTTTAAACTAGATGACGCCGGCATTTCCTAACTGACGACTTCTGAGAAGAAACACCGAAACAAACTCAGAGAATCATGGTCTCTTTTAAAGTCCAGACAGTAGTAGTAGTATTACAACTATGAATAATATTATATGTGTGTTACGATGTAGGGTAATATCTGAACAGGCCTTTTAAAGAAAGAGCCTTAGCAGCCTTGAGTTGACCTGTACTGACTGACGGCACGCATAAAACAGTCATTGTGTAGCTCAACCATCAATAAGGGAGCTCAACGATCCGTCGCACGACGATACCAGATCAGCAAGACATTTGCGTAGGCCATGTAAAATACTCAAGACCGTCAGATTTTTTTAAAATATAAATCTTGTGTTTAAACTAGCCTACACAGTACTCACATTTACATTTATTACAACTATTTAATAAGAAACTCAAAATAAAATGAATAAAATGCTGATAACATTTGAAAAATAACGCATGTCAAAAGTTGTAAATGGCAACTGAATGTTATAATTGTCAGCTATTTATATAAATAATGTCAGTTATGTAATAAACAATGTCAAATAAAATAATCAAATACCTACTACTAATTGCACAGTCCCAAAAGTGGGTTATATAAAGAGGAACCATCAAGAAATTCTAGACTCCTCAAAAAAAACACATATTTACTTACAACATTATTCTTCAATAACATTAACAATTCTGTTCTGTGTAGTTTGCATTATGCAGTTTGATGTGACCCAATAAATAACAAAACATTACCATAGCAAGTAAAAACCGACCAGCCCCGACAGACAGCACCCGTTCACGGGCATGACGTGCGTATCGGCGCCGTTCGACTCAACCATGTTGTAGGGAATAAAACGGCCCGTCACACAACGACACCATCAGCAGGAAATTTGAGTGAGCTTAAGTGTGTAACTATTCGTATGACTGTCGAACTATTAAAATACGACGAAATTGTATAAGACGAAATTCTTTCATCTGTTTTCATTATCCTATCAATAAAACTAAATAAAAAAATATATAGTTTTAAATAGCTATTGATAGAATTGATACAATTGCAAAGAATGTCAAAAACACTACGAATTATTTTAGAAAAATAACCTAAAGAAGATGAATTTGACATTTTTGGCTAATATATTGCTATGACTCTACGTTCTTTGCCAGATAAAATAGAAATGATTGCAAAAACAGATATTCAAAAGGGGTTTATCAGATATTCACATTGAGACAAAATACCCGATCTGCGCGGTTATCGTATGGCGCTTCGATGCCTATGATCCTCAAAACCCAGGCTATTTCAGCTCTGCATCTGAATCTAGTACCTACCTCTATCCAATTATGAAGAAGATCTAAGCTGTCTCAATTTCACAAACATAAAACCTATTTCTCTGTAATTTTCGTAACTTTGCCTTTGATTTAATGATAATTTCCTTGGATAATCAATCTGTCATTTATAAATGTTAAGATATGATAAATTATGTTAAGATACATTTATTTGCACAAACATGTGTAGATAATAGTACATAGTTATAATGCATATTATGGATGTAATGAGTTTAAAGATAGGATCAACATGTTTTACCGTGACAAAGCGTGCAAGCATGGAAAATGCAAAAAAATCACAAAAAGATAGTTAAAAGGTAAGGTGGCATCGTACGACACTGGACTAACTGTAAAGTAAGTCGTGTCGGTTGAGAGGCAAGGTAATTTACCTCTCATAGATGTCACCAACGTCACCTTATGACGTAAATTCAGAATGTGAAGGCAAAATTTCAATCATGCGGGTAGGGTTCGCGGTGGCTTAGAGGTCAGAGCGTCTGGTATATCAAACCAGAAGACGCAGGTTCGAATCCTGCCCGCGATTGAATTTTTTTCTTTACTAAAAAAATAACTTCATAATCTTAGCATGGAAAATGCAAAAAAATCACAAAAAGATAACAAAAAGCCTGTCTATGTCTAACAACACAAATAGAAGAAATTTAGAGTTGAAAGCAGAAAAAGAAATAGCCATGGTTATGGTTATTTCAAAAGAATTTTTACCCAAACAATTTGGAATGGCATAGCTATTAAGGGCGGAAAATATTCCAAATATTTTAAGGATTCAATACAAAAGCCCATATAAGGTACTGATTCAGTTTGAAAATAAAGAAACCGCAAGGAAATTAGTCAGCTGTGAAAAAATAATTACTTTGGGATATAGGTGCCAACTGATCGATGAAATAAATTTAACATATGGTATTTTGCGAGATGTAGATTTAGAAATTGAAGATAAGGAGATTGGTGACAATTTGACGTGTGATTATGAGATAATATCGGTAAAAAGATTAAAACGATTAGATGATTCAAATAAATGGACAGATAGCAGTACTATACGGTTATGTTTTAAAAGTTCCACTTTACCCTCATACGTATATGGGTATCGGTTAAGGTGGAACCATATACATTCCCTGTGACGCAATGCTCAGGATGTTGGAGGTTCGGTCACCTAATAAGATACTGTCCTACCAAAAAAATTGTATGTCCAAAATGTAATGGCCCACACGATAACTGTGAAATTACGGACTTTAAATGCGCTAATTGTATAGGCGCTCAATGGCTCTCGATAAATCTTGCCCTATATTCGCCAAAGAAAAGCCAATCATGAAAATTATGTCCACTGAAAGCTGTACTTATCGAAAAGCTTTATCAGTACGGTTGGAGAATAGAAAATCGCAGATGGAGGAAGCTGAAATGACTGAGACGATAGATTTTAGGAAAACCACAACTACAAGGAAGAATAACACGTTAGGCTAATCGAAATCATACAGGGATGCGGTTGTAAACAATTCATTTGAGGCATTAATATGTGATGAGGAGGCACATGAAACTGAAACTTCAGAAGATGAAGAAAAGCGCTCAGATTACCCACAATCACAATTAAAAAAGAAAAAGAACGAAAACTGTCACAAAAATCAGAACCATATTTGGGAAAAAGAAAGAGCTTCTAGAGCAGAACCTGATGTTGAAATGAGCACCAGCAAACCATATAAGAAAAGACAGGAAAACACAAACTTTAAGAGTTTTATGAGTAAGATAAAAGATATTTATCTTTTAACTACCGATTTCGAAGATAAAATTAAAATGTTTTGTAGTTATGTAGTGAGAGAGTGCATAGAATTTATTATTGAATTAGTACAAAAACAAGAGGTATTTACGAAATTAATTTCAATATTTACCAATGGCTAATAATGTACAAAAAGTTTTTGGCTTAAATATAATGCAGTGGAATGCCCAAAGCTGACGACCTAAACTTACAGACTTAAAACTTATGTTGTCTCACAATAAAATTCACATAGCTCTCATATGCGAGACTTGGTTGGAACCTGATTCTAGTTTACACGTAAGTGGTTACCATCTACATCGCAAAGACTGAGATGATGGATATGGAGGTGTTGTTATTATGGTACATAAGTCAATTAAAGTTCAAGAATGTAGTTTAAATTATGTTAACCGTGGCATAGAAGTGGTATGTATTAGATTACTGAACTGTGGTCAAATTAAGTTTTTAATGCTAGTGTATTGCCCCCCGTCAATACAAACTATGCAATCCGACTGGGATAATCTTTTTTCAATTTTTAAACACAACTGTCTAATATCAGGTGACTTTAACGCTCACCATACCAATTGGTCGAATAGAAATGACTGTAGAGGAAGTCAAATATATGATGCAACTTTGGAACATTTTGTCTCGTTAAATAATGGTCAGTCAACGAGAGTGAAATTGGTTAACAATGTTGTTCAACAAACTTCTCCAGATATTTCATTCATATCGAGTGACATAGCTGTGTGTTGTGATTGGCAGGTTACGAATGATAGTCTTGGAAGTGATCATCTGATTATTAAAATGAAATTTAACATTAAAGATATCCAACGAGTACATAAAAAACGTAATTTTAAATCAGCAAACTGGGTTGATTATAATAAATACTTAGAAAATTGTTACTCTACAATTAATGGCGAAGTCAGTAACGTTCAAATGGAGTATAATAATTTTATAAAAAAGCTTAATAGTGCAGCAGATCAGTACATTCCGATGACCAAAGAATTTAATAATCCTAGTATTTTTAGGAATTTAGGAATTTTCAGCCCCAACCGTATTGGAACCAATCGCTTTCTAAACTTATTGCTCAACGTAGATTAGCTCTTAGACGAAACCCTACCCCATCAAATCTAAGCACACTAGAACACATCAGTTTAAACACCAAATTAGCTATTCAACGAGCTAGGAGTCAAAATTGGCAGAAATACTGTGACGACATAAATGAATCAACGTCCATATCGGAAATGTGGAAAAAACTAGGATGGCTACGTCGATCACCTACGACCTATATTTCTGACGATAAAAAAGAAATCCTTCTAAATAATTTGGCTCCTGATTATGTGAATCCATGTTCACCAGAGATACGATCACATAATGACACGTTAGGAAGCCCCTTTTCAATTCAAGAAATGTATAATAGTTAAAAAAAAAAAAGATACCGCTACAGGTGACGATGGGATCACATATTCGATGATTTACCACTTACCTACCGCATTGTGCTAAATTACATTTTTTAAAATTATATACCATCATTTTTGTAACTGGAGAAATCCCTGTCCAATGGCGTGACATACGAGTTGTGCCAATACCAAAGAGAGAAAACACTTCAAACAATGATCATAAGCTACGTCCAATCTGTTTGATGTCATGTGTTTGCAAAATTTTACATAGCATGTTATCGAAGCGTTTGGAGTGGTATGTAGAAAATAATAATTTACTAACACCTTTTACAACTGGATTTAGGAAGGGACAGTCATGTTATGATAATTTAGCTCGTCTTGTGACACAAATACAAATCGGATTTTCGAATAATTCCCCAACACTGGCATGTTTTTTGGACATTGAGAATGCCTATAATAATATATTAATTAATGAACTAATAGTAAATCTTGATGAAATAGGGGTGGATAAAAGGATATGTTTATATTTATGGAACTTTTTGACTGAAAGACATTTAAAAATGAAGGATGATCTTGACGAAAATAAATTTATTATGCGATATGCCAGCAGGGGCCTCGCACAAGGTGACCCTATGTCTCCTATCATTTTTAATATATCTACAATTAAAGTCAGTAAAGAAATAAACATCTTTATTTGCCAGTACGCTGACGATTTTGTTTTGTATACTTGTAATAAAAACATGACAGAAAGTGTAAACAATATTCAAAATGCACTCAACGCTATAGTCATTATATTAGATCAATTGGGGTTGACATTGTCGACTACTAAAACCAAGATGTGTTTATTTAGCAGAGGACGGAAAAATCTCCAGGTATCGATCTTAATTAATAACAATCCTCTAGAATTAGTCACAGTATATAAGTATCTAGGTTTCTGGCTTGATAGTTGTTTAAAATGGGGTAAACACATAAATGAATGTTACCAAAAATCACAAAGACATCTTAATTTGCTCAAAGTCTTAGCGGGCTCGACATGGGGGGTACATCCAAAACATTTGCGTAAACTTTACCTATCTTTAATTAGAAGCAGGGTAGATTATAGTTCCTTTTTGTATGATAATAGTAGCAAAATTAATACTTATAAGCTGGACAAAGTTCAGAACCAAGCATTACGAATTATAGGTAGTTTTGTAAGAAGCACACCCATACATGTGATGGAGTCGGAGCTTTGCGTTCCTCCTCTGCATTTACGTAGAAAATATTTAGCATGCAAATTTAGTTTGAAAGCTTTCTCTCAGTCTGACAATGTTATTATTAATTTACTATCCGAACTAAGTTCCCTTTGTAATAATAGCTATTGGATCAGGAAAAAAACACCTCAACTTGTAGACATTTATAATTTGATAAAAAACGAGGTCATGTCATCGTCATCACCGTTAAGAATGTTTTCTCTTAAAACATGGGTGACTAACATCAATGTCAATAATGTAATCAAATTTCACTTAGACAGTGTAGTTCACGCAAAAAAGAACCACGATTACAACATTTTAAAATTCAATGCTAATATCCGAGTTAAGAGAAAAATATGACGGTTGGTATGTCATATTTACTGATGGCTCAATAAGCGCAAGTGGTCACGGTGCTGCATTTTATGATCCTCATGTAACAAATACTTCTTACAATAATTGTTTTAAATCAACCTACGAATTTTCAGTTATGTCGGTGGAACTCATAGCAATTTCAGAAGCACTTTTGTATTCTCGAGCAATTCAACAGAACAAGGTTTTAATTTGTTCCGATAGTAGAAGCGCCTTATATCATATTATAGCTCGATGCGCCTCTGGTGGCAGAGGTACATCGATAGCTTATGATATCCTCTCTGAAATTTTTGAGAACAATTTAAGGGGCACTCAGTTGAGATTGCAATGGATTCCATCACATATTGGCATCAGAGGTAACGAGGAGGCTGACATGTTGGCGAGAAAAGCAACAGTAGATGGAAAAGAGGTTCTAAGTTTGCCAAATTACACTGAGTTGTTGCCTAAATACAAAAAGTACTGCCACAATATCTGTGAGAGATCTTTGGTAAAAGGAATTTGGTACAAAACCATAAAAAGTGAGCCTCCTCGAATACCATAGTTCATTAATGTGAGTTTGAGTAGATGTTTACTTGTAACAGCGCTCAGGTTAAGATCTGGTCACGTTCCACTAAACAAGTTCGCGCACATGATGAGGAAATCTGATTTTCCAAATTGTGATGTGTGTGATGTTATTGAAGACGTGTATCACCTGTTGGTGGAATGTGTCCGTTACAATACCAAGCGAGAGCTCTTTATAAAAACTTTCTACTTGAGCAGAAATAATGTGGGTATGTTCCACGAGATGTTGTCCTCTCCTTTGTCTGAAGCTGCTAAAGCGCTGTTTATGATATTTAGTCGTAAGCCATAACTTGTAAGTACAGTACGCGCGACATAAATTGGCCGGACTGAAGTTAGCTGTTTGTCAGTTTTTGGTTGCGCAACTTGCGCAGTACACAATTTGCATGCTTAAACTTAGACCTCCTGTACCCCGTATTTGGGCCCAATCGACTAATGAAAATGGTTTCCGCATGCGGTCCCTATGGCAAGCGTGAACAAAAATCTCGCTCCCCGAATGCGGGACCTAAGGACCAATGAAAATGAGCCTTACCTACTACGCCGTATCCTCGGGGCAGTCCTCACAATGACGACCGGACGTTGGCTCCCGGCGTATGCGATTCGCGTTTCGGGAAGTAGGTATTTCCCGAAACAGCCACGTTCTGAGAGTAGAATATTTCCAACGTTCAACCAAGGACCAAGTATTTAAAAAAAAAATTAGTATTATCTCTTTGCTGACAGAAACTTCTGTTTTAATTCTTCTTTCTAATGTTCTTCAACTAAAATTGTCATTTTATTGTCAGAAAGACCTATGTCAAATCAAAACTCACTTCACGTTACAAAATTCTCGTAACATGTAGTAACTAAAAATCAGTTTACATAATAATTTATACAAAAAAATGGCCATGACATAATGGAAAATTTAATAAAAGAATGGTGAAACATGGGACAACTAGATGAAACAAGATCTGCCTCGAAAATGGCCAAAAGTGCATCGGCCGTCAAAAAGAGCTCTTCCACGAAAGGTAAAGGAGCTAAAGGAGCCGCAGCCTCAGGCGGAACTGACTCGATTAACTTTTCTGACCCCAAAGTTCAAGCAGTTTTACTAGTTGTTCTACTGGCAGTGCTAGCTCTGGCTCTGTGGTTCGGTTTCACACGCGGTTGTTTGCGTCGTCGACGAAGAAGACGCTCATCATGTTGCTAATAAGCAATAACAATAAGTTCTTCTATCAACAGGTAATCTTATTACACTTGATTTCTATCAGTAAGTTTATAGTCCATGTGAACGGAATACTTGCATAAATTATGCTAATATGCGGGAATAAATCTTAATTAAAATGCATTAAGTGTAATACTTAGTTAAAAAGTTTAAGTTTTTCGTGGATTTTTTTATAACCACTGAATAAATGACAAAATCGCGACTGTTACGTTAGAGGTCCTGGATTCGATTCCCAAGTCAAGTTGTTAATGGGTTACCCTAGCAAATTCTTAGTAGCAGCAGGCCTGCCTCACTCCCGTGTAGGTATCGAAAACGTAACTACACGTGGCGGCCACGCCAGCGTGGCTAATCTAGTAGGGAGGGGGAGGGACGCACGAGCGAGCAATTACGTACGCGCGAGCTTTGTTCGCAACCTACTTCACTGTAGGCTTGTTCTTGCTCGGACATTGAAAGGAGCGCTCCGTACTGGTACAAACATTCAAATGTACTAGTTCGGTCTTCTAATACTATTAGTACATTTAGTACAGTAGCACACTGAAGGAATAGTGATTGTAGGTTAATGAACATAAAGTTCAAAATAGCTTTATGAATCCATAACTGAGATCCATAATCATTACGGCTCGATCAGTCGCGTTCCGTGTTAATTGTGCTAGCGAGCGATAGTTCTAGGCCAGTTCGCAGTTCCTCGCGTAGTTCGGACAGAACCAGAGACTAAGAATACTTCGCGAATGACGAAGTACTAAATGAATGATGTACTAAAAAGGAAAAGGCATAGTTCGTACTAGTTAGTGTCGGGAATTAATTCCTAATAGTACATAGTACATGTACTACACAAGCCTACTTTCTACGATCCGACCGAGGTTTTAAAAATGGAGAAACATAAAAAACATATAACTGGTTAAACACGAATTGCGACATTATTATAATACACTAGCTTCTGGATTGGTATTGTATTGTTTTCAAGAGTAAGCCTGCTGGCATTGTCATGCATAAAAATAAAGTTAGGGCCTACAAACTCGGCATTAGCCTTCAAACATTGGCGTATATAACGGTCAGCATTTAGTGATGGCATCCGAGGTCCAGACACAAACTCGAGTGCAGTTTTGCCTACGGCGGAAATGTCTCCCCAGACGGTCCACGACCCACCACCATATCTTACTTTCTCTTCTATGCAACACTGCACAAAACGTTCTCCCTGCCTTCGGTAGACCTTCCTCCTTCCATCGTTACCATGAAGCATGATCTTTGTCTCGTCACTAAAGAGCACCGTATGCACCGGAGGCTCCATTGCCTTTGTGTCCAGCGTGAATGTTGGCGCGCAAACTGAAGGCGCGACATTCGGTGAGCACGCTCTAATTTGGGCCCATTGGCTGGCTTATGCGGTCTTAGTCCACATTCTGCAAGTCTTCTACTTACAGTACGAGCACTAATAGCTACTCTATGAAAGTCTCGAAGCTGTTCCTGGATCTTGACCGAAATTAGGTGACGATTTCTGAAACTGGTCGTAACCATAACTCGATCCTGTCGTTCTGTTGTTACCCGAAATCGTGGTCCACGGAGACGACGAACATATCCCCCAGTCTCTAGGAACCTGTGGTACACTCTTTGAACAGCGGATCGGCTTATGTGGACTTGTATACTCACGTTTCTCTGGCTTAAACCAGACTGAAGAAGAGCCACAGCTTGAGCCGCTACTTCAGGCGAAGTATCCATAATTTCAACCCAGAAACAGTTTAAACATTAACAAAAACAATTGAGGAACTTTTTCAATCCGTAGATACGAAAAAATCAATAATCAAAGTTCTAATTTAAAGTTTCTGTATTGTTCAGATTTCCTAAAAAAATTCGAGATTACAACTTTTTAATTTAGAACCAAATACGACAAATATGCCAGCCACAAAACTGCATAAAAATTATTTGGTCATTCATATAATTTTTTAAAGTTATGGACGATACTAACTCAATAAGCTAGGTGGCTCGATTTAGGAGTATAGTTGAGAACTAACATTATGATTTTTAAGTAGGTACCTACTTACCTATTTTGTTCGTGTCGTAGAGATGTCATTCTGATTTGATACGCATGTACCTACATATCTACCCTAAATAATTATTTAGTTTCATAAACCCACTAATTGAAACGTCATTTGTTCAGAGTAATAGGCACATACCTAACAGGTAATTAAATATTCAGATTAAAGAAAAACATAGTCGAATTGATAACCTCCTCCTTTTTAGAAGTTGGTTAATTTTTCTTTAAAAGACTAAGATAAAAGAAGACCACCCTAAAGTCATAAGATGATGCTAGAGTTACACGATAGAAAGAGGCATCTTGTAGGTTAATATAACTGTTAGGGGGCTTACTCTTGAACTCAATTCCGATACATCGACATTGGAATTGTGCCGTTTCGTCATGTTTCGTACTGTTGAATCCGAGACTAGCGCCAAATTGTTTCAATATTGCGTGGTGATTGAGTGAACTAAATAGGATTGGGAAACGACCCAACCATTGGTCAATCAGGGATGCCGATACAAGGTTAACGGATTTGTGCTCAAGAGTACGAAATCGCAATTGACATTGGAATCGGATCACGTTTGGATTGGTATTGTATTGTTTTCAAGAGTAAGCTTGCTGACAGCCAAATTGACATTGGATTTGTGTTCAAGAGTACGAAATCGCCCGACAGCCAAACAGACATTGGAATCGGATCACGTTTGGATTGGTATTGTATAGTTTTCAAGAGTAAGCCTGCAGTTCAGCGTTTGAGTTGGAATTTATCCGATTAATGGCAATAAACTCGCCCCCTATTACATAAGACCGAAACATACCGACGAATTGTGGGTATATTAGTAGAGCTCTCTCTAAACCTTCGAGGAATACAGGCGTGATGGATGGTCCAAAAAACCCATCAACAAATTTCGAGTTTATAGGTAGGGTTCAGCTCCTTTAATAAATAAAATTGATAGGTTTTATTTCAAAAAATCTTTGTAATCAATATTAGTAGGTACCTATTACTAGGTACTACTAGGTATATAATTTGTTTCGTCATTGTAGGTGTGTAATTCATAAGTAAATAAGTTCACACTAAGACCCTACTCTCATCCAAATCATGCTCAAGGGAACTTGATACTGCCTATTGCAGTAGTTATTCAATTTTGCCAAAGTAATTTTATGATACTTGCAAAGTCACATTGATAACATTGCCATCGAATTGCATTAATCATTGAAAATATCTTTCACCATGAATATGCCTTGTTTGGTTACAGAACAAAAAAAATGATTCTACTATGAGTGCGGAGGATAAATAATAATCATGAATTATAATACGTACATCCCCACAAAGACCCTTTTATTTGTGAAATAAAATACGTCAGTGAACATTGCAGTTATAAAGTATACTATTTTACAGAATATTGGTGCTTGGCTTCGCTGATAATAATTTATGAAGCTCTACCCAGTTCCAGCTGAAGCTTACCAGGAACAGCCTGAAAATAAACGTCGCAATAAGAATAATCACTAATAAAATATAAAGACATCACACACATGTGGCATAAGGTCGATCGATTGTAACAATAAACTTTATTGAATATGTTAACTCGGTTTTTTATTAATTTAATGGCATTTTATAATAATTTCCTAGGTTTTGATTTTTAATTTAGTAGTAAGCTTTAGCACTTAAAGAACTAGCCCCGTCTCGAGGGACTTTACAAATACAGCCAGACTCAAAACAAATATCCGTGGAGCACACAAATACTTGTCTAAGGTGAGAAACGAAACCATAACACGCGGCGGAACGGTAGTGGAGTTGGTCGCCTTAACCGCTGCACCTAACGTGCAGTCATTGTATAAAATTCCGAAACTTAAGTAACGTAATTGTAAGTAGACCCTTATTTTTACCTTATTATTTTGATGGGAAAATTTACCCAGGCAAAGCTGCGCACGAGTCGCTAGTAAATTATCGCCAGTGTTCTCACCTATGTAAGTTATTGAGGATCGTCATCCCATGTGCCGCTGCCATTGCCCCAATCATAATCATCTTGGGCTCCATCATCATTTTGCTCATCCTTATCAGTAGCACCTACATCCTCAGCACCTCCATCCACAGCATCCCCACCCTCAGCATCTCCATCCTCAGCACCTCCATCATCCTCAGCATTTTCATCTAAAAAGTGTAAATAATTATAATTTACTGTTGTGTAAAGAAGACTGACCGCATTTCAATTTCAACGTTGTATCATTGGAGGTATAACATAAAAACTGGTGCTTGTTTCATCTTGCATCTTGATAATAAAATTAGTAACGAAATCGGACGAGACGCTACGCAAGTGGAACCGCGGGCAACAGCTACTTTTTATATAAAAATGGTTTTAAAATAATATTGTCGAACTTTTTACTTATTTTTAAGGCCGAATAACGGAATACAGCTACATAGAAATAGAATTTATTTGATTTCTGTTTGATAGTTCATATTCCTCTTCGGTTGCCGTCACGTGGTAGTCCTTTTCTTTATTTAATACGAATTTATAACTTTTGTTCCGAGGTTCAGTTTCTGGGTTTCGTCTTTATTGCCTCAATTACTCACTTGGGGAAGCACAGTCGGTGACTCAATCAAATTCGTCATTTTCACGGGTCGCCAGCTTAGATAGTCACGATACGTAAGCAGACAGTGTATATACTCATATAATGTATATATTTATTAATTGAATATTAAGTCATTCAGTTTGTTTGCTATTTGATTGGAAAAAGCAATTATTTTTTCTTTTTCTTTTTAATATTATTATTACATATAGGTATCATCAAAGATATTTTATTCACATAATAAGAAATGATAAACATATCGAGGTCGGCTGCAACGCAGATGGCGCGACGATCTCGATGTTTGCGGGGCAAGCTTGGCCGGATGTCGCGCAAAATAGAGAAGTTTGGAAGGAGAAAGGGGAGGCCTTTGCCCAGCAGAGAGAAACAAATTAGGCTATTAGAAAAAAGAGAAATGAACGCTGGCCGCAACTTCCCCAAATTTCTGAATGTGGTTAAAACATATTGTTTAATAATCATGTAAACAATTAATTATTACTCATAACTTTATCTCCATTACATAGAGTTCTCGGATGTTGTCGGATACTCTCGGAGTAAGCTAAATAAATTAAGTTATATTGGTCTTCATTCACCTTGATTTTTGGTTGGCTCGCCTTTCATCATTTTAAGTATATGTTGTTTTTCCTTGTTAAGGTGCCTTTTGCCATTAAGATGCATAGTCATTTGTTCCGTACACGTAACAGAAGTCTGAAATAAATTAACAATTCTATTCATTTATATGCAAAAATATTTTTATCCTCAATATTTATTGTTAAAACATAATAATTTTATTGCGTAATCAGAACCCTAATTTTAATAGGATTTAGCAGGATATTGATTTATTAGCATGTCGCTTTTTCAGGCTGGGCCACCATCACCGATTTGAATTCTGATTGAACAGAGAATTAGTCGTGAAATATGGAAATTGGTCGGTCTATGGTTCAAAAGTTATAAGGGTAGTCCAGGGGCCCAGCCAGAAAAGACTTTCTGGCTGGACCACCACAGTATCGACAACCAAAGCACCTAGCGGAAATCTGTTTGCCTCCAGAATTAGTCGAAATTAGACGCTAAATTACTGTATTGGTTGGTCTTTGCTTCAAATCTTATAAGCACACGCAGAAAACACTCTTTTCACCTATATATCTCGGGAGCCGAAGCCCTTAGCGCAAATCTGTTTACGCCCAGAATCCGTAGTCGAAATTAGTCGCAATTTTTTTTAAATTACAGAATAGGTCGGTCTTTGGTAAAAAGATTTAAGACATTTTATTTTGTTAGGGGTAGTCTAAGAGCTAATCTACCCCAAAAACTTTCATACGAAAATTATAATTTGGAAGATTGTGAAAAAATTTCCGTAGGTTCACAGTGGTGCGACTGATCGGGAATTATCGAATTTATGGCTTTATTCCCGAAAAAAAAGAAAAAAATCGTTATTTTTTTAAAAACCTACTAGCAATGTGGGTTGCACATTACGAGTAACAAGAATGCGTGTTAAGCTAAATGCTTGTGTTATGAATGGGTTTACGTCAGTAGTGCAATGGGTGGGTTTCGAACAGGCAACCACATGATCGCAAGCCACTAGGCTACCGCCGCTTTTTTAATCAACTTGACCTCGAACATCAGTTTAAAACGTAAAATGACGTTCAAAAAGTACTACCTAGTCTATCTTGAATAAATTACTTTAATAAATAAATAAATAATCATTTATTTCAGGAAATTATTCCCATATTAGATACTACAAAATACATAGAAGTTCATTATACATTAAAAACCATTTCATTAAATAAATATAAGTTAAAGTACAATTATATTGATTATTAGGTTAACAATTCATTCTATTTTTTTTATGGTAGGTATAGGAGGGCAAACGAGCAGACGGATCACCTGATGGTAAGCGATTACCGCCGCTTATGGACACCCGCAACACCAGAAGAGGAGTCACAAGTGCGTTGCCGACCTTTTAAAAGAGGATTGGGCCTCCGGTAACCTCACTCACTTGGCGAAACACAACGTAAGCGTTGTTTAACGCCGGTTTTCTGTGAGGCCGTGGTATCACTCCGGTCGAGCCGGCCCATTCGTGCCGAAGCATGACTCCCACGTGAAAAACAATAATCACATTTAATTATAATGATAAAACAATAATCACTTGATAAATGGTGACGAACTGGCATGCAGGTGCATCCACCTCTCCAACACACCGAGTCCCACCGCTCGGACAATATACTCAGGATACTGTAAGTACTGCACGAACATCGTAGCAGCGCTGCAAAACCGCGGCAGCCCCAGCAGCACCCTAAACGCATTGATGTACTGGACGCACATGCCGCTGTATGCTCGCTGCGTATAGTTAGCCCATAGGCTGCTCGTATAAAAAGACTGACAATAAGGCTTTAAATAAGGTCACCTTTACTTGTTCAGTACAGCGTGCAAACCTACGTGCCAACATGTTACAACGAACCGACAGCGCTCTACGCCTTACTTTGACTTTAAGTTATAAATAAACTTTTAAACTTTTTATAGAATAAAATTAATTTTGACGTTTAAAGTCAAGCATGGAAACAAATGTAGACGATAATTTAATTCAGTTCCACTCTATTTCCTAATGGTGTATTAAAAAATAATAAAGCTCAATAACTCGATTGTTGTAAGTAACTATAATTTATTTCCTTAAACAATAATTTATTAAAGCATAAAATCATTTTTTACGTGAAATTTTTATGACAATTGTTAGACTAATGGGTCTAGTGGTCTAAGCGCGATTGCTAGAGGTCTTGGGTTCGATTCCCAGGTCAAGCAGTGATATTGATTGATAGGTATCTATGAAATTCTCAGTAACAGCTCAGAGTTCGGATTTGTCCCTGGTTAATGGCAATAGGCTTGCCCCCTATTATATGGGACCTAAACATAACTGCTAACTGTGGGTGTACATTAGTACACCTCTATCTACCACTTCGGGGAATACAGGCTTGATATATGTATGGTACATTATGAATTTAGAATACAATTTGATGCGAGTCTGTAGGGGAAAAATACAAACATAAGTAATAAATATTACAACACACAGTTAACTTAAAATTATTCACTGTCTTTAGCTGAAATATCAACCGTTTTAATTGGGTACACTAATTCTGGGTGCAAGCAGATTTCTGCTAGGTGCTTTGGTGTTTAGATACCGTGGTAGCCCGGACTAACCCTATAACTTTTGAACCACAGACTGATCAATTTCTATATTTCACGACTAATTTCAACTAATTAGCTTCTAATTCTCTGTTCAATCAGCCAGAATTATATAGCGACTGATTTAGTAATAGACTACAGAATACAATACCTTACAGATTTCACAGTACAATTCTGGCTGGATGGGCTTACTCTCTTTCTTAGCTTCTCCATTAGCATCAGACTCTTGGACAGGTTTGAGGTTTTTCTTTTCGCGACGTATTAGTTGGCGCCTACAATAATAAAAAACTATGAATTTCATAAAATATATAATTTTTGCTCTCTTCTGAGTCGATGAAATCTACTGGACCACTCGATTCTACAATTTCACTGAATTTAACTATCTTTACCGCTGGTCGTCAATGCTGCCAGTGAACAACACAGACTTTAAGTCCCATCTTTAGGTCTACTGATCCAGCCGCCATTCACTCTCCACTCACAACTCCACTAACTTTTGCGAAATACGGTGTTTTGCGTCGTATTGTTCTGGGCGAACTGAAGGTAAACCTACAGTAGACCTTTGCGTTACCATATGGGGAGTAGTACCTAACGTGCTGTATGGTATGTTACTTACACACGAGCTTCCATTCCTCTTTGGAGCAAAAAAGGATTCTTCGGATTTTTACGACCCTCCACAATCCTTTAAAGAAAGAAGATATATTTAATATTTTAAAAAAACTTAACTAGTTGTACCTACCTACGGTTTACATGCAAAATAATAAGTACTATAAATTCTTTGAGAAATAAACTATTTTAAAGTAGGTATTTATTTATATTATTATTAATTACTACCTTGATTTTCAGTGTCAAGATTATTTACTTACGCGCGATGTAATTTTCCAGCGTAGTGCAAATCTGCGTGGTTCTTCGATGTGATTTGCACATCACACAGCTCGCAATACAAGTCGCGCGACTTTAAGGGGAGCTGCAAGTAGGATTGAATTTATTTGTTAGGATAATTAACTAGTTTGGATTTATTAAAAAATATATACCTATGTACCTATACGAAAAAAAGGTGTTGATTAAGTGCTCAGTCCCTTTCCCGCAAACGAGTATAGAATTAGACCTACATAAGACTTACCAACATCATGCGCTCTCTAGTCTAGCTATAAAATAAAATTCTTGAACCAATTTGAATTTTGCTTTGTTGATCGGCCCTATGTATTGTCAAAGCTATAAAGATAATCAGTCAACTAGTCTATTTGATACATGCTACATAACGTTTACTTTTTAGAATACTTCAATATTTTATAGTAAAAAAAAATATTACCTCGCCAACATGGTTAGACCCAAACTTGGATTGCTGCGCTAGCCATTTTTTCTGATTCTTCATATGATTTTTAGATATGTAATGTAAACTTGCTAGAAAAACAAAACAAAGATATCACTACACGAGGGTTCTTGTGCGGGATGATTGGCCCATCACCTGAATATTAAGAACTAAAATAAACGATTAAAAACCGAAACACAAAGATTATAAGCAAGAAGTATTGTTGTTGTAATCGGATTTATATTAGGAGATTGTGGGCGCTAGGGAAGGGTACTTACTGCAGATTGGATTCGTTCTTCGATAGGATGGAGAGCAGTAGAACTATGTCACGATTTGTTCGTCACTGATTCTTGGCAGCAGCCCACAGCAGTTTGAGTATGATAATTTAAACACAGCACACAAAGTTACATAATATTTTGGTTCACCGGGACGCGGGTTTTTTAAGCGGGACGAGCGGGAGCGCATGCACACGTGCGCGTTCGAATTTGAGTTCTTAGCGACTGTTGGGAAAATGGGGCGGGGAAAGGATTGGTCCTTTTAATAGTGGTGTGCGTGTTGAGCGGTAAGTGTGACCATATTAAATAATATTAATTTATAATTGTGGTAGATTGTGTAAGACAATATTTTATTGATTAAGAGTGGCGCATACAACTCCCCCGGCCTAGAGGTTTCCTCTAAACATGCGGTAAAAATGAGAAAAATTGAGAGAGTTGAGAGCGAAATTAAAACTAAGTTAATAATAATTGCGAAGCGAAATTATTGCGAAGGTAAAGGGCAAATCCGAACCACAGGGCGTACGTAAGAGCCAGAGGCGGTCCGAACTTTAACCGTTCTTATAACGTTGTCCTTTCCAGGATAAATCTCATCTACTATTCCCAGAGGCCAGCAAAGAGGATGAGCGTTATTGTCCTTTATAACGACAATCGTACCTATTTCAATAGGCTTTGACGGTGCATTCCACTTCTCCCTTTGCTGTAAGGAAGTAAGGTATTCCTGACTCCAGCGGTGCCAGAAAGAGTGCGTAATTTTATTGAGTAATTGATAGCGAGTTAAGCGGTTATCTGGGACAGCAGTGAGATCCTCAGCGGGTAAGAATTTAAGCGGAGTTACATTTAAAAAATGGTTAGGCGTTAATGCACTAACATCAGAGGGATCAGAGTTAAGAACACTGAGAGGTCGACTATTCAGTAGGCCTTCAATTTGAACCAGTACGGTATTAAATTCCTCGTACGTGAGTATTTGCGAACCTATCACTTTATATAGGTGAGTTTTGACACAACGAACATTAATTTCGCTGAGACCATTAAAATGCGGGCCATAAGGCGGACTATGTTTGAATTGAACGCGATGTTCAGAAAGCTGTTGACCAATATAATTAATATGCGATTTGGACTGTATAAGCGAATAAATCTCATCAAGTTTGCGTTTTGCACCTATAAAATTCGTGCCTCCGTCAGAATATATCATAGAGACGGGGCCTCTTCGAGAAATAAAGCGTTTAAAAGCGGCGAGAAATAAATCAGAACTAAGGTCAGAGACTAACTCTAAGTGCAGTGCCTTAGTCGAGAGACATACAAATAAGCAGATGTAAGCCTTGTGGCTTTTAACACCTCGTTTGCGAATATGCGTAATAAAGAAAGGACCAGCGTAGTCAACAGCGGTAAAAACGAAAGGTTTAACTTCCGAAACGCGAAATGCGGGAAGATCACCCATTGGAGGGTAAGTATTTTTAGGGTTGAGTCTAAAACAACGATTACATTGATGTACTCGTTGGCGTACTAAATTTCTTGCGGATAAAATCCAAAATTTTTGTCGAATTAGCGAAAGTAAAAGAGCGGGACCTGTATGTAAATTAATTATATGAAAATGATCAACAATAAGTTGAGTTAAGCGTTCTTTTGGCGGGAGTAAGATAGGATGCTTTTGACCGTAGTCAAGCTGAGAGTGAGTTAACCTGCCACCTACTCTTAGAATATTATTAGCGTCAATGAAAGGGTTGAGTTTAATTATTTTTTTAGAAACAGGTTTATTTGATTTTAAAGCGGAAATATCATGAGAGAAGTGCGTATTTTGAACGTATCTTATAAGATATAGTTCAGCGTTATCTAAGTCCGACACAGTTACAGGACCGTGCGAGTTTATACGTTTTGAAAATCTCAGAACAAAGACTAGAATTCGAATTAATTTTGAGTAATTAGAGATGCGGTCAATTAATATTTGAACAGGATGAATAGTCTCAGATTGAGCTGTCTGAGCTGAAAGAGTGACAGTTTTAGTTTCCATGATTTCAGAATTATTAGGGTTAATTTCAAATGGCTGAATGGGCCATTGATGCGAGGGGAATGAAAACCAATGAGGAGCGTTAAACCAAAGACTGAGATCTAATAATGATTTAGGCGTTACAGGGCGAGAAACTATATCAGCGGGATTTTCACGTCCGTTGATATGAAACCAGTGTTTAGCGGGTAATTTTGAATTTATTTCAGTTATCCTATTAGCGACGAATGTATGAAACTTATACGCGGGCGAGTGAATCCAAGTAAGCGTTACAGTTGAGTCAGAAAATGCGTAAATATTATTTATTTTACAGCGTTTACTTAGCGTATTTTTAACAGCGATTAGAAGATTTGATAGAAGAAGCGCGGCGCAAAGCTCAAGGCGAGCTAAGGACATTTTATTGAGAGAAGCGATGCGGGATTTTGAGGTGAGTAACGAAACATATCCTTGAGCGCGCTCATTGGAGCTAACCCTTATGAAAACAGCAGCGCCGTAACAGCGTTCACTAGCGTCTGCGAAACCGAGAAGCGTAACGTGAGAATCAGCAGTAATACCTACATGTCGCGGAAATTTAATTTGCTCGAGATAAGCGAGTTCATCGTGGAACTGATTCCATTTACTTTGAATATGAGAAGGCACAGGGCTATCCCAGTCAAGCTCATGTTTCCAGCACTCTTGTACGAGCAACTTCATAAAAGCTGTGACGGGAGCGATCAGACCTAAAGGGTCATAGAGGCGTGCGGTTGCGGATAAAATTGTGCGTTTAGTACATTTAAGAGCGTTAGCGTTGATTTTAAATTGAAAAGTGTCCTCTATGGGATTCCATTGCATACCTACAATTTTTGTTTTAGCGTCAGCGTCAGAGTCAAAATTGATGTTTTGCGGATTTTTATGTGATAACGGAATTTTATTTAAGAGTTCGGGACTATTGGATAGCCATTTAACGAGATTGAAACCTCCGGATTTGAGCATAGCGACCATTTCCTGGAATGTTTCCTCGGCTACCTCAACACTATCTAACGAACATACATAGTCATCCATGTACATATGGTTTTCGACTTCATACGCAGCTAGGGGATATTTATCCTGACTAGCAGCGGCGAGCTGGCGAACTACCTTCATTGCGAGATAGGGTGAACTAGAGAGACCGAACGATATTCTATTGAATTCAAAAGTGGACAATTTAGAATTACAATTAAATCTATATAATATTCGTTGAAATGGATGATGTTCTGGGGCAAGTTTAACTTGAAAGTACATCTTTTCGATGTCAGCGGCTACAGCAATACGATACATGCGAAGGTTGAGGAGTAAATCAAAAATATTAGTTTGTAGATTTGGGCCTACATATAAGAGGTCATTAAGAGACTTGCCAGATGTGGTTTTACAGCCAGCATCCAGAACTATGCGTGTTTTAGAAGACTGTTTATCAGGGCGGTAAACAGCGCGGTGCGGAATATAATAGTGCGGGACATTAAGCGGGGGGTCATCGACCTTTGTCAGATAACCTTGATCTATGTAATCTTGAATTGTGGAATTATAATTCTTGCGAATTTCAGGATCTGAGTCCAATTTCTTTTCTAAATTAAGAAAGCGGCGATGAGCGATAGCGTAAGAGTTACCTAATGCGGAAGGGTGAGATTTAAAAGGTAAATGCACGGTATATCTACCAGTGTCATCACGAGAATGCGTGTTATTAAATATTTGTTCACATGCCTGATCTTCAGGACTCATGTGAGTCTTACAAGGGACGCTTTCTAGCTCCCAGAAGCGTTGCGTGAGCTTTTCTAATGATTGCGTTTCAGTAGTGCAGAAAAATGATTTATTTTGTTTATTGAGCGTAATTTGAAAGTTGCGGGAAAATAAGCTGCGATCACAGTCTGCCCTACCCATGGCTATGTAGCCGAGAGTGGTCTGTACGGCGACAACCGAAGAGTCAGGTATAGAAATCTTTCCACTTCCCAAGAGTAGCGGGAATAACTCGTTACCAACTAGGCAATCAATTTCAGCGGGGAGGTGGAATGCATCATCGGCCATAGGTAAATTGCGTAAATGTTTAAGATTAGAAATGTCTATGGGTACGCTGGGTAAACCATCGGTTATACTGTCAATGACGCGAGCGTTAATATTATACGAAACGCGAGAATCAAAGCGGGAAAATATTTTAAATGTCGTTAATCCAAGAGAGGGAACTTTAGATTGACCTATACCAGAGATAGTCGAATAATTATCGGGAGTAATTTTTAAGTTTAAGCGATCGCAACAAGATTTAGAAATAAAATGACTCATCGAGCCAGTATCTAGAAATACGCGAATTTTAATAGGTTTATTATTAATATATACGTATACAGAAGCGGTAGGTAATAATACTGTAGTATTAACATCAATATTTGACGTAGATGCGGAAGTTGCGGTCATTGAAAGCGCGAGATTATTTGAATTTGCGCGCGAAACGTTATCAGTTGCGCTCGGTCGCGGCGACGACGACTCGATCGCGGCGGCCATCGCAGAGTGCGAGGCGTGGTGGGGAGCGGGGCGCTCGCGCGGCGGCTGCGGCGGCAGCGGCGCGCGATGGTACAGCGGTGCGTGAGGCGCGGGTTGCGTTCGCGGGGACATGGATTCAAAGTTATTTTGCGTGCGGAAATTATCTATATGGAGTAGCGTATGATGTTTACGTTGACAAATGGAACAAGTATTTATTGACTTACAAAATTTAATATCGTGAAATCCAAGACAATTGCGACAAAAGTTATGTTTGATGACAAGTTCAAATCTAATGCGTGTGTTTTTATTTATAAAATCGGGACATTTATAAAGAGGATGAGAGATAGGCGAGTTACAAATTTTACATGGGCGTTGTTGCGTTTGCGGGGGGTGCGGGCGCGTGTTTACTACAAAAGTACGAGTATGAGAGGATTTATTTGCGTTATTATTATTTGCGTTTGAGTAGCGTGAATAAGAGTGCGATCTTTCGTTTGACCGAGAATTTGAATTAGGGTTGCGTAGCGTTTGAATTTTACTTTGTTCTTTTAAAAATTGAGAAAGATGATCGAAAGTAGGTACTTGAATATGCCTATGTGACTGTTCAAACAAAGTTACTAATTCTTTGTCAAGTTTACTGAGTGCGATATGAGTAATTATGAAATCTGAGAGATCATCAATGTCTAAACGACGTAAAGCGGCTTCAGCGGCGTAAAATTGTTCGAGAAAAGTATCTACTGATTGATTGGGTTTGAAATGAATCATCTGTTCTAAGTATAAGGAAGCTTGGACTCGGGTGTCTTGGTACTTTTCTAATAAAGAGTTCCAAATGATAATATAGTTATTAGCGGTAGGCGTGATACCTGAACAAACAGTTAATGCTTTGCCAGATAGACAACCTATTAAATACTGGACCTTTTCGGCCTCGGATAGATGAGAGTTATCGTGGATAAGACTTTTGAAGTTTTCATAAAAAGAACACCATTTGCTTGGTGTACCATCAAATGAGACTAATTTAAGCGGTGGTAATTTACGGTTTAATAAATCGAATTTATGAGAATTATCTGAGTGAGTTGAACTAATAGGTTGCGTTTTAACTAGCGTGGACTCAATACTTTTTATGTAACAGTACAGTTCATCATACGACTGTAATGCTGAGTAGTTCGGTTTTGTAGTGAGATCGGCTTCTAACTGAGCCATAACGCACGAGTCGAGCGTCTCCAAGAAGTTGGAACGTATTTGTTCGAGTGAATTTATCCGAGCTAAAAATTGCGATTCTAATGTTTGATCATGAGTAGCGGAAACCTTTAGACCTAAGTCGTAAATGCTCTGAGTAATTTGAAATAGGCTTTCTTTCTTGGCCTCGAGAAGGGAAAGTTTGGTATAAACTTCCTGATCATCATCACTGGGTGACTTCTTTTTCTGCGTAGGAGCCATTTCGAACTAAGATAAAAAAGGTAAGTAGGTAGGTAAAACAGCTAATGAGCTAGCGAGCGAGCGAAGTTTGCGTGGAGGTGTGTGTGTGTGTGGATGCGATGCGTAGGTACTTTGATAAGTAGGAAGCGAAAACGTAATAAATGCGTGTAGGTATAGCGTAGTTATAATTATAATAATTATATTATATGAATATAGGTTTGAGAACCACGTAATTATGCGTGTAATGCGTGTATGAAAGCGTTTTGAGTAATGAATTGAATGCGTAGGTATGAGCGATTGCGTAGCGGTGCGGGTGCGGTAGGTATCCAAAGATCCTAATAAATAAAAGCGTGCGAGTGAAAATATTATCAAAATATTATAAATTTATATGCGTAGCGTTGAGTGAGTATGCGTTTAATAAGTAGACAATGTGTATTAGCGAGATCTAGCGTGATTTTTCGAACGTGTTTGGGCATGTGCAATATGGCGACGTAGGTGCGGGGTGCGAATATTATGTTTGCGTAGCGTAATAATAAATGTGAGTGTGTTTAGCGTGGAGTAAATTAGTTTTTTATTCGGCGAGAGGGACCAGGAATTGTGGGCGCTAGGGAAGGGTACTTACTGCAGATTGGATTCGTTCTTCGATAGGATGGAGAGCAGTAGAACTATGTCACGATTTGTTCGTCACTGATTCTTGGCAGCAGCCCACAGCAGTTTGAGTATGATAATTTAAACACAGCACACAAAGTTACATAATATTTTGGTTCACCGGGACGCGGGTTTTTTAAGCGGGACGAGCGGGAGCGCATGCACACGTGCGCGTTCGAATTTGAGTTCTTAGCGACTGTTGGGAAAATGGGGCGGGGAAAGGATTGGTCCTTTTAATAGTGGTGTGCGTGTTGAGCGGTAAGTGTGACCATATTAAATAATATTAATTTATAATTGTGGTAGATTGTGTAAGACAATATTTTATTGATTAAGAGTGGCGCATACAGAGATTTTATAAATACTCCATACGCAAACATGATGGCCTCCGACTATAACTACTTCCATCCGAGATCTTTTCCTATGATTTTATTCTCGTAAATATACTTTTGCATATGACTTACGAGTATTATGTTATATGTAGACGTACTCAGAATGTGCTATGACCGTTTATTTGATACTTTAAAAATATGGCAGATACATAGCCCACCGGTATCGGGAGCAAGGTCCAACTTGCCACCCGGCGGCGGCTGTCAGGGCTTCAGTAAAACGATACTTTCTGAGTATTTCTTTAGAAGTATTATTATAAGGACAGAATTAATAGAAACTATTACGTTTCTGACTATACTGTGTCTACATCTTGTTTCACGTTTTATCATGAATTTGTCTAAGTTCCTTCTGAGGAAGAAAACAATTTTATTGTCATGTCATCTCCACATTAGTGAATGACAGCTGTAATATCATATCAAATATGGAATGAGGCAATAATTTACACCCTTTGTTTACTTCTTTACTTTACTCTAAAACTTTTATTTTTGTTATACTTTTAAACTCTGCAAGTCTATTACATACTGAAATATGAAATTTATTAAATTTATGGTTATTTTTCAAGTTTGTTTTCAATGGTTAAATATTGTAATAACTTTTGAAAACTGGACCGATTTTAATAAAATTAAGCTCAAACGTTGTCTTGTAATACTACCCATGCATTCCTTTTTAAAATCTCAAAATAATTAGGGATGTTCTAAGAAAAGTATGGAATAAAAACAGTACCCCTCTTTTTTGCGTAGTTGTAGTCGGATAAAACGTTGATCAGACTCATAATCTACGTATACACCAGATCTTGAGTTATAAACGAGCATAAAGAAATACACACATATATACATACAGACAAACATTTATTCACACATTCCACTTTTATCATGCGTACCGCTGAAATGTGAAATGTGCTTCCCGAGTGGGTCTTTCCCGATAGATATAATCTGGGTGTTTTCAAATCACGCGTGAACGTGAATCGGTTTCTTTTAGGCAAGCGCGCTCCATCGTAGATCGCAGTGTCGCTTAACATCAGGCGAACTGGTGGTCAAGCGTAAGCCTATCGCGAATAAAAAAGAAATATTCCAAAAACCATTAATTCAACTTCAGTATCGCTTAATTAGTGTTCTTCACCTATTTTTTCCCAATTATCTTACAATAACAGACACGACTTTACTACAGACCTATTATATCTATGTATAGATTAGCTGTACCTCGCGGTTTCACCAGCTTAAAATGACAGACTTTCATACAAACTTTCACCCCCCTTTTCACCACCTTAGAGGTAAAATTTCGGAAAATCCTCTCTTGTGGGATGCCTACGTCATACAAAGAACACAGCCTCCAAATTTCAGGTCTCTATGATCAGCAGTTTAAGCGGTGCGTTGATCCGTCAATCAGTCATTCAGGACAAAGCATTTTATATGTATAGATAATTGTAGGCATTACTTACATTCAGTAAAATTACCAAATCCCTGAGCACATACTCCGCAAAATTCAGGCTCCATAAGGGATAGTAGGGATCTAGGAAGCCCTTTTAAATTTTGTCTTGGAATGCCACAACCTGGAAAAAGTTATTATTACAAACCACAAAAGCGCAAATTTACCCTAAATATAAGTACGAGTATATATTATGCTAAGCTACATTTCTCCACTGTTTTCTTCACTCTTCATATATACTTTATACTTTACTTTTCATATATTTAATCAAAAATGTAAACTGTAGACTACCTCAATAGCCTAGTGGTCCTGAGCATGAGTGCTCCGCTAGAGGTCCTGAGTTCTTTACCCAGAAGCGTTATTGGGTTTTTCTATGAAATTCCTAGTAGCACCTCAGAGTTCAGGGTATTTGCCCGATTAATGGTAATAATAGGCTTGCCTTTTATTACATGGACCAAAACATACCGGTGAACTGTGGGTGTATAGGTATTAGTACGCCTCTGCCTAACGGGTAACTTTCGAGGAATACAGGCGGTATGCTATGTAAATTGTATAAAATTACGAATTAACGAATATTATAATATTAACGAATTTCAATATGCTTCATTACATCAGTGATCGGAATAGGTAGGTAGTGCAAATAGGTAGTGTAGATAATTTACCTAAATTTCAAGAAACAAAAACGAAGAGTGAAGACCTTGTAACGTGTCTTTTTAGATTGTGTTAGTACCTTTTTTAATAAAACCTTGAACCTAATTTGTTCATATATTTGAGTTTGTGATGGATTATTTCGCAGGTACCCAGTTTGGCATTATCGATTATATAAAAAGTCATATGTCATCTGTCAAACTTTAACAAATTGACTCACGGGCAGCAAACTCGAAGGAAAATCTACTACCGGTATTGTCTATGGGCTCAAGAATAGATTTTGACAACTACCTCACCGTTTTGCTCGTACTCTTTGCTCGTCGTTTTTTATAATTGTTATGGAATTATGGAATGCGATTTTGCATGAAGTTATTAGATCTCATGTTGAGTCAAGCTTCTAACTATACACGCCCTAACTCTACAAGCCCTAACTTCACAAACTCTACACCTTAGTCAAAATAAATGGTGCTCGACTTTTTCGATCTACTCCAATTACGGTACGAATTTGACTATGAAATTATTTCGTAATTTGAGCCCATCGCCAGCTTAGCTAGAATAATTGAATTATTTGTACTTAGAATTATTTTACTGTATTAATAACATATTTTTTTAATTTATTAAGTGCTGTCCCGAAGCTCAGGACAATTCTCGTCTCAAAAAAAATGTTGTCATGAGGCAGTCCTCACTTTTTGTTTTTGTTCCTCGAAGTTAAGGTAAATTACCACGATCTATTCCGATCACTGTTCGTGATAGAAGCAAGCAAGTGAGAAATTGCATTTAATCTGATTATTTTGTTTACAAAGAGGCAACACATCAAACGAGAGACTGTCGATAATGTAGACTTGGGTCAATCATGAGACGTAGCTGTCACGGGTATCTAAGTATACGTCATTTCATTAAATCAGTTCACTTGTTAAGCCTCCAGAAGGGAACATAGACACAAACATACATAACATACAGGATGACTTTGAAAACATATGACACATGGAAATGGAATATTCAGTGACCGTTACTTATTCATTAAAAAAAATTCAAGCAAGTATCAAAATATTCGCTCGGCGCGCCCGATCAATCCATCTGATAGTTACTAGGCCTAGGGGAATTATGGTAACGTTTTGAACTTATTACTATACATATACGTATTATTTTTTTTATTCACGAGAAAAGCAGTAGCGGCGCCCCAAACTCTTCTCACAAAGTATTGTGAGAACTTACTTGTTTACAAAAAAAATGTATAATTATTTTCCATAATCATATTGTGATCTCATATTTACACATAAAATATACTTAAAAAAATTATATTTCGCGCCTATTCAGTGTCACCCTGTATACATATCAGCTATAAACATTGCCATTTAAATATATTTATTTTCCACACTGGTAGTGTCATGAGGGACTTACGCATCAGATATTTAATAGGCTTAAATTCCCTGCAGAATCGCGGCTGGTGTATAGGGGGACCTGCTGGGCCAAAACCTCGTCCCCACATGAAGGGCGGTCCTGCTCGCCCTGGCGGGCCACGCATGCCAGAAAATTGAGGAGGGCCATTCATACCATATCCTGCTCCCCTTCGAAAACCACCTTGATTATTATAATTCCTGAAAACAATACAATCTTTATTGTCGTTAGTTGTAACAGGAAAGAGGTGCGCAAGGATATTGGGACTTTCTGTGATTTTAACAAAATAAAACCATTGAAAACAATAATCCCTATTTTATTTTCACTGACTCAATTTGCGGGTGACCTGTCAATGGCCGCTATTTTATTGTGTCACAAAGTCATTTAATGAGGCCTACCACTGGCGAGTAAGGTCACTTATACATACGCGCGTGAAAAAAAAAATACATTAAATCATATTTAACTAATACCTTTAAATCGTACCGTAAAAATATCTAGCATGCCGCAGATATATGTAGCCTCATTTTGTTCGGAAAAAAGGAAGACATAAGTGTCCCAAAGACAAAAATGTCACAAAACACAAACATTCAGCGACTCAGTACTCGTATTTGACATAATTAATCTCAGATGTTGCAAAATGTTAATTAAATTATTGTAATTAGTAATAAAAATTCCAAAATTTCGATAGCAGGTGGAATAATATTTGTGTTGTAGTTAAAACTGCCATCAGTCTACAAGACTTATCAGTATGGATTTCTTTGTAAATTAGTTCAGCTATTTTGCAGTTTATGTGTTCTCTTATAAAGCAACAACGAAGAAGATCGCGGTGACGATAAACTTATACCTACGTGACCACTCGTCGTGACGCGATACTCAATACTGACAGCACCGCGACAACCGCTTAGGGGTCTCGTCGATGCGCATGTTTGTGTGAGTGTGCCGTTTCGAGCGTTTGTAGGTTAGGTAGTTTCCGTACTGTTTGTAGTATATTCATAATGTGACATTGTGTATCTACGCAGGAGCGTATTTACCCTCGGGCCATCCGGGCCATGGCCCGGGGCTTGGCCCGGGTTCACCAGGGGCGGCCTGTTGAAGTTGCACATACGCTTCAGACAATATAAGTATTCATTTTAAACAAAAAAGCGAAATATCTTTCTATCTTTTTTCCTTTACTAAAAAATAACTTAAAAAAGCGAAATGTTCGGTTACTGCGCCCGCAGAATAAGAAGTCATACGCCACTTTAGCTCGTCCGACAATCACTTACAGGTCACTTATAGGTCACTTATAGGAAAGAAGGTATTAATCCTGAAATTGTCACGGCCTTGTTACAACAGTTCTCTCTCACTCGACTCGTAATAATTATTTTTTGAGTGCTTTAATTCTTTTTTGACTGCTTCTATATTCTTCTGAGTATTTTTTTCCTGCCTCTTCAAAGGTATCAAAACATTCTCTTTATCTACTACAAACGAGATCAATGAGTCGTAGAGCTTGGAAACGACCTGAACGTCTGTGTCGACGCCTTGTAAAATTTTAGAAACAATATTCAACTGAAATAAAACTACTTTTTACGGATTTTATCGCGTTGTATTGATATTATTTGATTCACGACGTTTCGGATCCTTTACAGCATCCATGGGCACGGGTAACAAATGGAGCAATAAATGTTGCTCCGAATTCGTCTATCTTGCCACGAAAAGAAAGACCTCGTGTAGCTAGTGATTTATACCGCCACAACCACTCCATGCAAAACATTTATTGCACGCACAACATATATTTTCTCATCTTTTATATATTTTTTTCTATCTATATTTTACCGTGGAAGAGCCATGCTTCGGCTCGGATGGTCCGGCTCGACCGGAGTGATACCACGGCCTTACAGAACACCGGCGTCAAACAACGCTTACGTTGTGTTTAGCCGAGTGGGTGAGGATATCGGAAAAAGGCCGGCAACGCACTTTGCGACCCCTCTGGTGGCCATGGGCGGCGGTAACAGCTTACCATATGGCGATCCGTCTGGTCGTTTGGACCATATCCCATAATAAAAATCTCTTATCTTTCTATCAATATACCTACTTTTTCAACCGCGTAATCTGCTTCAGCAAGTGTACCCGAAAGATCTTACGGAAGATTTACAAGAGGAATGTGTTCTCTTAAAACATTTTTTGTAATCGAATGAACATTAACTTTTAAGAAAAAGTAAAACCGCCTTCCAAAAACATCAAAATATTATGTTATGTGCGAAAGTTTCGGAAGTCCGTGCCTTTCATTTGATCGGATCTTTTGATTTCGCTACCGACTTCCGAAGCTCAGTTTCGTCGCTCCAGAAGTCAAGGAAAAAATAGATTTACTTTGTTTTCCTTGACTTCTGGGGCGACGAAACTTATTGGCCCGGGGCGCCAAATTTCAAAATACGCCCCTGTATCTACGTGACTTTGCGCGGCGCGGCAGTCGTCTACCCGCACCCAATCAGTTAAGTCGTGAGTCATGCATAGTCAATAAGTGTAATTAATATATGTAGCTGGTACCAGTAAATTATATATCAAGAGACGACCTGCATCCATTTACCAGCCATATTATTTATTTTTATAATAAATAAACTATTATTATTATTATTATTTACCAACCATATCAACTCAGCAACCCCATATGGGCAAATTGGGCAAACTCACAGATTTCTCCATTTTGTGTGAATCTTGGTGCATTGACAATACTTCTTAAGATGCCGTTTTGTGCTCTTTGGAAGGACATTAGATTTCCATGACTGGCACTCCCCCCAATTAGATGTTACACATATAATAGGTTTTAGGAGTTGTTGGTGAGTTTATACGTTATGAGACGCACCCGTTTTATCTAGCAGTTGTTGGTGTTTATTACTAGCAGCGTCGCTTGCTATATAGGCAAAATCATCAGGATAAATTGCAGTAGTTAAACCTGCCGAAGTGAGGAGATCGGATGTAAATATTTTATAAAGGACGACCCAGGACTGATCCCTGAGGGACTCCAGCCTTAATTTTGTGCAAACTGAATCTCCTCTTGTTTTACCTGAAACATTCTGTCAGGCAGGTATGACACAATGATGGTATAGAGGGAATGTGAAAGCTTTGCATTACTTTATACAGCAACCCTTTGTGCCAAACTGGATCAAAAGCTTGTTGGATATCGAGAAAAGCCTCTAACAGTGATTTTGTAAACATAAATAATACTGCATCAAATTGCACACATGTGAAGCCGGGGCCAGACGGTATTGGGTTATCAAATGAAAAAAACAGGAGAAACAATACTACCTAATACTATATAGGTATTAAAATAAAGTAAAAAACTATTTACCTAAAGCCATTGTCAGGACCTGCAAATTGCATTGTCTCATTATCTTGCCACATACAATCATCCGGCTCCATTTGTTCAGCATTATAATTCTCTTCCAAATTCATGTCAATGTGACAAAAAAGTACCTGAAAATGCCTCAAAATTAAAATTTTGAAGAATCAATGGTAAATCTAACCGAAAAAGGATTGAACAAAATTAAAATAAAATTTTTGAAAAAGCCTCTTTGACTACACACCTATAATATAATAAAAAACGCAAGAAAAACCGTCGAGGGTTCTCTATAATATTCCATAATACATTCTAATTGAAATTTCCCATAACAATCCTACTAACTAAACCTAATTTCTAAAATGGAAACGATCTGCATCCACGGGCATTCCCTCCAAATTTTTAAAAGTTACCTCACTGAAAGAATGCAGTGTGTTGAGATAGACTCCTCAATTAGTAATTATGCTTCTGTCAATTATGGAGTTCCCCAAGGATCTATACTTGGCCCTACACGCTTCTTAATTTATATAAACTCACTCTGCAACATTTCTATACCTAATTGTTCCATCTACACATATGCCGATCACATAGCCTTACTTATACACGGCTCCAACTGGCCTGAGACATTGGTCTAGCCGAATCTGCCCTGGAGAAAGTAATTTCATGGCTTTCAAATAACTTTCTCACATTGAATGTGGACAAGTCAATGTACTTGACTTTTACCCTAACACTGATCACGCAACCTAAACCGGAATCGTTTAAAGGCGCACTACTGTAAATTTATCAGAATTCTTGTTATTGTCCTACACTAAACCGAGCCATAAACATTAGATACCTCGGCGTCATTATAGATTGTCACATAAACTGGCATGAGCCATATATGTTTTTAAAAAACTGCATCACTCAGCTGAACATGACGTCTTAAAAATGGTGTACTTTTCACTCTGCCAATCTATTGTGGCATACTGTGTTACCGTCTGGGGAGGAGCTGCCAAATGGTCTTACTTCAGCTTGAACAGGCTCAAAGAGTGGTTCTAAAAGTCATGTTTTGCAAACTGTTATAGGTAAGGTAAGGTATCCAACAACTCAATTATATAATGAGTGTAGCATCCTCACCGTTCGTAAGATCTTTGTGCTCCAAACAGTATTGCGCAAACACTATACCCTAGAATACAATCCAAAAAACCTAAACACCCATCATCCATGCCCTACTGTACACTTTCAGAAGTACCCTAGCCAAACGACATTTCCGTATTATTTCTGGACATCTATACAACACCCTTATGCCACCATGCACATGCATGCCCACGCACGCACGCACGCACGCATGCACGAACGCAAGCACGCACGAACGCAAGCAGGCACGAACGCAAGCACGCACGCACGAACGCAAGCACGCACGCACGTTTAAAAAATAAATAATCTTGACTGCCAAATGAAAACAAGATGTGAAGAAACCAAGGAAGCAGATAAAAGAAAGAGAGTAATTGAATCCAGAAAACGGACATTAAAATCTTTATCCCTGAATAATTTCTTAATAAACATTGATTTTTGTTGATAAGATTAATTTGTTTTTAATAAACACCTAGCATTATGTATTATGCAAATGTAGGTACAACAACCGCTTCTCTTGATAGATTTGATTATCCTGATTTTTATTTATCAAAATGCCTAATAGCAACAAATATTCTGGTTAACAGAATTTCTACTGTATTAGAAAGTCAAGTTATATTTAAAATGTCTTTGCATGAAATCCTATGTTTTTTAATAATTTGAATAAAAATATCCATATAATTCATCTATCAAACCATAAAATTTGTGACGTAACCTACATCAACGAACATGGTATGACAGATGCGCGTTGTTATTTCAGGGCTACTGTAATCTATAATCCTAAGTCATAAATATATACATAATAAGGTGACTCTCTGACCATATATTCATCGTTATCAACCAATTGGGACAGACATCGATTGCTGAATGTAAAAAGTCCAAATGAATACAACAGCCTGAAGTTTTACTTTGCTTTTCCAGATACCATAATATGTATATGTACTGAAACTGAGCAACCTCATAGGTCAACATAATTTGGAATACATAATTGGGTAGTTTTCGTATTTTCAACCAACTTCAACAAAAAGGTTCTCAATTCGGCTGTTCTTCTTGTTCTTGTTTTGATCGATAGCTCATACTTCACCACCCCATAAAAAAATATTTTTGGTCAAGATCTGATCATAAAAATTTTGAAAAAAATTACAATAACACGTAAATGATAATGTCGTTTAGGTATGCGTAAAATTTTACTCACTAGTAAAAATGTTACAATAAAATAACTTTTAACAAAAAGTAAAACCGCCTTCACAGTCATAAAAATAATGCATAGGTACATAAAATAACAGTTTCGGAAGTGGGTGGCGAAAACAAAAGTTCAAACCAAATCGAAGGAACCGACTGATTATTTATGTTTGCATTATTTTTATATTTTTAAAGGCAGTTCTAAGTATCATAGTGTGTAAGACGAAGCCTCTGTAATAGTAATGTAAATATTAATAACGCGAGCGTCACATCCCAGACACAATAAAAAATCTATTGTTTTTGGACCAATTGGTTCAGGTGACTCTCAAAGGATTAAAGCATATTTAAAAAAAAACATATTTTAGTGACATTCTTACCCGGGTAAGTAGAGGGTTACGCTTTACTGGTGTCCATACAAAAGTAAAACTTATGAAATATTATTATAAGATGGCGAACAAATCAAAACTTTATGACGAAGAACGGCAAAGCTTCACATCATCAAAAAATTAAAATATAACCAAAATGCCAAGATCCAAGCCAAAATCTAATCAAACGTCAACGTCTACTGTTACTGTCAAGTGTCAAACTTTCATATTAAAATCTTGCTTGAGGTCAAAAAACCTTTTTTTTTTAAGGAATTTTATGACCTGGTTACTAAGACCTTTAAGTCATGTCTTTTTTGTAGTTTGTCATTTTATCCCCAGTAAAATAGTGGAAACTTCACTAATTCACTTCACTTCGATGGAGTTTAGGAGTGAACACAAAAGTCACGATTTTCAATTTTATATCATTTGCCTACACTCGCACACGTTCACGAACACTTAACGGTTAACTATCCACTATAATTACACATTAAACTTCGGGGAAACATAAGTTTTGGAAAATAATATAAAACCGACAAAGTGCACTTTACATTT
The DNA here is from genome assembly GCA_910591435.1 of Acronicta aceris. NCBI lineage: Eukaryota > Metazoa > Arthropoda > Insecta > Lepidoptera > Noctuidae > Acronicta > Acronicta aceris. Next base: position 9,317,797 of record OU342760.1, on the reverse strand, counting down.
TCCCGCCTAAACTCCTGTCAAAAAACCTCAAACAAATGATGGGGGAGGGGAGGGCAAGGGCATAGAGCATAGAATTCACTGGGGGAGGGCACAGAAAGTACTCAATACTAATATAAGGGTCGATACTAATTTAAATTGGATATTAATATACACCCAGTATTTTTTAGGCGGAACGCTCTTACTGTGGTATTGCCATTAACTATCATATTTAACCGATCTCTACACAATGGTATTTTCCCTCAACACTGGAAAACAGCAAATATTACAGTTCTAACGGTAATACTGACACTAACACTGGTAATAACACTGGTCTGCAGAGAAATCCACCTTCAAATAAAATTAAGAAGAGTTTCACATACTACATACATACATCTACGCTTAACTTTTTGATATAATGTAGTTTTTGCTATCTATAGTGTACAGATAAACTCTTACAACAAGATAAACATGGGGTTCCAGTTTTTTGCAATTATTAAATAGGGATGACCACTATCGAAAATTAACGTTATTAAAATCAAGTATCGTTTTTTATAATAAGTTATCATGGAAAATGTGTAGGTAGTTATTTAAAACGTAATAATACAAAATAAGTAAGGTTATCGATTTGATTTCAAGTAATTTCTTAGAAAGAAGAAGAAATTACGAAAAAAGTATGTTCGTTAACAATTGCAGTATTATTATTTAACAATAAACTGTATCGCAGCCAATAATAATGGAAAACAATAATAATATATTTTTTTAATTGTAGTTGATTGTATAGTATCAAGTTCCAGTATTTGTAGTATTTTTTTAAAGTTTTGTCGTCTTGTAAGAGAAAATGGTTTAGATTGCCGTATAGAAAACTTTGAAACTAAATGTCTAATAATACGTATAGAAAACTATTAAACTAATTCTCTAATAACGGTAAAAGGTTACGATTCAAGGTATCGGAGGTACAGCGCTGCACAAAAGCGCTGGCAACATTATTTGTAAATTTGACATTTGCCTGTGTCATTGTGTCAATTTAATCTCAGAACAGACTACTTAAACCTATTTTTATAGTACAATACAATACATGACACCGTTAATTATTACGATTGCTGTAGCATTACCGCCTGGCCTAGTCAACATAATTGGTGTTCTATTTCTTCTTATTTACATGCTATTGCAACATACCAATACTTTGATAGCTCGGATTAAATTTGATAACGAGTAGTGAAATGGTGTGAAAGAGGCCTTTTAGAATGTTCAAGAAGCTGAAGGACAAGTTGGCTGAGGAGGTGAAGTCATCGCCTCAAAGGATTCAGCAATTTGCTCAGGCTGCCCAGGTACTTTGTGGTATAAGTAAACAATAGTGTGTAATTATTTTTTACTTACAAAACTACTTAGAAATATTGTTTTTATCTCGTTTTCTCTGGATCCTTACCCTCCTAGATCTTATTGTAATATGTATTGATCCAAGAATAGTGTTCTAGGTTTGCTTACTAATGTAATGTTCATGCAGGCTGCTGTCACGTCTGCTTCCAGCAGTATATCTGATATCACAAATAGTGATCTATTCTCTATTGGAGACAATGGTGAGTGAATAATAACAATATCATGAATAGTGTTGTATTCTTGTACCAACTTATAACAGTCTTTAGTTGTATTCTGTTGTACTAAGTGCATGGGTACAAGTGCGGTCCCAGCCAAAGATTTTGACTTTGGGGGGGTCATAGAGAGAAGGTACTTGTGACTAATTATGAGGAGGTCTGTGAATTAAACATGTACCAATTTGGGTCATTTGTGGGGATCACAACCCCCATGACCCCCTCCTTGGACCGCACAGTGTTTTAGAAACCCTGATTTTGTTCCATGTCTTTTTTTATTGTAATAATCAATACTTCTTATCATTCTAAACACTAGAGTAAAATTCCGCCATTGATACAACCTTTAGTCTTTTTTTTTAATCCTATAGTTTCCGTAGATCTGGATCATTAAGATCTGAAAAAATATATATATTATGTACTCAATACTCAATACTCAATACATTTATTGCACTCCACAAGTTAAATAGATGATAACAATAATATAAGAAGAAACATGTGTGGGCCTTGTCAGGCACGGCAAATGTAGAAGAGAGGAGGAACTTGTGTTTATGACTATATAATATATACTTTGTAATATTATAAGTTTGTATTATTTTTGCTATTTATATTATTATAGTTATTTCATATTACTTAATAAAATAGTTGAATTTTAGAAACTATATTAGGATTAATAAGATTAATATTATATTGTATTGTATTTTTAATTTATTATTTATTAATTTTTTCCTTTATTAACAATATTATTCTATTTTAAATCAATTTTAATAAGTGTGTTTTTTAATTATTATTTTAGGTATTTTATTTATGTATGTATAAAATCGAATACTTTTTTGTAAATGTAAAGCTTCAGTCAGAGAGAGCCTAATGGCCAGTCCCTATATCAAATCTGTCGATAGATTTGCTTACTAGAGATAGGATTTTGACATAAGGTTCATATAAGTAATGTCAAAATCCTATCTCTAGTAAGTAAATCTATCAACGGATTTTATATAGGGACTGGCCATAAGGCGACTGACCTTTATCTAGCTCTGTTATCAACCCTGATAGTTAATCACTTTTGAACAGACTGATGGCGGTGGGAATAATGTTATAAAGGTGATATTCAGAAAATGTATGAAAGTTTGCAATATACTTAATCAATGTGTTACTAAATTTTATAATACATTGCATCAACATATAAACAAAATATAACCATATTTAAAACAACATTATGTTATAATTTGTAAAGCTGGGCTTACCATAGCTTGTATTATTGAGTCTCAATCAAGATTACCCTTAGAATACCTTGTTCTTGTACTTTGCACTGCTTTATGTTTTCAGTACATAATAATATTATGTTAATCCATTAGCTGTATGTGACCCAATCAATTGTTTTACATTCTTTTTTTACTAATGATACTAAACTAAACATATTAAATTAATTATTTATTATATATTGTAGACAATCAGCAGGCACGACCCAACAAAGGACCTTCATCATCACAAAATAGTCAGTTATGCCAGGATGTGGCTTTGGCTCAGCCCATTCAACCTAATGAATCCTTAGACTTCATGTCTTCGCAAGATATACTTGTAAGTTTGTGCTTGATTTGTCATAATGAAATTCCCAGTAGCAGAGAAACTGTTCATGGTTAATGACAATAGGCTTGCTGCCTAATACATGGGGCCTAAACATATTGAAACATACATAGTGAACTGTGGGTGTACATGTACACCTAGTATAGTCACAAGCGATGTTCTTATAATATACTATTATGTTGTGAGGACAAAATAAATGTATTTCTTTCTTTTCAAATTCATATCAACACAATACATTTCAAAAGGAAGTATACAAGGTTTGCTTGGAAATTATGTAATTGTAGATCACAGTATCCCTTAACATCAGGTGAATTGGTGGTCAAGCATAAGCCTTATCACAAATTTAAAAAAAACATTGTGTCAGAATTAAGTATACATTCTTATCAATAAATTGTAAAAAAAAAATGCAATCAGATATAAGTCTACATGTTTCACCTCATATGTATGTATACAACCTAGTTTTAATAAAATGTAAACAATATACCTAGCTATTTTTATTGTATTTGGCAAAAATAACTATCTTGGTACTTTAACCAAAATGGATGCAGTTCAAATCTTGCCTGGAAATATTTTTCGGATTGATTGGTTTAAAAAAGTAAAAAACCATCAGTAATCAAATTATCTGGTGTATCTAAACAGAACACGCAGGTTCTAATCCTGCCTGCAATTGAATTTATCCTTCACTAAAATGAATTAAATCTCTTATGATTAAATAATTTGGGCCCTCAGTACAGATGCCTGCATAAAGTGGCATTGACTAAATCTCAGAAAGTCTCTGGGTTAATTATTTTGATTTAAGATTTTCTTAAATATATTTTAAGAAATTCCCAAATCTGTAGAATATGACATTACAGATTCATGGCGATATATATACCGCCAAACCGCAAGCAGATATAAGTCTACACTGTAAACTTACATCTGCTTGCGTTTTGTTTACATTTTATTGATAAGAATATATATTTATGTCGTGGCCATATCTTAAATTTGATCACTTCATGATGTGGCCGATCATTTCATGATACGGATCCACGTTTGGCCATATTATTAATACATATATGGTGCTGTCGTGGGCCTTCGAGATTTGACGGGCAGGTCACGATGTGCCGGCATTCCGTGATTTTTCTTACCTAATTTCTTCTTTGTAAGTATGTACAATGGCTAAAATTCTATTCTGACCACACATTGTGTGGTCACACTTCTAACCTAACCGATATTTATATTTCTTTCATCCGGCGTATCGCGATGTACCCAGTTAGATCTTGGTCGGCCCACGACAGCCCTAAAATAATCTGTGAAATACTTTCTGAACCCCATAGTATTTTTATGTTGCGCTTGTTTTTTGAATGACGTTCGTAAAATTCAAGTGGTTTAGTATCGTAAGTCGTAACGATATTTCACTTCACTTTTATCTTCAATTAGCAATATTAGTTTTTTTAATAGAAAAATTGTCCGCTGCCATGATAAATCACAAAATCATAACGATATCAGCGCCTCTAACGATGGATAGTGTAACTATTTTACGATATGATCACTAATGTTTGACCATATCATGAAACAGTCGTGCGTTTAGCTGTTTATATCGTTAAACGCTGATTATTCATTGTTTATTAATAAACAATGAATAATCAGCAATAATTCATTGTCAGAAACCAATAATTCATTGTTTAGTAATATTTTGATTATTGGTCTGGCCAGACCATATCATGATATGGGCAGCGGGTATTTTCTATTTCATGAGATAGAACTATTTCATGTAATCATCGGCCACATCATGAAGTGATCAATTCTAAGATATAGCCAGACATATACTTAATTCTGACACAATATGACGATTACATAATTTCTTAGCAAAGCTCGTATACTTTCTTTTGTAATGTATTGTGTTTATATGAATTTAAAAACTTGTCAATGTATACGTTCATTGTTCGTGACTTTTATTCTTTTTTACTTTACCTCTGCATCAGGGCCGGATTTAGGGAAGGATTTAGCCCGGGGCTATAGCACCGGGACCTCCACAAAAGAGCGACTTCGAAAAAAAACTTTCATATTCCAACCACTAAACAGTAGTAGGTAAATAAAATAATAACGTACAATGGGACAAAACCGTCTATCAAAGCTCCTGAGCATTGAAAGTGATTTACTCCGCGAACTTTAAGCGAAATAATCAACGATGAATAAAAACAAATCATTTAATTTTTGTTTTTGAATTTATTCATATATGATAAAAAAAATACCTACTTGGTTTCACAATAAATAATTTATTGAAAAATTCATTCTGAAAAAAATAAAACATTTTATTTGGAAAGTAATTAGAGACCAGGGGCCTCCACTCATTTGTTGCCCCAGGGCCTCTAAATCCGGCGCTGCTAAGCCTTATCCTATGGGAAATATAATAAGGGCACTTAACTGTTATTTATTTCATAACTTCTTTTATCTGTACTAATATTATAAATGTAAATTGAAACATAATAAACAGGCAGACGCCTGTTTATTATGTTTCAATAATTAAACCACTGAACCATAACATAACATAATCAACCCATTATATTGTCCCACAGCTGGGCACGGGTCTCCTCTCAGAATGAGAGGGATTAGGTTATAGTCCACCACGCCGGCCTAGTGCGGGTTGGCAGACTTCACATGCCAATTAAGAGGGTAGGTTGTCATAATGTTTTCCTTCACCGTTTAAGCGCGTGATAATTTACTATTAATACGTACATGACTTCGAAAAGTCAGATGTGCGTGCCTTGGGTTCGAACTCGGCCCCTTTGACTTGGTAGTCCAACGGTCATACCACTAGGCTATCACTTCTTTAACCACTGAACCAATTATGATTAATTTTCATATAAAAATAGATTGAACCTTGAAGAAGACCAAATGACCAATTCCAAAGGGACATTCGAAAGAAATTTAGCCTGTTTAATGTTATTACAACAGTGAGGTAATTTTGAATATAATAAATAACTCAAAGCCATTCAGATCAGCATCTCATAAGGGAGCGAAAATATCGGACTTGCTGCTGCTATAGCAGTCTGCAGTCCGTAGCAGCTCTTAACCTTTTGACCGCCACGTCAAAACAGAAAAACCGTGCCTTCGGCGCCAAGCTTCCGAATTTTCTATAGAAATGTGTCGTCCAGTCGCGTCGGTGGCATGCTGGGCATGTCAAAAGGTCAAAAGGTTATGGCTCGCCAACACTCCAGGAATTCGGCTAGTATTGCAGATGTGACTACTTGACATAATGTGGCTCGTTTGCTTCGTTGCCGACATAAAGTTAAAGGTGAATCGTTAAACTTCAGCACAAGTTACTTTTTGATAACTATTTCAAATATTATTTTCAGGACAATCAGCGACAAAGACGTTTATCAAACAGCTCATTTGCAAGTGATGTGTCATTCAGATTACCAAGCTATGAAACTCCGTCTATGTATCATCTTCAGGTAAATTAAATTTAACAAATATTGACGGCTCCATATTTCTCAGAAAATGTCCATTGTTTTGACTGCTGCTCTATTTTTGGTGAATAATGGCGAAAAAATCTGTTAGGTTGCACAAAGCTAAGCATTGCTCAAAAGTTGTTACGCTCCTTCGTTTTTTGATGACTAAATATATTAAATATTTCATAGAAATACACACATAAACAGAATTTTAATATTTGAGGATATTTTATATTTCATGCATATGCTAAAAATCTATGACGAATTTTCTGATATAGTAAATGATAGGTTATTTTAAGAACATTTTGAATATTTTGTGATTTTTTTGTTTTAAATAAAAATGTTATTTTTTTAATCGCCATAGAAAATTAGTATGATAAAAATACTTCATTAAATTTCTTCTTATAAAACTTTTGATTTTAATTAAAATGGAAAAAAATCTTATAAAATCTAATTATTAATAACCAGTGTTGCCATCTCTTACATTAATTACACATCGACAATTGTTCATACTTAAAATTAAATTGTCAATGTCTTCAAAGTTCTGGACGATACAACGTCCAGAACTTTAAATAAATATATGAATTATCAAAAAGTTTTTATGCAGTTTTGTTGGCATATTCAACATTAGGCTCATGTACTGTTGTTCTGAGTTTGAACACATTTTTTTTAAATGCACTTAAATGAACTAAGTGTTGATTTTGCCTTTGTACAGATTAAGATATTTGTTGAAGTTTTAAAGAAAAAATGGTCTATTCAATAACTTTTATTGCCTCCTAAAGCATTAATGACAGCATTCATGCGATTTGGCATCGAATTAATCAGTTTTAAAATCGCATATTGAGGGACATTCTCCCATTCTTCTTCGATAGCAGTTTTCAGTTCCTGTAATATTTGTAGGGCTGGATGACGAGCTCGAACGCGTCGCTTTAACTCGCCCCACAGGTGCTCAATTGGGTTCATGTCGAGACTTCTTGATGGCCATTCCATTACGGTGATACCAACGTCTTGGAGATAATTTTTGACGATTCCTGCCGTGAGGGGTCTGGTATTGTCATGCATAAAAATATAGTTAGGGCCTACAAACTCGGCATACGGCATTACATGAGCCTCCAAACATTGGCGTTTATAACGGTCAGTATTTAGTGATGGCATCCGAGGCCCAGACGCAAACTCAAGTGCAGTTTTGCGGCGGAAATGCCTCCCCAGACGGTCCATGACCCACCACCATAACTTACTTTCTCTTCTATGCAACACTGCACAAAACGTTCTCCCTGCCTTCGGTAGACCTTCCTCCTTCCATCGTTACCCTGAAGCATGATCTTTGTCTCGTCACTAAAGAGCACCTGGCTCCAAAAACTGGCAAACTGAAAGGGCGACATTCGGTGAGCACGCTCAAAACTGTCTGGTGCCGGTCTTATGTGTAAGTGAGAGAGTAATAGCTAGCCAAGCGGATAATAGGCTAGTTGACTGATATTTGTAATGGTATCATACAAAGTTGACCATAAACAGAGCTGAACAACAAAAACAAAATCGGTTCAGAAATAAGGAAGTTATACCTAAGCATTTTATTTTATGCTAGACATACTATGTTATACATATTATTATACTATACTATAGCACGTTGTGACGTCAAACCTTGCATGCGCCATATAAATAATAGAACCATTATTTTTAATAAATCAAAGACCAGTCAACTAACCTTTTAGTTACCACCAACAAGCGTATTTAAATTTAAGAGGGTTTTATTTAGACGCTGGATTTAGATCGGTCGAATAATTGAATTTTCTAGTAAATTTTTGAAAAAAGTAGCTAGATCCGCACTGGATTGCAATCCCTAGTATGTATGTTTATCCACGTCTTAGAAACTAGAATAATAATATTGTAATTGTGATTAACCTAATGATTTTATACTAACTATGACATTAATTATTAAGATATATTTGTATGCCTTTAAAGGTGAAAAATAGTGATACTAAATAACCTTTCATATACCACCAAGTTTGTAACTTTTCACCTATGTCACACCTCGGCCACTCCGTAGAAACGCGCCGAGTAGAAAACTCTAATACCTACTATAACTACATGCGCAAGTTGACGTTTGTACAAGCGCAAATGTGTGCGTGAAGTAAGTAGAGTTGCCGGCGCGCTGCAAGCTATAACTAGGTAGCGTACCTACATAATTCACAAAGTTTTTTGAGTAATCCGTCACTCAAAATGAAAAATCAAATACGTAGGTACGTAGTTATCTAAGATTTTATCGATTAAAATCTAACATAATAAGAATGAGACTAAACAACAATATTAAATTTCTTAAAGAATAAAATCTAAATGTTTGTATTCTTTTTAACAAAAACACGAATATTCGACCGTGCCCGCTCGCCGACATGATGACGAGACCTTACTTACCTACCTATAATAAAGTTTGTTTGCGTTTGAGAAAGAGTTAAATGCGTAGTATTGAATGTAGGTAATATTTTAATAAATTAATCTCGATTTAACAACATGTATTCAATGACAGTAACAGTATATAGACTCGTACATTTCACACTGTATGTATTTAGTATGCAATTGAACATACATAATTACATACTATTGCAAACAATGTTCCATTCGCGGAGTGACAACCCTTGTTCACAGTCCGGCAAACGCACCGGCGAAATGCGGGGGGGGGGGGGGGCTGCGGTATCTGACGTTATTGAAGGGCGGAGAGTCGCCATTCTGTATATTATTTATTCTGTGCCTATGTTTCACAAATAAATGTTTTTAATATTTTTGTTCTGTATCAGTTTGTTGCTTTTTCTTTTTTGAGTTGTTGAATTTAAGGTGCTTTTTATTTTATAAAACGATGCTTTGTATGACGTCTACTTAGTATGACGCGCTTGTCACTACCCTTCTACGTCAATTTAAGCAGATTCTACTGTATTTACAAATCTATACATATAATAAAACAGTAAAAAAATGTGTCTGTATATTGAATATATTTACAAAAAAAATTTGGGCGATGGAGACATAGTAATAGAGTAACAATAAAAAAAATCTATCCGTTTGTTTATCTATTTGTACATGCTAATCTCCGGAAATACTGGACTGGAACTTTATAAAAAGCTGCTATTTACTAAGCTTTTTACAGTAAATCACAGCAGTCAGTATGTGTATTATTTGCAAAATTAATAAAGGTACAAAAAAATTAAAAATGCCGCCCAAAGTAACTATTCCACGCGGACGAATTCGGGGGCAAAAGCTAGTTAGTAATAGAACAATTTTAATTTTCCATAACGTAACGAATTACTAACAATTTTGCCGCCGTAATTTTTTTTTTATTTTGATTTTTTTTCATTTACAATTTAAAATTTTGCAAATAATTCTAAAACTGATTTCAATCTATAACTAATGTTATAAATGCGAAAGTGAGTTTGTTTGTTTGTTACACTTTCACACTTAATCCACTAAATCGATTATAAAAATTCTTTCATCAATAGAAGGCTACATTATCAGCGAGCAAAATAGGCTGTATTTTTATTTTTTCTTAATTATAGATCCCTAAGAAAATAACAATAATGCAACACAAGGTATCAAAAATTATAAAGGTCATTGTTTAACTTAATTATAAGTAAGTAGATAACATACGCAACATTTTAAAAAATTCTTTCACCGTTAGAAAGCTACATCTTCACCGGCTATATTTTTTTCCAGAAATAATTACGGATCCCTACTAAAACTTGAATAATACTCGTACATTATTCAAGTTTTATTTGGGAGTTTTAGTGGGTTACAATCCAGTGTGTAAAAAAAATTGACATTAAATGTATTTCATCGCATGCGCTGCGAAAACTATCTTCTTCTATAATATAAAAATGAATCGCAAAATGTGTTGGTAAGCGCTCAACAACGCCTGGACCAATTTGGCCAATTCTTTTTTTTAAATGTTCGTTGAAGTTCAAGGATGGTTTTTACGGCGAGAAAAATTCGAATAATTGCCGGAAAAACCCTAAAAACAGCCCTTTTCTTTTTCCCATACAAACGTTTTCTAACTAAAACGTAGAGTCAATTTGAGCTTTATTGCAATTGCATAAAGTTCATATTAAATTACAAGCACTCATTGTTGTCTAAGCAATGTAGGTGTGTTCCTAACGTCAAAGAGTCAATTTGCACTTTATTACCGCTTTACAAAGTTCAAATTCAATCATATCTAAACATTCGCTAAAGAAAAAGAACATGCAGAAAAATTATTTTCTCATACATTTTGTATCGGGAACGGATTGACAGATTTGACAGAATTAAAACACGAACACAAATGGCGTTGTTTTCTGTGAGGTTTCTATTTCGGTAGATGGCGTTCTGTGCATTTTCCGACCTACTCATAAGCTGCTGGTGTGATTTTGATTATTTTTTTTTGTGTATGTTTAAATGGATCCCCCTGGATGATTTAGATTTACAATTTGAGCCAGTAGGTGGCACCGTAATCGGGTTCTAAAATTTTTTTTATCAGGGTAAGACACTGGAAATTGAATGAATGATTGAGATGACGGCTGATAGGGATGAATGGAAGAAAAGGGCAGGAAGATTATGATACAAGGCAAGACAACGTTTGCTGGGCCCGCTAGTTTATGATAGAACTTAACAATGTACTACATATTAAAGAACATATCAATATCAATTTATAAAAAAGTCCGCGATAGCATATGCCTATCTCCGACGGATAACTCACAATAACTGCTTTTACTATTAGAATTTTATGTTAAAAAGAATGAATTTTTGCGAAGTTTATTTAACCCAAATGGTATTAATCTATATCTAAATAAATCTGTTTGTTAGAACGGAAATATAATATAGAATATTTGTGCCCTTAACTCTATATAGTTTAAACAATTATCTTAGAAGATATCGCAATTATAATAATATTCGCGCGATAAAATATTTACGCGCGTGGCAGTCATTCGGCCCGGGCCGGGCGGCCGCCGCGTGTCGCGCCGCGTTGCGTTGCGTTGCAATGTCCGGGAAATACAAATCCAAAATATTTAGGAATTGCACCATAATGTTTACAAGAACAGGGTCTTATTGTATATTTAACAGTAAGAGATAGCTACAGTCATTCTCAATTTAAATAATCTAAACTTAATATTATATAAAGACGAAAGATATGTTTATTTGTTACGATTAACGTATAAACACAAAAACTACTGGACCGATTTCAAAAATTCTTTCACCATTTGAATGCTACATTATCTCTGAATAACGTAGACTACCTATATTTAATACTAAAAAAAAAATAGGGATCCCTACTAAAACTTCAATTATGATCACCCGTCCGAAGCCGGGACGGGCCGCTAGTTATTAATAAAGTATTTATAATTACAATTAAAAAAAGAAAAAAGTCGATATCTAATTACTTATACAATTATTATTTTATTTATAATTATTTTGTATATTTTATATTTATATAATATTACGTCACTTATTATGTTATGGTGGTAATTGGTTGTACTTATCCTTGTCATCGAAAAACTCTTTTATCAATTATTATCTCTTTGTTTTAGTCTGATATTGAAGTATCTGCAAGTGAGGCTGAAGAGCGAGGTTTTTCTAGTGGTCATGTCAGCCTTGATAGGGTAACTAAAGAGCAACTGTACGCTGCATATAGACGCACTCAAGAACGATACACAAAGTACAGAACGCAATATGGAGATTTAGCTCGTCATTATAAATTATTAGAGAGAGAAAATGCTAAAGCAAGAGTAAGTCTAAATATAACATACCAAAAGGCTTTTGATAACAGCATTCAGATTTTATATACATACATTTCTTTTTTCAGAGTGTGTTAGTTGAAACCCAAGACAAAGCTTTAAGAAGAATATCAGAGCTTCGTGAACAATGTGTTTTGGAACAAAGTGCCAAGGTATTTTTTTAAACCGATTCTGAGTGCTATTATTTGATGAGAATCTGAAAATAGTATGGCAAAATGGTATCGTATCATAATAAATACAGGATTTTTTTTTACCTTTGCCTCATTAGTCTAGTGGTCCCAAGCGCGACTGCTACACTAGAGGTCCTGGGTTTGTCCCCAGGTCGAGTAAAGTGTTATTGGGTTTTTCTATAAAATTCTCAGTAGCAGCTCGGAGTCTGGATTTGTGCCCGGTTAATGGCTATAGGCTCGCCCCCTATAACATGGGACCTAAACATACCGGCGAACTGTGGGTGTACATTAAGTACGCCTCTGCCTAACCCTTCGGGGAATACAGGCGTGATGGTATGTTATATGAATTTTTTTTATTCAGTGCGCAAACTTTTAAACAAATTTTTTTTTATTTTGATATATCTTAGTACAAAAAATGTTATCGCTATCGAAAGATGTTAACTAACTTTAAAATTGATCGTATAGTTACTACAGCATATTCCCTTAATAATGAAAAATAAATTAACCGCGCTCGAGAATGTCAAAACATCGTTTTTTTTTACAACTTTGTGACCCTAATCCTAATCCCTTACCCTCCCCCTCCTATCCCTAACCATAGGGCCGAACCCCTACGGCAGCCCATCAGATTTGTAAAAAAAATCGATCCTCGGAAATACTCGAGCGCGTCGTCAGTTTAAGCTATGGTGGGTTAATTACTAGCTAAAAAGTGTACATTTTGAAAATCTGACAATTTGAGCGTAACGTAAAGGATTGGGAGGGAGGGAAAAATCTGACACGCTCGAGTATTTCAATTTGACATTTCTTTTTACATTTTCGAAAATTCGCTACGAGCTTGCATCACTTCACATCAGTCTTTTGAATGGGAGCATTTTTAGGGTTCACTTAACTTCTCCTGTGAATATCTGACGCACTCGAATAAATCATTTTTTTTCTACTTTCTACGCAAAACGGCAGATTAACATACCTTTGATATCAGGGACACTTTGGGGCTTCTAAAATATCAATATCTGACACGCTTAAGCATATCCATGTAACAGTTTTTTTTTTACATTTTTGAGAATCCGCTTTCCCCACCAGTAAAGTGGAAACATTATATAACCTTTTATGCTTCCTATCATCTAATCTACAAAATCTAATAGGTCCCCACGACGCTCGAGTAAATCCCCATTTAGCATCATGGGCTCCCCAGCTACTAGGTATTACCCGCGGGTTCACTCACGTAGGATACCTACCTATGCCCCTTGTCACGTGGGACCTAAAGATACCGGTAAACTGTGGAAGTACATTGGTACCCCTCTGCCTAACCCTTCGGGGAATATAAATGGGCCGTGCGAGCAACCTCTGCTTAACCGTAAGATCAGTTCCTGTTGTCTTCGATGACTTACCCGGAGATTTATTAATCGTCATTGCAGCCTTTAAGAAAGGTATTTGACTACGATTTTCTGCAAGGTGGTGGTACTTCCCCAGTCGAGCAGCTCCAATTGTGAGTGGAATTGAATAATTAATTAATTGTGAGTGGAATTATTCAGTTCAGTAGCCAAATAACATAGCTCCGTGCTGTGTTGTGTTCCTAACGGTAAGCAAGGGCAACTACTTGAAGGATGATTTTGCGCTGGACAATTCTCCAACCTCCTCCATAAAATAGGAAACTGAAGGCAAGATTACAATTCCACTAGAACTAGCTAGCTTATTTGGCTACGATTTTCTGCAAGGTGGTGGTACTTCCCCAGTCGAGCAGCTCCAATTGTGAGTTGAATTATTCAATTCCACTATGCCCTACCTCTCTTAAAGGCTGCAATGACGACTAATAAATCTCCGGGTAAGTCATCGAAGACAACAGGAAATGATCTTAGGAGGGTTGCTCGCACGGCCTGTTTATATTCCCCGAACGGTTAGGCAGAGGGGTACCAATGTACTTCCACAGTTTACCGGTATCTTTAGGTCCCACGTAATAGGGGGCATAGGTAGGTATCCTACGTGAGCGAACCGAATATGTATTATATTTTGGTATTCAAAAATTAATTAATTGTATAGTAAAGTAAGTCTCTATCTCTCATAGACTGGGACATATTGGAAATTAATCAATTAAAATTTCAATTACGTGTTTTATATCAATTAAATAAAAAAGAATTAATTAAAAATTAATAATAATTAAAAAAAGAATTAAAATTAAGATATTATAAATAAAAGCTTATAATTTATTCAATTGCAATTGTCAGAGCAGACCTTCAGGCTTAAACTTACCAATATTAATTACAAATAACAATGGAAATCACCTGTATTAAAAAAAAGGTAATATAATATTTTTACAGGCCCACCTTGAAAAAGCTCTTCGTTTGGAAATTGAAGAGAAGTGTATGAAAATAGAAGCACTGAATACTAAAGTTCAATTATTAAAAAGTAATTCAGACATTAGTAGTCATAACGAAAAAGACCAATCGACCGAAGATGATGGTGATGGTCAGCTAATTAATCTATCTAATGATATAGAGACCAATAGAACAAATGAAGAATCTGCCGAAATAGCTATTCTGAATAATAAGATTGAAAAAATGGAACAGTTACTAAATAAATACAAAGAGTCACTTAAATCAAGTAAAGAGAAGAATTCCCAAATAAATACAGAGTTACAAATCCTATCAAATGAACTTGAAAATAAAACCAAAGAAATTGAACAATTTAAGATTGCTACTGAACAATTGACAGAATCCAAACAGAAGATTAATGAATTAAGTAATTTAAATGAAGAACTGCAAAATAAAATTAACGTTTATGAATTTAATAAAACTAGAGAACAATCAACACTAGAAATTGATTTCCAAAAAGCCCAAAAAGAAATAAATGACTTACGAGGTAAAATAGAGATATTTAGCAAAAGAGAAGAAGAGTATGCTATTTCCTTAGCAGAAAATAAATTAAGTATACATAAAGAATTAGAAAGTAAAGAAACCGAAATAAAGTCTCTTAAAGACCATTTGGAAGCAAGTAAGAAAGAAATTTTATCACTGAATATAGTTATAAATGATTATAAAAATAATATGATATTATTGGAAGCAGAACGGTCCAAGCTTAAGAATGATAGCTCTGAACTGGCCCTAACAAAATCAAAAATATCAGAATTAGAGTCGGAAATAGAAGAACTCTCTAAAAAATGCCAGAACTTGGAACAAATAAAAACAAAAGCTGATGAAGGGTATAAATGTCTCCTGTTACAAATGAAACAAGAAACTGCAGAAAAATTAGCGATTATTGATAGGAACACGTATTTAGAAAATAGAAATACGCAATTAACTGAAGAAAATGCTAAGAAAAGTGCACATATAGGATATTTAGAAAGTGAATTGCATAAAAAAGATAAAGCTCTTGAGGATCACGCCTTGGAAGAAACGAAAAAGGACGAACTTCTTGATGAATTAAGTATATGGAAAGATAAATACGAAAAATTGGAATCAGAAATTCAAGAAGAAAGGGATGAATTAATCAAATTGCAATCAGAAATTGAAAAGCTATTAGCAAATCATGAGTTACTGCAGACTCAAAATATTGAGGGTCGTAAGCTTGTAACCGATTTAAAATCAGAAAATGCAATCCTGCATGAAAAGTTAGTAACATACAATAAACTTAAATCATTTTGTTGTAGGCTTTCAAATGATATTAAGGATATGAAGAAACTAATTCACTTGATTACTAGTGAGGCAAAATCCATGCAAACGATCAACAATGAAGCATTTTTTGCTCTTACAAAAGAAATAAATTATGCATTGAACAATATTTCACACGGTGAAACTAATTTAAATAAATTTAATGATCTAAAATCGAAAAATAATATTTTACAAACTGAAATAAGAACAAATACAGAGAAATATGAAACACTTGTCACAGAATTTAATGTATTGCAAGATGAAAACAATAATTTAAAATCAACTATAAGTGAGTTTGAATTAGAGAAAAAGTTATTATATGAAGAAGTAAAAATTGTAACTGATCGCTATGAGGCGGCTGTCAATGAATTAAATTGTATGAAAGAGGAAAATGAAAATTTTATGCATAAAATTAATGAACTTGAGAACAATTTTCAAAATCTGCAAATAGCTATGGAATTTGAGAAAAAACAGTACTTAGGTTCCATTGAAAATCTAAAACTATTAGATATCGAGAAACAAACATTAATGGAGAAGTGTAATAAATTAGAAAATACAAATAATATATTAATCAAAGAATTAGATACAGTTAAAAATCTGCATAGTAGTACTTTGGAACAAATCGATGTTATAAGCAATGAAAATAAATATTTAATGGGTCAATCAAAAGAATTAGAGAATAAAATTGATCTCATCAATAAATTACAAGAGGATTACAACAATTTATCGCTTGAAAATATATCTTTAAAAGGTTATGCTGAAAACATTGATGACAGCTACAAAAAATTGGAAATGGAAATTAATGATGTAAGAAAATCACATGCTGAAATTGAAGCAGAGAAGGATCATTTAAATGTAGTCATTGAAAAGTTAGCGAGTAGTTCATGTAAGAACACTTTAAATAAAAATAGTCAAACAGAAGATATCAAGGAACAATTGGCATCTGAAAACAACTTCGATATTAGTAAGGATAGCAACACGGCTAAAATCAGATTAACAGAAATAGTGGACACTAAGACGGAACAAAGCAGCAATATTGATAATGAATTATCCATCAAATATAATTCATTAAAAACTGATTATGACTTATTAAAAGAAGAAAACAGGCGTTTCAAGTCCGACATTGAAGGCCTACAAACATACTTAACAAAAATATCCAAGGAAAACAGCGTTTTGAATGACAAGCTCAGAGAACTAATAGCTACCAGTGAACATTCTACTGATAGCAATGACGTTGATTTATCAGAACTGAATAAAGAACTTCAATTGAGAAAGGATAAAATTGATGATCTATTAAGAGAAAATATGTTATTGGTTGAGGAAAATTTAGAACTAAAAGATCAGTTACAATCCCAAAATTACCCTCAACCCGCATCAAATACAATAAGGGACAGTGAAAAATATGACACTGCTAAGTACAATAATCTATTAAAAGACAAAAGTACATTAGAGAGACGTTTGAACGATTTGGAACAAATGAACAAATCAGTAAATGGAAATATGTTACAAATGCAAGAAAAGAATGAAAAATTACGGTTGTGTAATGAAAAACTTGAAAGAAGACTTGATGAAGCTCTTGTTAGTCTAAGACATTTGCATTCGTTGCAAGAAAATACTGAGCTAGAGTATTTGCGAAATATACTTTATGAATATCTTACAGGCTCAGGAATACATTCCGTTACATTAGCTAAAGTACTAGCAGCCATAGTCAAGTTTGACGACATGCAAACTAAATTGGTTTTGCAAAAGGAGAAAGAAAGACAAGGATTCGTAAGTTTCATTTTATGACAGCTTATATTTTCAGAGATATTCTCAAATTATAAACATGTTTTTTGTTGCAGTTACGACAACTTGGCATTATCTGATATCAAATGCGAAAAAGATGGATATTACCTTTGGCTGAACAGCATCAAAAAAACTAATATAATTAGGTCGGGGAAGGTTCTTCGTATTATATATACAAATTTAAGACATTTTTTCTTTCAAAGTACATTTTAGTAATGTTAAAATTTTTAAAAATTATAATAAATCCATACAAATATTATAAATACGAAAGTTACTTGTCTGTTTGTTTACTATGTTTTCTAAGCGTGAACCGCTGAACAAATATTGTAAAATTTGGATTTAGAGATGACATGCGCCGCATTCTTAGTTCTTACTACTTCATAAAAAAATAAACATACGGAATTTTTTTTTTTTTCTTCATTTCGAAGAAGGAAAAATAAAAAAACTTGTGATGGCGTCACTTATACGGCGGAAACCGAAAATTTAAATTTTGACAAAATAATAGCAAATCAACGACGAAATAGGTAATATAAGGATAAGAATAAATAGGATTGATGACAAAGTGACATAAGACAGTTTTTTAAGGGTCAGAACAATACCGCCATGTCACCGTACAAATGACGTCATTTGGCACTTACGTCTGTTTAGAATAGAAAGAACTTCAAATTCGAAAATAAATATGAAACTGATTGAATATCGGGAAAATAACAAATACGGGATTCTTATTTTTTGGATAGTTTTAAATAAAATTATAATATATGGGTGTTAAAAATTATATGTTGCCAATTAAACATAATTATTGTCAGTGTCGTAACTATATAGGTTGGTGCCCGCGGTGCCAAGGCACAGGGCGCAGACCCTGGAGTCCTGACCTGACCACAACATTTTTCAAGGGCGCAATTATACAAGGTTAGTTTTAGTATAGGCGAAACCTGAATATAGTTTGTTCAGAATAAGTAACTGAATCGATTCCAATAATTTTTACACATGTTATATTTGACCAAAAAATATTTTAAAAAGGCTACAAGTTGGACACCGAGCGACACTAAGTACCTATTAGCAATCATATGCGTACAACACGGTCACGGCAGGTCATAGCGGCACTCTAGGCGCGAGCGCACAGTGGGGCGGGGGGTAAAACAACCCCTTCAGTCGGTCATTTAGTCGTCCGGAAGCTACAGGTTGATGCGCGCGTGTCACGCTCCCGTTCAGCAACGTAACGCGATCGCGAGCGCGCGGCTGGCGCCGCCGCCGTAGGTATTAGTTGTGTTTTGATTGATTCTGTAAATATCGTATGTGAAAAGTATCGTAAGTAGTACCATGAGTTTCTCATACACAAACTTCCAGTATACAGAAATGGTACGTACACTAGCGGTTTGTGGTGATAACGTATCCCTGGCAGTGCGGCGGTACGAGGAGCAATTCGCTATCAGAGTATCGTGGAATACAATGTTGGCCGCTACACAAAGATCAAATCAAATTGTAAATAGCGATGATTAACATTTTTAAACACGCCAAGATGGTTAATTGTGGAAAGTTATTATTAGTAGGTACCTACCCACCGCCGGCTGTGGTTAAGTAATGCGAATTTTAACACTTTTCATTGAACTTTTTTAAGTGGTTGGCATAAGGTGCAACAAATCGCATTGACTACATTTTATCACTTACGGCTGCATTTACGTATAATGTAGGTGCCTACATAATAATATCTACCTACACTTGATCATTACGACAGTCCAAAGCCTGCAAATGTGATGGAAAATGTTATCACCAGTTAATTACATACAATACAATCGCTGTACCTACGGTTAGGTACCTACTGCCAAATTATTATCAACTAGCTTTTGCCAGCGACTTCGTCCGCGTGGAATAGTTACTTTGTTCCCTAGTTCTTGGCCCGTGGTTTCACCTGCGTTGCTCCGTTCCTAAGGGTTGTAGCGTGATGTTTTATAGCTTGAAACTATTCGAATCACTCATTTTCCCAACATTTCCCTTCACTGCTCTGCTCCTATTGATCGTAGCGTGATGAAAAGTATACTATAACCTGTGGTTTGGGCTGTGCGTTGATAGATAACTATGTCAGTCAGTCAGTCACCTAACGTAAGAGTAGACAAATATAATCAGAAAGCTCCGAACTGCTAAGCTATCGGGAGTTACACGTGTTATTGTGAGTCAACCATAAAAGATAGACATTTTCTGTCGTGGAATATTTTTTATATAATTTTAAGGAGGAGTGGAAAGAGGGTAAGGAGGCCTTTGCCCTGCAGTGGGACGACAACGGCTGAATAATAATAATAATAATAATTTTAAGGAGAACATTTCCGTCATACATGATTTCTGTGTAGCTTTAACCATTAAGGCTGCACACGCGACGGAAGCTTAAAAAATGGAGTAAGTTCTCCTGTTTTCCCAACATTTCCCTTCACTGCTCTGCTCCTATTGATCGTAGCGTGATGAAAAGTATACTATAACCTGCCCAGGAGTATGAAGAACAATTGTACCAAGTTTCGTTGAAATCCGTCGAGTAGTTTTTGTTTCTATAACGAACATACAGACAGACGGACAAAAATTTTACTGATTACATTTTTGGCGTCAGTATCGATCACTAATCACCCGCTGATAGTTATTTTGGAAATATATTTCATGTACAGAATTGACCTCTCTACAGATTTATTATAAGTATAGATGAGCGCAAGCCGACGCCGAGCGGCCTGCGCGGGAGCGCCGCGTGGTGTGTATGTTTTTGTACGGATAACCAGGTAACGTAACACGCCTGTAATGATTTTTATGATTTTTCTTGATATATTTTTGAAATTTTGTACATAGATTCATTACATAAAAATACTAGACACGTGTTTCGTCTTTCGCCTATGATACTAAAACTAACCTTGTATTTACATAGAAGCTAATACAGGGTGTTTAAAGACCTAGTTATGGCAATGCATATGAAATAGCATACCATAGCGTTATGTTATGTTATATGAAATAGCATAGCATAGAGGTACATAATAATTTGAAGCGGCGGTAGCCTAATGGCTAGGGCGTCGGACTGGCGTCGGTTCGAAACCCACCCATTACACTACTGCCGTGAACCCACTCGTAATACAAGCATTTAGCTTAGCACGTTAACAAGAATACTAGTTGTGTCAGACCCACATTACTAGTAAGCTTAAAAAAAAACATTGTTTTTTGCTTTATAAAAATTAAAATATATTTGCTGTTTTTTAGGGTTCCTTATCTCAAAAGGAAAAAACGGATCCCTTTGGGTTCACTTTGTTGTCCGTCCTTCCGTCTGCCTGTCAAGACCCTTTATCTAGGGATCGGATGAAGATGTCGAGTTGAAATTAAAACCATATAAGTACTCAAGTCTACTGCCCCTTGGAGCTGTGAAAAAATCAAACTTATGTTAACGTAAAAAAAATACGGCTAAAAGATACGGCCGTTTATACCGCAAAAAATGTATATTTCGACACTCAAGGGCAGTCAAGGGTACAACAAGTATAGGGGAAAATCTGGAAACTATACATTTGTAATTAAATCTTTAACCTTTTAACCGCCACAGTCGTGTATAGACGACAAACCAAAATATGCCCAGCACGCCACGGACGCGACTGGACGACGCATTCCTATAGAAAATTCGGAAGCTTGGCGCCGAGGGCACGGTTTTTCTGTTTTGACGTGGCGGTCAAAAGGTTAAAAAACTAGTCTTTATTTTTTTTTATCTTTATTTATTAAAGTGGATTTGGTTAGGATTGACCAAGTCATCCTCATCAGAATACACACATATAGTGTTTATTAAGTACGTAATCAAATTTTGTACGGAACCCTCGGTGGGCGAGTCCGACTCGCACTTATCCGATGTTCTATATAAGTACGTGATAGGCTTACGCTTGACCGCCAGTTCGCCTGATGATAAGCGATACTGTGATCTACGATGGAGTGCGCTTGCCTAGAAGAAACCGATTTACTTGTGATTTAAAGACACCCAGATTATAACTATCGGGGAAGACCCACTCGGGAAGCGCATTCCACATTTCAGCGGTACGCATTATAAAAGTGGACTTAACAGTCCGGCGAACCGGATTTTTCTTACAAACGTAATACCGAAATAAATCTTAATTCAAACAATTTAATCAAATTCTGTTATTATTCGGATTCCAATACCGTTAATCTCGGTTCCTACTCTACCATTTCGTCCAAAATACTTCGTTGGAAATAAATGTAAGCGAATGCAATTTTTGATAACTTTAAGCGCTGTAATACTCCCGGATTACTCTCCACTCCACGGAGCACTCTCCCCAAGTAGGCGACGAGCGTATACTCCCGTCGGACATGCAGTTGATTATAGCCAACCATGCCCAAGACAAAGAGAGTAGGATACATCAGTGGGTAAAACGGGTATACCCCATATAACTTTTTGTACAGATAACGCGTGAATTTGTTCTGCACGCGCTCTAACATCACAGAATACTTAGCCTCGTGTGGGGCCCATATAACCGCACTATGTTCCAGATGACTCCTGACTAGTGCGTTATACAGAACCGTAACTGCTGTAATGTTTGTGAAGCTTCGTATCTGTCTCAGTACAAATCCTAAATTTCTGTACGCCTTCTTACAGATCTTAGTCACATGCTCAAGGAATAACAAATCGGTAGCCATGAGAAACCCCAAGTCTCTCGTTTATTCGTTGCATTGGCGCCGTGTCCACCACGTACTCGTAGAGCAGAGGTGCACGAGCACGGGTATAACTCATTAACGAGCACTTGGATACGTTGAAGTACAGTTTGTTCTCAAGACTCCATTGTACTACTCGATCTATATCTTCCTGTAGGCGCTTGCAATCACACTGATTTAATCTCAAGCAGCAACTTGAGGTCATCTGCAAATAATAAACAAGAACCATGTCTTACGACTTCCGGTAAATTGTTTATCATAAATATTTATAAATTCTAGAGGCCTCAAGTTGCTGCCCTGACTTACACCAGACCAAGTGTGATATAACTCGGATTCACATCCGTTGTAGTCCATATAATGTCTTCTGTTTTGCATGTAACTGGCGAAAAACTGCAATAGATGTGGCGTACACCCGACTTCTGCTAGCTTCCGCAGTAAAATGTCATTGTCGACGGTGTCAAAGGCTGTACCTGAGCATCTACCGCCAGCACCAAATGTCCCATGAGCCTAAGGCGATTGGTAGCAGTGCCGCCCCGGCCGGAATCCGTGCTGCGCATCCGATAACTGTCCGGTCACTTGCTCTTGCATACAGCGTTGAATGGCAGACTCGAACACCTTTGCCAGCGGCGACACCACCGCAACCGGCCTATACCCACTGATGTCAGCTCCCGCCATGCGTTTGGGCACTGGAATGACTCTCGTAATCTTCCACCGAGCGGGGAACTGCGTAGGTACATAATGTAACTAGCAATTATTATTACCGGTCAGTGCGGTCAGACATTCGAAAAAAAAATCGAAGTTCGCGGTGGCTTAGAGATCAGAGCGTCTGGTGTATCCAACCAGGAGACGTAGGTTCGAATCCTGCCCGCGATTGAATTTTTCCTTTACTAAAATAAGTTTATATAAATAAATAGTTTTATAGCCTTATCCCTCTCATTCTGAGAGGAGACCCGTGCCCAACAGTGGGACAATATAATGGGTTGATTATGTTATGTTATGTTAAAATAAGTTTATAATCTTACCATGGAAAATGCAAAAAAATCACAAAAAGATGATTGTACTTAATACAAATTATTTTAAAAGAGTGTCCATCGAGTTTCTTGCCGGATTCTTCTCCATAGGATCAACTTTCTTAGAACCATGCAACTAGACTCATTAACGTTTCATAAACGCTTGTAAAAGCTTATTTGTAATAAAAACATTGTTTTATGAATTATTATAAAACTATTACTATAAAAAATATATAATAAAACCATGTTTTATGCAAATAAATGATATTATTATTATTATACTTGAAGATGGGGCCCTTTTTGGCGTCGCGCCGGGTCGCTATATTTATTCATAATTTATTGTTAAATAATGTAGAGTGGCGACCAAAAGTCCATAAGCAATCTCACAACGCAATAGCTTGACGTTCAAGTTTTACTTACGACCTTCTATTATCATGCATCATGATTGCGCGTAGTGTATTGACAGTTCATTATAGTGTGTGTTATCTATGAAATGTTGAGACATCACTCATGCACACGCACACCTGCACTGGCTGTATCGAGCTCGCTCGTACTGTTCATAGCAATGTAATCCTTAGCGTGCTTATGGACTTTTTAGCGTTTACTGTACCTACTTACCTACGTAGTGCGAGTCCAAAATAAGTTCTTTCTTTCTAATTACGTTATTTGACTGGTGCATCTGTTCGCAACGGCTAACTTCAGATGCGCGTTGTTACTTTGGGGGTACGTACTGTAAGTACGGTCAGATACCTGCACAAGGTCGTCCTCTCAGATTGAGGAATTAAAGTTTTAGACCACCACCCACTATGGGCTTGTACATCATCATTAAATTGCGAGGTAGATTTTTACGATGTGACGTCGGTCGCATCGCTGTTCTGTGGACAAGCCCGTCGTCGCATCACAAAAATCTACCTAGATATTTAATGATTAATCTCGTAGATTTTTACGATGCGACGTCGCATCGCAGTTTTGTGTACAAGTCCTATATACTGTAAGGGACTAACCACACTTATTCAGCTCTGTTCAGTTTTTGTCCATAGAAAACAACGATTTTGTATGGAGATGCAGGCGGGCGCATCCGTTCAGCTTTCTGCGTCTATTCAATTTTCATGGGAAACAGGTATAAAATGAGGAAAAATGAGTTTTTATCATGCGAATGCTTATAGATAGAGTTCAGCGCTGACCCGGCTGTACGCGGTAGCAACTTATCCGCATTATTGTAATACGGCGTCAGAACTGTTTAAGTATGACCAAAATCGTTCAGCGAAACGCGAATGGAGCTGAATAAATTTAATTACCCTAACCCATTGAAATTTACATGTTTAGATAATTGGCGTCTTTGTCATTGTATAATTAGGTACCTATGGTCCATACCATACCATACTGGTATTAATTTGTATATTTTATAATATTTAGTTTTACCAAAATAATCTAATGCAATTTTATAGCAGACTATAGTTTTATATGTAAGTTATTATTATTTCAGTAAATTATGACATGTATATTGAATTAAAGTTATTTACATCAGCTCTATAGTTTTGTTCCATATTGACGTGTTATGGTATACTGTAGCAGCGTACGTGCTGTGGCAGCAGGCTTTTCTGCAACTCCAAGATGGCTATGGTGAACTTAGACCATCAAACCAATGGACCAGTAACGCGCTTAATTCTAGGAACAAGGAAACACTACATATACATTTACAACACGGAAACACTGCGCATATTATGTACTCAAAAATATTTTCCATAACTCATTACGAACTCACACAAATCAAAATCTTCACCAGTAACACAATTTAAGCGTATCTACCCACACGTACCTACAGGTCAAATACTGACGCTGAATATTGCGAAGACCAACTATATAACCTTCTCATTGACCTTCTCCATTACATCCCCTTCGCAACCAGATAGTCACCATTCACCAATGCAGTTGCATTCCACTGACAACAACAACCAATACCTACTCGTTAACTTGGTAGGTGTTTTTTTTTTACAAAATGCTTACAGACTAATGACAAATTGCTAATTATAAGCCTCCACATATAGCTAAAAATTAGTGGATAAAAAAAAATACGTACAGTTTAATTTAATTGTTGTCGAAAAATAACTGCCAAAAGTAGTCTTGCTGGCGCCACACTGGTGCAGAACAAGTCGATATTTAGGTCGCTAGGTAGTCTATTTAAAACTAAGGGCACTTCTTATTGAAAAAACATTCCGCTTGTATTAGTCAATGCGAAAGGAACATTTAATAGTGGCCGTTGATGAAATCCCATTAAATTCCTGCGTAATGACAAATTAGCTACGAGGCCGTCAGCAAATTCGCAGTCAACGTGGCCATTAGCGATACCCAACAGTAGACTTATATCGTTAACTTGACGTCTCATCTCCAGAGAAAGGAAATGGTATCTTTTGCAGCGGTGCTCATAGTCAACTGAGTATTGCTGTGCCCTATAATCGAGATAGGGAAGGATTTTTCTTTGGACACCTTCAATACGAGACATAGAGACGATATTGCGGGTTCCAAACCTGAGCCGCGTATTCTAAATGGCTACGCACGAAAGAACAATACAAACTTTTAACTGGTTTAAGAGATCGGAAACAGGCCGTGGTGCGCAATATAAATCCCAGAGCTTTCTAAGCCTCTGTCACTATGCTATCGATGTATTGATCAAACAGAAGCTTGCTGTCTACAATGACTCCTAAATCTATTGTTATTGCTAATAAGTTGATTGTTTATTAAGGTGTAGCCAAAATTTAATAATGATGTACGACGTGAGATTGTTACAATATCTCAAATCTATGTAGGTTGTCTTGCAATTGATATGCATCAGACTTTGTGAATTTTCATGTCGTCAGCACAAAGAAAAATATATGAATGATGGAAGCACTGTTTAATATCTGAAATGAACAAAATAAATAACAGAGTAAATAAATGACTACCTTCAGAAAGAGAACACTTGAACAGTATAAAAATAGGTTCAACAAGACTATCAGCACAGCTGACTATAAGTATAGATATTAGAGGTATTATATCAGGTCCACCTGATTTGGTGAGCTGCTTCAATATACGTGAGTGACTTATGTCAACTGTGCTAACAAACATTGCAGTATTATTACCATATTGTTCACCGGAAGTCTGTTCATCATCAGTCGTCGATTCAGGTTCTGAGAAGAGTTTCAAATAGGTTACTAATATCTTGCCCTGTATTCACAGAAGTATCGCAGTAGAACATTACATTAGAGGAGGATAGGGAGTATATTGATTTCTGAGACTTACGCGAATATTCGACGTAGGTATTAAAACAACAGTGCCCCCGCCAAGTCGAGCGCGGAGCAAACACTGCCGTACCATCCTTTAGGGCTTGTACACAAAACTGCGATGCGACGTCGCATCGTAAAAATCCACAGAACAAAGAATATTAAAAATCTACGAGATTAATCATTAAATTGCGAGGTAGATTTTTACACAAAACAGCGATGCGACCGACGTCGCATCGCTGTTTTGTGTACAAGCCCGTCGTCGCATCACAAAAATCTACCTCGAAATTTAATGATTAATCTCGTAGATTTTTACGATGCGACGTCGGTCGCATCGCTGTTTTGTGTACAAGCCCGTCGTCGCATCACAAAAATCTACCTCGAAATTTAATGATTAATCTCGTAGATTTTTACGATGCGACGTCGCATCGCAGTTTTGTGTACAAGCCCTTACTGGAACCATTTTGCCGCATTTTCAGGCCCCTATTTGAGAACCTCTGGATAAGACCAGAATGCAGAAATTTTCGTCATCCAGTAAGCTATAATCACATACTTAAAATCCAAAATTTCAAGTCTGTCATTTAGTTCCGAAGTTAAGCGAAAGCAAAGTTTCACATTTATGACACTCACTCTCACTCATGATCATCAAAATAGAACTGGTAGGTACTTCCCATAAACTCAGAGAGCTGAAATTTGGTAAAGAGTTAGGGCTTAATGGCCACATAAAGGGAAAACTATATACTAGAGATATCGACATATACCGCCTTTACAAAAATGTTATTGACTTGTACCCTTGTTGTAAATTCCAATATAAAGGTTCAACACATTTGTACACAGAGGATTACGTAGTATGAATGTTCGTTGAGAATATAATTTGAACATTCTTTATACGTTAGTGGGTACAAGTCAACGGCCAAGTCACACAACATTAACTATAAATAATAAAGAAATCGCAGTAAGGAACCTTAGATTTGGCACGACTTTGTCTAGATTTCATTACTTTTTAGAGATAAACAAGCGGCTTCCTCGAGACTTGGCTAGTTTTTTACAGAATGTTTTTGATGGGATATAGCTTACGGATTCTATCGCGTCAAATTCACATTAATAATCCCGACATTTCGGACTCTTTATACCGTCCATTGGTCACGGGCAGACTGAGGTGTTGTGCGTCTTGGTGTCGTATTTATTAACAGCTCCCTTCCACTTACCCTCCCACTTTAATCATTAGTCATCCGATTTACACAAAATGAGCTATCGTATCATTCGGTCTTGCAGTTTTTGGCTTGGATTTAGATTTAATAGCGTCTATAATAGGATTCCAAGCAGGTGGTACGACCCAGCCATCCTCTCTATTGAAATTTGGGTGTGTCTTAATGTCAATCGCCTCGCGAATCATCCTGGGCAGGAATCGGTTTTCCTTTGCAAGGACTTGTGGTTTGTCAAATCCGATATAATGCTGGGCCTTGGCTGTGTGTGTGTTCACAAACTGCCGAATTTTTCAAACGGCGGTGTTTGACATCAGCGATGTGCTCTCACACGGGTCCCTATACTTCTTTTTGTTTGGCGACCGATATGAGAGACCGCAATCACAGTCAAGCTTTTATAAGTACACCTGCACCTTGTAGAGGTAAGTGACACTTGATAGCGGCAAGAACTGACTGATCTTTTTAAGCGGCTTAAAATTAGTCTTTATTGAAGTACGCTTAACGAAGATGTAGCCAATCTTGTCGGTGACTCCTCGTACATATGGTAGTACGGCAGGTAAGCGCTCGACTGTGGCAAATTTCTCGCGTTTTTTGTGACTGGAGCGCGGTTTTTGGAGCTGGTTGTCGTGCAGCACCTGCCTGACATGATGGAGCTCTGCAGCCAGGTGTTGCCCGTCATAGATCCCACGTGCTCTCTGGAACAGTGATTTACCGACGGTAGATAACTATGTTGGGTGGTGATGACGCCAAACAATCTCAAGCGTAGAACCTCAGAATAATGACAGTGGTAGAACTAAACATTAACAACTTTCGTACGAATTCTACATCAACATTGCAGATTTCGCGAGTGAGATCGCGGAATCTCTTTTTCTGTCTTCTTCTTGATCTGCCTTGATCTTGATACTAACAGATGAGTTTCGATTACTTGCCTACATAAGAGATTCCTACCTAAGTCTCGTGCCCAAAACACTTTGTGGCGTGCCAACGATGGCACGCGTGCCATTGGTTCGTCACCACTGTACTAGACTAATGTACATTACATGATGTACAAATGTCTTATTTGGAAATAAAAACATATATTTATAATATTGCAGTCAACTATTTATTATAACTAATTTCTGAGCCACATGTGATCAGCTAGTTGTGTAGGAGAACAAATTGAAAACATCTACAAACATTAAGCATAGAAATTGTATATTTGATTAACCATATTATAATAATTACAATGCATTTCTTACTAAACTGATTTCTTAACATAAATTACTTAATTTACACCTCTTGACCATTTATACTTCCTGAATTACAATCATCATCTGAGAAATTGAAATCATCATCCAAGTCTATGTTATCCATTTTCAACAACATGTCCTCAATCAGTGATTTTATTTCTGGTGTTAATTTTTGTTGATCTTGGTTGTTTATACTCCTAAAAAATATCAAAGATTTTATAGTGTAAACAACATACTTCTATTAAATACTTTATCACATTTTGTAATTGAGGGTCCTAACATTTTTAGTAATGCTTCCTGAATAAGAGGAACCATTCTCATTATGCCATACCTTGATTGATCTGACAATTTTATTGTCTACAAGTACCTAATCCATTGTCTTGCTGAACATTATACACAATGCTATATGTACAGTATGTCCAGGATAATTTGGCCGGACAGAACATAGGCACTTCGAACTTCCACACAAGTACAGGCGCGAGAAAAATTGTTATTAGATTATTTTTATATTTGATTATTATTAAAATCATGATCAAGATTTATTTTATTTAACCGACTTTCAGAGAAGGAGGAGAGATAAGATAAGAGATATTTTATTTGTAGAAACATGAGTAGGTATGTTATCTTCCCAACATGAGAACCGATTTAGTTGGTCTATAGTTTATTATCTTTTTTATTGCGAAAATAATAAATACTCAACTGGGGATTGAGTATTTATTAGCCGCGGTGAAATAGATATTAAATAAATAAAATAAAAAAGAAAAGTCTAATCAAAACGAAATTTTGCAAAAATAAAATCCTCACGGACACAGAACCAACAAAATGCCGTAAAAGTCAACAATAAACATTAGCAACAATAAAAAAATGTAACAAATAACAACAATAACAAATTCCAACAAAAAAAATCATAGTAAAATAACAGGCAGAAAAATAAATCATCTATCTAAGCTTTTGTAAATGATGGTACGCAAAAAGAGAAAGCAACACGAACAGCCTGTGTGACAGAGACAGGATGCCTAGTGCCGAGTATTCACGAGTCGTTCCGAGTAAACTGCGATCCCACTGATAGAGAAGCGCGCATTTTAGTCTTGATTAATCGATAATTTATGAAATCGAGTTAAATTACAGAGGCCTACAAAAAATGTTTTTTTGGTGCAGCTCTGTTTGTATCTGTGGCCGATACGGTAGGTAATATACAGTATATTGACATACGACATTTTAACTAATCAGCTCTAGTTTATCTACTACCCTCATTTTGAATTTTTTGCTGGTTTTGTTCGTAAATAGTCATTATTACAATAACATCGATAAATAAAATTTATCTTATTATTTCATTGTGGCTAGTAGGTACGTCAAGATGTTGTTTTAACGATCTTGATATTGATAATTATACTTCTGCTTCGTCCTCGATATTAGCATAGAACACATGTAGTATCGCGTAGTCATACGCCGATCTCGCACTTTACTTGAGATAATTTAATTTTTTTTTTTTGTTAAATGTCACTCAGTTACCCGCGTACCTTCATTCGCGTTTTAGTGCTACGCCGTATCGCACGTTTTTTAAAGTTAGTGGTTAACTTTGAAGTTTTTTGGTGAAAATATGCCTAAACGTAAGAATGATGATGAAGATTTTTCATATTTGGAACGAAAGATTCGAAAATTAGAGAAGAAGTTACGAAAAAAGAAAGACAAACGACGACGTTATCGTTCGCGTACCCCCCGGTCGCGTACAACATCGTTATGCTCTCGTTGTTCGGACCGGTCGGTATCACGAGAAACAACACCAAGACAACAAGGTTAGTCTATAAATCCGACCTTTTTTTTTATGGTGTAGGTACAGACAGTTTAAGTGAACAACAATAATATGATATTGCGAACAGTTCCTTGCGGCTGTTTCTTATCAAAGTCTGGTTTGTGAACTGATCTTTTACGGCTGTTCCTTACCATAACATCTTATTAGTTGTGTACAAATACTGTTACCAGGGTTTGCGTGCTTCCCATAGCGGTTGACACTACCCGAACCATAACTATGCGAATAGTATTTTACGACTGTTCTAATTACTTTGTAACAGTACCCACATGGCAATTATTTTTTCCAACTCCAGGAAACGAAGGCCAAGGTCATGCTGATGATAATGTCGTGGTGATAGTAACACCAGATAACGAAGAACCTATACCGTCAACATCAGCACAGGCAGGTACCGTCACGATACCGCCAGGGACCCCCAATTACTCCGTAACACCTGTCTCCTTAGGCGCGACCAACGTAATTCCAGATAACACAGAATCGGTACCTGAACTAGATGATACTATCCTAGATATTCTAGGTATAGATCCTACACAACAAAATACCTTTGGCACCGAAATACAGAAGGAATTAGCTGTTAGATTAGAATATTATGCCTGCAATGGCCTAACAAAAGAAGTACGAAAGGAATTGAAAGAACAATACCTCGTTCCCAGCAATTGCAAACTAATTAACGCTCCTATCTTAAATGCCGAATTGAAGGCTGCGCTAACTGAGGTACTAATAAACCGCGATAAAGCCATAGAATTAAAACAATCCCAACTGGCTTCAGCTATATCAGCTTTGGGCCGGGCTTTGACGCGCCTTTTTTCTTCTAAAGAAAAAGATGCAGAGTTGATTAAAATTCTCATGGATACGAATCGCATTCTATGTGATTGTCAGTACTCGGACTCGATGAGACGAAGAGGTTTCGTTCTTTCATTTTTAAGAAAGGACTTAAAAGATCCACTACAAAGTACAACTAAAATCGACAATTATCTTTTTGGACAAGATTTAGCGGACACGTTAAAAGCAGCTAAGGCCATAAATAAATCGGGTACCGAATTGAAAGCTCCGCCTACCACGAAGCCACAAATAAACAAAAAACAAGCGACCAACTCTGCAAGACCTTTAAACTGGAAGGGTCCGATTCAGGCTCGCAGGCAGCCAGAACATCAGAGGACGAAGGAGCCTGCACCGGCGAAGAATCGGCAGTCGAACTCATACAAGTCGTCACAGCATCGTCAGCAGCGCAGCAGACGCCGTTAATCCCGGTAAATTATGCAGGCCGATTATCACTTTTTTACAAACAGTGGTCAATGATAACCAATGATCCCATAATACTTTCATATATTCACGGCTATAAAATACAATTTTCACGACCGGTTAAATCTGACTTACCCCCAGCACTACAAAAATATTCTCCTACAGAGAAGAATCATTTTATAGAGGTTATAAATAACTTACTTTCATTGGGAGCTGTTTCAAAATGTAAACCGTGCAAAAATCAGTTCTTATCAAGAATTTTCTTGATCCCTAAACCAAATGGTAAAATGAGGTTTATATTAAACTTGAAAAAGTTATATAAATTTATTGACACAAAACACTTTAAATTAGAGGATTTGCGAACCGCATTAAAATTAATAAGGAGAGATGATTTCATGATGAAAATTGATCTTAAAGATGCTTATTTTTTAATTAAAATTCACCCCGACTCAAAAAAGTACCTTCGTTTTCAATTCGAGCAGGATCTTTTCCAATTTGAAGTTTTACCATTTGGTTTAAATACAGCCCCATATATTTTTACAAAAATATTAAAACCAGTTGTACGTCTCCTTAGGTCTGCCGGTTTCTTGTCCACGGTGTACCTGGATGACTTTTTAATAATGGGTCAATCTTATGAAAAATGCATGCATAATGCAAACATAACCAAGTCGCTACTAACAGCGCTTGGATTCATTATAAATATAGAAAAGAGCTGTTTAATTCCCAACACGACTTGTTGTTTCTTGGGCAATGTTATTGATTCAAAAAATTTCGAGGTTAGACTTCCGGAAGAGAAAAAGATTCGTATTAAAAAAGAAATACATAAATTTCTAAAAACAAATCGATGCAAGATACGTGATTCTGCCAGTTTTGTCGGCTTGCTAGTCTCGGCTTGTCCAGCTGTCGACTACGGTTGGTTATACACTAAAAGTTTAGAGAGGATAAAATTTTTAAATTTAGTAGATGATAATAACTACGACAGATACATGCAGATTCCCAGATCTTTGATATATGATTTAAATTGGTGGAACTATGCTATAGATCATTCAGTAAGCAAAATAAAACAGGATCAGTACGACCTCGAAATTTTTTCAGATGCCTCAAAAACGGGGTGGGGTGTCGCATGCGGGAATGAGACGGCTAGTGGACAGTGGAACAATAATGAAAGTAAACAGCATATTAATTGCCTAGAATTGCTAGCTGCACAATTCGGACTAAAAATATTTGCAAAAAATTTAACTAATTGTCAAATACTATTGCGTATCGACAACACTACTGCCATATCCTATATAAACCGAATGGGTGGAATTCAATTTCCACACCTTACAGAAATTTCAAAAGAGATATGGCAGTGGTGTGAATTTCGTAAATTATTTATATACGCTTCGTATATACAGTCATCACAGAATGTGACGGCAGACGCGGAGTCCAGACGGGTGCATCCAGATATCGAGTGGCAATTATCACATGCGGCATATCGAACAACCGTTTCAAGATTTGGTTCGCCTGATATCGACT
Organism: Acronicta aceris; assembly: GCA_910591435.1. Lineage (NCBI taxonomy): Eukaryota > Metazoa > Arthropoda > Insecta > Lepidoptera > Noctuidae > Acronicta > Acronicta aceris. The sequence continues at coordinate 9,283,926 of OU342760.1, read as the reverse complement.
TGTTTGCAAGCAGAATAAATACAAAATGCAAAAAGTATGTATCATGGCATAGAGATCCAGATGCTTTTGCTATTAACGCATTTACTATTTCATGGACTAGTTATTATTTTTACGCATTTCCACCATTTTCGATGATATTAAAAACATTGCGAAAAATAGTTTTTGACAAAGCCGAAGGCATCATGGTTGTACCCGACTGGCCTACACAGCCATGGTATCCACTCTTTAAATGCCTTTTGTCATCCGAACCTTTGATCTTTAAACCGTGTGAAAATCCAATTTTGTCATACTCTTCCAGCAGTCGCCGTATCCACACAAAACTTACCCTGGTGGTAGGGACCTTATCCGGGCGGCGTGGATAAGCAGGAGAATTCCCCCATCTGCTATTGAGGTGATGACTGCCTCATTAGCAAATAATACATTGAAGCAATATGAAGTTAGTTTTAAGAAATGGTATTTGTTTTGTCAATCATATAATGTTAATGTTTACCAAGCATCTATTCCTATGGTAATCTTCTTCATGACCAAGTACTATGAAGAAGGGGCCCAATATGGTACCCTTAATACATGTAGGTCTGCTTTGAGTTTGTTACTAGGCTCACATGTGGGACAAGATGACCGTATTAAAAGGTTTTTCAAGGGCATCTTTCGTTTACGGCCACCGTTACCAAAATACCATATGACTTGGGACACTTCTATTGTTATAAATCACTTAAGTAAATATTATCCAAATGAACAACTGAATCTTGATCAGATTTCTAAAAAAGTAGTAACTCTTCTGGCTCTGATTACGGCGCATCGTGTACAGACTTTATCGAAAATTCATATTAATAATATCATAACATATGCCAATAAAGTCACAATTAAAATTCCAGATACAATTAAAACTACTCGTATTGGAACTTTTCAACCAAACCTAATATTGCCTTTTTACGAAGAAAAACCCGAAATATGCCCCGGAAAAGCTTTAATTACTTATATTAAATTAACAGAATCAATTCGCAAAGAGGAAAAATTATTGTTTATTGGCACAAAAAAGCCCCATAAAGCTGTTGGGTCGCAAACCATAAGTCGCTGGATCAAATCCATTTTGGATGAAAGTGGCATCGATGTGTCAAAATTTAGCGCACACAGTACGCGACACGCTGCCACCTCCGCCGCACACCGGCTCGGAATAAATTTGGATTTGATCCGGCGAACCGCGGGCTGGACCGCTAATTCCAATACATTCTTTAGATTCTATAATAGAACCTTATGTAATGTAGTTGATGATGATTCATTTGGGAGAACAATACTCAATGAATCAAATAATAAATGATTAACATGTTGATATTTCGTTAACTTAATAATTATAATAAATAATAACGATTTGTTAAATTAAGATCCATATAAAAATGTACCTAACTAATGATTATAACTAAACAGAAATATATGATCTATATACATAAACAAAATATTTCACAACTTTATCTCTAAAAGTCTACATGTGTTCTATGCTAATATCGAGGACGAAGCAGAAGTATAATTAATGATTAAACGAACTTACCTGTACGTGAAGTTCTATCATAATTATACGAAGGCTTCGTCCGAAGATATTAGCATCCCTCCCTCCCATTCCTTTCATTCACCCTAGTCTAATAAGTTGCGAAATATTTTATTCCGACTTTAAGCTATCTGAACTAAATGAAGGTACGCGGGTAACTGAGTGACATTTAACAAAAAAAAAAAATTAAATTATCTCAAGTAAAGTGCGAGATCGGCGTATGACTACGCGATACTACATGTGTTCTATGCTAATATCTTCGGACGAAGCCTTCGTATAATTATGATAGAACTTCACGTACAGGTAAGTTCGTTTAATCATTAATTATTGCTCATTCATAAAATGTTCCAGTACTAGTTTTTCACCTGACAGTGCAGTATTCTCAGGAAGATGAAGCTGAAATAGCTAGTTTTTCTCAAATACTATGTGATGACTGAATACTGGGGAAAAACATCAAATCTAAACGAAAAATCGAATGAGCTTAATGACCCTTTTTCAAAAGAGCATGCATGAGTTGTTAGCTACAATATCAAAAGAAAGCCTTTCTTCAGGTGTCCGAGTCACTTCATATCGCATGAGCGAACGGAACTTATTGCAGGTTTTTTTCTTCTGATGAACATTTAGTATTCATTCATGGGTTTGAAGACCTATCAGGCAAATGATTGGCGTATCTTTATTGACAGTAGTAAACGAAGTCTCTCACTCTCCGAAGACTAATGACGAAATATGTTAAAGCTCTAGATAGAAATGGCCAATGTTTTCAATTTATTACTCAGAAATTTCCTGGCTTAAGTACTGAGAAATTAACACCAGGTATTTTTATTATGGGAACTTCTAATGCTGGGAACATCTAGGCCTCAACATAAACGGAAGAAAACTAAACCACTTAAGATTTGCGGACGATCTGGTTCTACTAGAAGAAAATCCAAAGGCACTTGAGAAGATGATCCAAACTCTAAATACTGAGAGCTCTTAAGTGGGTTTAAAAATGAACATAACAAAAACGAAACTGATGACCAACTCAGAAATGGAATTCATTGAAATTGAAGGACCAAGAAGGAACCAAGGAAATAAATAAGAGGCAATCCTCTTATTTATTTCCTGGGTATATATTTAATGGGTGGAAAGTTACTGGTCTCTCAAGGAAATTGTAAAATGTAAAGACCACAAAAGTATTCAATGCTTGTATTCTCCCATGCATCACCTACGGCTGTGAAACATGGTCCCTTACAAAATACCATAGAGACAAACTAGGAAAGTGCGGGAGAGGTATGGAACGAAGCATGACAGGAACAAGAAGGCAAGATAGAATTAGCAATGTGCAATTAAGAGCAAAAACCAAATTAACTGATATCCTGGAAAAATAGACCTCCAAAAATGGAGAAGGAGCGGCCATATGTTCTGATCTATACAAGAAAAGTGGAGTCAAATTACAACGAATTGGTATCCAAGAGATGGCAAGAGATGTCAAGGACGACAACAAATGCGCTGGGAAGATGTGCTGAAACTTACTGCGGGACCCAAATGGAGAGCGTTGCTCAAGACAGGAAGCAATGGAAACTACTGCAGGAGGCCTTTGCCAAAAGCCACACTGAGTTGAGAGACATCTTATAGCCAAACGATTCGAACGATACAGTCATAAAGATTAATCTCACCCAGTTTAACGGGCTAAATAAATAATTTTTATTATGTCATTTAATTAAAGACACCACTAATGTTGAGTTTTCTATGCCTGATGTGGATAGACTTGCTTTGAAACCGTTTGCTTTGAAAAATTACAAGGCTGAAACTTTAAAGAATTGGATAAGGAAATGCTGCTTAGCTTAAAAAAATTAGGCTGTAACATGAGTATAAAAGTACACTATCTCCATATTCTTATCTTTTAGGAATATAAACAATCTGACTCTCTGTCTAAAATATTAGAAAAAAATATAAATCAAAGGTTGGTCAAATATCTGGAGGAAAAATCGATTTTGTCTAAGTCGCAGTTTGGATTTAGACCCAAAGTATCCACTGCTGATGCCGTACAACTTTTAACTGACCATCTCACCCAAGAACTTGAAAAGGTACAGGTTTGGTACATCTGGATTTTCGTTTGGATCTTCCTGGACCTCGCTCAAGCTTTTGACACAGTTTCCATTCCTATTCTATTGCACAAACTTGAGACTGTAGGTATAAGAAGCATCCAGCTGGAACTCTTCAAAAGCTATCTACTAGAACGATCCCAATGCGTAAGGATAGGCAGTGTTCTCAGCGCTGATCTGAATAATACTTCATTCGGTGTTCCCCAAGGAAGTATTTTGGGAACTACTCTGTTCCTAATCTACATAAATGACCTTGGTAATCTAAAACTAGATCATAGCATGATCATTTCATACGCTGACGACACGGCTCTAGTTTTTTCAGCTGATTCAGAAAAAGAAGTTTACAAGTATGCGCGGCAAGGTTTTAATTTTGTTAATAAATGGCTTCAGCATAATTTATTAACGTTAAATGCAGAAAAGACTAATTATGTTAAGTTCTCAATGTGCAAACTAACATCTACTAATACTTATCCTGTAATAGTGTATAATAATAATTTGACGACACGTTTGGCGTAGCGGTTGAGCGATCGGCTTCTGCGTCACGTGTTGTGGGTTCGATCCCCACACGAAGCAAATATTTGTATGATCTACAGGTAGTTGTTTCGGGTCTGGGCGTTTGTGTATGTGAGAATTTGTGTTTGTAAACGCACCCACGACACAGGAGAAAATCCTAGTGTGGGGCGTTTTTTTTAAAAAAAAAAAATCCAACATTATTCGCCCATTACTGTAGACAATAAAATGAAAACTAAATGTGTGTGTCCTGAGATTCAAAGTTCAAACAAAATAAAATACCTAGGTGTCATATTACACGAAAATCTTTCGTTCAAGCAACATATCGAAGCTTTAAGTAGTAAAATTCGGAAGCTGATATTTGCCTTCAAAAAGTTACGTTATATTGCAGACTCAAAAATAATAAGACAAGTTTACTGTGCTGTGTGTCAATCAATATTGACTTACTGTATTACCTCATGGGGTGGTGCAGGTAAAACATTGTTACTGACTCCTGAGAGAGCTCAAAGAGTGATACTCAAGGTGTCTACTTTTCGCCCTTTCCTGTTTCCCACTTGCCTCCTCTATAAATCTTGTGAAGTACTAACAGTTCGTCAGTTATTCATAATGAGCATAGTATTAAAGCAGCACGCAGCACTTCCGTACAGCACTAACTATACTAATAAAAGACGGAAAGATATAGTTTGCTTTCAAAATACAGGAACTAAACGTGCATTTACGACAAGATTTTTATGTCTTCCTAGGACCACTTCTTTACAATAGACTAAATGCAAAATTAAACATTTATCCCCTCAAATTAAGTACATAATTGTAAAAAAATACCTAGTTCAGGCATATGTATTTTAAGGTAACTATTAGGTCTTTACATATGAAATTGGCGTTTTGTACGGGAGGAATATAAAGTCAATTTTTTTTTGTAAAATCAAATTCAATCAAAGTATGCACCGTTGTTATCTATGCACTTTTACCATCTCATAGGTAGTTCATTGATCCCTTTACTAAAAAAAACCATGGGGGCGAGAATCAATAAACTCTTTGAAGGCGGTTTGGACTGCCGCATTGGAGTTGATTTTTTTTCCTTGTAAGAAGTTGTCCAAATTCCGTAAAAAATGGTAATCTGTTGGAGCAAGGTCCGGGGAGTATGGTGGATGTCGCAGACATTCCAATTGTAGCTCATCTAACTTAGTGGTTGTTTGTTGTGCAGTGTGTGGTCTTGCGTTGTCGTGAAGTAGCAGTGACTTAGAGCGATTGACCAATCTCGGTTGTTTAGCAGCTAGTTCTTCCTTCATGGTTTGCAGTTGCTGACAATAGATATCTGCTGTAATAGTTTGGTCAGATTTTAGAAAGCTGTAGTGAACGACACCAGTGCTAGTCCACCTAACACTCACAAGTAACTTCCCTTCATTATTGTGTCGGTTGAGCAAAGTAACACAGCAGTCGACGCGTGTTTGCAAGTTCGATTCACTCAATTCATGAGGTACCCATTGTTCAAGTTTTTTTACTTTCCTGATTTGCTTCAAGTGGATTAACACAGTTTTGTCACTTACCCTGAAACCTGCAGCTATCTCTGAAGTGCTTTGTGATGGATCCGCTTCCACAAGCGGAAACCTTTAATTCTTCATTCTCCACTTTCGTCACCGGCCGTCCACGGGGTTGGTTCTGAAGGTCGAAATTTCCAGAACCAAAAAGTTGAAACCAAAAACGTACCGTGCTTTCTTTTGCGACACCAGCGCTGTACACATCAATAATCCTTTGATCTGTTTCTGCAGCACTGGTGCCACGGTAGAACTCGTACTCGTAAATATACCGATATTTCATGTTTTCCATTGTGCGGTAATAAGCGACGCCAAAGAAAAAAAATAACGAGGAAAAAACAAATGAATGACTGTTTTGAAAACTCAAATGTACCAGCTAAATGAATTTATAAATTTGAATTTGGAATTCTTAACCAAAGAGGAGATATTTCAGATCAAAGTGGTCAGTACGACAAAAAGCTAATTTCATATGTAAGGACCTAATATTTTATACTTTTTATTACCTAGTTTATACTTATGTTAAGCAAACAATGTTTTATGAATAAATTACATATTTATTTAAATAATAACATAATTTGATAGAATATTGTCTGGATCCATATATATCACTTTCAATAGGCTTATGTTTAACTAACCACCAGATCTAGTAAAATGTTATGGCAAAAAATCACTTTACATATATTGCCAAAAATAGTAAATGATCACCAAAATAAGTTCTAACCTAAACCCAATTTTTGGTGACCATTTATCCATTTTGGTAAGCATTTTGGTCACCAATTTACAAAATTTTGTGGTCATTATATTTATCTCTCAATATAAGTTAAGAGATCTTAGCGAAGAAGGAGGAGAATGTTTCCATCAAGACATAAAAACGATAGAGAATGGATATCAAGGTAGATGACAAATTAATAATTATGATGGTTGATTATATTGCTGGGGAATTATTCATGATTGCCCAAGACAATTTAATTCGAGAAAATAACTCAGAAGTCCATTTATTGATGTTTAATGCCAAAATAAAATGTTATTTTTGTAAAAAGTGTATATTTTTTTATTTCATGAACTAGAGCTGATACAAAAAAACTTATATTATTAATTAGTTATTTCTGTTTAATCTGAAATTAGATTAATAGTTTTGCGAAAAAATTATGTTGAGAGTTATTATTGACTTTTATTCATGTTTTATTAGAATCTTTAAAACAAATATAATTTAAAATCACCGATAATAAATTATTGACTGCAATTGAGGGAGGGAGATTGTCATGAGTCGGGGTACATCACTTGCGTAACAGACTCCTCACGCACTCATCCTTATGCCACCGTTTAGCTCCTAGCTAAAAGTGATCTGCGCAACCACCTACTTGAAGTTCAACCAGGCCAAGTTAGTCTGTGCGCACTGTATATCTATATATCATAAATTATTTAAGTAGATAGTGTTTACCTCAATATGGTTCGCCTTTTCCTTTCTGGTAAATTTCTTAACATAGTTTTAATTTCAGTATTTTGCATGTCTTCTACTACTGGTGGGTGCTGACCCTAAAATATTTAGAAATAGTTAGGTAAACATATTTTTAGTGATAAAAAATATTTACTTGCGTATGTATTTTTGTAACACATTGATTACCTCATTGGGTTTGCAGCACTTGGCGCATACAGTCTTGTCTATAGCGCACTCACAGCATAACATGTGGTAAGCATATTTTACTGTCTTCTGTTCGCAACCCACACACTTACGCGGTGCAGAGAGTGGCTTGTACTTTTTGTACTTAATCTTCCATTCAATTATATCTTTGCAACGTTTGCACACACCAGTCACGTGCAACGAATTTAAAAATTTTGTTTTGTGACTTGTATCATGTAAATCATTTTTAAACGCGGTTTTATTTTGATGCTTTTGGGGGCGTTTCCTTATATTGGCACCTTTTGCTGTACTCATTTTCTTTTAAAGCCGATATATTCAAGGTAAATTTACCTACAATAAAAACCTCTAGAGCAGTACAGGATATTTATCTAAATAATTAATATAGGTTACTTTTGTTGTTAGACTTGACAGAATGACAGTCGATTGATAACTTAGAAACTTTTTTTTAAGGAATTTTATGACCTGGTAACTTAGACCTTTAGGTCATGTCTTTTTTGTAGTTGAAAACACTTCACTTTATGCATAGTAAAACAGTGGAAACTTCACTAAGGCTTCGATGGGGTTTAGGAGTGAACACAAAAGTCACGATTTTCTATTTTATATCATTTTCCTATACTCGCACACTTTCACGAACACTTAATGGTTGACTATCCACTATAATTCCACATTAAACTTCGGGCCAACACAAGTTTTGGAAAATAATTTAAAACCGTTAAAGTGCACTTTACATTTTCCCGCCCAATCTCCGTAACGTAACCTAAGACTGTTCAAAGAAATGTTAATGATACCATACTACTAATAACAGTGTTGGGAAGTAAACTATTTTGCTTATAGAACGAATGATAAAAATTGTTTAATTTAAATAAAACTTTAAAAATTCGTATATAAGTTGTGAAACATAAAAATAATTAATAATTATTATTAACGTAATTTAATCTTTTCTGTTCTTCTAATAGAAATAAACTAAGAATCTTTTGTCATTAATTTCATCATCATCATACAATGTGTAATGTTTATCGCGTTTGTAAAACAATTTATTATATTTAAAATAAAAGTTTGCAAATTAAATACTTTACCTATTTAAGTTCATTCAATTTCGTTCATTCTTTCCCCGCCTTACTTTGTTGTTTTTTTTTTGTCAAAAACTGTTACCAGTTTTTTACAAAAAACGATAGTGAGTTGATCAAAGAATGAATAAAATAAATGAACTTAGGTAATGTACTTTTATGCTAAACTTATTTTAAATTAAATAACTTGTCTTAAAAACACGATATACACTAATAAATTTGTAGAAATTTGGCAGAGTATATAAAATGATAAAAGTATCTTTTTGTGATTATTTTTGCATTTTCCATGCTAAGATTATAAAGTTATGTAAAGGAAAAATTCAATCGCGGGCAGGATTCGAACCTCCGTCTCCTGGGTGGATACACCAGACGCTCTGACCGCCGCGAATCCCACCCGCCTGATTGAAATTTTGCCTTCACATTATTATTAAATAATTCATATTAAATAAAATATAAATTTAAAAAATATAATTATTAATAATTACATAATTATTCTAATGTTTCACATCTAATTTAAACGATTTTTTAAAGTTTTATTCATATTAAACCATTTTTGTCATTCGTTCGCCAAATTATTCACTACTCTCTACACTATTAGTCGTAATATGGTAATATTATTTTTCTTTGAACTAGGGATGTGACTTTACCGAAAAAAAACGATTAATTAATAGTCGATCTTTCTTTGCTCCCTTAAAATCAATTTTTAATGAAATAATTGTCAATTTTTCTAAAATAATCGATTGTTTTTTTGTAAATTTCGCTTATTTGCTGCAAATTTTATGCTCTTTGCTACAAAAGAGAAAATGCTGCGAAATCGAAATGTTGATTTTTTAAACTCCGTCGCAATGTTACTGTTTCCGTTTTAGCGAAAGTTTTTTAGATTTAGATTTAGTTTTCATTTGATTTCAATAACGACGATATATTCAGTACTTTCTTCTAAAAAAACCACGTCAATAATGGCACATAACTTTCTAATAGTATGATGACTTATATAAACTTATGGCAACTTTTTATTTAACATACATTTAGATGAGGTAATATTACTAAAGTAAAAAATCCTGATTATACATGCCTATAATTTAATTGAGAGTAAAGCTTGTGTTTTTATTATGATATTGTTGATTGTTTCATTTCATAAGTACCTACAATAAATGTGGGTATTTTACTAAAAACATAAATTAAACAGCTGAGGAACAGTTAGATTCAAATTTCAACGACTTTAGTTTTATTTAATCCATCAAACTAAAACTTTTATTATCAAATAAGCTCAAGTTGTCACAAGCATTAACCTTACTAATATTATAAATGCGAAAGTAACACGGTCTGTCTGTCTGTCGCGCTTTCAAGCCAAAACTACTGAACTGATTTAAATGAAATTTGGTATACAGATGGTCTAGAGCCTGAGAAAGGACATGGTCTACTTTTTAATGCGAAAAAAGGGTTATAAGGGATTGACAGGGGGGATGAAAAGTTGTATGGAAGTATCGTCATTTTTAGAGCTGGAAGCTTAAAACTTATTTTTTAGGCTGTTGATTCGATATAAATGAATATGACATTCAAAGTTTGTAAAAGTTTTACCCTCAAGGGTGTAAAATAACAATAGGGAATAGGAGATGAAAGTTTGTATGTATAATAATCGACTATAAAAATCAACTTTTTGTAAAATAATAATCAATCATAATTTTTTTTTTTCAATTAAAATTTTGTTTATTTCATAAACTTAACTTAATCTAATTACATTACAACGAAGGTAAAAAAAAATATACACACACATATATATCATAAAAATTGATTTATTGTAAAATAATAATCGTTCATGAAAATCGATTTTTATGAAATAATTATAGATTATTTTTTAACATCCCTACTTTGAACTGTCAAAGTGTCCAGTACAGTAACAATTTAGTGAATACAAATTTAGGTCGAACTATAGGTAGGTACATAACTTTATTAATAATAAAGCTGCCAGAAGATAAACTATTTTAAGTATAATGAAGTCATAATTTTTTATTATTTAAATAAAATTTATTTGCAGATTTTAACCGTCAGAACTCTGGATATCAGGTACCTTTTGAAATCTTAATACTTATTCACAAGTTTTCTAATCAACCTTCTGCATTGCTATTTGTAATATGACTATATCTACTCGAAGACTTGTACAAATTGCAGCATGGGGCGGTTTAATTGTTGCTGGTTCTGGGTTTTATTTACAACAACAAATTGTTGATAGAGTTAGAGGTTATGATTACTATAAAACTGCTTTGAAAACGTTACGAACTCACTCTGGTGCCATCTACTACTTAGGAGAGCCAATCAAAGATAAGCAATTTCAACTCAGTGATTCTGAGAATAACTATTCTGATGGTCAGAATGCTAAATTTAAAATACCTGTGTCAGGACCTAAAGACAGAGGTACCTACTATTTTTGGGCAGAAAGAGATAATGAAAACTGGAAAATAACAAGAGCAGAATTAGAATTGAAATCCAAGGAGGATGCAAGGCTTCTAATAGTGAAATAGGAAATTTTGAAATAAAAATGTGCCTATGGGATTTCCTATAGGTACTGTAGATAAGTAGGTATATACATATTTATTTAGTACAGTAACTACCTACTCTGAAGTTGAATGCAAGTGGTGCAATGTGCATAAAACTTTATGCTATTGATGCTGAATTCAGTCAGGAATCAATGTTTTATATTATGACACATTTCCTAACAAATTTCGATATTTTTTCATAACAACTTTGTTGGAATTTTATTGTACAGTCAACAGCACATGATGGTAAAAATTTGTAAAATGTCTTCAATCAATTTTCAGTTTAATCTCCAAATAACAGAGTTTAATAATCTATTGGGGAAATTTTATATTTCACAACAACTACAACTGTTCAAAAAGCCTTACTTCAGAGGGGCACAATTACATTAGGTGTATGTATTTAAAATTAGAAATGTAGAATAAATTATTGAAATTTACAAGTATCTGATTTACTATTTTAGTAAAAATTACCTATTAAACCTTTTAACAAAAAGTAAAAGTCTTCAAAAACCTTATAATGTCATTTATGTAAGTAGGTATAAAACAGTTCACCAAATCAAAGTCACCAACTTCTGGAACTATTTTGCACATAAGTAACATTTTTAAGGGGCTTTTGTTAAAAGTTTTATAATTTAATTTTGAGTTTTTGATGATGTCATTGTTTATTGGGCACAACTTGGGTGCCTACAACAGTGTGTGTCTGAGCTGGGGGATGTTTGTTTTGTCTCTTGAAATAGGTCTGGGTGCTTACAGGAATTATTCAAATACTTCTGTGACTATCATCTAAGTAGAGTCACGAGCAATGAAATGTCATACATTGACAAGTTTTCAAATTCATATCAACACAAATACGTTACAAAAGTAAATACGTAAGTATACAGGCTTTGCGTAGGAATGACGTAACCGTCGTAATTCGTACCTATACTACACCTCGGTCACGTAGAAACGCTCCGATTCCAATACCTACTACAACTACATGCGTATGTGACGTTTGTACAAGCGCAAATGTGTGCGTGAAGTACGTCAGCCATAACTAGGTAGCGTACATCACATCATAATTCACAAAGTATTTTGTGTAATCTGTAAAACTAAAATGCGTTACTCAAAATGAGAAACCAAATACGTAGGTATCTAAGATTTTATCGATGAAAATCTAACTTATTATGAATGAAACTAAACGAAACAATATTAAATTTCTTAAAGAATAAAAACTAAATGTTTATGGTCTCTATTCGACCGTGCCCGCTCGCCGACATGCTGACGAGACCAATGTTCGATTCACGGAATGACAACCCTTGTTGACAATCTGGCAAACGCTCCGACAAAATGCGGGCAGGCCTGCGGTATCTGATGTTAGGGAGGGGCGGACAGTGGCCGTTCTGTATATTATCTTTTTGTGAATTTTTTTCATTTCAAGATTATAAAGTTATTTTAGTAAAGGAAAAATTCAATTGCGAGCAGGATTCGAACCTGCGTCTCCTGGTTGGATACACCAGACGCTCTGACCTCTAAGCCACCGCGAACCTAACTTCACCTTATGACGTAAATTCAGAATGTGAAAGCAAAATTTCAATCAGGCGGGTGGGGTTCGCGGTGGCTTAGAACGTAGGCGTAGAACATGGCTAAGATACGCCACCTTTCTCTTCTTAATGGTCTGCAATAATTCGCGGTTCTTACCGACGCGCTGGAGTACTCTCGCATTGGAAATCTTTTGCGTCCAACTTATACGTAGCATTCTACGTTAGCACTATTGGCCTTCACAGTGCAGGCTTTAATACAACATCACATAACATTGGAGCATTCTCACTCTCAGATTTATGGCTAATTGGCGACTGCATAATACTTTTTCTATCCTCTTTAGAGTGGCTCGGGCAATCTCAATCCGGGTTCGATTTTTTTGCTCACCGTCCCATTCTTCATTTACCCAAGCACCTAGATATTTATACATTCGCACTCGCTCTATATCTATACCTGCAACAGTAACTCTGGGATTCAGGTGGTTCTTAGAAACAACCAGGAATTTAGTTTTGGACACGTTCATGTTCAACCCCACCCTTAAACTGCAATCGTGAACTCTGTCTAGCAGTGTCCGTAAATCCTGACTGGTTGAGGCTATAAGTACAGTGTCGTCGTAGTATCTTTAGTTATTTACGACCGGTTACTTTGATCTCTAGTCCCTCCAATGCTTCAGATATGATTGCCTCTGAGTATACATTGAAAAGCAAAGGCGACAAAATACATCTTTTTAATGTTTCTCATATCTTTGCCATCCAGGCCAACATCAATCAAGCGCTTTAGAAGAATATCGTGCTTTACGCGATCAAACGCTTCCTCATAATCGACTAAGCACAGAATGACGTCGGTCAGCATATCTCTACATTTTTGCACAAGAACGTTAACAGCAAATAACGCTTCGCGAGTACCCATTCCTGACCGGAACCCACATTGGCTCTCCCCTAGCTGTTCGTCACATTGTGGCCGCAATTTATCCTTAATTTCTCTAAAGTCAAAGTCAAAATGTTTTATTTCAATCAGATTATTTAAAGACATTTTTTTATTAAAAAAAATATTTCACAAAGTACCTATGTCTTATGGAGAACTGGGAAGAAACCCCATAGACGCTCGAATAAAAAAAATGGGTCAATGTTATTATTTAGTGAAATATTTACTAGAAATTGCTAGTGAGTATAAGGTAAAATTATGAATTGTAACAATAACAAGTACCTAAAACGATAAAAATTAACGCCAACACAACTCACACAAATATATATTTTAGGTTAAAAATTAAAAAGTGTAATCGATTTAGCTATTGATACTGAATAAAATATTCTGAGGTTTTGAGTTATTTCAATTAAATTAAATATTGTATTTAGTGATAGTGAGTACGCTATGCCAGGCATACGATTTTTTTTTCTCGTTAGAAACCTTCGCGGGTGCGAATATAGTCACCAATGTTTCATCGTAATCGGATGATTAGTAGACGAATAAAAAAACACGGCGTTTTAATTTTCAGGTTTTAAAAGTCGTTAAGTACATAATTAGTAAAATCTAACAGATTAGTTGTCATAGGTACCTATGTGCGGGTGCCGTACCGTTTTGTAGGATCGGCCTGTAGTGTGGGTTTGGTGCCAGGTAAGAATTCAATAAATCCGTTGGGAAACCTAGCTCCAAAATCTGTGGCATGTGTGTGGCCTGCCTTATTTTTAGGGTTCTGTACCTCAAAAAGAAATCCGGAACCCTTATAAGATCACTTTGTTTCCGTCCGTCCGTCCATCCATCCGTCCATCCACCCGTTCGTCCGTCCGTCTGTCAAGACCCTTTATCACGGGAACGGGGTATCGAGTTGAAATTAAAGCCAGGCATATACTCAGGTCTACAGTCCCTTGAAGCTGTGAAAAAATCAACCTTCTAACTTAACGTAAAAAAGATACGGCCGTTTATGCCGCAAAAAAGGGATATTTCGATACTCTCAAGGGGAATCAGAATTTATACTTAGGGTATTTTCCGTTGACCTAGAACTATGAAATTTGGCAAGTAATTCCGTCTTATACTACAAGTATAGGGAAAAATCTGAAAACTATAGATTTGTAATTAATTATAATGTGGGCTAGTCCGATTCGCGCTTGTCCGCTTTTATTTTATGAAGGACTCTAATGGATATATTTATAGCCAGCCTTATTTTGTTAGATAGGTACGATACATTTAATATAACTCGAACTACAGTTTCACTTTTAATATCCGAAACAAAAGACATGTCAATAACTTCCGTCATGCACGAAATGAAAGGGATGGTTATTCAAGTAAAAAAGAAAAGCAAAATATTACGATTTAAACAAAACACACGTCAATGACGTCATGCATGAAATGAAAGGAATGAATAATCAAGGAAAAAATAGAAGAAAATATATAACGAATTAACTAGGTACACAAATATAATATACGGATTAAGGCAAAGGACGCCTCAAATCCAGTTATAGTTGACTTTACCACCGTGTTTACGAAAGAAATTATTATTAAAAATTACAATAATGACGACTTGGTTCATTTAAACCAAGTCTTTAAGATTGTAACTGCCTAATAGCCACTGTTAACAAATATATTGCGATAGTTGCGTTGTACCAAGCTACAGATCGCCTTCTTAAAAAAAATACGATACATTTCTATCTTCCTTAGACGAGACTTTACAGACGCACTCATCCTTTACTAACATCATAATTATGGGAGATATAAATATTAACATAAGTCCAAATAACATAGGTCTGAATGGGGCACGCTATCTTACTCTCGCAGCCACGTATGGCCTTCTACATGCCCACACTCTGATGGCACGAAGCAGTAGCGCAACTTGCCTGGATTATGTTCTACTCGTATTTAAATCAGAATGTCCCGCGATCACTATAGTTCCTCAAACTGCATTTAACAGACCATCACTCGGTTTTATTGTATATGCATTTAAAGATAACCCGGAAATTCAGTACCACAATAAAAGTATATGCTATCTGCTCTTTACCCACTACAAATATAAATTTATCATAAGCTAATAAACATAGGTATTATGTACTGTCCTACAAGACTTCAAATACAACATTTCTTAAAAAACCGTTATCTTACCCCCACTCACCCTACTTAATTTTTCCTAAACTAGATGGCATGTGGGAGTTCTACTCCCACCCTTCTAAGAACAAGCCTTCTCAATCTGTAAAACGGATGGAAGATGTCCGTTTTTGCAGTCCTTTTACGCACTGGGAGGTGATGTACAAACTAATGGTGTTGGAAATCCTTGGATACCTAGTGAAATTTCTATAAATATAGGGATTATTAACAAGCATGCATTCTCATAAGTACTGAATATTTCCTTCAATTTCCATTAAATTTTTCAGATAGTTTATTACAATGTTTGTTGGAACATCAAGAGAAAAATTCTTTTATCACAACACACTCCTGTGTCTTGTTAAAGCTATGCAAGGAAAAAACATAACTGTGGATCTTCGTAATGATTCCTATATCTGTGGGCATGTAAGCAATGTGGATGGGTAAGAAAACTCCATTGAAAGTAACACTGATATTTTTATTGCATTATCACAGGGCATAGTTTTGAACCTGGCATGGTACAAATATTTGCAAGGCCTACAGATGATCATGGATGCGGTCATGTAAATGTGCATGTGACATTAGTATTTCTAAACATACAGCAGCAGAGAAGATCTTAGTGTACTGCAACATTAAATTAATTCTGTGTGTGAACATCATTTAACATTGTAGGTAATAGTTAATTATGTAATAAGAGGCTAACACCATCAATTTATTTTCATATGGCCTTTCAAGTGGCATTATGTTTTGGAGGGTCGTGGGGCTCTAGGGACCGGGACCGCGGTCCAATATTCCACCTATAGATACAATAATTATTTTAGAGTAGTATCTTGGGACCACAAATAAAAAAGTAAAGTAAGTCTTACGAAAAAGTACGGTCAACCAAATAATTTTGAATTAGTATAAATAAAACTATTTTTTTAAATGATAAATTGTCTTTTATTTCTAAAATCACAGCTTTCTTCAAATAATGGAATTGGTGTTACGAGATCCAACCCTGCATCTTTTATTCTGTCCATAGTCTCTTCAAAAATAGTTGACACTGGTGTTGTAACATTCTGCTGTATATTTTTTAAACATAGCTTCATCTCAGATTCTATTGTAAGCTCTGATATATTTTTTGGAGGGTGAGTGTGGTTGTCACTTTCGTGGACAATTGATTGGTTTAATATTTTTATAGTGGCGTTGCAAATATTCTTTTTTCGACACCTCCATACATCTGATCCATCTTTGTTAGTTTTCTTATGTAAATATTCATAATCGTTTCTAAACAAAATTTGATCTTTGATTTTTAAAGAGACGTTTGTGTGATAATAATCTTTTGATGTCGATGGCTGATTTTCATCCATATTGAAGGTGTGGATAACTAAAATATACAAAAACATATTAATAATCTATAATACAATAATAATTGTAAAGATATTATTATATTTTAACCTATGCAAGTATAGTTATTACTTTGTGTTAGAAAATAATTTATTTCTAAATTAAAAAGAAATGACATACACTTACCTTTTTTTATTAAAAGACTGCGAGCACTTACAGTAAGTACTTGTTTGTCACACTTCACACTTAAAGGTGCATCGCGAAGACTGCTCATTTAGATAAGCATTCCCGTTATTAGAACTCGTTAACCTTGACAAAGGGGTGTGATTGGTGAAATAGCAACCCGTGATGCTTTACTGTGAAGCGAGATAGAATAGATGTGTGGGAGGGAGAAAGCACTACCTGTCTGCAAATATTATTATGCACACTTGTCTTTTTCTGTCCTATTAAATAATTAGGAAAGTACATACTTATTTTGTTACTTTATTAAAGAATTGTTTTGTGAACTCTACTTTAACTTCTTTTTTTTGCGGTCCCAAAATACTACTAAAAAATTAATATTTAATTGATAGGTGGAATATTGGACCGCGGTCCCGGTCCCTAGAGCCCCACGACCCGTTTTGGACATATCCTTACTAAACGTGAAAGTTTGTGAGTATGGATGTATAGATGTTTGTTACTATTTCACAACAGAACGGCTGAACGGATCTGAATGAAATTTGGCACAGCACAGAGATAGATTATAGACTGGAATAACACAGACTACTTTTTATCCAGGTCGGACCCAATTCTGAAGTACACGCAGACAAAGTCGCGGGCAGATGCTAGTATAATATAAATTTCTTTCAGATCCGTAAATTTGAAATTTAATATTTTAATACTGATGTTTTGTTACAGTCATATGAACATTACTTTTAACAACGCTGTTTATTGTGATCCTCAAGGAAATGAATTTCTTTTTGAGGATTTGTTCTTACAAGGTCGTAATATTAGATATGTACACGTTCCTGAAACGGTGAGTACTTAGGGTGTATTAAATAAAATGATTGGTAGGGCTGTTACTTAGCGGTTTTTAGGCTTCAAAAGGTAGACAATTTATTTTATTTTCTTCAAATTGCAAATAAAATTTAAAATGAAAGAAAGAGTCAGCGCATGCCATAATACTGTGAAAGAAAGGGACCCAATACTTTTCATGTCACACTTCACTACATACGGACAAACTAGAACATATCAAATGTGTCTAAGACAACTGCTTAGTGCTATTTCTTTTCATCTTATGCTGCCTGTATCTATTCTCGCGCCCATTAGGAAAGCCTAAAATGTTTAGTTTTATAGGTATGGACATGTAGTGCGACTCAATTTTAAATGACATTTTACTATGAACATGGCGTATATTGCATGTAGGTATAACATTTAGCAGTGGCATAACGTGTAGGGGCAAAGACCTGGCCCCGGGCGGCTTGCGGGTCTGTTGGGGCAAATTTAGGGTTTCAGGTCAACATTCATACCACTACTTTCAAATCTTGAAACCGCTATGAAATAATCATATTTCTAACATGTTGAATATTTTATTATAGGCATCTATACTATCTACTATAAAACGCGAAATAGGCGGAAACAAGAAACCTCCCCCTGATAATAAAGACATCAACAGTTCTAGAAAAGTGAAAAAGGCCCTCAAGCAGCACATGCAAACCGTAGCTTCTTTGGAATAAATGAATAGTAAATACTTTGTATGTCAAATAAACAATCTAACATTATGAAATATCCATTACCTTGTAGTCTGTTGATGTTTGTTATTACTTAGTTATTAATAGCATAGTAAGTAAATGCATTTTAAATGGATACATCCATTTTAAAATTGTACATAATGCATTGTGCATAAAATAAAAATTAATGCATGAAATGCATAACATAAAAAAAAAAAACATTTATAATTTAAGTATTTAGAAATAAAACAATTTTCAATACATAAAGAAACTTTTATTATTTATGACTAATTTGTATTTTTACATATACTAATAGTATTTATCTTATTTTGGGAGATCTGCTAGGCCTGATTACTACTAAGTATTTATGATGTGTACCTACGTTTAAACTCCAGCAGGAAATTGGCTGCTAGAGTGATATGAGTGCAATGTATATTTATTGCGTAATCTACTGTGAATGTGCGCCCCATAAAAAAAATTGTGCTCTTTGTCGTTTTGAAAAAAAAAACGGAAAAACCGATTTCTGCTGAAACAACTCCTGTGGAGTAACGTTATTCCAGCAGGAAAATTCTAAACGAATGATCGGAGAGAAATATTATACATGGGCAGAGAGCTTAGGTATATTTGTCCAAAAATGGGGGCCGAAAATATAATTTGAGCGTCTTCAGGTTTTCGAGATAGGTATTGAATTTAACGTTTTGTAGAATCGTGTATCTTTAAAACCATTGCATGATCGCTTGTAGAATAAACATACACGAGTATTTTTTTTTTTTTTTCACGAATTATATGTTCCACTTATATCACTCTCGGAGCCACTTTCCTGCTGGAGTGACGAACACATTTACTTATATTATACTTTTTATTCAAATGGGAATGAGTTTCTTTTCTCAAATTAAATTAGTCCCGTTTTTTCATAAACACTTCATGAGTGGACCTGATCTAGCCCCCCTACAACAATGAAATAACACTGATCTTTTATGTTTGTAAAAGATGTGGCGCTATGCAA
Organism: Acronicta aceris; assembly: GCA_910591435.1. Classification (NCBI taxonomy): domain Eukaryota; kingdom Metazoa; phylum Arthropoda; class Insecta; order Lepidoptera; family Noctuidae; genus Acronicta; species Acronicta aceris. The sequence goes on along the minus strand of OU342760.1, from coordinate 9,264,380 downwards.
ACTAGTAGCATTCCTCTCACAACCTAAAAATTATCGCATTTACACGTGGTTGTATGAGCATATAGCTTTCTTGTACTATGTATTTGCACTGTTAGGCGGAACTCTATGCTTGACAGTAAAGAGTTTTGTAAAATACAAGAAATGCCATTTCATCTGCAGAAGTTAGTAAAATAAACTGTATAATTAATTAAATTATGTTAAATTACTTCAGATTATCATTAGAAGAATTGTATGTGCATTTGCTAGACTGATTATTTTGGTGATTTTCATTTGGATTCGTTTCATCATCATGAATGGACATCGGGCGTATGAGTGTGCTTTCATTATCCTTGTCATCTACGGTATCGTTTTTACTCTCTTTCTTGAAACTCAGAGTGGACTCATGATTAAGCCCAGAGCCAAAGGATGGAGGTGCGTCATTTTGAACTGTTGTTACTCGAACTCCATTATCGGGATAAGAAGACAAATAGTACTTTTGTTTTTCGTAATTAAAACTATTAATTTTCAATGCCTGTTGGGCAAACACTTCGTTTTTATTCAATTGCTCATTCGCAAATATTTGTTGACTGTTGGAAAATCCCTGAACATAGTTATTTATGACTAAGTTTTTGAAGTCGTAGTTTTCTTGTTTTTCCGATCGTAAGCTTTCATTTAATGGCGCTTTATAACAAATTTCTAATTTTCTATTGACCACATAGTTTTGTTTCGTTTGTGACGTGCAGTTGGCTACGCTTTTTATGACGTTGGTATTTTGTTTTTTCTGTACAATAACAACTTGTTTGAACGGATGCTTAGGAGGCCGATAGTGGTTCATTGGTTTTTGAAAAACAACATCATTATCTTTATAAGGAATTATTGGTGTGGTTGCCGCTTGCGGATCGGGTGCTTGACTGCACAGGTAGTTTGACTGGTTAATGCTAGTGATGATTGAAGTGGGACTCGGCGAGGATTGCATGACATTCGGTCGTTGTACGGCGTTTGGATTCAATGTACCTTAAAAAAACACATATAAATAAGTATTTACTTTCGGTTTATTAAAGTTGTGCCACAAAACTATTGAATGAGCAAAACAGTGTTCCGAAAGGTTACTGACATAGGTCTAGTGACTAGTTGTTGCAAGCAGGGCTGGTGAGCACGAGATTATTGGGGTTTTAATTGATATACCAAAAATATCCCCCCTAAACTATAGAACTTACACTGGTGAACTTGGCACACCTCTGCGTAATCCTGTCGGGATACAATCGTAACGGTATTTGTGTTCTTAGACAGGAATTCTTACGTCAGTAGGTCAGTGATAGCCTAGTGATATTATCATTGGACTGCCACGTCAAAGGCCAGACCTTTACTAATCCAAGGCACCCACCTCTTCCTCAGACACTTAGAAGTCATGTGCGTATTAATAGTTAATTATCACGCGCTTGTTCGCTGAAGTAAAACATCGGGAGGAGACCAGCATGTCTGAGATTTTCTTGACGGCATGAGAAGTCTGCTAACCCGCGCTAGGCCAGCGTGGTAGACTAATCTAATCCCTTTCATTCTGAGAGGAAGACCTCTCAGAATGAAAGGGATTAGATTAGTCTTAGATTAGCCGTATGCCCAGTAGTGGGACAGTATAACTAATGGGCATGATGATGATGATTTTAGAGCAACTTGACTGAATCTAAAACATTCTTAATAGGATAACAGACAATTTAATTTTTGTTTGTCCAACCAGAGACAAAAAACAATAATTTATTTTCAATTAATCAAGTTTTTCATTGAACTAGAAGTGACTGCGCAATATGGTTCAAAATTACGATTTCACGTGCAGTCTGAAAAGCATTCGTGTTCATTATCGGTAGTTTCATTTATACACTCGTACATGAAAACTTTTATATGCAATTGTCTCTGGACAATAGTGCGGACAGCTTGAATGATACGTACACCGCGCGCGTCGTTACGCATAGTGCATGACGTAAATCCTTACTAATATTATAAACGTGAAAGTTTGTGAGTATGGATGTAATATGGATATTTGTTACTCTTTCACGCCAGAACGGCTGAACGGATCTGGATAAAATTTGGCACAGATTATAGCCTGGTATAACACATAGGCTACTTTTTATCCAGGTCGGACCCAATCCTGAAGTCCACGCAGACAAAGTTGCGGGCAGAAGCTTGTATATTATAATTATAACTGCAGCGAGACAACATTCATTACATACACAGTAGGAAATCATCAATCAAAGTTTAAGCGACTGATAGAAGGCAGACATAAGATCAATACTTCGTATAGTATGTATACATATTACGTAATACATAATTTTTATACTGGTTTTTGCCAATCCTGAGGGAATTTTCACAATTTCATTCTTAGGCTTCAATTCAATTTTATTATTGTCCCTTTGCGGGGTGCAATATAATGTTATTTGTAAATTGTACTAAACCTTTATGAATCATGAATTAATTGATGACCTCGACCCTAATAAATGTATTTACTCCAATTACCTTGCGGTTTATATTTAGCCAGTTGTGCATACACTTGCTTGATACGTTCGATATTGATCTGTGACGCCTTGGAATGATCTAACATTGGCATCGGGTAGTCGCGGCCAATGATGCACCGTGCCGACTGCTGTACCGCGTCTGGGGCGACCCACGGCTCGTGAATGTATCGCGTCGGTATGTTCTTCAACGCCGGGATGTACCTCCTGTTAGAAAAGGTTAAAAGTAAGTAGGTAATAGATTTTCTATAAAGATAAGCGTAAAGTACATATTATTTAAGATGAATATATTACACGTCATATATTTTCCCAGCATCACTGCACCGATGCTTCATACCTACTATTGTAGTGTACGTATGTAATACGTAAAGATAACTGCACAACACGTGAACAATAACGTGTTATATGTTGTTTACTCTTGGAAAGGTACTTATAACAATATGTTGAGAAGACCCTGTCTGACCCGTGAAGGTATTGTTAGGTATCGATATCAGGTTCTATTACATATATTATAACGTTTAACGTTTCCGATTTATAGAGTATAACGTTTTATAGAAATATTTTGATTACAGAAACATTATTTATTATCGGTTAGGTGACAACCCTGATCCCGGAAAATGCGGATAAAACTTTAAAAAGTTGTAGTTTCTATGACGTTTAGGGGAAGTATAGGTGTGCGTTTCGATGGCGCGGCCACGGCTATATTTAAGAAACACGATGTCAAGATTTTGTTAAAATTTGTTTATGTTGATTCCCAAAACCATAAATTTGTCAAAGTTATGGTAAAAAAGTAATAAGAGTTCGAACGTGGCCACGGAGATCTTTAAAACTAAAGCTGAAGATATACAACAAAAAATCTAGGATTTTATGTTGTATATTTTCAATTTTAACCTAGGATTTTTTAGTGCATTTTTACATATTTTAACAAATTCAAATCTGGGTTTTACAAAAAACTTAGACGTCTGCGATGCTTTTTCAGCGAGATATCGGTGATAACGTGTTTTGCAGCGAGATATCGGTGTTAACGTGTTTTTCACCGATTCAATGGCGTGCCCATGGCGGTTTAGTCTTGCAGCTCTTAAGATACAAACCTAAAGGGTGAATATTTGAACAACTTTAGAACGTCATTAACTTTATCCCAAAGTTCCGAATGCAGATGTTTAAATCTACAATTATGATAATGAAAACTTAAACTACACCACTGCCGTCAAACAATAAGACAAGTATAAAAACAAAAAACAAAACTGAACTATGAAAGAGAAAATTACTATGATGAGAAGAATGATTTGTTAAATAATGTTCAAATATCCACACTAACCCTTTCTATATATTTACATTTAAAAAAAAAACAATATATTATTTACCTAAATTTCAGGTTCCTGCAACGCCTAGTTTCAAAGATCTCCATGGCCGCGCGTCTCAATGGCGCGGCCACCTTTAAACCCTTATAGCTTTTAACCATAACCTTGACAAATTTATGGTTTTGGGAATCAACTTTTATAAACTATTACTTAAGCCATTATTTAGGGAGCTTAAAGGCCCGTTGCATGACGATAGCAATGAGCAATACATTTATAGCGTAAGTCACATGAAATGCCGCAAGCTGTAAGACAGCTGGCAGTAAAAGAGCTTGGTATTATTATTCTGTAATTTAAAATATTCCCAAAATAAGGTGTAATCTATTTATATAACTCTATAAGTCAACGTCAAAATGTTTTATTTCAATTAGACCATTATAAAAGGTACTTATGAAAAGTCAAAACTAGTTGCACGGTTCCAAAAAGTCGATCTTATGGAGAAGACGGTCTAGAACGGCTAGACGGATTTGGCTAATTTTCATTTCCAAATATTTGTGGAAGTTCAGGGAATGGTTAAACAGTGAGAAAAAGTGTGAGGTAAATACTAAAAACAACAATTTCATTTTCCATAATAAATATTCCTAATGAGTGCGTTCAAAAATTTAATTTGTGACTAAACTTAGAGATGTCAAGCAGCGATGTTATGAAGCTCCGTAATCGTAACTGAAACTATCGGATATTCTTCATTAAAATCTTTCCGAAAACGTAACCGATCGGAATAAATATATTGTATTTCTCTTTTACTATACATTACCTGCGCTATATATTTTTGAAATAGCGATAACATATACATCACGCCTGTATTCCCAGAAGGGTTAGGCAAAGGTGTACTAATGTACACCCACAGTTCGCCGGTATGTTTAGGTCCCATGTAATAGGGGGTGAGCCATTAAGCGGGTACAAATTCAGATTCTGAGCTGCTACTGGGAATATCATAGCAAAGCCAATAACACTGCTCGATCTAGGAATCGAACCTAGGACCTCTAGCGTAGCAGTCGCGCTTGGCCATTGACTAATTAGGCAAAAATGGCAATATTTGTTAAAAGCTATAAAAATAAGTTTGGTATTCTGTACCTTCGTAAACATGCCGATAAAATCGTGAATATGCAATCAAAAACAGCACTCTTTTCTAAATAAATTGATAAATTGTAGGTGATAGGATGTTCCGCGGTCAAGTTAGTTACAGATAAAATAAAATGTACCTGATGAAATCACCATTGGGATCCGTTTTTCTTCCAAAACGTACAGGACAATAGCAGTGGAAAAATTGCTGGAAGAATGATGAGCACGAGAGCCACATCCACATGCCTGCATTGACAGACCAGTCAGCGTCGAGAAGCAATTCGTCGAACACCTGCAGGAACGGGGACCCTCCTCAAATTAACAGGTGTAGGAGGCACGGCGCGGGGCGCGGCGGTCAAACAAAAGTGATTCGTTAAACAAATAAGTTATATGAGATGAAATATGATTTGATTTTAATCGATTAGCTTTCTTTAGACCGATTTCACTTTATTTTTATGAGTCCATAATTTCAATGGAATCAGAAAAACTTTTAGTAAAATGTGATTAAAAACGAACATCATGAGTATTACTCGATTAATTATTTAATTATTAATGTTTGTTTTCCAAAATTATTCGGTAATCGTCATATCTAAAAATCTCTCCTTGCCTTCATTCCTTCTTCCCATGAGATCCACAAGTCGCCTCTAGTTAGAAAACAAGCTACTGCATGCCTGGCCAAGTGGTGAATCCAACCTTCTTCTCGTAATTGTATCATTATTGCATCTATCCATGGGAATCCAGTTTGCCCCTGGAATTATTATTATTAAGACGATGAAGTTAAAGATTTTTTATTAGGGTTTTACTTAGACACACCATGGAATTTCTCTTTAAAATACAATAAAATTAACGTCCTATAAAAGATGCTAGGAAAATAAGTTTGGCCTGAGTAAATAATGGTATTCATATGGGAAAAAGAATACAAGTTTATAAAATTAAAAAATAACAAACTAATAAATATGCTGAGCTGTTGGTAATCCTTAATATACAATGACTAATGAATAAAAGTGAGAAGCAGACTAGGGATATGACCATAGGACTGCCAAGTCAAAGGTCTCGAGTTCGAATCTAAGGCATGCACCTCTGACTTTTCGAAGTCATGTGCGTATTAATAAATAATTATCACGCGCTTAAACGGTGAAGGAAAACATATTGAGGGAAACTGCATGCCTGAGAGATTTTCTCAACGGCGTGTGAAGTCTGCCAACCCGCATTAGGCTAGCGTGGTGGACTATAGCCTAATCCCTCTCATTCTGAGAGGAGACCCGTGCCCGGCAGTGGGTCATTGTAATGGGTTGATTATGTTATGTACATAATGAATAAAACCTTTTCCGATCCGTGAAGGTATTGTTACGTATCAAGATCCGGTTCTATCTACAAAATCATTTTCAATTACAAGAATAAAAAATCCACGAAATAAAAATTATAACACGAGGAAACTGATGTTTCCATCAGACTGGCCCCGTCGAATTTGATTTTGAATTTGACGTCAGTACTTACGAGACTTTATAAAAGAGGTACATTGAAAATGAAGGCAGTACATAACAATTATTACCATATGCTTATAAAGGATTTAAACACGGTATTATTACTTACCACTAACCTTACCCCACAGGTTAATGGTTCATATTGAAAATATTAATACAAATAAGTACACGGATAATTTCTGACTGTCTTTGAGCAACTTAGGCGCTACAAAAAGTTGCACTATATGTAGCACTTCCGTATAAAAATAGATCTTATGCTTGTAACAAGGAGTACATTCGATTGGTACATATCTCGTTATCAAATTCAATGGGGCCGGGCCGGTCTGACTGACACCCAAACATAATAAGGCCCTTGATGGTTTTATAATGTTTAAAAAATTTGCCTGATTTTGGGGTAATTGTGGCAATTTGGGCATGATAACCTTTAATTTTCAACTTAAATTGTATGTTTACTTTCATGAATATTAAATGTTTCTTTTTTTTAATTGACTGATGTGATGGGGTATAATTATGCTCCTTTCGGATCGAGTGTTATGCATATACTATTGGACCCGATGAGCAGTGAATAAGAGTAGGTAAGTAGCATATTTTGTTACTTATACATTGGACTATCAAAATACTTACACTGGCCCATTTCGCTAGAGCTTCTTGATTTTTTTCCCAAGGTATTTGGACACATATAGGATTTCCTTCCATACGATCAAAATTAGGATTGCGTGTTGCAGCACAATAGAAAAATTCTCTCCATAATATTTGTCCATGTAAAGATAGTGGCGGTCGTACTCTTTTGACTCTTTTGTATAATTCCGTCAACTGATAATAAAATAATCTAGTTGACAAACAACCAAACCTGAAATGACGATATTTCTTAGTAAAATTTCTTATAAGAAAGTCACAAAACAAAAAACAAATTAGTAGATCCTCTGACCTTAAGTATGGCGATAGGCCTGTCTGGCTTGCTAACAATGATTGTGGTGTCATTTTAGGACGCCCAAATGAAGCCACCCAAGCTTTCCTTTCGAGGTGCCTTTCTAATCTAGCTAAAGCTTCACTCTCTCCGCCGATCCAAACGGGAGGTTTTAATCCTTCAGTGTCGAATCCTAAATAAAACAAGTGTTAGAATGTATGTAGACAGTGGATGTGTTTTATTTCTATCACGTCTTGTTTTTGAGGTAAACGCCGATAACTTTTATACAAAGGTCGTCTTGCCTTAATTTGCACGGTGGATTTAACAAGTACTTACTGTTGTTTTTTTTGCACGTGGTTATAGACCTACTGATAAGTGTTATTTGATTAAATTTTGTTTTTTCAAAATTAAATTAAGTAAACAGTGTTATAAGATTTTTATTGGTAAAAATTTACAAATGAATTAGCTTGTACTCTAGATGCATAACTAGGGTCATTATTTACGCTAGGCTGAATTTGTTGGGCCAATTGATAACATTTAATTTTTTAACACCCATCCTAACTAATATTATAAATACGAAAGTGAGTTTGTTTGTTTGTTTGTTACGCTTTCAAGCCTAAACCACTAAACCGATTTTAAAAATTATTTCACCAATAGAAAGCTACATTATCAGCGAGTAACATCGGCTGTATTTTTTTTATTAGACATCCTTACGAAAATTACAATAATGTAACCCAAGGTTATTGTGCGCTGCCATTTTGTTATTTGTTAGAAAATTTAGGTAACCTACTACGGAGATCCCTTCGACACTTTATTATTATAAACATGAAAGTTTGTTTGGTACAGATATAGATTATAGTCTGGAATAGCACAAAAGTAGACTGTTTTTATCGAGGTCGGATACAATACTGAAGTCCACAGATACGAAGTCGCGGGCAGAAACTAGTATATTATAATTTTATTTGAAACTAGATCGAGAAATAGGATACTTACCCGTATTTTTTATTTTCCCGATATTCAATCATTTTCATATTTATTTTCGACATTGAAGTTATTTCTATTCTAAACAGACGTAAGTGCCAAATGACGTCATTTGTACGGTTAAACGGGTTAAACGGTGACGTTTTTATGACCCTTCAAAAATTGTCTTTTGTCAGATTGACATTAACATAATAGGGTGTTACACCCATTTTTAAAAAGTGCCTCATTTAGATTCTACACACTGAAACGGAAAGGCTATACTATACCTGAAACCAGACATTCTTAAGGTCATCACTAATGACTATGTGAAGTCGGAAATTAATTTGCATTATATATTAATACGATTTTTGATGTTCTAAGTTTTCACAAAAATTTTGCATTATGCAGCCCTAAATGAGCCGTTTTTCTGAACTCTCATTGACCTAATAAAGCTAAATAACATAGATGTGACATAATATCAGATGATAGTAAAATGTCTAACTACATATTGCAGCTCTGAGGCAAAAAAAAATTTGACAAGTCTTATGATAACGCCGTTATCGTAATATCATGGGAAATACGTTAGAAGATACAATATGTAAGTAAGTTAGTACGTGCTACAACAACGAGGTACTTGCCTACCTGCAAATGTAAATGCCTACATTATAAATTTACCTAACAATTGGTAACTGGAGTTTAAAACTTTTATTGTTCCCATAATTTGCTGTTGGACAGAAAGCTAGCTATCCAGCCAGACCCTCGGGCAGCCCGTATGATGGTAACTTTGATAGAAAACCCCGGTGCCAGACCCGATGGAATGCCTTCGCTACATCAAGGTTTGCTGCCAATGCCTCACCCTGACTCTCAACGGCAATAGCCCAGCAGTGGTAATGTTTATTACACTGTCATTATTTATGTTACACTTAGTATTGTTTTTAATAGGTATTTCTTTTGTGTAGATTTTATACTATTATTATTTATGTTAGATGTCTCATATTTTTGTAATCATTATTATTTACTTAAAACTTGGGTGGTATAATAAAAAATGTCTATATCCATATGCTCTATTTAATTATTACATTAATTTTAGTTTGCCGGCAAATAAAAATAGCCCAATCTGGGTGATTTTTTTTTGGATGAATAACTAACATTTTGTGTATTATTGGTCTTTTCCCGGTACTTTCTTGACAGAGTAGTATTTGGTTAATCAAAGTTAATGTTTTTATATTGTAAGGTAAACATATTGTACTCATCTAAAAATTTGCTTTGTTTGTAAAAACTAGCCAAGTGGAATCTTGAGCAGAATTATTTACAGAACTTGGCACCCATTTAGATCTCAATTCTTTTGTCGGCGATCGACGACCACGTCTATTCTTAATATTCCCATTTTCAAATTTATGTTCTTGATAGGAGGATTTCTCTTGCCGGATTTAGATTTAACATCAAAAATCTACAAGAAATGATGTACCTCATCCCTGCGTTTTCTTTGTTAACTACAGTTATTCCGTGGAGTGGAAAGAGGGTGGGGAGGCATTTACCCTACAGTTGGACGACAACGGCTGAATAATAATAATAATAACAGTAATTATATTAAATGGAATATTTTGTCAATGTATACAGCATATATTCTATTAAGGAATACATAATATGACTCCCATCCTAGATTCCCTTTTGGACCACTAGCCTTGAGTTGTCCCGTAAACTGGTTTTATTTCAATAGTTTTATTATACGTATAATATACAGCATGTGGCGTAACTAAACAGTGGATAATCCTACAGTTCCTGATGATAGATAACGTCTTCGTTTATTAGTTCTCACTGTTTGAATGTCGAATTTCTACGGACTATGGTATGGCCTCTATTATTTTTATTAGACTTGAAACATACAACTAATTTCGTATTTTGGTTCAAATAAATAAATAAAGTTTTTTTTTTTATTCGGGAAGAGCATCACCAACTCTATCCTTATTCACCATTTCCGCCACAGCCTTTATAAAGCCAATAGTTTGTGTGTCGTTACATTACCAAGTTCTTCGAGTGTGGGTACGCCAAACCGATCATCATGATCTTCGGATAATGGCGTGGTAGCTCCATTGAGCATTTGTGCTGATAATGGTGCCTCTGCAGGTGGAGGAGGGGGCATGCTAGCTATCAATGCCTGGAACTGGTGGTATGTAAGAGGCGCTTTGCCACCGTTTCGTTCTATGATTCTGCAAATAAGAACAGAAAGTGAGTAACTATTATAATACAAAATTGCTAACGCAGTCTGCCCACTACACCGTCGCATACCATGACCGTACTATGAACTTAGGTATCAGACAAAAAAATATTCTTTGTATTGAGAAGTATGAGGCCATGCCCACTATACCGTTCCGTCACCGTTATTTTGCTAGTGCAGGTACGCTATGTGCATGGCACGCGACGTTGTCGAAAACCGAAACGGATTATTCCTTTTGTCTTCCATAACTTCGACCCCGCTGGGAGCCTGGGATTTTTTTCGCAATGTCCCCCAATGGGAACAATAGGAAGGCTTTATCCTTTTCTTCCCCAGGACTTCAGCCTCACTAGAGGCCAATAGGATGTTTCTTCCTGTTATCCCCCAGCGGGGACAATTTTTTTATTATTATTATTCAGCCGTTGTCGTCCCACTGCAGGGCAAAGGCCTCCCTACCCTCTTTCCATTCCTCACTACTCAAGGCAATTTGGGGCCAATCCTTCCTGAAGAAGTCAAGCTCATCCCGCCATCTCCGTCTAGGTCTGCCGCGTTGTCGTCTACCGTTATGTGGGACCTACTCGGTAGTTTGTCTAGCCCACAACTCGTTTGACATGCGGCAGACGTGGCCAGCCCAGTTCCATTTTAAGCTGGCAGCTTTTTGGCCTATATCGGCGATCTGGGTTTTGGAGCGCTGTACGCTATTTTTGATACGGTCTGTTAATTTGACTTCCATCATATCTGGGACAATGGGAGTTTTTATTCCTATGGAGTTTAAAATAATGAAACTTCGTAAAGTTTAAAATAAATATTTACATTTTGGCACTGATTTATGACATTTATTTCTTTTTCTTTTAGTACAAGCCGACACAACAACACCTTTATTCAATTATCGCTTTACGAAATATCGAAATCCCGCTCTCAGTAATACTGAGCCATGATGTCAAATGGCGCGCTGTGTGTGTGGGAGTGTACTAAAAGAAAAAGAAATAAACGTCAAAAATAAATATTTATTTAAAAACTAGCTTTCACCCGCGACTTCGTCCGCGTGGAAAAGTTACTTTGGGCAGCATTTTTTACAGACAATATCTATACATTGAAAACTAAAGTTTCAGCCAATACAATAAAACAGTTATTTTATAGCAATTTTGTCGAACAAAATATTTTAAATTGATATAACTTTTTTATTTATGGATCGATTGAAATAAAACAAACACTAAATGCGCACTTACGGGAAGTTTAGCGGAATACAAAAGTGACTGCATTTAAATGCATGTAAAGCCGTTTCTGAGATTAGCGTGCACAAACGCACAGACAAAATTAAAAAAAAACCATTATTTTGGTTTCTAATGCGTTGATTAATGTAATAATAGTTTCTCTCATATATCTTCCATGTACAGATAGCGATCAGTAAAATTTTTATTATATGTACCTATAGAGGTATAGATTTACGAATTTTGGGCCTCTATTGACTCCTAGTGAGGCCAAAGTTCGGGGGGACAAAAGGGAAAATCGTTCCCACTGTCCCTGCTGGAGGACAACAGGAAAAGAACCATTAGCCCGGAGAATTGGGCCGGAGTTCTGGGGTACAAAAGGAATAACCCCAAAAATATATAACATAGGGTATACCCTATATTATATAGCCACCTACAGGTGGCAGGCGAAGGTGAACTAGGGAACTAGGGTAGTTATTACAAAAAGATATTAATTAACAAAAAAATATTTTACTATTGATATTAAAAGACCTTGTCTTAGCAAAAATATAGTTTTCACTGGTCAAATAGAGACACGTTCTGCTGTTGAACTTCTTAATTTAGATAAATTGCAACAGCGTAAAATGAGGTTTTTTCTTAGATTCTTCGATATAAAGTATAATCTCAGAAGTGCCAATAAATTGGTAGGGTGTCATGCCAAAATTAGGTCACTTAATCCTTTACAACTGAGAGAACGAGGAACGACGACAAGGGTAACACACGCGGTTGATACGCGGATTCTACGGTCACTAAAACCGGTCTGCACGGATATGGGACGCTGTTCATACGTTTGGCGTTCTAGAGGGTATAGTAGTACGTGTCGTGCGCGTTTCCGTGCCTGATACATTCTTAGTACGGTCATCGTATTAGACGGGGTAGTGGGTAGATTCCTTTAATCACCATCCCCCGTGTCTATTCCCTATTATGTTGGGATCGGCTTCCAGTCCTAATCATGCGGCTGAATATCAATATTTAACACGAAGTAACTGCCATCAGACCTCCTAAGCCCAATTTCTGGGCAATACCGACATCCAGAGGGTAGACTGCTTGTCAGGCTTTTTTGAGCATCTAACTAACAATTGATATGGATATACTGGTTTCTGACACTTACGCGAATATTAGACATTGAAATAAAACTACTTTTTTCGGATTCTATCGCGTTGTATTGATATTATTTAATTCCCGACAACTTAGTCGGGAATTAAGTAAATAATATCAATACAACGCGACAAAATCCGTAAAACTAGTTTTATTTCAATTGTCATAGATGTTCGTTTGACAACCGGGACCGATGGCTTTACGAGCTCTCCGAGGCACGGATGGGTCTCGATGTGTTAAGAAAGGTCACCCATCCACAGGCTGACATCAACGATGGCAGCTTAACCTTGCAGATCAGTTAATCAACTTAGTTATTAGTTGATCAGCTTAGCCACGAGGCCCTCACTAAACAATTAAAAAATATTCTTATAATCAGTTAAAACAATCATAGGTACTTACTGATCCAATTTGTATAAAGTGTGCGAAACACGAGATGTCACTGTGATGCCGACCTCGCGACATTTTGACATAATATTGTGGTCCCGCACTCGGCCGTAAGGCTCGGGATCTTCCTCGAAGGTCAATGCGGTAGTGCCCCATTCTCGGAACAATTTTGGTAAAGCATCCGCGGGTTGCCCGCGAACCACGAATAGGCGCGAGTTAAGTTTCCGTAAACTACTATCTAAGTCTTCTAAACATTGTAGAAGAAACCTGTCAAAATTAGTTTACTGATGAATTATATGGAACAGCATACTGTAGTGCAGTGATGGCGAACCAAAGGCACGCATGCCATCGTTGGCACGCGACAAAGTATTTTGGGCACGGGACTTAGGTAGGAATCTCTTATGTAGGCAAGTAATAGAAACACATCTGTTAGTATCAAGTTAATAGACAGAGAAAGAGATTTTGTGAGTGAGGTACCTGCCATATTGATGTAGAATTCGTACGAAAGTTGTTAATGTTTAGTTCTACCCTCAGAGGAAAGACGAGTACAGTCAACTTTTAACCGACTACAAAAAGGAGGAGGATCTCAGTACGACTGTGTGTTTGTATGTTTGTTACGCGATTATTCCGTCAATTATGAATCGGTTTTGATGATTCTTTTTTTGATCAGTAGGTCATATTTCAGAGGTGGTCCCATAAAATTTGGTAAAGATCTGATCACAAAACTTTGGAACAAAATAACAATAACACGTAACGACCGCGTAAATGATAACGTCGTCTATATAGGTAAAATTCTACTCGCTACTCAAAGTGTTGAAATAAAATAACTTTTAAGAAAAAGCAAAATCGTTTTCAAAAACATAAAAAAGTAATGTTATGTACGGTTCGGATAAAGTTTCGGAAGTCGTGGTAAAATCAAAAGATCCAATCAAATCCCAAGACACCGACTGCGCTATACCAGGATAGAAACTAGCACTTTACAAACCTAGGGCCAAATCTATTATGATGTAATAATCTATTATGGCTAGGTTCAAATCCATTATTGAACTGCTTTGAATTTATTTTGAATACAGATAAAATATTGAACTTTGATTAGCAAAGACATGATTTGATTGGCAGACTGCTAAAGAATTGCAAACAAACACACACATACTGGATATATACATTTTTGTTAACAGCCCTTCATGGTGACACAGTCACACAGGTGAGGCAGTAGATAATTGAATAATTCAAAATTAGTTTTTACTAGGACGTTCTCCTGTATCGTGGGTGCATTACATACACAAATTCTTAAATATACAAACATCCAGACCTGATACAACTACTTGTATCTTCTACAACTATGTGTATCTTAACTACTTTGTATGACCTGTAGGTCATACAAATATTTGCTACGTGAGGGGATCGAACCCACAACGCGCGGCACAGAAGGCGTGAACTGATGACCGGTGATGTACAAAGAACTATGCTTCACTCGAGGGAACTACACATTACAAATAAAATGTGTGGGCTGTCGCCCTCGCAAGCTCGGTCCTTAAATGGACACTCATTAGTAATGTGTCACTTTCTCTCCTTGGTGAACAATTTAGGTACTATTCATATAAATTTTCTGGTCACCGGGATTTAACAAAGTATAAGTAAAGTAAGATTGTCTCATTTAAAGCTTTACCTCCATTTGTTGATGCCAACATTAGAAGAGCTGGCGAACCAAGGATCTATAATGAATACACATCGAAAAGTTGCTGCATCCAGTAGGCCCTCCTTTAACGCTGGGTTATCATGTAGGCGTAGACCTTTTCGGAACCAGTGCACGATATGCTTTCCAGTAGGTCGTCGTCCTGCGGGTGTGGATGCAGCCGGCGGAGCTAATCCCGATGCAGTGGTAGCATGTGTGTTTGTACTGGACACCGGCAGCGTCTCAGTGGCAGTGGACATCGTTATGTAGTTACCCACATCGCACCTGTACAGAATAACCTACTTTTGATTTTTGATATCTAGAATTAGGTATTCAATCACATCATAAAATAAATTGATATTTCTGAAAGCAACTTGTAACAAAAAATAGGTATAACTACACACTTACTTATTACAATAATTTTAGCAATAACAAAGCTTCCATTCCAAAAATTTCTGATACTTATATAAAAACTAGCTTTTAACCGCAGTTACGCTCGTGTTGATGTTTTTAAGTAACTGTCAAAGTTATAATCATTATCATTATAAAGTAAATGAAATAAGGGGAATTGTACAAACACACTTTAAAAATAATGTTCCACAGTAAGGTCAGATACATGCACTCGCAACCGGTGCATATGTATAAGAAGATGTATGAATGTAGAAGAAGCAAGAATCGTAGCATATGGCGGTGTTAGTAATATTAGAATGCACCCCTATTTAGTGATTTTTAGGATAGTACCTCTCTACCCTTCCATTTCCTTTCTCTATTCTCCATGATTGATTACCTACTGTGTGTGTACCACATTTCACAATAAAACTATTATTAACAATAAACTATTTATTATTGTTTGGTCTATAGTTTCTGCCTACCCTTGTGGGAGATAGGCATGAGAGTTTTAATTATGCCAAGTACTCCCTAGGTTTCACAAACTAAAATGATGTGCATGTACACAACATTTATAGTCAAACAGATTTCAGGAGATGGAACTAGTATACAAACTAAAAAAAAATTTCATTATTGAATATCAACAAAAATAAAATCATAAATTACACTCACCTCTAATTTCTTTATATCAAAGTCCAGTGAGTTGAGCTTCACAAAACAAATTTCAGATCGGTACTCCACTTGTAATCAAGACAACTCTTTCACAATACAGCTTCTGATTATTACTACTTCTACTATATTTTATGGAAGCAAATCATTAAGATAAAGGATCAAAATAAATGCTTTCGCAAGTATTTGAAGTATTGATAAACTAGACACTAAGCATTCTAGAACTTTTAGAATATGTTACGTCGGTCTAAGGGAGGCGGTAATCACAGAAGTGGCGAACAAAAGTACTGAATTACGAGAATAAAGTAGAAATGTCAGACCCGTCCACGCCACTTGCAACGTGACTACAACAAGTACAACGTGACCTCAATGTTTGTATATTAAAATGTATATTGTTGTACAGTACAGCAAACACACCTTCAAACAAATGGATATACCATTTCAATAAGGAACCTTAGGAATTAAGATTAGATTCACTAATACGAATTTAACTCGACGGAAAGTTTAACAAAAACCCTACAAAAATAAATTGTAGCTTTAGCAAATTATTAAATACACATTATGAACATTATTAACGACATTTGAATGACATCTTTATCGAGTACAGAGTACATAGTCTGTGAATGACATGAGTGAAATAAACGACACAGGACACTGACCTTTCATTAATGACAAAGACATTGACAGCGTGAGCTTTAAGTAGTGAAGAAAAATCTGTAAGAGGAAAGTTAGGGTAGGTATACCTCAGAAGAAAGACAGGCAAGGTATACTCTTTGATAGAGGTTATGTTTGATAATTCGTGTTATATCCTACAACCACTAACCTCTTTAATACTCTACATAGAGATCAGTGCCTACAATAGACAGCTTGATACGCGTGACAGCTGTCATCGAGATCACGCGCATGAAGTTCCATATTTTTTGTCAGTCAAAATGGACTCATCTGCGCTTTCATTTACTTGGACAAGGCTTATGACAGTGTGTGGATGGATGAATTGTGGTCAACGCTGGCTATGTACGGAGTGGACAAGCGCTTGGTGCGGGCACTGAAATCCATTTACAGGGATTCTAGTGCCTGTGTTAGGCTAATTGGGGCGTACACAGGTTGGTTTAATATCTCCAGAGGTGTTAGACAGGGTTGTGTCGCGTCACCATGGCTGTTCAATCTATATATGGACAGTTGTTAGGCAGACTTGAAAGAGAGTGATTGTGGGTTGAGAATGGATGAGTTACATGTCAAATGCCTTCTTTATGCTGATGATCAGGTTCTACTTGCATCGTCAGCGGAAGAGTTGCAAGACATGGTAGCTTTAACGAATGAAGCATACAAGATGAAAATAAATGTTAGTAAGACGAAAGTGATGGTTTTTGAAAGAGAAGAAGGTGTATGTGTGTGTGACGTAAAGATAGAGGGTAAGAGTGTGGAACAGGTGAATGAGTTTGTTTATTTGGGAAGTGCGTTTACTAGGGATGGTAAGATTGATGCAGATGTGGAAAGGAGAGTGAATGCAGGAAATAAAGTGAATGGTGCTATGCATGTAGTTGTGGTTAACCAGTTCGTGTCAAAAAAGGCACGGTTGGCTATCCACAATGGTGTGCTGGTACCTACACTTGTGGAAGTGAATGTTGAAAGTAGAATAAATGCAGTGGAAATGCGTTCCTTGCGAAGTATGTGTGGTGTAACTCGGAATGATAGATTGAGGAACAGTGTGATAAGACAACGTTGCGGGCTGAAAGATGATGTAGTGACGCGTATTGAAAAGAATATGCTGAGATGATTTGGACATGTTGAAAGAATGAATGAAAGACGATTAACGAAAGGAATTTATAAGGCGAATGTCAGCGGCAGCGCCGGTAGAGGTCGCCCTAGAAGGACATACGCCGATCTTATTGGCGAAATCCTTCAAAAAGGTCAGGTGCGTAGCACTCGCAACCGGCGTGTATGTATGAGAAGATGTATGAATGTGGAAGAAGCAAAAGAAGTATGCAAGAATCGTAGCAAGCGGCAGTCTATAGTTTCTGCCTATCCCTGTGGGAGAAAGGCGTGAGTATATGTATGTATGTATGTATGTCAAAATGGAAGAGTGGCGAGAAAATGTAAAGTGTACTTTGTCGGTTTTATACTATTTTCCAAAACTTGTGTTTCTCCGACGTTTAATGTGTAAAATTGGATAGCCATTAAGTGCTCGTGAACGTGTGCAAATGACAAAATTGAAAATAGTAACTTTTGTGTTCACTCCTAAACTCCATAGAAGCCTTAGTGAAGTTTCTATTGTTTTACTGGGGATTATTCTGTATACTAAACACTGGCAAACATAAAAAGTGTGGCACCATATAATATATTTGAAATATTACTTGTCGATTAGGTATGATCTTGATTTGTCAACCAGTAGCTTTCGAAAAAAATCGAAAACAGATTAAAAAAATAAAATCTTTATGTGTTGTAAGAATAATATGTTGGGCAATATGAATAAAATATTGCCCAATTTTCCTTAAAAATAAATACATAAATAAAATGGATCAGTATAAAATACGACATGGCTGTAGCCAATTTCCTTTGTTACAAGTATAATTTTCACCTCGGTCGTATAAAAAAGAAACGTCATTTGACACTATAAGTCCTGGCGGGCTGATACTAGTATTTCTATATAGTCTGTTGATTCAATCTTATTGCCTGGGGTTAGCTTATTCAGTTATTATAGCTATTTATTAATCAGTAGGAGCAGCGATTTTTGTGGACCATAAAACTTTCTTTCCTGGAGTAACTTCGTTATGTTCAAGATTATTTTAAGAACCGGTATTATACTTGCCACCCTTTGAGTAAATAATCAACCCATTACACTGTCCCACAGCTGGGCACGGGTCTCCTCTCAGAATGAGAGGGATTAGGCTATAGTCCACCACGCTGGCCTAGTGCGGGTTGGCAGACTTCACACGCCATCGAGAAAATCTCTCAGGCATGCAGGTTTCCTCACTATGTTTTCCTTCACCATTTAAGCGCGTGATAATTAACTATTTAATACGCATATGACTTCGAAAAGTCAGAGGTGCGTGCCTTGGGTTCGATCTCGAAACCTATGACTTGACACACAGACTAAGAGATATGACTTGACAGTCCAACGGTCATACCACTAGGCTATCACTAGGCAAACACAAACAGACAAAAAAAATTATAATGAGGTGGTGAAAGAATGAACGAAATTGAATGAACTTAAGTAATGTATGCTAACTTTTGTTTTAAAGGAGATGTTTTAGAAATGTATGGAGCCTGGGCCAGCTCCACGTACACTATATGTAAATACAGGTATACATTATAGGAACTGATTTTTAATGTTAATTTATTTTAATTTCACTTCGTTTTCTTGTACATTCAAAATATCTTGGTCAAGAAGAGCAACACAAAACATTAAAAATACAATATGGTACGATCCGCCATATAGTATTTTTAATGTTTTGTGTTCGAAATCAATTTGTTAAAATAAATGACACTGACATTGTCGCTCTAAAAATTATAAAATGCAATGCAGGTACGAAAATATTTGGTTTCGTTTCACTATTATAATGTTCTACTCAACTGCGTCAACACATTATTTACCTATTTAATAAGCAAGGGAATAATAAGCAAGGGACTTAGAAACTGGATACCTCGGTGTCAAGAACAAGAAACGGAGCCTCGAATGGTATCTTGTTAATCAAACTATTCCTGCAGTTTAATTTTTTGGTGACTATCAATATACCCTGGACTGCGATAATTCATAGGAAAGCAGTGAAATATGCTGATGACTACAAGTTATTGTTAAAGTGCTTACCTATTCCATTACAGAAATGCAAATATTTATCCAACTATACAGTTCCATGTTATTTTGTACCTACTATTAACGACAGAGGAATGAAATAAGAAATCAGTCATGATGAATAGGTTATATAGGTATATGTAATATAAATAAAACAATTTGATTACGATTTTATTCATTTTCCACATCATTCCTTATTAATATTCCATCCAAAAATTACGCCAGTGCTTCTATGCTTTCATAGTAGCGAGCCTGACCCAAATACCCTGATCCTTCCCTTGCTAGTAAGATATATGTATAATAAGTTCAGCTCTGCATAAAATTATCTTTTGTGACTCCAGTCCAGAATTTAAAGTCTATCATCGATACATAGGAAATTAAACTGATTCGAAACTGAACAAAATCAAATTGATTTGTCATCCTGGAACCAATAATATGAAATTAAGAGTGATTTTAGATATTATAGGTAGTTATATGGACAACTCTTCTTATCCATTAATTTTGTTCTTGCAACTGTTATTCTGTATCAGAATAATTATTAAGAACAGTCCAGTGCCTTCTATATAAAAAAAATGCTCACCGAGGTGCTTACCTCTCTTGGAATTGGCAATTGTTTCAACATTCTTTCGGGACACTCGGGTATAGAGTGAGCATGCCTCATAAATAAAGTGCTACTCCTAACAAACATTGCTATCATGGCGGTGCTTGAGCTCGCGATTTTCATGTGCTGGAGCAATAGCTGTCGACAGTTCTTGCAATATAATGTCAAAGCATTGGGAACACATTATTTTCATCAACCTAAAATAAAACAAAAAAGAGGATACAAAGTGTTCATGGTTATAAAACTTTACATTATAGAAATAAATAAAATATTTCAACATCTTTAACCTGATAGCCAAGATGCTGCTCAATCTCCAAAATTATTTCGGGTCCCATTTCACCGTCAACATTATATTAAGGTTCATGTACATCTATGACAAAAAAACACTATAGGCAGTACGCCATTGTCAATAAACAATAAATCTATGTCCGTAGTAGTAAACTGGGTCACAAAAAATCACTAAAACTCTGAATTAAAATAATAAAACAATAATCCTAACAGTTCTGTGCAAACAGTGGTATAAGTAACACGAGCCCTCAGAGGAAAGACAAACACTTTCCTCTGAGCACGAGCCCAACGCTTAAAAAAAAGTAACATAATAGGTAGGGGAAAAAGTTTCTTCGCATTTAATAAAACTCTAGACGAAAACTCTAGACATTTTTTTTTCAAAGTTAATTAACATTTAATTATAATATTTTTGCCATCTTGTGGGTAGTGACATGATCATGATGACCATTGTTGTAGAAATTTTGGGACTTCTGAACAAAAAAATGTGACAAGTAGTTTTGGCAGTCCTCTCTTGATGTTAACCTGACACTGCCTAAAGAATTCTGAAGAGATCGAAACAGGTGGAAATCTGAAGGTGCAAGGTCAGGGCTATATGGCGGATGCATTAACACCTCCCAGCCAAACTCTCTTAATTTTTGCTGAGTGGCCAAATATGTGTGTGGTCTAGCGTTATCGTTATGAAAGACCACACCCTTTCTATTGATCAATTCCGGCCGCTTTCTACCAATTTCTTGCTGTAATCTCATCAGTTGTTGGCAGTAAAGATACGAATCGCTGGTTCTGCCTGGCGGTAAAAGCTCATAATGAACAATGCCCTTCCAATCCCACCATACACACGGCATCACCTTATTGCGAGTTAACCCGGGTTTTGCCACAGTCTGTGAAGCCTGACCGACCTTTGACCACGACCTTTTTCGCACGTTCTTGTCGTACGTGATCCATTTTTCATCACGAGTTATCAATCTCTTTAAAAACGGTTCAGTTTCATTACGTCGCAATAAAGAATCGCAAATGAGTACACGGTGCATTAGGTTTCTTTCAGTGAGCTCGTATGGCACCCAAATATCGAGCTTTTTTGTAAACCCAGCTTTTTTCAAATGGGTCAAAACTGTTTTGTGGTCAATCCCCAGTTCTTCAGCTACGTCGTAACTACTAATATGGCAATCTTGCTCCACTTTTTCAAGAATTGCGTCAATTTTATCTGTAACAGGGCGACCAGAGCGAGGTGCATCTTTAACATCAAAATTCACGGATTGAAAACGCTTAAACCAACTTTGTGCTACTCTTGCTGACACTGCATTATAAACGTTACAAATTTTTTTCGCGGCTTGCGTTGCATTTTTCCCCTTTTTGTAATAAAACTTTAAAATGTATCGAATTTCTTCATTAGATTCACTCATTTTGACAGAAAGAAAAACAAATGAAAAATAGCGGGAAACAAATTTTTACAAATTTGTTTCTTTTTTTAAAATGTAACTTTTTTAATGTTATCAAAATCAGCCAGATAAAAATAGTACAGCCAAAGATTTTTTATTAAAAGTATTTACATACTAAATGCGAAAAGACTTATTCCCCAACCTAATATATCGTCAACCTTTGTTTTGACGACACGATTGGCGTAGCGGTTGAGCGATCAGCTTCTGCGCCACGTGTTGTGGGTTCGATCCCCACACGGAGCAAATATTTGTATGATCTACAGGTAGTTGTTTTGGGTCTGGGCGTTTGTGTATGTGAGAATTTGTGTTTGTAAACGCACCCACGATACAGGAGAAATTCCTAGTGTGGGGCAACGTTTTTTAAAAAAAAAAGAAAAAGAAAAAAGTTTTAAACGACACCTTTCAAATGTGTCATTTATAAGACAACTGCTTAGTGCTATTTCTTTTCATCATATGCTACCTGTATCTATGCTCGCGCTCATTATGAAAGCCTAAAATGTTTAGTTAAAGGTATGGACATGTAGCGCGACTCAATTTTAAATGACATTTACTATGAACATGGCGTATCTAATATAATAAATCATTGTGTTTTAGACAATGACATTAAATAGTTAAATAGTATTAAATCATTGGTTTTAGACTATAAAAAAGACATGACCTAAAGGTCTAAGTTACCAGGTCATAAAATTCCTTAAAAAAACAAAAGAAGCTATAATAAAAATATTTTAATTATTCTAAACTAGTATCTCTTAGGAGTCTGTGATTATTAATCTGTGGTGCCAGCAGCATGGATAAGTTTCTTAGTGTTGGCAACATTACATGTTCTTTCAAAAGTGACCCGCTGAGAGATGTACGTAAAATTTTAGTCCAAAATTTCATCCTCTTTTATCATAATGCATAGTGAAGTATATTTTGTGAAAATCATTAAACAATGTTTATTATGGATTAATTTTTCAGAATATGGGTAAATTTTTATTTACTATTAATTTAAATCAATTTCAGTGACGGGTTGCAATCATGGGTCGTGTGATTCGTGCTCAACGTAAAGGTGCCGGTTCAGTGTTCGTATCACACACTAAGAAAAGGAAAGGAGCGCCTAAACTGCGCTCTTTGGACTATGCTGAACGTCATGGTTACATCAAGGGTGTTGTAAAGGTATGTAATGTACGAATAAACACATGTTCTTCACGTTCACGCGAGGCATGGTTACAACTCCACATTGTTTAATTTTTAGTTGTATTGATGATGTTATGCCAACTTTTGGAAGAATCTGCAGTACCCGTGCTTAAAATAATTAGGAGGTTCGTGAGTCGCCTTACATTCAGTCCGAATAACAAACCTGTCGATAGATTTGATATTGGGACTGGCTGTTATGGGCCGAGTGTTTTCTTTCACCCTTTTATTTCTGTGCAGATTGTTTCATTTTATTTAAATTCAAATTTATTATATTGTGAACATAGGGATAAGGATGTTACAAGAAATTTTAGTCCCATATGATATATTATGATATTGACCTTTGATTTAGACTCCAAGGTTCTAGAGCCTTCATAAGAAATCTCATATTTAACCGATAGTTTACTTACTGATTGGTTACACCACTTCTAGAATCAGTTTGGATGCTTTCAAATGGGACTTGTTATGATGGCTAGAGATGCATTAGATTTTTTATTGTCTATTTATCAGGATATCATCCATGACCCTGGCCGCGGTGCTCCACTTGCAGTAGTCCACTTCCGTGACCCCTACAAGTTTAAAACTCGCAAGGAGCTGTTCATTGCTCCTGAGGGTCTCTACACTGGCCAGTTTGTGTACTGTGGCAAAAAGGCAACTCTTGAAGTTGGTGAGTTTTATAACTTTCAATTTAGGTGGAACACTAAAACTTTGTTTTCAAAACTGTACACAGAAACTTTAACATTTAAGATTAAAGTAGGATGCTCACAGCAGATTTAAGTAAGATTTCGCAGAAGCGAAGATAGGCAGGTTGGAGCTAGCCAGCGGCCACCCTCATTCCTTCAGGTTCATTTTTCTCTGTACCAATTTCCCATAAACACCTTGGCATGTTTCTTATGTTTCTTGCTAAAGTAGTTTATTCCGTGCGATAATGAGTCAGTTGGATAGAACCTTGTCCCTTTCCATGTAAAGATAGTGGCACCTTGAGACATCCATATTTACATGTTGTGTTATGTCTAGAAAGACACCCAACATCATGTTCTTTATCAGTGAAATTAAAATAACATTAAATTTTTGATGAAATTTAAATAAAAACCATATTCAATTTCGTGCAATAGTTTTTGCATGATGAGTGTACAAACATACAGTTTGAAAACAGAGAAAACAAACATTCAAACGATAATTGTTTCTGCTTCTAATACTGTGTATGAAATCTAAACTAATATTATAAAGAGGAAAGATTTGTTTGTTTGTTCATATTTAACTCAAAAACTACTTGACAAATTGGTCAAGTAAAAATTCTTTCACTGTTAGAAGGTTACATCTTCACCAAGTAACATAGGCTATATTTATTTCCAGAAATAATTAGGGATCCCTACTAAAACTTAAATAATGTAACTCAAGGTGTAAAACAAATGTCAAAAGGTCTTTCATCTCATGCGCTGCGAAAACTATTGATGATAGAACAAAACAGTGTACTACAATATTAAATAACATATAAATATCTGTAAAAACGTCTGTGATAGCAGACTCTGACAGATAACTCACAATAACTGTTTTTACCATTAAAATTTTAGATTATTTGGAAAAATTTTGGATTATTTAATCCATATGGTATTAATCTATATCTAAATACTTAAATCTTTTTGTTAGAATGGAAATTATTTCTTAAGTGTAGTTCGTATTATTAATTAAGTGTCTGGCGGAGCTTGAATTGGCCACAAAAACGTAATACCAAAATAAATCGTAATCCAGACAATATTCTATCAAATTGTGTTATTATTAGGATTTGGATACCGTTAATCTAGGTTTCGTCTTCTACTACTTCACTGGAGATAAAAGACCGGGAAATCGTTCTAAACTTGGTAAAGTTATTAAAAATTGCATTCGATTACATTTATTTCCAGTGAAGTATTTTGGACGAAATGGTAACGTAGGAAACTAGATTACGGTATAAGAATCCGAATAATAACAAAATTAGATTAAATTGTGTTTGAATTACGATTTATTTCGGTATTACGTTTGTAAGAGAAATTCGGTCCGCCGGACTCTTAACTCTATATAGTTTAAACAAATCAATGCAATATCTTCTAAGATATTGCAATATAAAAATATATATTCGCGCGACAAAATAATTACGTTTGTTACGAATAACGAATAAACACTACTGGACCAATTTAAAAAATTCTTTTACCATTAGGTTACTACATTATTCCTAAATAAGATAGGTTAAAAAAAATTAGAAACGAAATATTTTATATGTATACTGCCAGAACTAATAGGCCCACGTTTGCCAAGAAATCTACCTAGATACCTAGATTTCTCTAATTTTTTAACTATAGAATTTGAAAACTCTTTCTATTTTTTCATACGCCATTCCCTTCGGTGTCCAGACAATAAAAATAGAATATTTACGTAGGTAAACGTTATATCTTCGTGGAACACGAACACGAACTGCAGATACAAACGAGCTTGCATAGCCCAAGGGGCAGCAGGCTACACCCCCGCTTAGAACACACGACACAGCAATATTTTGCTTCAAAATTTGATTAAATTGCGTGGCGTGCTGTAATACCGAATTTTATGAATTAAAAGTTAATAGTATTATAATTTTCTGATGTTATATTGGCAATTTATAATATAAGCTGTGTTCAATTGAAGAAAAAAATCAGATATTTTTGATATTAGTATTAAATAAATGAGCGGAAAACCGGTCGAAAAATATCAAGATTTACATTCGCTTATATTTATTTCCAGTGAAGTATTTTGGACGAAATTGTACTGCAGGAACCTACATTAACGGTATCCGAATGCGAATAATAGCACAATATAAATTAATTTTGTTTGAATTACGATTTATTTCGGTATTACGTTTGTATGGGCAATTTACGCTCCGCCAAATCCTTAAAGCGTTTCGTTCGGGTTTTTGGATTGTCCACCATGAATCGATGTCGCTTTTTCATGCTTAAGGTCGTCCGATAGATAGATCTGATGCTCACTCTCCGAAATGTATCCGATAAAAAACCGACAAATTAGCACTTGGCGGCGATGTTCCAGACTTTGGAGTTTAGTCCGGACAAGGGAGTTGTTGCCAATGAGCTTCTTGGCACATTAATTCCAACGCCCCGAGCTGGTACTTAGCCGATCCATTCCAAAGGTTGCAAACTACTCCATGCACGACCGAACTTGTGCTTAATACAATGTGAGGAATTGTTCCGGCGTGAAGTAACGACGTACCTTCGAGCCAATTTGGACTCTATATAGAGCCGAAGTTGAGGGTTGACGTCAGAGTAACGCCCAAGAATTCAAGCTGGTCAGTTATCGGCACAGATGCATCTCGGAAAGCGGGAGTCAGCTGGAATGGGCTCTTTTGGCGGAAAACGGACACGACTGGGTCTTGGCAGCTTTTAATTTGAACAGGTTGGCATAGCCCCATTATGAGACTGCCTGAAGGGACAAATTCAGGCGCTCGATCATGACCTCTCAGAGATTGGATTTCCCGTCCACTGGTCCGTGTGCTGGCTGTGTAACTCTTTACAACGGTGCTGTCGTCTGTGTACCCACAGATACCGGGCTTAAGCAGACCCATCGATGTGGAGAGAGGAAGAGTGTCGCAGAGAGTACCGACCCCTGGGGAACACCGGCATTAATATTCATTCGATCGGACGAGCAGCCATCAATGACGACTCGTATTGATCGATTCTTCAGGAAGTCCGATATCCAAGCTACTGTGGGGTTGCGTAGTTGATGTGGTTGTTAAATGAATGTAGGTCGTCACTTGATATATAATTTACTGGTATCAGATACAATACATATTTATTACACTTATAAACTATGACCGACCTAACTGCTTGGCTATGCTTGACTGACGCAACGCAAATCGACGCAATGCGACGACGCCGCGCAAAGTGACAAGTTAATATAATCAAAATCTAATGCGTCAGCAGTGTCCCTACAATACTATGAAACCAGTAGGCGAGCCATATGATGAAAGCATGATAATAAGGCTATCATACCAGACCCTGTCGAAAAACTATTGTCTTAAACTATTTAAGATTTTCCGAGCCAAATTTGAAAACTCTAGTCTCTTCACAATGGTGGCATAAATTTAACTAAAAAACGTATTTTTTTTAATGTTGATAATTTATGTAGGTACTATACATGAGGGCCCGATGATATACCTATTATTGAATAGATAGTATGATCCCCCCATCCCAGATGTCCTTTGATATCACTTAGTCTGGGACACTGTATGTACGTAAATTTTCAAGAATATTTAATGTTACTTATTTTATATGGTGATGTGTTTGGGATACCTATATGCTCCTTTCGGATTGGACAGGGTGTTTTTACCTTACGGGTTAATAATGCACTGGCTAGATATTAACTTATTTCTATTTTACTGGTTTCTGACACTTACGCGAATATTAGACATTGAAATAAAACTACTTTTTACGGATTTTATAGCGTTGTATTGTGCCGACTTTTCGGATCCGTTACAGCATCCATGGTGGTAGACTAAGTTGTTGGAAGTCTTAATGTTGCAATTACTGAATGAATCGGATCGCCAATAATTAACAAAAATGTAAGGTAGCTGTTAGTAATTGCAACATAAAAAAAACATTTATTAGCATAAATAAGGTACAGAAAGTTCTTATTAAAATAATTGGTATCGCTTATTCTGCCTTTTAATTTCGGCGTGCAAATTTAACATAATTTATTACCTAATTTATTTACAAAAAAATCATGCAATTTTACATAAAATTAATTTAAATTTAAAATATTTAATTACAGATAAAAAAAAATGGTACCCATTACAATGTCAGATAGTCTAGAAACTCGAGTATACTATAAAAGGACTTAATTAGCAATCTCGTTAAATTACGCTTAAAGTAAATAAATGGCAGTGATTTTAGATAACTTTGAAGTTTATTATAAAGTTTGATGCACATAATGTAGCTGTTAAGATGTCTGTTATGACGTCCAATAACTTGGTCTACATGTGACCATGGATGCTGTAAAGGATCCGAAACGTCGAGAATTAAATAATATCAATACAACGCGATAAAATCTGTAAAAAGTAGTTTTATTTTATTTCTATTTTGTTTACTTCAATTCAAGTCATAAATTTATAATTTGTTTGAACTTTCAAAAGTGAATTAATATTTTTTCTATTAATTACAGGCAATGTCATGCCCGTTGGTGCCATGCCTGAGGGTACCATTGTATGCAACCTAGAGGAAAAAATGGGTGACCGAGGTCGGCTAGCACGTGCCTCTGGAAACTTCGCCACTGTCATTGGTCACAATCCTGATGCTAAACGTACCAGGGTCAAGTTGCCATCAGGAGCTAAGAAAGTTCTGCCATCAAGCAACAGAGGCATGGTTGGTGAGTATAAAAATATTTTTTAGATCTAAAAACCTGTTTAAGCTTGACTGAAACTTTTAATTTGATTACATCATCATTCCGTTAAAAAAATAAAGATCAATCTAAGACATTTTAATCAAATTAATGAAAATGAAAATACATATGGACAAACCAGAAAAAAATATGTAAAAGGAAGTCCCGACTATGTTTCTGTTCCTCGAAGTTTAGGTAAATTAGCACTACCTATTTATTTCGATACAATTATCATAAATTAACATAGGTATTATAAGTTATTATACTTTATTAATTTTTGCTTAACATTATATGATGACTTTGAACTTACCTACTCTGATAAAAATCTTTGATTACACAGAGGCTCTTTCTGAAGATTAATAACAAAATGACTAACAAATATTATTCCGTTATTTGTTTACCGACTCTCGTTATCATTGTACAGGTATTGTGGCCGGCGGCGGACGTATTGACAAGCCCATCCTTAAGGCTGGGCGTGCATACCATAAGTATAAGGTGAAGCGTAACTGCTGGCCGTATGTGCGTGGTGTGGCTATGAACCCCGTTGAGCATCCTCACGGTGGTGGTAACCATCAACACATTGGTGAGTAGCATTAAATGCTAAATATAAATTATATATTTTTAATCAGTGTACAAAATCACTTGAATTACTATTAAATTATTATCGTAATTTAATTCACTTATAAGTATTATTTTGTTATCACAGGTAAGGCTTCGACTGTCAAGAGAGGAACATCTGCTGGTCGCAAGGTTGGTCTCATCGCCGCCCGCAGAACCGGAAGAATTCGTGGTGGCAAGACCGATACCAAGAAGGAGGCGTAGACGTATTTTTATTCAAAATAAAAACCATAAACTTAAATTATTCTCTTGGTCCTTTTCCCCAATAATATTTACGCAACGAGTGGTTCAAGTTCAAATGTTTTTATTTCAAATAAGCTTTTACAAGCGTTTATGAAACGTTATGATTCTAGTTACGATTACGTTTACGAACGTTACGGTTCCAAAAGGTTGATCCTATGGAGAAGAATCTGGCAAGAGACCCCATGGACACTCTTTTTAAAATAAATAGTGTTACAATTTTCACTGGTACATTGGTTGCGATATGAGGATGTGTGAATATTGAATGTCAAAGTTGGACCAAAATCGATAATTAGGTTCTCAGTGTTTTAGAAATCGATGTCATTATAAGAAAATAAATTAACTATGTGGTAAAATACACACATCAAAGCAGGATATAAATTAGGAGCCCACTCAGCATGCCACAATGTACACACATTTACAGGTTCAGTTGAGGGGGTTGAGGTAAACAATACTAACCATATGAAGACATCTCGAAATGTACCTACCTAATGAATATAGATTCTGTGAAAACAATGTAGGTACCTATTCACTATAGATACTAAATTGGAATTTGATAGTCCCTAGTAATCAGCCTCAGATTGCCAGGGAGGCCGCAAGTGCATTCGTATTTAATTCACACATTTTTATCGTTAACGTAGTCCTTGATTTTATAAGCTTTCTTTATAAGAACTGGTTTGACGTACTTTTTAAATTTCTTGCCAGTAAGATCGGTAACACATTTTGGGAGTTAATTGTAGAAACGCACACAATTTCTTAGAAATGATTTATTTATTTTAGTTATAAATTTAGGCACTACAATTTTATGTTTATTCCTAGTATTAAGGTTGTGGAAGTCACTATTGTACGTACATGATGTTTTTAAAAATAAAGAGTGACGGCAGTGTAAGTATATATTGATATTCTTAAAAACTTCTCAAGGGAATCGCATGGTCCCATATCGTAGACTGTGCGGCTGGCCCTTTTCTGTAAGATAAAAATTGAATCTACGTCTGCAGCCGATCCCCACAGTAAAATACCGTATGACATAATGCTGTGAAAGTAAGCGAAGTACACTAGCCTGGCTGTAGCTACATCAGTGATCTGCTTAATTTTCCTCACTGCATATGCAGCGGAACTTAATTTGCTAGACAGGGCTGAAATGTGCGGACCCCACTGCAACTTGCAATCAACCGTAATACCCAAGAAAATTGTTTCATTGATTAGGTCCAGGTTGCTGCCATCAAGAATTACATTAGGTTCAGTTCGTGGTACATTTGGTAACAAGAATTTTAGACATTTTGTTTTGCTAGCATCACGTACTTAGTAAGTTAATAGCAGAAAACTATTTGGACAAAGATTTTAGAATCTCATTTACGTTAAAGAGATTGCTATCATTTCTATCGATTTTAAATATGAGTGAGGTATCGTCAGCAAAGAATACTATATTCGATAGCTCGGACGTCATACAGGGAAGGTCATTTATATACGCTAAGAAAAGAAAAGGGCCTAAAATAGAGCCCTGTGGAACACCCATTTTAACTACAGACCCGGGAGATGTGACTCCATTTATGCCCACTTTTTGTCGCCTCATAGCCCCAAAGAAAGCCCTCTTATACCGTAGTAGTTCAATTTCCGGATAAGCGTATTGTGATCAACGCAGTCAAAAGCTTTGGAAAGATCACAGAAGATAAATGAGGCATCCCGTGACCCCTCCCAAGCCTCTAAAATGTGAGAGTCTAGCTTCGTACCAGCATCAGATGTTGACCTACCTTTCGTGAAGCCAAACTGCTGATCATGTAAAATCTTGTATGTGGAAATGTGCTGTCAATCTGTCATTTGGTTAAGCATGAGTTTTTCAAATATTTTACTTAAGGCGGCGGGGAGAACATAAATGGGCCTATAATTACAGGGATTTGTTTTACAGCCTGATTTGAAAATTGGAATGACTTTACTACGTTTCATTAAATCTGGAAAAGTCCCTAAATATATTTGCAAGAATCGGAGCGATATTGTCAATAATTGAATTTAGTATGAAGTAATCTTTATACAGATATGCCCCATAAATCTTCTGTATTTTTCTTATTTAAGTTTAAAAATGTTTTTTTAACCATATATATATACATCCATCACTCCATATATATATATACTTGGCTAAATTCAAAATTTGGTGTCTCGTTTGAAAAAATTCCAGAGATTCTGCTAATGAAGGGGACGAATGTAAAGATTTCGTGACCTCGATCGGAACATTAGTAAAGTATTGTTCGAAAGCGTTTGCAAGTTTCGCGTTGACTGAAATTATTTTATTATTTATTTTCAAATTCAGATCTGAGTCCTGTTTCCGTATTTATTATCTTCCATCCTGTTTTAATTTTATTATCGGATTAGATTATTTTTTTACTAACGAATTTTGATTTCGCTTCAATGCATACATTTTTAAAACGTGTGGGGCGGTGCGGCATAAACCCACATGATCGGAGTCGAGCGGGCACAGCGTATACTACGTCTTGAGTGTATGAACTGGCAGGAGTATTCTGTGAGAAAGCTATTTGTATACGAGATGCTACGGAGATACTACAAATAAGTAGTTCCTCACCTCCCCACATCACAAAAGCGAATACAACGCTGCCCTGTTCCCCGTACTAAATCAAAATTTGCCAAAAGGCACTATAATTTTTTAGCTGCTCATACGTACAATATATGTAACAAAATCCAGAAAGTAAGTAAATTAAATAACAATAAGCGTAACCGTAAGCGTACTCGCTGCGACGCGACGGAATTTCGCGCTTCCCCACTTTTGGGGTGCCGCGCTATGCGTTTGTGGTGTAAAAGCCTCGATTGAGCAAGGTCATCTTGTTTCGAAACTTGTTTCAAATCTACCAAGAGAGTTAGTCTATGCAAGAGATTACATATCTACCTATATCGTTTGGATTTATTTAAACTGCCAATATTAGAGTTAAAAAAGTATATTACTTGAATCATAAAATTATCATATTTGTCATTACTTAAGTACACACATATTTTTTTTATTTTATTTTATTTTATTTTATTCAGAAAACTTACAGCTAATACAAATTATAAACAAAGAACAGGATATGTAGAAGAAGGCCAATTACAAGTTTTCACTTATAAACAAATCAGATACAAATAACTTCAAGAATCGGTGACAACTGGACTCAGAGTGAACTAATAAAAATGTAGAGAAGTAGTAGAAATGTAGAAGTTAGAAAGACTATTCAGGCGAAAAAACTATTACACAACGTCTTTTTAAGTTTGTTAACGCTGGTAGCAAAAAGATCTAGCTCGATTTTCTGAGACTCCGCGTTGAATGTGCGACACGCTCTAATCAGGTACGAATTTTGCCTGTAAATGGTCTTTACATCAGGTGTATGCAGAAGATGTGATCTGCGGAGAAATGCGGGTGGTACACGAAGTCCGATTTTAGTCACAAGCTCAGGGACATCCATAGATCCATTCATAACACCAAACAGGAAAGAGAGATCCGCTATTTTTCGTCGCTCGTATAGAGGAAGCATATGAAAATGTTTACACCTACTTATGTAGTTTGGTAAATATGTATTGGTACGATATTGAATGTACCTTAACACGTTAACCGCCGTAGTAGAACGGTCAAAATTTACATTATTTTTTTTTGGTGCTCCTGGATTTAGTTTAATAAGATATGGATTTATGTCTAGTTTAGGCTGCAATCGTATGTATACTTTATGAAATAATCACAAAAAACCCCATGAGGTCACCGATGCCCTACGCGGCGCTGTGATGTCGAAAATTGCATTTACGTTATTTTGGCGCCAGATAGGTCACACCTCCGGTCACCCGCCCCCGCAGTCGAATACTTGCACTCAAGTGGGATGCACGTCAATTTGTTTTTTATTTAGTATTCGCGTGTTCGTTTTCTATGATGGATTTTGTTATTCATTTTCTAATAAATATTTTCATTACTTACACAATTACTGTATTTATTATTTAATTTTATTACCTTACCCAATATATTGTAAAATAGCAGAGGCTTTTTTCAGTTTTCTCAGAAACTACATAAGCATTTTAAAAAAATATTTTACTGTTAAAAAGCCTACAAAAATGGTAATATAATAAGCTACGTAAAATGTTTAAAACGAATAGTTATGTTGCACTAAAAACCCAAACCTCCGCATCCATGAACGAGTTCGCCGAAAACTGCAGATTTTTGTATGTGAATTTAACAAATTTCAAGGTAAACGAAAACCATTGTGCGCACATATTCTACAGCGCCGCAGCGGTCACACGCATACACAAAATCTACGGAATAAGTGTCCTACGGCTCACAAAATAGGTTTGAAAACAGGTCTGCCTTGAGGTCACCGGTGACCTACGAGGCGCCTAAATACTGGGCAGGGTCAGGTCACCGGTGACCTACGTGGCGATGAACGTGTTAAGAACTTTTTTTGTATGCTTTCCAGACGATCAATATAAATGTTATAATTCGGGTTCCAGATTTGTGAAGCGTATTCAAGGTGGCTACGGACAAATGTACAGTAGAGAATTTTCATTGTTTTAATGTTTTTAAAATCAGAGGATAGTCGAAAAATAAAACCTAATGCTTTAGAAGCTTTATTGACTATATTCTCTAAGTGTGAATCAAAAAGAAGCTTTGCGTCAAACGTTACTCCTAGATCCCTTATGACGCTAACCCTAGTAACGTCGGTATCAAACAGATGATAGTTAAATCTGATAGGGTTAGGTTTACGCGTGAATGTGCACACATAACACTTAGAAACGTTGAGATCTAATCTATTACTAACACAGTAATCCTGAAAACGGTCAAGGTCGTCCTGCAAAAGGTGTGCATCATCCGCAGTTGAGACTTGCTTTAATATTTTCATATCATCCGCGTATAATATAATTTTGGAATTCTGGAAACACGAAGTTATGTCATTTACAAAAATATTAAATAACAAAGGTCCTAATAATGATCCTTGGGGAACACCTGAAGGGATAAATACTACCCTTGAGGCATAACCGTTCAAAACTACAGTTTGACATCGATTTTCAACATATGACACAAACCATCTGAACAAGTTTCCCCTGATTCCGATCAAAAGTAGTTTTCGCAAAAGCAGTATATGATCAATTCGATCAAAGCATTTGCTGTAATCCGTGTATATAACGTCGACCTGGGACTTCCTGGACATGTGCTCCGACAGATAGTCACTGCAGACCACAAGATTAGTTGTGGTTGAGCGGCCCCTGAGAAATCCGTGTTGGTGTTCGGAGAAGCTTAGTTTAAGCGATGATGTGAGTTGCTTGTGTATAATTTTCTCCATGATTTTCGCGAACACGCAAAGTTTGGATATTGGTCTGTAATTCTCGACACAATCCTTAGGACCCTTCTTGTGAATCGGCGTTATATACACCGACTTCCAGATTTTGGGAACTGTTCCTAAATCCATAGACCGCTTAAATAACAACGTTAAAGGGACAGACAGGCACTTTGCACACTTCACGATTAAAACGGGGGGGATGTTATCGGGACCAGCAGATTTATTCAAGTCAACTTGCTTCAGCAGCCGCAGTACCTCCTCCTCACAAATGTCAACTGAACAGATATCAGATACAGAGTCAGCTGTTTGGTCGTAAGATAAGAATTCGCTAACATCGCCGGTATTCTCCTGAAAGTTTGAATGGAAATATTCGGCAAACATATTACATATATCCTCCCCAACGGCAGAGGATGTTTCTCCTAGCTTAAGCACAGAAGGATAACAGTTTGTTTGCTGTTTCGATTTAACATATTGCCAAAACGCTCTAGGATTTTTAAAAATTGCTTTTTCTATATTTGAGATATATTCGTCAAACATGTCATGCTCCAGATCTTTAGCCCGTTGCCGCAGCATAACAAAAGATTGCCGATCTGAGAGATTCCCATACTTTTTAAACTTGGAGTGAAATTTATCCTTTTCCTTCAAGATTTTTATCAGAGGGCTTCTGTACCATGGAGGATACTTGTTCCGAGGAACGACCAGTTTGGTGGGTATGTGCGTATTTTGAAGTCTGTATATGGTATCATAAAAGAATGTAACTGCGTCATCTAGAGGTCTATGGTTGATCTCATTATGCCAATCAATCAGTTCTATGTCTTTTAAAATAGCATCGTAATTTGCTTGTGAATATAAGAACTTGATCCGAGGGCTAGCAAGGAGCTGATGAAGCTGGACAAATTCAGCAGATATACAAAGCGCCTTATGGTGAGGGTCTTCTTGCACCAAAGGATCAGGACAACAACCAACCATAAGATCATTATTAGATAGCACGAGATCAAGTATCCTGTTGTTGACATTTGGATGAGAGTTATACTGTAGCAAGTTGCAAGCAATAAGATTGTCACAAAAACGCATCTGGATTGGACCTTGCAAGTTATTAGGGCATAAATAGCTGCTTCCAGGCACAGAATACCAATTAATATTAGATTGATTAAAATCACCCATTATTACGAATTTATCAGCGGGATTTTTAAGAACAATATCAGTTAAATTATTTGAAAAATTAATTAATTGTGTCGTCAGAGAATTACCACAGTGCTGGTTACAAATATAAACAATACATAGATGCATTTTATATGATACCCTCGGTTTCTTTTGATGCAAGGTTAGGGTAACCCATAAATCTTCGGCAGACGAGCACCATTCAGTATGGACGTCGGTTACAAGTTCACGACGTACGGCTATTAAAACCCTACCACCCATGGTTTGATTAGTATTTGAATAATCTCGGTCACGCCTCCACACAAGATATCTGTCATTAAATAACTCACTGTTCGATATTCCTTCCAAGAGCCACGTTTCCGTTAAACAAATGACGTCAAAACTACTAACACATACGCTTCTATAAAAAACAGATGTTTTTGTCCGCAGCCCCCGAACATTCTGATAATAAATACTAATAGGTTTCATGGTAACTTATTAACCATAGATCAATAGTCAAAATAACATTAGGTACAATCATGTGTCTAACTAAAAATAGACAACATAGGTAATTCATAAGTGTATATGAGCCAAAAATATAACAAATGTAAAACATTAACTCCATAACATAACTAATAATTGCCAAAGCAAGCTTACTTAGACTCAACATGTTTAAATAATTCCAAACATAAAAAGTAAAAGGATTAGGTGCGTGTACGCAGATATCATCTCTAATAGAATGTGAGTAAGCTTTAAAATTGCAATATCGAACGCTTAATGAATGGGTGTCACCGAGCGATAAGAGAACAAAAGACGGGCGATGATGGAATGTATAGAAAAAATAAGTACCTGAGTTTCTCAAACTTAAGGTTAAAGAACTAACGATGAATAATTCCGTATCAGAAAATCGGCCAGATGATTCACCTAAAAATACTTTTTTAAGTCTAATTCAGTCCTGATGTGGTGTTTCGGTGAGGTATGACTTTTCCGAATAAATATCTTGCATCCTCGGACCCAAACGTACTCATATCCCCTTTCTTTTGCTAAGGTCTTGGTTTTATTTAGCAGGGCTTTATTATCCAATGTTAGGTGGTCATTTATATAAATTTTATTTTGTCCAGAAAGTCCCAAGTCCACCGCCGTTATTTTTTTGTGGTTTCTTGCGGCAGCAACAAAGTCGTTCTTTAGGTAACAGTTGTGAACAGAGCATATTATTGTTTTAGTATGGCTGTCATTTCTCATGGGAATTCTAGCCACATAATTTATTTGTTCCTTAGTAATGGGGCACTTAATTATATCCCCTATCTTGGATATGATGTGGAATAAATTCTCTGTGTTAGATTCCGGGACACCTTTTATCTCAATGTTATTTATTCTCGAGCGCTGCTCATTTTCTCTGCACTGAAGCTCAAGATTCATACAGCGGTCTCGTAAAATTGCTACTTCATCTTTAGTTTTCTTCAGTTGATCAATTTCTTGCTCCAAACCTGAGACCTTACTGGTCAAATCACGAACTGAATCATGTACAAATTCCAAAGAGGCTTTCATATCAGAGATAGAGGTTGTTACACTTGAGAACTCCGCTCTCATACATTTCAGCTCCGCTAACTCTTGGTTAATAGATTTGAGGTTTTCCATTAATATCGGCAAAGACTCCAATTGATCGGAGAGTCTTTTAAGTTCCGATACTACGCCGTCCATGTCCGATGGCGTGATCTTTGAAAGGCCTACACGAGGGCTTAGAGCCTGCGTTTTGCAGGAATGACACTTCCAAGTCAGCTTACGATCTCCCAGTTTTCTCCATCCGCCCTCGGTTATTCCAGCACATGGAAAATCAAATTTGCCGGCACAAGCAGTGCATGTGACTCCGTCACTAACTTCAGCTTCGCACTTCTTGCACTTAAACATTTTAATGGGTAAAAGATTGAGAAACGTTGCGGTGGTCACCAAAGTGCGTGGAGCGTGTGCGTGCGTACGGTTCACTGTCTACCGTCAACTGATATAGGTTGTCATTACGTACCCTGACGTAAAAACGATTACCAAACTAAAAAGATTCATTCTTATTAACTATACCATCTATGCTAAATTCAGAGATATCTACATCACTATCATCTTTAGTGAAATCTTTCTTGGGCTTGGGTTTAACAAATGCTTTATGATTTACAAATGGTAAACTTTCAGAGTCGTCTAAGATGGAACTGCCTAGACTAGTGTTGCTACCGGCTAGGCTGGTAGCTTTTGCCATTGATCCGGACAAAACATCTATTCCGCCAACAAGCGGAACTGTAGGTGTGTCGTTACGTCGCGCTAGCTGAGATTCTATCTTTTCTTTTAGTTCTGCAATCTTTGGGCTTGTGCGAGTTATATTTTGTATTTTCGTGTCGTTTTGTAGTGGTTCGTTGTCAATGCTGTAAACAATTTAGATAAGTATTTGTGAAGTGGACCGCTTTACTGACATTAGTAAATTTTTTACTAGGTACATACCTGGATATATCCCATTCCTCACCATCTAGGTTTACTAAACCTAATTCATATTGATCGTTGCCTTCATTACTTTTCTCTGTAACGCTTTGCGATGGTGATGTACTAACAGATTTCATTTGAATAGCATCCATATCGAAGAGTACCTTCTTTTTGTTCAATGATGATGTTGAGGAAGCATTTTTTAGAACGCTTTTTGTTTGTTTTATTGTACTTTCAATATTGTCACTCAAAAAGTTCTTTTTAACAGGAATATCTAATTCGGCATCGTCACTATTGTTTTCATATTTTTCTTGTGATTTTTGAGTAGTCCCTTTCGAATCTGGAATTCGATCAATCAAATTGCTTGTTGATTGTGTGCGTAGCAAGTCATCATCACTTATTATATATTTTTTGACAGTATGGTTGTAGTCAGTAGCAGCGGAGGAAGGTCTTCGTGCTGGAGATTTAATTAAACTCTCAATTGATTTTGATGTTTGTTGTGCTTTAGTTGTTTGGCAATATTTAAGATCGCTACCCGAAACATCTTCATCACCGGTACCCGTTCCTTTTTGTATAGTTGTAGATGTGTTAGGTAAATAATGTTTAGCTACGCCCGTCGTATTTTGAGTTTCGCTATCATTCTTTACATTTTGTGGTGAATTAATTGCCTTAAATGGACTATATCTCGCAGATACAGGGCTGGCGGATGCAGATCCCGGTGGAGTATTCAATAAAGACATTGCCCGCTTTGTAACTTCAGTACTCATTAATTTACGTTTATCTTTTAAATTAGTATCATTCATTTTTACGTATGATAATGCTTTAGTTTTTACATTTGATATAACAGATGTGAAGTTTTTAAAAGGATTCGTTACTTTTGTTGGAGATATGTAATCCTGAATTTGGGGAACTTCTTTTTTTAAGTTTGTTGTGCTTGAATCCAGGTACGCCAGAATGTTATGTCTTATTTTGTCATGTGCGGGGTTTTTCTGAAATGGAGCAGATGATGTTTCATTTTAATACATCATTTATACAAAGATTTATTGTCACACTTCTGTAACTCCTTCAATAATTGATAAAATGAGGCGAAGACTGAAACAATGTTGTAGGTAGGTACATATTTCATAAAGTAAAATTGGTCCTACCGAACCACGGTCTCGATAAAACTATTTTCTTACTATTTACCTTACCTTTTAGCGATTTTACTAGTCATAAAATAACGTGTACGTTACTCCAGCAGGAAAGTGGCTCCTAGCAGGGTCCTCTTTAACATATTGGAGGCCTTGGGCATTTTAGGATAATGGGGCCCCTACGACAATGATATGTCAGAGGACTATTTCATAAACAAATGCAAACAAAAAAAAACAAAAGGAGAGGAAATAGGGGGCCCCCTTGGATCGCGGGGCTTTGGGCACTTGCCCATAGTGCCCAATGGAAAAGAGGGGCCTGGCTCCTAGTGATATGAGTCGTAAATATACCTACCTAATGAGTGCGTAATCTCCTGTAAATGTGCGCGACATTTTTTTTTTTAAAAACAGTTAATTGTACAATCCAACTGCGACATATACAATATACCTACCACCTTTGTGTAAAGTGTTAGTGTAAAGGGCGGCAAATATTATTTTGCCCGGAGCGGCAAAATAGCTAGATCCGGACCTGATTGTTAGGTATGGAGAACCAGGTCTATTTAGCATACTTAATCGTTTTTATCGAAGAGTTAGGTAGAGGCGTACTAATGTACAACCAGTTCGCCGATATGTTTAGGTCCCATATAATGTAGGGGGCGAGCCTATTGCCATTGACCGGGCACATATTCCAAACTCAGAGTTGCTACTCAGAATTTCATAGAAAAACCCAACAACTCTGCTCGACCTGGGAATCGAAGCCAGGACCTCTGGCGTAGCAGTCGCGTTCAGAACCATAGATGATGAGTATAGATTCTTATTCAGCACCAGCGGAGCTATTGCTTATCTCGTATCAGCGTCATAAATAAATAATGCATACAAATCAATAGCGCACCACCCCGTGCAGAGGATGCAGTTCGCTAGACCAATGAAGCGGTTGACATTGTAATAGATGAGTTTGTTCATTATTATTGCAACTCTAAAATCCGAGGTTTGATGAGTTTGTTCCATATTATTGCAACCAAAATCCAAGGTTTGTACTAAAATTAACTATAGAGATGGAATACATCACTTTAATCGTTAAAATAGCTAATTATTTAAACATACGTTTAAAGTGAAAATTTGTACTACCTACCT
This sequence comes from Acronicta aceris, assembly GCA_910591435.1. Taxonomy (NCBI): domain Eukaryota; kingdom Metazoa; phylum Arthropoda; class Insecta; order Lepidoptera; family Noctuidae; genus Acronicta; species Acronicta aceris. Next base: position 9,223,738 of record OU342760.1, on the reverse strand, counting down.
TAGCTTTAAGTTCCTGCTGTTGTTGTATTTGCAAACGTTGTTTTTGGAACACATTTTGAGGTAGTCTAGGTTTGAGTGGATCCACTCCAGCCAGTACTAAACGATTGTTTACTTCTTCAGTTATTTTTGCTCTTACTACTTTTATAGGACTGTAATCATTGTAAAAAATATTGATTGAATTACGTAGGAATTGATAATTATAGTACATAAAAATATAAGTTAATATGAAACAAAGATGAATAAATATGAGAAGGCGCGCGCTTTGTTGAATATAAGTGAGCAAAGAAACAACTTTAAAGTAACTTCATTTATATCTATTGAGTATTGTTTTTATAGCTAAAAGGTTTTGTAAACTCATACCTTCCAGGCATGACGATCGAAAAGTTTCCTTCTTTAGAAATCTTGATATGATTCGATTTAGCCTTTTCTTTCTTTACTGGTTTTACATTTGATAATTTCTGCGGAGGCTTCCCATCCTCGTCTTTCATATTTCTAATCTCCAACTTATCATTTTTTGTTTGTCTATTAACGGTATCGTCACCTCTGATTTCAAATTTCTGATAATTTTCTGCACTTGAAATATCTGTAGAGCTGGAACTTATAGACCCTATATTTAGCAATTCTTTTGCCTTCCGGTGAAGATTTTCGAGCGTTTTTCGGTCCGTCTCTTGATCAGATTTATTAAAATTAGGTTTCTTTTTAACAGTTTTTTTCCTGATATTGGAAGGGTTGTGTTTTATATTGGGACTCTGAAATATTACATGGTAAATATTTGAGGAAATTCTTTAACTATAGTTGTGTTTAATCTTGTGGCAGTGTACTTACTATGGCATCATCGGTACTATCTATGTTTCCATGAGCTTGAACATTAATGCTTTGTTGTAATAAAATTTGTAACTGAGCGGCTCGTTCCCTCTCTGCTTGCGCAAGAGCGCGAGACTCTTTGGCATCTTTGGCGACATCGTTCAATTTCTGAAGCAATAGCTCGTATTGCTGAAATTGAGCTTCTGCGCGATTTGACCAAAATGTTACCTGAGCTTCAGCTTCTCTGCTTCTTTCAACATTGTCTTTTTCTGTTTTTATTCTCTGAAAGTAATTAAGGAGTTTATAAGATGGTTTTGTCCGCAGCTTAACTCGATTCCCAAAAGGACTAAAAACTTCTGGAGGCTAAGGTTACCGACTTCCAAAGGATTAATTAAGGAAGTCAGGGTGCAATTTATCTCCTAGCTACATTTTATCGAAATCTGTTGAATGTTTTTGGAGTGAAAAGGTAAGATATAAATAAAGACAGTTACTTTTGCATGAATTATATTAGTAAGTACTTATATTAATAAGTATGGCGGTATTGCGTCTCCCCTTAACAAAGAGGCTGTAGTACTCACCGAATCGTTGAGTTCTTTTTTCAGTGTCAATATTTCTGCTCCTTGTTGTTTTATTGTCTCATGTAGTTGCATTATAACATCAGGTTCGCTTGAAATTGGTTTCTCAGTTTCCCTGTCTTTGAAAGTCTTTATAGATTCCATTATTTGATTTCGCAGCTTATTCATTTCCGTATTATAATTTTGAAGTTCTTCTTTTTTCCATTCTTCTATTTTGTTCAACAAATAATCTTCGTTATTAGTTGAAACCTCTGCATCTTTCATGTCTTTCTTTACGTCTTGGAAGGAATCATTAACATTCGATTGAGGCTCATGATACATTTTTGGATTACCCTGGTAATTCGCACTAGCAATTATAGATTCCATTTCTTTAAGTTTATTTTTTAGTTCATTGATTTCAGCACTTAACTTAGTATTTTCATTGTTTATACTTATTGTATCTTGTTTATCTCTTTGGGGAGCCTCTAAGTTTGAATGTCGTCTAGATATATGGCTCTTTAAGTAAAGTTGATTTAAAAATACCTTGTCACAATGAGAACATTTATTATACTGAAGTGTTTCATTAGATGTCGTTGGAAATATATCGCCTTTATGAGACAGTGTTTTTAAAATCATAGTGGCTATGTTATCATTACCATATGGCAAAGGAGTTTTAAAGCTATGTCTCGACCTTTTTCTTAGTTTTCGAATTTCGTCATCCTTTTCTCGTATGTCCTTTTTGCATGTTTCAAGCTCCTAAAAGTAAGTGTAGGTACTGATAGGATTTGTAAAACATTTCTTTTAAAAAGGTAACATTAAAATTGTTTATTAAAGTACCTGTGCTAATGAGGATATTTCTTCCCGCAATACATATACACTTCGATCAAGGTAATGCCGACAGAATTGTTGATATTCAACAGCCAGTTGTGCGAGTCTGAACAGTTTGAGGACACCTTCGTCAAGTATTCGTACATCGAATTCAGATTCTATCACGCAATCTAATATCTGTTATTATATAAAATTATTGAATTTACATATTTACAAATATATAAAGGCTGCTTGCAATTAGCTAGCTAGAATTCCTAGTTACTTACAGTAGACTATCAGCCCATTTTCTTTCTGTTCGGTACACACCCGAACATGGGTCGCCCGGTGGGTCCCACTATCCTCATTGATGATGATTGTGAGGAAAGTAATAATTTTCCTATTAGTCATATAATACCAATGTCGGTACGTATCAATTGAATTATTGTTATAACAACTTGATAACTTTAACTGCTTATTGAGCAGTGAAAGCTTAGTGATATGACCATTGGACTGCCAAGTCAAAGGTCTAAAGTCGAGTTCGAATCCAAGGCACGCACCTCAGACTTTTCGAAGTCATGTGCTTACTATAGCCTAAACCCTCATAATCTGAAAGGAGACCCGTGCTCTGAAGTGAGACAGTATTACTGTTAGAGCCTTATTAGTGATACCTTTGAATACAAGTATAAGAGGAAAGCCTGCTACAGCAAAATAACATCGCTGTTTCAACGAAAACTTTAACAGGAGTAAAACTGGGTACTTATGTAAGGTAAATCACCCAGTGTTCGACTTTTAAAAAAAAAACTAAAAAAATTAGGGTAGTTTCTCATTTCTGAACGCATTTGAGGCATAAACGATAGACGAGGAATAACTAGCTATCATTGCGGGTAACGTTTCATACATTCATTAATTTTAAAGAAAATGGCGTAGGTAGTCATATGTTGCAACTTCGAGGGATCTTCCAACCGAATCCAATTTTAGTAGTGAAATCACTATGGAGGTGAGTACGATTTATTACCAATAACTTTTATTTGTTTTGCTTTATCGGAAATGTTAGTTATTTATAAAGTTAGGATAAAAATTCACAAATTTTTTATAATTTCTTTACAAGGATGAGGTTTTATTTAAATCTTAAAACACGCCTGTCAGTAATTGAAGTTTTTTCTTCGCTTGTTCATATCTTCAACAAGGGTCGAAACGTTATTTTTTTTTGTGGACCTTACAGCCAGCCATGGCGTAGGCAGCCAGCCATGCCGTATACCTCTACCAGATGCAGGAGTGTATAAGCTTGATTGTGATTTCGGTCTCTCATACATAGGCCAAACCAAAAGAAGCATAGGGACTCGCGTAATGGAAGTCATCGCCGATTTCAAACACTGCCGCTCCTAAAAGTCAGCAATTTGTGAACCTACCCTTGACAAGGCTTAGCATTATATCAGATTTGATAAACCACAAGTCCTCGCAAAAGGAAATCGATTCCTGACCAGGATGATTCGTGAGACTATTAAAATTAAAAACATCCAAATTTCAATAGAGAAAATGGCTGGGTGATGGTTTACCACCTGCTTGGAACCCCATCATTACGATTATCGGAACATGTCGATATATGGAATTTTGCAATTGATAACTAGGCTAAAAAAAGCCTAAAGCTATTTTGTTTTTTTTTACTAATTAGTATCACACTTATTTTTACAGTGCAGTGCATTAAAGTATCAAAAATCATAAAGAAAAAAGAAATTTAAAAAATGTTCGTAGGAGTTAGTTAATGTGTCGATAATTGGGGCTTTACATAATTTAATTTCGAAGAAAATCTTAATTCAAGACTTAGCATTTTATCTGCAATCTGAGATAAAATATTTTCCTATTCCTATTAGATACTTCAATAGCAAGGCATAATAATAATAATAAAAAAGTTAGTGCGACTTAGAGGATTCGATCCCGGTCGATTTTACTAAACCCGGGATTTCGGGATTATCTACTGCTAATCTCGGGATATTGGTAATGGAAAGTGGTAACAAAAAGACAGTAAAATATATCAAAATCAATTTTAAATTTATCTTTTAGTTCTGTGAGGACATAGAATATTAAATGACAATAACTAGCAACAACTTTGACTGCCTCATTAGTCTAGTGGTCCCAAGCGCGACTGTTACGCTAAAAGTCCTAGATTCGATCAACAATGCATTAATTGTTGTTTTTAAATAATTATTTTAATTGACTTATTTAAAAAATCCCGAATATCCCGGGACTCATTAAATTTGATCCCGAATATTTCGGGACTAAAATATGACCAGGAATAATCTCGGGATCGAATCCTCTAGTGCGACCAGATAAAAATATCGAAAGCAGGAAATTTGTTGAGTAGTGTTTATTATAATATCTGTGTTAGGTAGTGTTATTTAATACTTACATCATTCAAATGTTGTTCTATGACATAAAATTTTCTCTCTTTTATCAAACTATCTATATCAATTAGTCCTGGAACAAAATGTATTATTCCCTACTAATACAAAGAAATTTAAAAAATAAGTAAGTTAGTAGGTAGGTACCTATGTCCTATACCTACCTACTTGTCCTATATAAGTATGTAATATACCTTTGTACATATATACCATCACGCCTTTATTCCCCGAAGGGTTAGGCAGAAGCGTACTAATGTACACCCACAGTTCGCCGGTATGTTTAGGTCCCGTGTAATAGGGGGCGAGCCTATTGCCATTAATCGGGCACAAATCCAGACTCCGAGCTGCTACTGAGAATTTCATAGAAAAACTCAATAACACTTTGCTCGACCTGGGGATCGAACCCAGGACCTCTAGGGTAGCAGTTGCGCTTGGGACCACTAGACTAATGAGGCAATACCTTTGTATTGAAGCAATTAAGCAACTGACGGAATTACGGCAGACAAAATACGTTGGGGGGTCACCAGATGTGAACCCAAGCGGGTGTGGTTACCTAGAAGCTAAAGTTCGTAGAACTTAAAAATTATAAGTAGGTAGGTACTTCGGGAATCGCCTTCAGATTGCTCCTGGTTTGCAAAAAAACACTGCAGTGCAGTTAGATGGTGGCGTGTGTACTTAAGTACTTACCTACTTACCTATAAGCTTTATATAATGAAATTGTATTATAAATTACCTACCTACAAAGGATACAGAATAGGTAGGTACATTATTTTATGTGATTCGCTAGGTATACTCACTGATTTTATTCCAATCTATGTGGATTCGAGGTCGGTGTGTGTTAAAAGTAAAACCAGATTCATCGGCTAATTTAGGGAAATGATGATGAAGTTCGAATGACGTTTTACACGCCATCGTTTTAAATCATTTCATTTTATTTATGAATTTAAACATATTTCGTTCACACAGGCTATCACTGTTGGTTGACAATCAGCTTGCCAATGTTTGTTTTTATTCGTTACCTAGCAACGTTGTAGCAAACATACTATTTTTTTTTGACATGTTTGCCGATCACGACAATTCAGCCAATAACAAGTAAAATGGAGAAACGTGTGAAGAACTAACATCAATTTAGACAAGAATTAAAAGCAAGATTTAAGAAAAGTGAGAATGAAGTTATAGATATTAGTGCTAAGTGTGAATAGACTTTAAAGTTTAATATTGTTGCCACGAATAAAAATCATCAAGGCCTTTTTTTTTAATTCGTTATGGGATATGGCGCCACACTTTTTGTGTATTTGCCAGTGTCAAGTATATGGAGTAAACAAGTAATACTCGTATTTATTAATTCCCGTCATGGGATTATATTATATGGCGCTACACTTTCTGTGTTTGCCAGTGTCAAGTATACAGTAATATAATAATCCCCAGTAAAACAGTGGAAACTTTACTAAGGCTTGGATAGAGTTTAGGAGTGAACACAAAAGTCACGATTTTCAATTTTATATCATTTGCCTACACTCGCACACGTTCACGAACACTTAATGGTTAACTATCCACTATAATTACACATTAAACTTTGGAGAAACACAAGTTTTGGAAAATAATATAAAACCGACAAAGTGCACTTTACACTTTCCCGCCTAAACTCCACTCTTCATCAAGGCCTCAAGTGTTTTGGGGGAGGGGTAGGTAAGAAGACATGAAAAGTTGATTGAGAGAGGAATCTTTAGCGTCAAATACCCTATTGCTCGAATGAGGAAGTACCTTCACCTTGCAAAAAATCGTATCCAAATAACATAGCTCCGTGCTATGTTATTGTTACGAGCTGGGGTTCGGGATAAATTAAATACCACTTATTTCACCGATATAAATAGTCACTTTATTCACTACACAAACACACAGAAATCACACGAACAGTCACTATACTATCACTTGTCACACTTAACGTCGCACTGATAATCACTTGGTACTCACTTCGATCTTCGCTGTGGCCAAAACTGAACTGCTCTTGCCGACGCTGTCGACCAACGAAGATTCTGGATTCGAAAAATCTCGATAAATTTCAAGAATGCGACCCGCCCGCATTCTTAAGACAATAGATGTTTACATTCTTCATTCAACTTGCGAACAATCGATGTTTACAATCGCCATTGTTAATGTTGACCTTGAGCCCGGTCTCAAACTATTGTGTTTTGTTTTTATTTTTGTTGCGGGTGCCGCATTCTAGCGTATTGCCTCTTGTTTGTTTTCTACCTGCTTCATCGACTAATCCAGAATCTCCGTGACCCATCTCCGTCATTTTAGTTACTCGGCGTAACATTATGTGCCCAACGGTGAGCAAGGTCGCCATAGCTCCGCAGTGTGGGAGACCGGTGGTGTTTTGTTATCGCCACTGTCATGCATGGTAGAATGTCCTATGCTGCCAGCCTAACTATTCCTCCTTAATTTACAGGGTCGGCAACGCGCGAGTTATACCCTTGGTGTTGCAAGCGTCCATAGGCTACGGTAACCGCTTACCATCAGACAGGCCGTTTGCCACCTTAAAAAACAAATCTCATCATCATCAGTCTGTATTCATATTACTACAGACTCTTTTATTTTTATTGATTTTCTCGTCAATATGACTATTATTTTTTTATGATTTTAATTCATTTCATAAACATAACTTACTCTAATTACAACGAACGTAAAAAAAAAGCTATATATGTATAAAAGACAGAGGCGTGACTAAGCGTCAAAGTATTCCTCGGCATCGCTGTCGTCCGGGAAGGTGCCCAGAAGACTGGCACTTGGCAGCATTGCCACGCTGAATGGCAATGCTTATACGCTGTCCTAGAAATAAACCAGCCCTCTGGTCACGCGAAGTGTCGACCAGTCTTCTCGAAATTTCCTTGAAAAGGAGACGTGCACTCGGACCCCACGACCCGAGCGTTTCGACCCCAAACGGCTCGAATCAAATATATAATAATAATAATATATTACCCGACAGGATACTATACTTGCGCCGTTTGAGAGTCTCTGCAGCAGCAGCAGCAGCGCCAGCGCAGCCAGCTGAGCTTGGAAGATGGAATGGAGCAAGGGTGTCAACACAGGTTGCGTCCTACACCAAAGGCCTACCCATTATCCAAGGCAAAAGGGACATACCATCTGGACTCTTCCCATCGTCAAGCACCAAGCCATTCGGTTCTAGAACAGCTGGTACGCCGGCGGTGGCAAGAGCACGAAGAATGTCGTTAATGCTGGCATGTCGCGCAATGCGGCCTGCACTCCTGCAGCATGATAGGCCGTGATGTCCGAGGCTGTCGACCCATTCACCCACAGCCATCAGACGAGCACGCTCCGCAGTATTGACTGACGTATTGAGTAGTTCTTTCCGCGTCAAACTGCAAAGCGGCTCACCCCAAAGCCTTTGGGAAGATGGGACCAAGGGTAAATCAGTACCGGGACAAGCCAGTCTCCAAACGTTCATAGCATCAGCCAGAAACGGTACTTCCAAATCAACCAGAGAAGGTCCTAAGACATCTCTGGCTTACTTTTCGGTACTGTGGACTGAGGATATGAACGCGGGTAAACTGATGCTAGAAATTTTGCGGATGCGGCATGCCACCCAAGCGAATGAGGAACGTGGCTTGTAACCAAGCTCGGTCATCCAGGCTTACATATTAATATTATAACTAGTATTCATTTATAGAGTTGCATTACTGGTTTTACAGACTCGGATATTTATCTTAAGACATCTGTAAAAATTTTTGAAAGTGCTTGTATTATTGAATTTATTAGGCCTAATTTCAAAACTCCTTATTGTATTGCCGAGTCTTTACCCAGCAAATTCGGTGGATAGGAATAAATTCATGTGAAAAAAAAAATTTTTTTTTTCATTTTTTTATTTCGTAGATCGAAGATAATAATGATCCTTTGTAAATTTTGTCAGTCATTGAAAAATAACCTTGTATTTATAGATGTGATTCGATTTTAGATTTAAGATTAGTCTAGTTTGTCTCGTGGGTTGTACCTTTAAACCATTTCCATTTTAATGGAAACCCAGTCAATCATCTGCAAAGCAACGGACTGTACCTTTAAACCATAAATTTCCAATTTAAGTTGTTTGTTTTCCGGGTTCTACAGATCCCAATTTTCATTCCCAGTAATGAGGGGTTCAACCGTGCGTTTTAATATCGTCTAGTTTTGGGTGCTTTTTCACATAAGCTCTCAAACTATTACTGAGCCGAATAAGCGCCGGCGCCGTTCCCTGTTTATATAACCTTCAACCGTAGAATGTTCTAGCTGTTTCTCGAAAAACTCACATAAACATTTTATTAAACGCTCATTATTTATGTGACAACGCAATATAATACAACAACTACTCACTTAGGTACTTTAAATGACATTGCAATAAAATGAAATAGTTACGGCAATAGGTGGGTACCTACTTTAATAAATTTTTGTTTTTGTCAAACATTATTGAACCGTAACCTACCTACCTACCATTCTTGTTACCTACACAAAGTTGAAAATGATTGTGGGTGGCCAATGGCAGGCAGGGGCAGAAAAAACAATATTTTTATGCGGTCATTAAACCACTTTGATGCTTAACTTTATTATTCCAAGATACAGAGCCAGTTTCATCGTAAATATATCTATCGCAATGCCTATACCTAAGAGGAGCAGTCTCATGGGTAAAGGGGTGGCCTGGCGACATACTAACGATTGTTATTTTTTTTATATTTTTTATATGTCGTCGACCGATGTTTAAAGCAAATGTAAGGTATAAGAAAAGTGTGCAACGTTCAACTCGATACACAAAACGTGAACTCAAAATACGCAAGTGCCGATTTGTAGGGTGGACAACCTGAATATTTTGCAACTAGCACACGCTCTGTGCTCGAGTTTATAGCTTTGTACAAATGTAAAAAGTTTGCGTATAAAAATAATAAATAATATCGCTTTGGCAAAATCATGTCCATAGAGAAGTGAGGTCGAGTCGTGAAGATTTTGTCATCGGGTGTGGCGAAGCGTTGTGCCTAGGCGGCCGGCTTTTCCTCGGAGACGGCAGTGGCACCGGATGCCACTGAGCCACTCTCGTCCGGCGATGCCTGGCACGAAAGCGATGGGAATTTCTGGTATAGAGCGGCGCGGTATTTCGGGTGGCTGAAAAAATATGATACCTACTTTAACAATATCACAGTAAGTACAGTAGCGGTCATAAGTGCAGTAAACAGCAAACAAAACTAGTCTCACTTAAAACTTTCTTCCATATTGACATTTCACACATATACACGCGGACCCACTGACCTCTATAATACTCTATAGGTAAAACAGTATGACGTTGTTGGTCAGTGCACTGGTTTTGAGAACGTTTGTGATAAGTAATGCTATTTGTTAATAGACCACTTTTTAAAAGAACCAAAATATTAACTCTGAGCTGTCTCTATAACCTTGAAATTGGATTCGTTGTCAGGAAACATCCACAGTTATTTGAAAAAAATTGTGAGAATAGTCTGTACAGCCAAAGAGATCCTACTAGAATAATTGTGCCAAAATGTAAAACCACCCTCCACCATAAAAATAGTATGTTTATGTATGTTAAAGTTTATAATAAAATACCCAAGACAATTAGAGAACTACCACTACGATTATTGCGTTGTGAATGAATCAACTAAATTCCATTCTTTAAATTATTGTAAAGGGCTGATAGATGTTACACTCATATAATATGCTTGTATAAGAACTTTATATACTCAATCAGAAACAATAAAAATTACTTTACTTTACTTTTACTAGTGGCGTCTTTTAGCAAATTATGTGTCACCTTGCACTTACATAGAAATGGACGAATCACAATAATAAACAGATATAATATTTATAATCTCAACTTGTAATATTTATAATGTATAAGTTGTTTTTTAAATATTCTGCGAAATAATAACTAGGTATATCACTGTAGTCATCAAGTGTGTAAGTAATGAAGTGTTATTATTTGTTTTAGTGAAATAATGTGAGTCTTTTTTTTTTATTAAAAAACGTTGCCCCACACTAGGATTTTCTCCTGTATCGTGGGTGCGTTTACAAACACAAATTCTCACACACAAACGCCCAGAACCGGAACAACTAACTGTAGATCATACAAATATTTGCTCCGTGTGGGGATCGAACCCACAACACGTGGCGCAGAAGCCGATCACTCAACCGCTACGCCAATCGTGTCGTTGGGTGAAGATATACGATGAAGATAGTCTGAACACTCTGAGGAGTTGTGTTAAAAGTGGAAGACCGTCGTCGCTTATTAAACACACAGCGACATGGTACACAGATATTTAAAACTTTAAAACAGTGCAAATATTGTGGACATGTGTCATGAAATGACATGCGTCGACGTCTTAACTACATTATTATTGAATACCTAATCAATGGAAATGGTTTTAATCTCTTTGATATTAATGGTAGTACATGTAATTGAATTTCTGGCTGGTTGTAGTCCTTAGTAGGTACATAATGAGTTAGTTTATGATTGTAAGGTTGAGGTTAAGTTTCAATCCTCTTTTCCTTGAGAAAATGAATATTTAAGCTATAACCTCACAACAAAAGAAAGTATATAAGTAAAATATATGCATATAATATCTAATATTCATAACTAATTTGTTATAAATTATCTACTTTATTTTCACTATGTTTCATTAGATTTAATTTTATTATTTTCTAGCTTCTGCCTACGGCTTTGTCTGCGTGGACTTCAGAATTGGGTCCGGTCTGGATAAAGCCTGTGTTATTCCAGACTATAACCTATCTCTGTGCCAAATTTCATCCAGATCCTTTCAGACGTTCTGGCGTGATAGAATAACAAACATCCATACTTAGAAACTTGCACGTTTTTAATAGTAAGGATTTATTATTAAATTTAATAAATAAATTCCTTAAAAATATTTTATTTCTTACTTTATTATTTCTTGCTAATTTTATCTTAGTTATTTACCTACAAACAAAAGAAAATACTGACTTGGGGTTCGAACGCACCCGAATCAGAAGCCCACGTAAACGAAGTTAATTCTTGTCGAAATTGAAATGTTTACTACTTCACACGTTTCCCCATTCTACTTGTTATTGGCTGAATTGTCGTCATCGGCAAACATGCCATTAAAAAAAAGTCGTGCACTTTAAAACTGCCAACTCTATATCAATGGTATCGAATTTTAGCACGAATTTTGAATCGGGTCGTTGAAAATTGTGTTGCATTTTAGTTATTTATTACATTTCTAGTTATTTATTAAAAAGTATTTCTAAATTGTATAAATATGATATAACGAACCTGATGCCATATACAATTGGATTGTAGACGGCGTTAGCCTTGGCAAACAGTGAGCCCCAGATGGTAGCGAGAGGGCTGATGGGTGCGCTTTCGAACACTCCCGTGTAGTTGATTACCAGATATGGAGTCCAGGCCATAAACCACAGAGAAATTGTCATTAAAGCTACCTGAAAAATTTTTTTGGTAAATAAATCATCAATTACCTACGCCGTGTAAGTATAAGGACAACAGATAATATTATATATAATTACTTTAGCTAATTTGCACTCGGCACTGGTGTTAGCTGCCTCAGATGACCTTAGAGAAGCTACGTTCATTTTCTTAGCTTGTTCTCTCATAGCTTTTTCGTGAGCAGCTACGGCCTGAACAAAAAAAACAATATTTTAAAACGTTAATTTATTAAGTTTTTAATAATTTGCCTTGGAAAATGGGTAGGCTTTTGGTGTAGGACGCAACTTGTGTTGATGCCCATGCTCCATCTCATCTTCCCAGTTCATCTGGCTGCGCTGGCGCTGCTGTTGCTGCTGAGGAGACTAAAACGGTGCAAGTATAGTCTGTAACCTATCACGTAACTAGGTATGTAGGTAATGTAGGTATACCTATTCTTGAGCCGTTTGGGGTCTAAACGCTCGGGTCGTGAGGTACGAATGCTTGTCTCCTTTTCAAGGAAACGAGCTTCTTACATGGGAGAGCCATGCTTCGGCACGAATGGGCCGGCTTGACAGGAGTAATACCACGCCCTCACAGAAAACCGGAGGATCGCTTGATGGTAAGTGATCCGCCGGTTTTCTGTGACGCCGTGTCTGCGTATTTCCATCCAATCCCATAAAAAAAATGAAATTTCAAGGAGACTGACTGGTCGACACTTTCTTTTGATTTGAGGGCTAGCTTGTTTCTAGGGGTTCGTATAAGCACTGCCATTCAGCGTGGCAATGCTGCCACTCTCATGGACACGTTGCCAGACGACAGCGATGCCGAGGAATACTTTGACTTACTCTGTTAGTATTATATTTTACTTTTTTATGTTCATGTTTTTTTGTAAGGCTGCCTCATTAGTCTAGTAGTCCCAAGCACGACTGCTACACTAGAGGTTCTAGGTTCGATCCCCAGGTCGGGGAGTGTTATTGGGTTATTCTATGAAATCTCAGTAGCAGCTCGGAGTCTGGATTTGTGCCCGGTTAATGGCAATAGCCTCGCTCCATATTATATGGGACCGGCGAACCGCGACCGGCTGTGGCAGTCTGGCAGTGACATTTGTACACCTCTGCTAACCCTTCGGGGAAAACAGGCGTTATTTTTGTAAATAGTGCAAGTATATTATAAATAGCTTTCTTTTTATTATACCTATATAGTTTATTATCTTTTTGCATTTTCCATGCTAAGATGCCATGCTGCTTTGTCTGTCTGTGGCTGTGGGTTTGTACGCGCAGCATATCATGACTATCTACACCAGAGCTCCCCAAACATTTTTATCTTGTCGACCACTTACCATGTTTTTCGGTTTTGGGTAGACTAAGACTTGCTTACCAAATATTTTTTTTGCAAATTCTTTATGTCACACGCATTTAGGTACATCTCATGGACCCCATTTTTTGCCGCTGACATGGATCCCTGGCAGGTCATCGTTGACCCTAGGGGGTCGGTATAGACCACTTTGGGTATCTCTGATTTATACGTTAAAGATAATATACATAAAGGTATCTTTACCGTGCTATCTCCATATTGTTACTGTATTTTTGAAAAGATCTGGAAAGGAATTCATTGTTCGTATCTTGCCTGAGGCCACATTTTAACCATTGCTAACATTGAGCTTGAAAAGTAATTTTCCTCATTCGGTGCCAAGTACCTACAGTACCCCCAAATAAAAGTGTGCGTGTGAAGTTACGCCGCTAGTCAATGACATCATAATATATATATAATATATGACTGCCTCATTAGTCTAGTGGTCCCAAGCGCGACTGCTACGCTAGAGGTCCTGGGTTCGATCCCCAGGTCGAGCAAAGTGTTATTAGGATTTTCTGGAAGTGTTATTAGGAGTCTGGATTTGTGCCCGGTTAATGGCAATAGGCTCGCCCCCTATTACATGGGACCTAAAACATACCGGCGAACTGTGGGTGTACATTAGTACGCCTCTGCCTAACCCTTCGGGGAAAACAGGCGTGATGGTATGTATTATGTATATAATATATATAGTTAAATAGAGGTAGACACGTTATCATCCCTCAAATGCGAATATTGTTTCGTGGGCAACGTGTAATTTGTAGTGTCACTATAGATGGGTTTCAGCCCAGGCATTTTGGGCGAAAAAAATAAATGTCCTGGCATAAACCCATCTCTAAGTGTCACTTATGCGATTGACCGACCCAAGGCGCAGAAGTGTGTTTGACAGCGCTATTGACAGCAATAAATTTTAATTTAATTTTTAAGTGCCATCTTGTGCTGCGATACTACATAAATTATTAATTACTTATGTAAGAAAAGAGCATGTAGTATCTTATCACAAGAAAATTGATAAATTCTTAGCTTCCGTACATTTATTTCATTTTTTTCGTTGGAAATAAAATTTAAAATGAAAGAAAGAGTCAGCGCATGCCATATTAGTATGAGAGAAAGGGACCCAATACTTTTCATGTCGCTCGTCACTATATACGGACATACTGGACATATCAAGTGTGTCATTTAAGACAACTGCTTATTGCTATTTCTTTTCATCTTAGGCTGCCTGTATCTATGCGCGCGCTCATTAGGAAAGCCTAAAATGTTTAGGATTATAGGTATGGACATGTAACGCGACTCAATTTTAAATGACATTTACTATGAACATGGCGTATCTAATAGTAATATATCTTTGCCGCTAGTGGTTTTGACGTGGTAAATTTTAATAAAAAAAAACTCGGTGTAAAGACAGTTGGGGTCGTAAATGTATCGCATTCGTGATTATTGTCCTTACTGATTTCGATATCTATTTATATAAAAAAAGAAGCTGACTGCCTGACCTACTGACTGACGTATCAACGCACAGCCGAAACTACAGGAGCTAGAGCCCTGAAAGTTTGCATGCTGGTTCCTTTTGCACTGTAGACGAGCACTAAGACGTACGACGTACGCGGCTGTTCGCAATGCCTAACTTCAGAAGCACACTGTTATTCCCGGGGTACTGTATTAAGTACTTAAACTGGCACAAGTTAAAACACCAAGTAGAGTCCGTCTCACGAAAGAAGTCCCCTCTATATAATAATTATAATGTCATTGTTGGGTTCATAATCATGCAAAGTAGGTACGTACAATTGGGTATTCTTGATAGATAGATATGACGTTACGAGACAAACACGCGGAACTTAGTAGTTACGCTCCAGCCGTTGTAAATAGTAAATTTTACAGTAGGGTACCAAAACGAATGTCAACTTTTTCTCTACAGGGAAAATTTCATACTATTGGCCAACTCCATATCTGTACTTGCTTGCAGCGCTCGGCTGCTATATTAACGCTTACCTACGCTCATCAACCAATAGCATCGCTGTATTGGGGTATTTCCTGAGCCCCTAGTTTTAGTAATTGAAAAAAGATTGAAAAGGAAAGAAACTGTTTATCTATACTGACTAAATGTATACTTATAAAGAGGGCAGTGAACAGTGATTTTGTTTTCAAAATGGCTAGATATAGAGTTGGCTGATTGGCTGTGTTTCTTGTTATGGCTATAAATTATTGTTTCTTCATAAAGTAAAATTCATGCACATCACACAAAAACTACTGCACGAAAATGGATGTGGTTCGCCGGTGTATTGCTGGAAGTGTAACTTAAATGAGAGTGCATGTTTCATCTTGATACGCCGCCTAGATCCTAAGTAGAACCGGGAGGCAAGTGAAATCACGGGCAACAGAAAGTTCAATATAATCTACAAGAAATTACATTATGTTACCTGGACAATAAAGAAGTAGGAGTAGATGATAAGCAGAAGAGGCATGAAGTATACGAAGACGGAGTAGATCAGAATGTAGCTTCGGCTGAACCAGTCCTTCGACAAGTAGTCAGTGCCGCATGCAGTCATGTTTCCTTCAGGCACATAGCTGTTCACATAAAATGTACTTAGTACCTAACTGAATAATAAATTATTATAGAATCGTATCTGCTAGTATAATGTTCTTTAGTTACTATGCTTATACGTACCGATTCCAGCCAAAGAATGGCGCGAGCGTCCATGCAAGAGAGAAGGCCCAGATTCCAAGTATGCGCAAAAGAGCTCCATTGTTCGTCATTGGCTTGGCGGCGATACCCTTTACGATAACATTGTAGCGGTCAAAGGCAATCATTGTCATGGTCCAAATCGATGCGCATCCAAATAGAGAGCCAGCGCAGGCGTATAGTTCACATGCAAGAGGACCTAAATAAAACAAAGTAGGTACATATAATGATAAAGTCACACTTAGGTAGGTAAGTACTCAAAATTAAATGCATGCAAGAGCTTAAATAAAATACTTACCCCATACCCATGTTTCGTTATAACAATTAACCACCATAGCCGGTGACATAGCGCACATCATTAGAAAATCTGAGAAAGCGAGATTCACTACGAGCAAGTTAGATGGAGTTTTGAGACTCTGTAAAAATCCAGAGAGGTTTTTATAGATGTACGTACACACTTTGTAAAAGTTCAAGTTATAATAAAAAGAGTCCAAGTAGGTACCTTCGTTGACATAAATATGTAGATAACCATGCCATTGCCAGTAATAGATATAAATCCAAGAACGCCGATTGTAAATCCCAAAAGTCCGTGCCAAAGCGGGTTCATTGGTGGAAACTGGTACCTGTTTATAACGTTCTTCAAAATACAAGAATAAAAATACAACTTTTACAAACACACTGTAAGTAACTACTGCAAATAAGACCTGGGGGGTCTAAAATAACCATTTTGATGAATCACAATAATAGGATTTAAAGTTCAATGACAGGGTAATACTCCCCAAATTAAAATCAAATGAAACTTATGACACTTACCAGTGAGGATCGACCATATGGAGCATATCAGGCGGGACTTTGTCTACGACGGTCTGGTTCGACGCTCCGTACGCCGCAACTTGGCCACCCCATGCTTGCAAGGCTGCAATACCGGGCCCGGGATCCAGAGTCAACGACATCTTCGTTGGAGGTTTCTGAACCTTCTAATTTTGATAACTGTAGATGAGAGAATCACTCAACTATTTAAATTGAAAATATAAAAATGATTGGGTTATCCCAATATTTGATGATGATGATCAATGATAATAAGACCTACTTAAAATCAGGAAAGGGAGGCTCGCTCCGAGATGGTTACTACAAAAATACTGAAGAAAATCGTTAAACGAACTACTCCAGTCTTTAGTGTACAATAACCAATCCCGTGATGCGACGGGGCTGCCTAAGACTGTGGAGGCTACTCATCGCTCGCGGTTTGTCTAACGTCTTTTATATGCAGACCTATAAGCTTAATAATGACGTCCCAAAGAAAATCGATATTCATAATGAGATAGACGTATCTAAGAAGGTGAACACTACCTATACAATAGTTGGTCACCATTTTTTACAGGGTTGGACTGTTAGACTGTTGTGTTCATAAATACTAGTTTTATTTACTTATTGCTACAAGAAAGTCTGCACTTTAGAGGTGTTCAAAGTAATTGTTGGTTTCATTTTAAAATATCTACAAATGTTTAAATAAGAAGTATACCTACTGTCTTGATTTTGTGAAACGATGCCCAAGACGCATACTTAATCGTTGTCCCTATTTAATCTCTTTCACTTTATCTTTATCACATTACGCTGTAGATAGTAGTATTGGATGGTAGTGTCCACGGTATAAGAAATGTCTGCGTGGTTTAAATTGGTATTTTTATTGGCTTATGTTTAACTAATCATCAAATCTAATTAAATGTAATGTCAAAAAATCACTTTATGTTGCCAAAAATAGTAAATAATCACCAAAATTTATCTCCATTTTAGCGTGAAATTAGAACCTAAAATTTTACAACTTGCGATACTACAAGCAACCAAATACAAATGATGACAGTATAATGCAAAAACAAATCCAAATAACTATATTTTTTACTACTGTCGGGTAACTTTATTTTTGGAGTCGAAACGCTCGGGTCATGGAGTCCGAGTTGTCATATTCTTTTCAAGGAAATTTTAAGGAGACTGGTCGACACTTCACGTGACCAGAGGGTTGGCTTGTTTCTAGGAGAGCGTATAAGCATTGCCATTCAGCGTGGCAATGCTGCCAGTCTTTTGGGCACGTTGCCGGACGACAGAGACAGCGAGAGACTCAGTTTTGAATAAAATTATTATTATCATTTATTATTAGAATTATATTATTATTTAGACATCTTCTCATACATATACGCCGGTTGCGCACGCCAAGTGCTACGCACCTGGCCTTTTTGAAGGATTTCGCCAATAAGATCGGCGTAGGTCCTTCTAGGGCGACCTCTACCGACGCTGCAGCTGACATTCGCCTTATAAATTCCTTTCGTTATGGCGGATCGTTCACCTGAGCCCGCCAAATTCAAATTTCGAGTGGTTTTTGGCAGTTTGTAGGTCTACATTCATGGCTATGATAATTGCGACATTAACTATACAAAATTCACAATGTTTATATAAAACCATTGCTTAAAGGTCATTATTGTAGCTAAAAGTAGTGTAAAATGTAAATTTTGACCAATTACACAGTTTTCGGCAAGTTTTGGGCTTGATAAGGATTTATAAGTAAAGGTTTTAGTTCTCAGTTGTGAATGTTGTATAGTTAATGTCGCAATTACAACTGCCATGAATCGAGAAGTTGTTATAGACCTACAATCTGCGAAAAATCATGTTTCAGCCCGCAACGTTGTCTTATCACACTGTTCCTCAATCTATAATTCCGAGTTACACCACACATACTTCGCAAGGAACGCATTTCCACTGCATTTATTCTACTTTCATGTCTCTTCTGCCACACGCAACATTCGCTTCCATACATAAGTGTAGGTACCAGTACCAGCACACCATTGTGGATAGTCAACCGTGCCTTTTTTGATATAGACGGAAAGAAAAACATTTCGTTCCTAAACGTCTCATTACTTAGGGGTCGTCCATTGATCATATGATGTACCCAAAATCACGTGTATTTTTTTGTACAAAGTATCTTCAATATTTTTTTCGGTTTAGAAATGGCGCGTTCAACGAAAATATAAAAACATATACTTACGTGATGCTTCGCTATGCCCCTTGTGATATGTCGTGATTTTTTTCTAACCCTTCCGATCCCTTACCTACTTTTTAGGGGCCCGGACCTCAAAAGGAAAAACGGAACCCTTATAGGATCACTTAAAGAAATTAAAACCATATACTGTGGTCTCCAGTCCCTTGAAGCTATGAAAAAATCAAACTTCTAAGTTAACATAAAAAAATGATTCGGCCGTTTATGCCTGAAAAATCATATATTTCGACTCTCTCAAGGGAATCAAAATTTATATGGTATTTTCCGTTGACCTAAAACTATGAAATTTGGTAAGTAATACTGTCTTAAACTACAAGTACAGTGAAAAATCTTCTATCAAAGAGTCCAGCCCTGCATTTCTTAAGTCTTACAAAGCTAATATCGTTATGAGGCCACTAAGAAGTACCTGACTATAACGTTAACAGGATTATAGTTGCCAGCCGTCGACGCATTTACATCGCATCGCACGGTGTTTTTACTGTAGTGTCTATTACTTAGGAAAATTCTAATGCGTCTAGCTCTAGGGCCGTCTGTGCTCAGGGGTGTGGGTCACCTGGGCACAGATACCTAGGTCCTAGGATGTGCAAATAAATGTAACTAAAATACATTGCGTGTTTTGCTACAGGCTGTGATTCACTTCCTGGCACCGAAATGCTGATCGCTTTGTCGATGAACCTTAGCCCGCCAAATTATTATCTTTTTGGTTTTTCGCAAATGTTAGGTCCTTATTAACACATTTTAGGTACAGGACAATAGTACCTCATCACGGCATTAATTTAACTAAATATTCAATAAACGTTTGCTTAAAAAATCTCATCAAGCCAAAAACTATGGCATCTTCCAAAATTTACAATTTATTCAACATAACATGCAATCACGCCTGTATTCCTCGGAGGATTAAGCAGAGG
This sequence comes from Acronicta aceris, assembly GCA_910591435.1. Lineage (NCBI taxonomy): Eukaryota > Metazoa > Arthropoda > Insecta > Lepidoptera > Noctuidae > Acronicta > Acronicta aceris. The sequence continues at coordinate 9,203,731 of OU342760.1, read as the reverse complement.
TGCTGATACTAATGTACCTACTAATGTAGGTACAGAACACCCGCAGTTCACCAGTAGGTATGTATGAGTTGTTCCTGTTTGGAAAGTGGGCGAACCTAATTGCCATTAACCGAGCACAAAAACAAACTCCGAGCTGGTACTGAGAATTTCATAGAAAAACCCAATAACATTTTGCTCGAGCAGGGAATCGAACCCAGGACTTTAGCGTAGCAATCGCACTTAATACCCTACTTAGACTATTGATGCAATTTACTCAACCACCAGCTAGTTAAATACTTAACAATTTTAAAACAAAAGTGGTGGATCGAATTTCCCTTACAAACTAATCAAGGTTCCTACTCTACCATTTCGTCCAAAATAAATATAAATAATAGTCTTTAAATGTAAGCGAATGCAATTTTTGATAACTTTCCAAAGTTTGGAACGATTTTCCGGTCTTTTATTTCCAGTGAAGTAGTAAGTTAGGAACCTATATAACGGTATCCAAATTCGAATACTAAAAGAATTTGATAGAATAGGTATTGTTTGGATTACAATTTATTTTGGTATTACGTTTTTGTGGGTAATTCAAGCTGCGCAGGACCCCGGTGCTTACTTACTCATTTGTAAATATATTATAGTGGGTAGGTACTTATCTACCTACTTAATAGGTACCTACTGCTATAAATGGAGAATATGTTACAGAACTTACAGACTTATGAATTGCGAAAACGAATTTGAATTTGGTGGCCCAAGTCCGTGGTCTCATGTCGCTATGCTACATACCTACCTATATAATTATCGGTTTAAACCGGTGCTGAAACTTTGTAGGAAATCATCGGTTGACATCTCTGGTAAGTATGTCGTCCTTGTTGTTGTAAAGTTAATGGTAAATAACTACAATTTACTAAAAAAAATCAATATTTTACGATTTTGTAATAAATTTTACAATGTTAGTATTGTTATTTATTTTTGTCTTTACGTTTCTACTAGAGCAATTAGTCTAAAGACTAAGCTTTATTAAATCTATATAGGGTTCCCGAGCCAACCACTAGGCGGCGCTATTTGTCAAACAGTTCTGCCATAAGGCGGATCGTTCAGCTGAGCCCGCGAAATTCAAATTTCAAGTGATTTTTCCCAGTTTGTAGGTCTTTAAGAAGTTCTATATTCATGGCAGTTGTAATTGCGACATTAACTAAACAACATTCATAACTGAGAACTAAAACCTTTACTTATAAATCCTTATCAAGCCAAAAACTTGGCGCAATCTGTGTAATTGGTCAAAATTGACATTTTACACTACTTTTAGCTCCAATAATGATTTTTAAGCAATGGTTTTAGATAAAAATTGTGGTTATTGGCTTGATAAGGATTTATTAGTAAAGGTTTTAGTTCTCAGTTGTGAATGTTGTATAGTTGATGTCGCAATTACAACTACCTTGAATCTAGAACCTTTTATAGACCTACAAACTGCGAAAAACCACTCGAAATTTGAATTTCGCTGGCAAAGCGAAACGATCCGCCTTAAATCAGCGATTTCAGACGAAATAGCGTCTTTGGCAGGCTAAGTATCCAGACTAACTGAACAATCTTGTTTAGAAACACATGTGAAAAGGGAATGTTTAATTTTTAAAAGAAGTGTGTTGTGTAATTTGTTCATAAAAGGGTTTTGAGCTAAGGCCTGAAGACAGCTGAGGGAGTCAGACAAAATGACAGCCTGATTGATATTATGGGATTCTATAAAAAGACAGGCTTCCAGAATAGTTACACATTCATCCGTGAACACGGAAGATAGTTTAGGACATTTGAATTGGAAATTAATTTTAAACTCATGGAAATAAACTGCAGCAACAGTGCAGCTACCATCGGATAATTTGGACGCATCTGTGAAAATTTTCTGGAAGGTACTCCATCGTTCTACCACAACTTTGTTAAAAATAGAATTCGCTGAAGGACTATTTTTCGATATACCGATATCAAAAAATATTTTAGGTTGGAAACATAAGGTAGCATAAGGAACATTAAAAAGGGGGAGAGTGGAATTCTGAACGATCGGCGCTTCTAAATTTAGGAGGGAGCGAGTACGTACTTCACTATAGATGAATAGGGAATACCATCTATACCAGGAGCTGAATCCCGGGCAAGTTTGAGAACCATATTCAGTTCATCCATTGTGAACGGCATGTCAAAGAAATCCTCCGATGGGGTTATAGGGAACTGGAGCTGCTCAACCGCGGGAGGGACAAAGGGAGGAGCAATTTTATCAAAAAAAAGTTCAGCAGTTGATCTATTTATATATATTTTTTTAATCCCGTCATGGGATATGGCGCCACACTTTTTGTGTATTCGCCAGTGTCAAGTAAGGAGTAAACATGTAATATTTATTAGTTCTCGTCATGGGAATATATCAAAATATAGCGCCACACTTTTTGTGTTTGCCAGTGTCAAATATACAGAATAATCCTCAGTAAAACAGTGAAAACTTCACTAAGGCTTCGATGGAGTTTAGGAGTATTGTTAGGAGTGAACACAAAAGGCATGATTTTCAATTTTACATCATTTGCCTACACTCGCACGTGTTCACGAACGCATAATGGTTAACTATCCACTATAATTACACATTAAACTTCGAGGAAACACAAGTTTTGGAAAATAATATAAAACCGACAAAGTGCACTTTACATTTTCCCGCCTAAACTCTTTTTTTTATGTAATACCAAACGAGCAGACGGATCGCCTGATGGTAAGCGATTACCTCCGCCCATGGACACCCACCCGCAACACCAGAGGAGTCAAAACTGCGTTGCCCGCCTTATAAAACGAGATTGGGCCTCCGGTAACCTCACTCCCTCGGCGAAACACAACGTAAGCGTTGTTTGACGCCGGTTTTCTGTAAGGCCGTGGTATCACTCCGGTTGAGCCGGCCCATTCGTGCCAAATCATGGCTCCTCTCCCACGTTCGTTTATTTGTCTTGGTATCATTTTTTTAAGGATTTTTATGACCTGGTAACTTAGAGCTTTAAGTCATGACTTTTCTAAAATTTAAAACACTTCATTTTAACCCAATAAAACAGTGGAAACTTCACTAGGGCTTCGATGGAGTTTAGGAGTGAACACAAAAGTAACATTTTCAATTTCATATTATTTGCTTACACTCGCACACGTTTACGAACACTTAATGGTTAAATATCCACTATAATTACACATTAAACTTCGGGGAAACACAAGTTTTGGAAAATAACATAAAACTGACCTAGTGCACTTTACATTTTCCCGCCTAAACTCTCTCTTGGTATCATTTGAGTGAACTGTCAAAATTGTCAATGTTAAGTGTCAAGTTACTGAATGTGATACACTGCAAGTCGATTAGGGAGCTTTTTATTAAAATTATTTATTTAAAAATAAATCTGTTGTGTGATTTCATTGGTTCAAGTTAAATAACAAAAGCGATACTTGTTTATATTTGATTAAAATAGGGATTTAGATGGATTTAACCGACGATAACATAGAATTAAGTGAGGACGAAGAAGAAGAAATTACAGCAGAAGTGGTTTTAAAAACTCTACAAAGTGCCTGGCAGAATGAACGGTTAGCTCCAGAAATTCTTCCACATCGCAATGACATGGTGGAATGTATGCTGGGGCAAATTCAACACATGGAACGCAATATAAATAAACTACCTAAAACTGATCTCCGTGCTACGATTCATAAAATGGAATTAAGTAGAATTAAATTTATCATATGCAATTATCTTAAAACTAGATTAGGTAAAATAGAAAAGTTTTGCATACCTATATTAAATGAAGAGAGACAAAGAATAGAATCGGGGACTAATTTCCTTACCCCATCAGAGTATAAATATGCTCAAGAATATTTATTAAATATGGAAAATCATATGAAGACCGTTGTACTTGATAAAATGCCTGGTAATATGCAAATGTTTGAAATGAATAAAATGGCAGAGTATCCAAACATGCAGAGCCATGTATTTTTGAAAGCTAATGATACAGTTAATGGAGTTGTGTTAGAAGACCTGGCTGGTGAAGATGAAGAGATAGACTTAGAAGGTTTGTACACTTCTCTGTATTATGACCTAGGAACAGTGCTCCCAATCCTGCTCTTTTAACAGTAGATTTACTGTTTTCAGCATGATATCTATGTTTTCTGATTTAGTTCTTAATTCTACTATTTTTTGGTGGCTTAAAATGTTTGGATATTACAACATCTTGTTCATTTCCATGTAACACATATTCATTCGTTATTTTTAGTTTAGAAACGGAATAAGCTTGCAGTACATATCGTCATGCCTGTATCCCATTGGGGCAGAGACGGTTGGAGTGTATGTAATGGGGCAGTGAGGAAAAAAGATAAATTTTTAAAATTTTCAAAATAATTATTTTTTCGCAATTCGTTTATTTTCTCGATTCTATCATATATAACACGTAAATATAAAGCTAAAAGCACTTTGGTGTTTTTATCTCCGACCAGCCGTTTGTCGTAAAAACGATGTCGTAGGGATATAAAGGCTTCAGGGACTTAAAAAATTTTTGGTTTTTGCAAAACTTTATTTTCTCGAATCTATCGTTTAAAACACTTAAATATAAAGCTCTGATTAGCCATTTGTTGTCAAACTTATGTCAAAGGGATCAGTACAAAATGCATTATTACTGTACTAGGAGAATCTACGGTACAATAGAGAGCGAAGCGAGCTCGGGACTTGGGGCACCCCAACTCGGACAGGTTAAGTTAGAAGGTGATGCATGTATATTTTTTTTTAGAACCACCAAAAGAAAGACTCCTGCAATTACGCCTTCATACTACATATGCCGTTCAGAAATAGGCCTCGCCTCAACTTGCTAGCGGCAGTGTCGGCACCTGCTGACCTGGGACCTTAACCATTATTTTGGTCACTAACCATGAACATTGACCTTTTACTGCACCAGAGAATCGAGGATCATGAATTTCTCTATTTTGACCTTGACCTCAGGGTCATTGACACTGAGGTCAAAGTAATTGACCTCGAGAGTGTCAATGTCATCTACCCTGAGGTAAAGGTCAATGACCCTGAGGTCAAGCTCCTCCCACGTTCCACCGGGTCTTTCAACCCTTCCATTTGTATGCATCATGTATACTCATTTAGTCAATCTCCATACATCCATTCTCTCTCTAATCTCATTTCAAATATTTTAAACTTTGATGTTTATGTATATATTAGAAAGATAATTTATCCCTCTAATATTAGTTTGTTATGATGTCTGGATGTTTTTTTTTTCAATGTCAGAACGGCAGAATTAATCTGAATGAAATTTGGTAAAGAGATATATTATAGTCTGGAATAGCACATAAGTTATGCAAGTCAATTCTGAAGTTCATGATAAAGTTGTGGGCCGAAGCTATTTTTATAATGGTCTGAAATTTCCATTCTATTGTTTTTTAATATTTAAGTTTAATTTGCTGCTTTTTGCTTTGTTAAGGTTGGCAACACTGGCAGTGCTCCCAAGTAAAATTAAGAACTAAAACAGAAAACCTACTGATTTAACAGTAATTTTTCACCATTACATCCCTGTTTTCTGTTTTAGTTCTTCCATCTTAATCCACATTTTATTTTAATTTTAACATACCCTGCATCCGAATAAGCCAGAGTAAGGTCCTTTTAAAGTTTATTATTACCCGCCAATACGCGCCATAATTAATCCCAGATATTCCAAAGAGTTTACTAAATTATTATAATAATTAGTAATAAATCCGCATAGCGCACCCACAGAGTAATTTGACATTTCAGAGACCTCACTCAAAAAACTTGAAAGCAAATTGATTTTTGAGAAATCGATCTTCGAAACTTCGGTCTTTTTGTGAAACAATTAATCAAATTGTGATTCGAATAGATATTTTTTTTTATAGGGGTACAAACGAGCATACGGATTGCCTCGAAAATCCTGCAGTTCATAATAGCTGCAGGATTCAGCGGTGAACTCTAAATCAACCAGTGGCTATCACAATAGACCGACAGCGGCCGCAGTGATACTATAGCCGCAATTTAATAATAATAATAAAAAAACAGCGTGGTAAGAGGAGTCACAAGTGATTTAAAAATCTTATCTTTATCGAGAAGAATCACCATCCCTAGAAGAAAACAATTGTCATTAAGAAAAAGTAATACCACCTTCAAAAAGCATAGTGCAGAACAGTTTCAGAAGTTGGTGCCTTTGATTTGATCAAATCATAGTACTTGGTCTCTTTTCAGTTGATTGGCCATTTTGGCAGTTTTCAGCTGTTCTACAGCCAGAAGATTCGGGTGTACAGCCAGACGTTCAGCATAACGTTTTTTTGTGTTTTATCATCTCGTCATTTATGGTTGAGATACTCATGTATTTCTCCATTTTGTGTGAACCATGGTGCATTGACAATACTTCTCAAGATGCCGTTTTGTGCTCTTTGTCGGCACATTATTACGCAATTTGTGTGTGCTTGTAAGGTGTCTTCTTCAAGTTTTACTGAAGGGCAATTTTTTTTTTCAGTGTGGAGTCTATCAGTTCGGACTTTTGTGCACTAGCACGGATCCACCAACTTCGCATCCAAGTGTGTTTTATCTAGCAATTGCTAGAATTTTTACTAGCGTTATGTGCCTTGTCGCTTGCCAGATAAGCAACATCATCAGCGTAAGGTGCAATAGTTACATCTGCCGAAGTCGGGAGGTCGGATGTAAATACATTATAAAGGACTGGACCCAGGACTGATCCCTGTGGGATTCCAGCCTCAATGTTGTGCAAATTGGATCTTGAATTTCCCCTTTTTTACCTGAAATATTACCACACATAGGCTGGAATTTTTTTTGGATCCGTTGTCCAGTAAGTTGGCATAGGTATCACTTGACCAGGGTTGTAGCGAGTGTTTATCCACACAGAGTTTCAGTGCTTGTCTTCGTATTACCGTACAGCGAGAGCCCCAGGTTGTATGCTTGGCGTTCCAGAACATTTGAAACTAGGTCGAAAAATAGGATACCCATATTTTTTATGTTCCTGATACTCAATCATTTTCATATTTATTTTCGACTTTGCAAGTTCTTCCTATTTTAAATAGACGTAAGTACCAAATGACGTCATTTGTACAGTTAAACGGTGACATGACAGTTTTGTGACCCTTAAAATCCTTTTTTTTTTTGGTGACGGGTTGGAAAATCCTCATGGAGTCCCTCCGCCCTGGGGGAAGAGCGAAGGGGCCTGTCAGACTCTTACTGACTAAAAACCAACCCGTGTTCCTCATGTACCCGTGTGTCGGAGGGGCGGGTATCGCTGAAGCATTCGTCACTACCCCCCGACGGGTATTGGCCCGCCAGATGGTCAGGCGGGCCCCGTGACCCACTGCGGCCGTCACCCCGGCCGCAGGACTCCACTATAAGGCGCGCGCGGAACACGACGCCGCCGCCTCGAGGCCTGCTGCTGTTCGGACGACAAGACGCCCCCAGTCTGCCGTCCGCAGGCCGCGCCCTACGGTTGCCGGAAGTCGGCCACCCTACGACGCCCAGTGCGTCTGCTGCGGGAGGGGAGACACGAGGCAGCCTCTCTCTCCCTTTCCGCCGCCTCCTTTGCGAGCATGACGGCCTCACAAAGGGTGGCGACGACACTCACCCTTAAAATCCTGCCTTATGTCAGTTTATACTTAGTTTAGTTAATATTTTGAGAAAATATCGATTTTCTTGGTTTCAAACGACACTAGAACGATACTTAATGACACTAGGACTTAGGACAATGAAGTGAGACTGAATCGTGATTATTGGAATGTTCGATAGTCATATCTTAAATTTTTAGGGCGAGTGCTTAAATAAAAAACACTTTATTGTGAAAATTCATGGTTAATCTACTCTCATACAGTTTCATACTACTATATTTCAGAGACATTTTCTAAAATATGAATATCACTGTTATTTTCGCCACATTTATCCAAACTACGTTACGTTACCTATCGATTAGTACTATAACTAAGCTTGAAACTACTTTTAATAACAAAATAAAGACCATTTTATTTCAGGCATATTGCCGTCCGAGCGCCAATTAATATCGACTCTAACAAATTATTGGTCATAGAGTTTTAGTTAATTTTTTAAAATGAGATGTGTATAGTAAGTAAGGATAGAGATGTGTTTAGTACTGTAACAAACCAAGACCTGTAAGTCCGGGTTAAAGCCATGACTTACGCATTTTTTTGTAATAAGACGGTTTATTATTATCTTGGAACTTTATTAGCTGATTAAATTATTTTTTCAGAATAACTATCTTTCTGCGCTGTGTGTGATGTACGTTGTAGGGGTGGTTTAGAAAAAAAATGCGTAAGTCATGGCTTAAACCCGGACTTACAGATCTTGGTTTGTTACAGTACTTTAGATAAGTGCTTATTACAAAAC